>OY720210.1:8466863-9716863 GCA_963082605.1 Rhodophaea formosa
CCGATCAGTTGGGCGAATTTCTATGGGAAGTCTAATTTTATTCTTGATTTTACACCTTTTTTTCTTACATTTCAGTATTCCAGAGATTACTTCTGAGATTTTAATTTCATAGGAGTACAAACGTAGACATAGAACAATTTAAGTCGTTTTATTGAAGGTACAAGATCGAAGAATGATTGTAAAACCAAGTTAATTACTTGTCTATGTCTAAACGAACAATCAGGAATGGTTAGAAATGCAAGGAAAATGTTAACTACCCTTTACCGGATTGCCGCTAATAGCCGGGCAACGAGCTTCTACAAAAAAGCTACATTTTTGCTTTCCGTACAGTATACAAGTAGGGTAGAAAGAAACTTGAAATTTTCACAAAATGTGTAGCGAAGTTGTTGCCCCTATAACAACAAATAATAATAAAAATGTAAAAGTTCCATTAACCCCCGACACGAATATCCCTCCATCTTGTTAACGGCTGGACCGATTTTGATAACCATGTCTTAGAACCATCGCCAGGAAGGGTGATGGCTGGCATGGAGATATATGTACTGGGTGGCCTAATCGGTTCACCCGTTTAAGAGCTACGGTGTCTCTGACAGACACACACACCCCCACACACAGCGGTCAAACTTATAATACCCCACTTTTGGCATCGGTGGTTAAAAGCAAAATAAAATTAAAAACTAAGCACAAAATATTTTTTTGTAGTTAGGTAAATATTGTAGGGCGTGTCAAAGATTAACAGCCTCCGTGGTCCAATGAAGGCGTTTGCCTTGTTGACCCGGGGGTTGTGGGTTCGATTCCCATGGGAAGCATACTTTGTTAAGTTGTTTCCAGTTTGGTTAGGACATGAACACAGAAAGATGATTCCGTGCTTTGGAAGGCTCGTTTTAAGCCGTTGGTCCCGGCTGCCATCTGGTAGTCGTTAAAGGAATCACGTCAGAGGCCGAGAGGCAGTTCCGAAGAAGTCTGACACCAGGGTGTGCATGGTCGATTGACCGTGTCACCTACACGAAATGATGATGAATATTGTAGGGCGCTACAGAACCCTTCGGGTGCAACGCATTTGTTACTACGGCCCTTGATTAGCAACTCGTTTAAATATATAGGCACCTAGTTAGGTAATATTCTTCATAATCAGTAATCAATAATATCTAGGTTTTTGGAAGATCTTTCAGGCATATTAAAAGTAACTACTTATGATGCTTCCAAAAAGCTAGATATGATTGATTACTGATTATGAATGAATCTATTTTCTAATACCTACGGTTTTTATCGCGTTTATTACATTATTCGCGATTGTTACACATTTAAATAAAATTATTTTAATACGGTTTTTATCGCGTTTATTACATAATTTTATTTAAATGTGTAACAATCGCGAAAACATCATTATCGCGTTTATTACATTAATTTAATAAAATTAATGTTATAAACGCGATAAAAACCGTATTAAAATAATTTTATTTAAATGTGTAACAATCGCGAAAACATAAGAAAACATTATGAATCTATTTTCCCCCAAGTTTGACTTTGATCATGAGTCAACGCTGTATTTAGTCATCGTATCTTTCCAACAAAAATACATTTCCTAGATACTAAAGCAGAAATGTGTGGAGTGACTCACTGACAGAAGAAATAGAAATACCTATAAATGATGTTCGCAGCAATCACAAACTTTTATCTGTAGTATGATGAAATCAAAAAGTTTTGACGTTCGACAGGCAACGAGATCAACAGTCGTGCGTGCCTCGCTTAGGTATATACACTATCGTTCTACAATATATACATCCAGACTAATACTAACTTATGTAAAGTGTATCAAAATTATAAGTTCTTACCGCTGTCTAACTCCACTAGTACAATCTATATATGATTTGAGTAGTTAAGTAACATTCCTATTTATGTGCAATATTTAAAACCAAAAAATAAGAATCTTAAGTTTTATCAATATCTAGAGATGCTTATGTACTCATCAGTAGTAAATAAGGATAGATTTTCTAATTTAAAATTAAATTCCTCTCCAGTCCGTTAACACTGACAAAAAAAGTATGTCGACTAACAATACTTACTACACAATAACTTAAACTTTGGCATAGGTTTTTCGAATTTTTTTATCAAACCTCTAAACTGCTATGCTACACTTGACGACAGATTTGTGTGGCACAGAAGTACCTACTTACGACAAGCTGGACGTGTCATCAAGAATGCCGCCAAACTTAGCGACATCAGGATTGATGACTCGATACGTCGATATTTCAGTTTGCGGACTAATCTCATTCACAATAAAATCACTACACGCATAACTACAATAGAAACGTCTGACACTATTCTCCTTGAAATAATCATTATTGAGATTAGACAATTCCAATTTAGCAGTACGAGACTTAGTAAAAAATCCTAGAGTTGTTGCTGCATTATTTTGTAAGTTGAGCTTGTATCCAGAAGTGAGAGCACTGGAGATCTGTGCCACAGGCCTAGCCTTTTACAGGCTCCAGTCTCTATTAATCTGAGACGAGATCTCAACATAAAAAAAAAAAAAAAAAAAAATTGTAGTTCCAGTTCCACTTTGTATCCAGATTCCATTAAAACCTTCGAGCAACACGCCTTCCGTACAGAAGCCGTGTTGCTCGAAGATTAAAACAAATGTAATTACTCAAGAAACAATAAAATCAGTAAATGTCATTCCGCCCCAAATGGCTATACTGCGGTTGCACGACATGTGGTCTGTTATCTGACCTCGGAGAAAGCCCGCTGGATACATACCCGTCTGACGGGTGCGCCCCAGTCTGCTGGCACCACAGAGCAGAAAACATTTCGTCGCTCGCACCTCATGCTACATTGTCTGGGACACCTTTAGTTGATATGATTGAGAGATGGTATTGATAATAATATACACTATAATAATATAGATAAACAATAAGAAATTGATACAATTTTAGGGATGATACGTAAGTAAACGACGGCCATGATACGTGAACTGTATCTTAGTAGTATCTGTGTAATAGCTAAATCAACAAATTCTAAGTAGGTATGCGAGGTTCGAACAGAACTTACATTGAAAATCATAACGTTTAATAAGAAAATAGGCTTTTGCAAGCACTTTTTCGCGTCAAATCACATTCAAAATTATCTTATTCAATAATATGTATTTATTGACTACTACTTACACCATGTAATACCATGCATGTCTGACAAAATAAATGAATCTGAATCTGAATTTATTGTTGTTCAAAAGCTAAATACTTTTACTGCGTTTCAGAACCGACCACTGCAGAGAAGAAAGCCGAAAGAAACTATTTCCTTGCTCTGTGTCTGGCACGCATTTGTCGCTGCTCGCCTGTGCTCTATTAGTTCGGGCAACCTGAGACGATCACCCTTCATTTGACTTAATGCTTCGTTCGCTAAAGGGCAACTTCGCTAATGAATCAAAGCTGTTACAAATTATTGTTAAGTAATAAACTTTCTTAGGTATAATTTATCGTTAGTACCTACCTAAATTAGAAGAAAATAATAACATATAGAGCCTAACTTGTCCACAGTAGTCAAATATATAGGTATAATCTCTCTCTTTCTCATCCGACAGTGTTTCCGTTTGCATCCTAAGCTGGAGTGCTCCAGAGCCTGGGTCTACTAAATCATACATAAATAATATACAAGTTGTAATTGTATACAAATTAATTCAAAAGGAAAAAATTACAATCTGGGGAAACTAAAAAAGGAGTGCCGAACAAACCAAACAATGACATTACCAGTCATTACCAACCTTATCTAAAGTTTTCATCAATTTGGCATCAATCTTTAGAAGCACCTAGACATAAATAATGGGTGTAAAGCGAAAATGAATTATCTATAGATAAGTTATTTAAGAGGAATACCCGAAATAACATATTCAGAGATAGTAGTTTAGTATTCTACGCAAAAATAAATACCAACCAGGATTTAGCGTCTCGCTTTTAATTAGGGACGCAAATTGCGAACGTGAGCTGGGTGCTGGCAATTCAATTACCATTTTTTAATGAACAACATTTATAACAAGAAGCAGCATCTTAAGGCCAGTTTTCTCTTGGCAATCGTTAAAAAGACCCTAATAAAAATACTATCGAAATTTTATTGGGAAATGATTCAGGTACGTCAGTACGAAGGGTCTTTTTCAACATTGTCGTGATAAAGTTTTCTACTAACTTTTATTAAGGGAAGATCGTTTGATACCCTACCAACTTTGTTTATACCACAGAATAAGTACAAGTAAGTACTGGTCATACAAAATATTTGTACCTCGTTATGTAAGTGGAATAAATATGACTACTTAACTTAACTATGTACTTAGAAAAGCTATTGGTGAAGTGAGTTTAGGTGTTTATTCTCTACTGACTGAAATATTTTAAGCTTAGTATAAGACTCATGTACAGTCAGGGGCGCAGATAAGGAGGGTTAGGTTTATCTCCCCTAGACTGTACCTCACCTACACACAAGGCAAAAATACTCACCATGGCACCAACTCCTTATTTTCTTCCAGACCGGACGGCGTCGCCAACGTGTCCGCATCGCCCTCGGTCCTGCCGCCAGGATGCTCAGGGATGACTCGCTCGATCGTGGTCACCTCCTCGATGTCAGAGTCGATGCCCTGGGCGAAGTCCATATAAAACGACTCGCGGGAGTCACTGGAGCCCCGCCGCAGCTTGAGCGACAGGTCCGGAGAACTGTCATCCATGTTTGCCACTAGTTCAGCACTGTTTGAATACTTCGTTCACCGTTCCATTTTCAAATTGGAATCCTTTCAATTTACGAGTCATTTTGGAACTTCGAATATTGGGAGTTACCCCATTGTGGCAATTAGATTATATTATTATACACGTTCCTTTTAAAATGTTTTTTATAGCTTTTTAAGTATTCATGCTGCAAATAATTATATATTCGTTCATGTGCATAAAAGTATACATTTTAAACTAAAATCCGCCTTGGAATTATTTATATAGCTGAAATAACGCTATCTTTTGATTTCAGTTCCGTAACTTTTTTGTAGCCGGCAAGTAATTTCGAACTCTTCATTCGATAGAACAAAAGTTGCGAACTTGTCAAAAGAAATATTCCGGCATGAATATTGGAAACTACGAACAAAGTATTTTTATTTTGTTGCTTATTTCCTTTGCTCCTACTTCAATCCACTTTCTTGGATGAATAGAGAATGGCACTGCAATAATATGTACAGTGCTAATATTGTTTTCTACTTATATTAAAGAAGTTCATACGGGCTAGGTATTGTCCCTGTGTAGCAAGTATAAAAGGTTCTGGAAACATTTTTACTACCTCACGATTTACCTACTTAATAAATAATATTCTTCGGATTTCCTTCAGTAAATAATAACAGAATCTATGATTAAGTTTTTAATATATTTTCACTAACAAGTCACGGATAAAAAGTAAAACCAGGTTTCATTACCGCTTCATTTTCTACAGTCTCTTTTGTTATTGATTTAGTCATTACGGTCACGCATCCACCTTTAACAGTCCGTAACAGTCAAAACACATGTGGCCAACAAAAAGTGGCACTCCCGAACAATAGTGATTTATCTTGTCTGACAAAAAGCGCTTTGAAGTAAAAAAGAACAATGACCCGTGAACCGTTCATAGTGCAACCTTCCCCAAAATCGACACGCTTCCTGTGGCGTTAATAACTGGACGGACACGCACACATGCGTTCGTCAACTATAGCTTTGGACGGGGCCGTATTATTACAAGGGATACGTATGACATGTGACGTCCTATACCATCTTAGTCTTTAAGAAAAAATCAAAGTTCTTTCGCATATTTAGAGTATAGCGAAGCGACTATGGTAGTTACGGCATTTCTAACCCCACCCCACAAACATGGACACTTTTCGCCTTACACAAATCCTATCCACGGGTCCTAGACTATACAGAGGAGGGCGTCAAATTATATTCATACAGCGAAAAACTTCTAAATAGCAATAAAGCATGATGTCTGTACACACTAACGACATAGTCTAAGAGATACAGAGAGTCCACAGAATACTTGTTTATTTACTTCCTTTTTGTCTGCATCTAGACCAGAATATATTTGTAATGCTACTCTCACGCCGGCAATAAATAAACCACTAAACCTATCCCAGGCACGCAACCAGTATAGTGGGGACGGTGGGCATCCCCGCCTCATTGATAGTTAAAGGTATACTACTTACATTCTTGAAAAATACCTACTCTCGGTATACAGTTCTTATTTATGTTTATACTTGTCAGTAAAAAATAAACTAGACCAAAATTAGCACAACAAAATTAATGTATCTACCATTTATGGACACCTATCCAAAGCAAGTCGATCCCCACACAACCATAATGCGAGCTGGATCCACATCTGAACTATCTGAAAAGCATGTGCGCAGTTCAGTGCAATGCAATAATTTTACTTTTAACGAGATATGTAGATTCTCGTTAAAAGTAAAATGAGTAAAAAAAGAAATAAAACTTAAAATCTACCGCTTTCTGTTTATTTATTCAGAGACTCAATAAAACAAATATGTCATAGTAAGTATTCAACTGTCGTCCTACTTACTGTATAATGAGAATAAATGACGACGGATGACCAAAACAATCTGATAATCAGTTTAGACAAAGGCGACGCCGGTAAAATTAGTATGTATCACATGTATTTTTACACAAAACTTATATGGTCTGTCAAAAAGATACCGAAATCCGCATACCATTCCTAAAATCAATTCATTTATAGTCTCACTGATATGTTTTTACATGTATATATTTGATTTTTTTGCACTTTTGTATATTGGTCCTTCGAGCCGGAATTCCGCGACTGGTTTTTGCATATTCTACAATTTATAATTTCATGAATGAAACAGTGTTTTCGAAAAGAAATACGATTGGAGTTACTACAACTAAATATATTACAATTCTACCTCAAGCAACAATACGTGAATCTGAGAATTAATAAGTTTATCGCATCATCTTCGGCACGCAACATTGGCGATAATGACACGTAAGAATAACATTAATATTAATACCACATCCAGGAGCGACATTAATCGCCGCCGATCCCTCGGGAACAACAATAATGCCCATGAACAAACATATACATTTGCACACGACTGACAATCGTGATATTCCTATGCCAGGCACGCTTCGCACCGGGCGAAGGCGTATTGACACGGAATAATTCAACGGAGTCACTCACACACCGATACGATTGTAGTAGAGTAAGCACGTGCGTGGCGAAGGAACGCGGCGGGCGACAGTGGCGCCCTCACGCGGCGAAGGTTGGCGCGCGATTGCCGCGAGAATCGGAACGCAGCGCGGCGGCGGGAAGGGGAGGGGGATGCACCCTCGGACTACTCGGGACTCGGGATCAATCTGACGACACCCGGACACGACAACGGAGGGCCACCATACAATGCCATTGACATTGCATTCTCACGGAAACTAAATAAAACACTAGTTCGTAATAATCTATAGAAGTTTATAACATTGTTTTCGACCGTAAACAAATCAAGTATACTTACAATAATTTTAACATACGTTCAATATCACAATACTTGCTAGTCTTTACTTAAATAAGTCTAAATCAATATGAAAATTAATCTATGATATATAAAAAAATAATATTTATGTAACAAAAATTACAATTTCACTGATTAAACAAATACTTTTACATAAATTCAAGTTCAAAATACATTAAAATAACTACGCCAAATATACCAATCAAATTTATCATCACAGTATAGGTAGATAGATTGTGGAGTAAATATGAGTTACAGTTAATATAGGAGATTATTATCATGGATTAGTAAAATATGTTTCTACACTGAAATAGCTGAACTACCTTTGATATTGTATTGTTTTATATTTTGATTTCTAAAAATGCAGTAAATCAATATATAATACGATATGAAGGAACAACTTCTGAGCATTCAAAATAAATATTTTTACAAGTGTCTAACAATGGAATGATCAACATTAACAGGTTTAATTATAATAATTGTTTTTTTTTATTATTAAAACTAACGTGAGATATAGGTTACTCACGTAAATAGTCAGCTACTGGCTGACACCGCGCGCGCGTCTCAATTTACATTCGCCCTGAGGAAGACCTCCGGATGAGGTTGAAACATGTCGGCCAGTAGCTGACTATTTACGTGAGTAACCCATTGTTACGTATTTTAAAAATAATAATTGTTGTTTGTTTTTTGTGTGTTTAAGTGGCCAACACTGGTGTCAGATTTTTCAAGCTGCCTAACGGCGTCTGACATAGCTTAACGACTGGCATCTTTAATGGCGATTCTAGAGCTACCCATGGTGGGCTGGCGTCAGGCAGGTAGGAGTTGTGGTGGAGCCACGCTACCAGTGAAATTCACTTTTGCTAGTAGCATGAATGTGCCCGCTCGTCCCGGGAAGTACCACACTCTCACAGAAAACCAACGTTTGAGTAGTAGCTTTACCGTTGCTATGTTTCGTTCGGTGAGCGAGGGAGCCGGATGCCCACCCCCTCTTCCCTATGGAAGGGAAAAATAAACGGCAACGCTCTTGTCACACCCCTGGTGTAGCAGTTGTCCGTGGGCAGCGGTGATCACTTACCATCAGGTGACCCGCTAGCTCGTTTGCCGTCCTGACATAAAAAAGGCAGCCGGCCAGCCGTAAAAAGAAGCCATATCATATTACAGCATAAATTCTGAAATAATGGCGGACCCCGGGCTCCAGCGCATTTGAGAATGCAACCGGGAAATCGATCAGGTCAAAGAGGGAGTTTTTTTAATAATACTGAGTAGGCAAAAAGGCATAAAGCCCACCTGATGAAAAGCCACTTAACGCTAGCTCTATGAAACCACCCAGTTTGGATCTGTGATGCAGACGACAGTTCTTGACTACGATCTACTTGCTCAGTCGGTATTTAAAACAAAAACATTATCGATTTTTAGTATATTCGTTATTTAAATTGTTCCATTGTAAGATTATTTTGCAAAATTCAACATTCTGTTTAGAGATAATTTTTTTAAATTACAAGGGATAGGGCTTCAAATCGTAAGATATTACAAATTGATGCTTAATTCTAAATAACTGTTAATATTATTGCTTAAAATAATCTAACAAAGTATTTGGGTAATATTGATGATTTATTCAGGACACTTAAATCATATAAAAACTGAGGTTATAAATAACATATTTTATCTAATGTCATAACTCATAATTGCATTTGGTGATATACTTTATATAAAATTTATTATAGACTAATAAGTAAAACTTTCATATGTTTCATGTTATTTTTTAATATGGCCATTCAGTTTCGCCTAGATGTATGTGGATATTTCAACTGCTTTTCACGCTCAATGCTGTAATATGTAAATTTAAGATAGTAGAAATATAAGGTAGTCAGTCGTATGTTCACAAACTGCTACAAGATATAGGAACTTGTGTTACGTGCGCGATAGTTGAAATATCTAAATTTTTTAACATTATCCGTTAATACGAATGTGGCGGAATGCCTAGTAATTTAATGATGATTAACAATAGTACATTACTGCAGAGGCCGGGAAGTAAGGAATTGCCGGACGAGTATAGTTTTCAAGGCCGAGCGTCAGCGAGGCCTTGACAATAGTTACGAGTCCGGCAATCCCTTTCCCGCCGAGGAAAGTATAGAGATTTTCTCAATAAATGTGAGGAAATTTAACTTAAAGTTACACATAAACTTACATGCCTTAAATATTTCCCCTTACTAGGTATTTGCCGGTAGTAATTTTTCCACTTTCAAGTTTCAAATTAGGCGAAGTAGGTACTTAAAATCCATTGCAGTGTTGCTTTCATCACTAAAACTCATTTTGAACCGTTTCATTTCGAATAAATAACCAACTTTGCACATATTTACCGAAAACAATCAATGTCAATCAATTACTGCAAAGCGTTAATCACAAACTACGAAGAAGATACTATTACTAGTATCAGACGACCGACTGCCATATGTTTTCTCTAGGCAATAAGGATCATAGACAAATAATGGAGTGAGGGTGAAAATTAAAAAAATGCCATACAATTCCTTTTGAGTTTCTATGGGGGGCCATAAATTCAAAGTCAATTGACGTGTGTTCTATGCCCTAAAATCCGTAAAGGCAGTTTTTCGGCAGTGGCGTTAATCACTACGGGTATAGTGAAAATAACAGATCTCCCGAGTTTTTAATTTTTTTATTTTCAGTTGTCAATTCCAGCAAAGGAAACAATGCCCATAGAGCCCAGTCATATTTTTCACAAAAAATTTAATAGATCATAGATTATTGTTTTCTTCTCTCGCAACGAAAATTAAGCATATTTTCGTATGATCACATATCGATATTTTAATGAAATTGTAGTTATATTCACGTATTATATGCATTTTTTAAAAATGCAGTGGTAGTAAACTGGCTGTATGACAAGTGACATAATTTACGTTACATAGATTAATTAAAAAGTTTTGAGCAGCGGCCGGGAAGTAATTTTCATACTTATTTCCTGGCCTAGGCCGGCAATGCGATGAATGAGCCAAGAATTACAAACTTCCGGTCTTCTTTTTACTACAGTAATGCCTACATTTCCGAGCATGTTTGAGAAAATAAACATTACAATACAAATTGTAGTAGGAAGGCGAAATAATTATGAATCACGTGCTCAGATGATATTGCAAAATTTTACCAGCGAACGATGCATTTAAATATAAAATAAATATTTAACGCATTGACGGACAGTAGACGCCTATAGACTTTAAAACAATAAGAATTCTATTGCATCCGGTTTACTGTCCGCCAACGAGTTTTATAATAGGTATATAGAAATAGATCTCACAAATGAATCTAGGATGCTAACTCAAAGAAAATATTATATTTTATAATATAAACTTATGATCATCTTATAATAGATACTTATATAGATAGCCATCCAAGACCCAGGCCAATCTGAAAATGGACCGGGACCACTCGTGTTGCAGGGCGTTTTAACCGCTGCGCCACGGCGGTTTCGACTAAATAATTCGGATCTACCCAAGACAATATTATACTATCGTAACCATACTACATGCGCAATCAGCGATGTATGTCTGCCTTTGATGAATTGTTCAATATTTTTTTTTTCTTAGTTCGATGCTAGATTTCCAGCAAAATTGTTTTCTCAAACATGCTCGGAAATGTAGGCATTACTGTAGTAAAAAGAAGACCGGAAGTTTGTAATTCTTGGCTCATTCATCGCATTGCCGGCCTAGGCCAGGAAATAAGTATGAAAATTACTTCCCGGCCGCTGCTCAAAACTTTTTAATTAATCTATGTAACGTAAATTATGTCACTTGTCATACAGCCAGTTTACTACCACTGCATTTTTAAAAAATGCATATAATACGTGAATATAACTACAATTTCATTAAAATATCGATATGTGATCATACGAAAATATGCTTAATTTTCGTTGCGAGAGAAGAAAACAATAATCTATGATCTATTAAATTTTTTGTGAAAAATATGACTGGGTTCTATGGGCATTGTTTCCTTTGCTGGAATTGACAACTGAAAATAAAAAAATTAAAAACTCGGGAGATCTGTTATTTTCACTATACCCGTAGTGATTAACGCCACTGCCGAAAAACTGCCTTTACGGATTTTAGGGCATAGAACACACGTCAATTGACTTTGAATTTATGGCCCCCCATAGAAACTCAAAAGGAATTGTATGGCATTTTTTTCATTTTCACCCTCACTCCATTATTTGTCTATGATCCTTATTGCCTAGAGAAAACATATGGCAGTCGGTCGTCTGATACTAGTAATAGTATCTTCTTCGTAGTTTGTGATTAACGCTTTGCAGTAATTGATTGACATTGATTGTTTTCGGTAAATATGTGCAAAGTTGGTTATTTATTCGAAATGAAACGGTTCAAAATGAGTTTTAGTGATGAAAGCAACACTGCAATGGATTTTAAGTACCTACTTCGCCTAATTTGAAACTTGAAAGTGGAAAAATTACTACCGGCAAATACCTAGTAAGGGGAAATATTTAAGGCATGTAAGTTTATGTGTAACTTTAAGTTAAATTTCCTCACATTTATTGAGAAAATCTCTATACTTTCCTCGGCGGGAAAGGGATTGCCGGACTCGTAACTATTGTCAAGGCCTCGCTGACGCTCGGCCTTGAAAACTATACTCGTCCGGCAATCCCTTACTTCCCGGCCTCTGCAGTAATGTACTATTAATGTCATAGACTAAGCATCCCTTGCAATATTATTTCACCTCTCTACAAAAGGTGTATAATTCAATGAGATTACTTTAAAGAACAAAGATGTCCCGAAAATTATACAATATTATCAAATTATTGTCAAACAATGAGGGTTTTTAGAAAAGCTTACTTTAGCAGCACTAATCCGATAAACCGTGGATGTGCCACTGTCATTTAGTAATATTTTTCAAGTATTGACAGCTGGCTGACACATTTTTATATATAAGCTTACCGGACCCAACGCACGTCCTTATTTCAAAAAATCCTCATTACAACACTTATTTCGATATTAATCTGCTTTTAAAACGGGAAACTCAAACATGTATACTTATTAATCTATAACAATACTGGAAAGTAAGGGCCGATAATAGAATTAATGTTTATTAAATGCAATATCGGGAATTAACGCGAAACATACTGTTCTTCTCCAGACGTTTCGGCCGAGTTCAGTCGTCCAGTGACCACGGTCGGTATAACTCGGCAGAAACGTTTGGAGAAAAACGGTATGTTTCGCATTAATAGGACATATTACTGAAAGCTGTGCTCTGGCAGAGTGCACCACTGTGCTAGTGGTGCACTCTGCCAGAGCATACAGTAAAAAAGGTTTGACACTGAAAAGTATACTTGAAAATGTCAAAGTCGCAAAAATACTTTGTAAAATTATACATTTTTCCTTTATTAATTTGATTTTAAAATACTCCTATGAGTATTTAAATATGAAAATGCTTTTGTGCTGCGTATTCGGATGTAAAATAATGGCAATTTATTGCGACTTTGACATACATGTCAATCTCAAAAATTTGTTAACTGTCTCTGCTAATGCTGCCCTCTGGCGGGAGAACATTGCAGTATTATCTCCTATTCCCGATATTGCATTTAATAAACATGCAACGCGAAAGTTTAAATGTAGGATATTATTTTATATCTACTTGAGTTTAGCCGACGCAGGACTTCCAGGCGAGGCCACCACACGCCATGGAACCGATCAGGTAGACAGCTATGCCGGCAGCCACAACCATCACCACGTACATCTTAATGTTCTTCCAGAACAACGTTCTTTGCAGCGTCCTCGAGTTGACGCGGTATGACACAGACTGAAACAAAGATATTTTATTGGTAATTCCATTTAGTTATACATTTTCAGCTACATTTTTATGTTACACTGTCATGTTAGGACACACATTTTATGATTATTGTCTGTAATTATCAGAAGAGAAAATAATAGAGTTTAGTGATACACTACATATTCTTGAGTGAAATTCAAAATAGAGCATACTCCTAATAGTTAATGAATGCAATAATTTTGGGTTGGAACAAATTTCCATACACAATTTCCATAGATCAACTATGATTCTTTTTAACTAACATTTCTTATGCTAGCTGGCGCCAGCTATTATTAGGTTAAACAGAAATACATGAGCAACAACAATACTATTATTTGAATCCTCATATTTTTCTTATTATAATACACTAACAGTATCTACACCCACGTCCGCTGATTTTTGTTAATCGGTCTTGTATCTTGTGATTAGCGCGTTCAACCAAACAAACTTCAGATTTCCCGCGAATTGGTCGGCAATAATTTGTACCGTACTCGCTTTCACTCACGGCTCTGCTGGCGTGAAACTAGACCCCCCTAGGAAAAACAGTATTTTTCGGGATGAAGGAATACCATACTTCCATACTAATTTTAGTAATGCGAAAGTAACTCTGTTTGTCTCGTTTTCACGCCAAAACTACTGAACCGATTTAAATGAAATATGGTACACAGATAGTCTAGCTAGACCCTGAGAAAGGACATAGGCTACCTTGGGAGAGACCTTTGCCCAGCAGTGGGACATAATAGTTAAAATAAATAAAAATAAGTTTGAGTATAGGCAAATGTAGAAGCGCGGTGACCTAATAGATAAAGGCATTAGTCGTCCAATGACTAAGACCTTGGTTCATATTTCAGTAACAGTATTGATATACGGTTATTAAATTTTAATGCATAAAATTTAATAACAATATTGATACACAATTATTACATTTTTATGCATGCACTATGCTTTTCTGATCCCATAAAAAACATATTAAAATATGGCAACAGTTTGATCCATTTAGTACCACAAATGTAATGTAGAGAGGATTTGTGTTAAGAGGTCAGGGTTATATAATATGTACTTACACTAGTTTGCAAATTCTCAGCTTTATTTACTAGTAACTCCAATTTTTCGCCACGCATCGCCATTGTATCTGCAAAAATGGAATATTTTATTAGGATATTCTACAATAATTTCAGGTCTAAATTACTCAACTTTTTTTTATGTTTACATCCAAGTTGTCGTTATATAAAATATAAGCTACATTTTATTTTTAACAATATCATAACTTATTTGAATCCTAAAATTCAATATCTAGTTGTATAATAAAATTGTGTGCCTTAGATGATTCATGTTCTATTAAAGACGCTTAGACCAGCCAACTAGCGCCACCCCTCATTTTATTTCTTTTACTTCTAATCTAAATAAGATCAAATTGAAAAAATCTACGACACGACCGTACTTCGGTAGTAAATAACTTGTAGTATTTTTAAATAAATAAATACAGACAAATCACACAAATTGAGTTAGCCCCAAAGTAAGTTCGAGACTTGTGTTATGGGACACTAACATAACGATACTATATTTTATAATAGAATACTTATATAGATAAACATCCAAGACCCAGGTCAATCTGAAAAAGATCACTTTCCATCTTGACCTGACCAGAGATCGAACCCAGGACCATCCATGTCGCAGGCAGGCGTGTTGACTACTGCGCCACGGAACTCGTCGTCGTATTTTTGTTATTAGGTACTTTTCATTACTTTATATTTGATAAATTAATAGAACTACCCATTATCGCCAAAAGCGGTCACTTTTGGAGGTAATGAGTAGTTGATCAAAATTATACTAAAAATAATTTAAGTACTATGAAGTATTGTTGTAGTTTTTTTTTTCAATTTGATCTTATTAGGGAATGCAAGAATAAAATTACGGGTATCGCTAGATTCGCTGATGTAAGCCTCCTTAGGCAATTATTTAAAACCCTATCATTAACTTGTTTGCATACTGTGCATCATCCTCATTTATTTCCACTATGTAATTTAGCTCGAGACGTAGGAAACCAGTTGTTGAGAAATAGAAAACTATTCAAGGTCAAATCAAAATGAACGCTGGTTGTTAGGCAGGAATGAATTAATTAATTTGAAATAGCTGATAATGTTATGCAATCATTGTTTTGACTGTTTGATTTTAGTGTAACATTGATAACATGTGTTTTGATAAACTAATTGGAAAATCCATGTTGCCGTATTACTGGACTCATGCTTTTAAGAACCTTAACCACAGGCATGTAGTCTGTAGGTAATTGTTACCCTGTAAGTGAAGTAAGACTTGCATCATTTTTATTAAGTCTTAGTAAATAAATAAATAAGACCTAGGTTTGTGGTGGGAAGTCAAGGGGTACAGTTGAAGTCTGCCTTAGACAATTTTGCAAATTGATTTTAGTGGACTTCATAATATGAAATTGGTGTAGTTTGGTGTTATAAATGCTCGTGCTCATGAACAATTTGTGAAATAGTTAAAGTGGACTGATAAATGGACTCGTATAGATTTGCCGCCCCAAGCTGCCACGAGGCGTCAAAGAACATACGCCATCTTTGATGCTACTTGGAAAAACTTTACCGTACAACACCGATACTTAGTATCTCATTATACTGGACATTGGCAGAATCACTGAAATTTCGGTGGAAGCCATAATATAAAACAGAAGAAGAAGAAATAAGACCTAATAAAAAATGATGCAACTGTCCATTGTCAAAAGTTGTTAATTGTTTAGTCATATGTACAAGTAAGATCAAATAATACCAAAATTGTTTCCTTAATGACTAAACATTGTTTCCTCTGATAAACTAGTTTCAGTGGTCAATAACACATATAAAGGTAACTTGCACTCAATGCATACAAACAATAAAGATAAGGAGATAGATAGTGTGTTTACTAATAAATCAGTTATCAATACCAGAAAAACACACAATGGTTTAAAGAACAATAAATTATTTCTTAACTTTGCCTTACCAAAGACAAAATTTTTTGAATATATTATTTTTTAAGTAACTTGGACAATGGTTAAAAACTTATTCATGGACACTTGAACAAACACATAAAAATAAGATTTATATGTACTGGAGTGCCCTGAAAAATATAAAAAAAATTACACAGCAGTGTTTTAATTACCTAGCTTAAGCCTATAATTTTATTTAAAACTTAGTTCTCAATCAAAGTAATATGCTTTAGACTTCAAAGTAAAAAACACAAATTTTATGACTAGGAATACAAGATGCACATTAGGCAGCCTTTTCGCTAATGCAATATCTAACAGGCAATCATAATATATAATTAATTATAAATTATTACATGTTCATTGCATACTACTTGCTTTATAGCTAGACTTATTAATATTAAAATTAAAACTTACCGATATTCTTAATCATAATGTCTTTCAGTTCATCCAGTTCCCCATGGACTTTGGATATTGCATCTAGGTCTCTCGACTCGCTGTAGTGTTTCATCTCAGTAGCGAGGACACGTGCAAACTCACTGTTCATTGCATAAGGGATGGCTGTCTGGGCCGTGTCCCCAAATGCTGTGACAAACCTTCTCTTGATCTCATTGAGGAAAAGGAATGCTCTAGAACGTTGGAATTTCTGAAATAGAAACCAGTAACAAATCATACCTTCAACTCCTCAATATCTAATTAGTAAGAATAATTATTATTATAACACAATAGTTAGAGATACTTACATCATCCGTGATGCAAAAATATACTAGTTTGTTTTCCGAAATATAGTGAAATAGGTAATTCCCGTGGGAATACGTCAACTTATCGTCATGGGGCGGAATCTTCGATAGAATTTGTTCTGTAACTTCGGTGAAATTGCCCGCGCAGCTAGCATATTTAGCCAGAACGACAGTACCACGGGCTACAACGCTGAATAATAACGGCATGTTGGAATTAAGGACTGAATCAACACAAAGAACACAACGTGATAACAATATAAAGCGATACGCCGTAAATTATATTACTGTCTTGGAACGAATATAAATCACAGTGTTCATTAAATGATTGTCACGAGTCTAACAATTATATCACGTTAGTTACATGCAACAACTTATGAATTCTCGTAATAAAATATAAACACTTCAATCGGTAAAGAGACAAAAATTGTAAAATTATTCAGTCGGATCGGAATCTTCAGAACAAAACAATCATCGTTTGACTGACGCTCGCTGTCATCTGTCCTGTCATTATTGACAACTATTATTTTTTTCCAAATTGTTTTACGGCTCTAGATACAAGTCCCTTTGAGCCGGCCGATATGAGCCTTCATTTATTTACTAACTAGCTGGGCCGGCGACTTCACCCGCGTGGAAAAAGTAACCTATGACCTTTATCAGGCTATAGACTATCTGTATATCATATGAATCGGTTGAGTAGCTTTGGCGTGAAGGCGAGACAGACAGAGTTACTTTCGCATCTATAATATTAGTATGGATAGTATTGATTTCGCCAGATATCGAGTTATTTTTATTCAACGAAATGATGGTGTAATTTAATTCCTTGGTTTGATGGAGCCCTTCGCGAATCCACTAGTTTTATCATAGAACACCATAAGATCGCCAATGATCGGCTGTCATTGCGACAATTCACTGTACATTGCTGTTTAACTTACTAAAGCTCTTGAGCTCTTGAGTTTTCCATTGAACAATATAAAAAGTCGCGTTGACAGCGGGTCATCGGCGATTGTGAAGAGGTGTGATAACACGCGAACGCTTGGCATCCTGATTTCACCCTGAGGATGGTAACCAATCACGGCTAGAGCCTACCATCGCTATGGTGTCACTCTTTAGCACCACTCAGAGTCATGTGTATGTAGGGAATCAGGGGTAAAAAATAGGTAAATGGATTTTTAAAAAAAATTAAATTTTAGCCTTTGAATCAAGTCATGAAGGCAAGAGAAGACAGTCATGATCTCAGAAAACATTCAAATCATCATCATTTCGTGTAGGTTACATTATTCAAATTAACATTCTTATCATGATATGAGTAAAAAATAAATAGGCAACATTTTAAATTATACAATTTTTTATTTATTTTTGTAACATATAAAAGGACAACAAAAACATAATCTTAACAATCAAAAAATAATCACATGTAAGTACCATTATCACTTAAAATAAACTAATCAAAGTAATCATCAATATCTATATCAGGATTTAAAATATCATCACCAAATGGGGATAAATCAATTTGGTCTAGAATTAAATTTTCACACATTTCTTCTAAATCAGTTTCTCCTATTAAGATTGCTCCTTGAAGTTTCCCATTCTGCAGAACAAATTTTATATATTCTAGGCTGGGGGTGGTGCGCAACAGTATTTCATAGCTGTCACCTAAACCTTGGCCATTGTATTTACCCAGCAAAACTACTCTGTACCCAAATAAAGTAGTGCAGTGAGTGAATAGCTCAAAGCAAAAGTCCTGAAGCACTTCCTGGTTGATCACTCTACCATGCATGGCTTTAGCTGCCATTGCACCCATCTGCCTGGCTTGTGTCCATAGTCTTAACTGGAACCAATGGGGGGAATGTTCCCAGGCAGCATGAGCTACATCTCCAGCAGCAAACACATCTCTGACAGAAGTTTCTTGTAAGTCATTGACAGACAGTCCACCATCACAACCCTTTATTGGTTCCACATCCCAACTATAATTTACAGCAGGCTCCACTCCTGTTGCTGATACCACAAAGTCACATTGTATTTTCCTACCATTGGTAAGCTCCACTTCCAAGGGAAACTCTGCATTAACTTCATTAACTGACCTGACTTCTACTTTGTAAACAATCTCCAATTCTTGCTCTCCAGACTCATTCTTTACCCCTTCCAACTTACGAAACCAATCAGGTCCTAGAGCGGCAGATTTCAAATCTTTATTCAAAGACACTAAGGTATCTTCTTCTGTAAAAACATGTCTTCTTAATATAGTATTAATCTTTTCAGACTTATCTTCAGATTTATTTTTAAATGTATTCTGGAAAAATTCAGCTGCACCTGGGTCTATAAATGTTGCTGATATATAATCATCTCGTATGACCCACACTTTCTGTATTCCTCTTGTTGCATGTACTATTTCTGACGCAATACCTCCATTACCAACAATGAGCATACGGCGACCAGCTTTTAATTTATTTTGAAATTCTTGAACTGACTCTGTGTCTCTTATACCAAGGATCCTATTGCATTTTTTCGAATCTGCTATGAGTCTTGGAATCCCTCCAGTGCAAAGACAAAGAACATTGTAACTTATTGTGATCCCACCATCAGTAGTAGCTATTTTGTTTCCACTATCCAAGTGTTTTATAGAGTCGTACACTATTTCAAGGTTGGGATGTATTCTTTGCAGGGAACTGGCTTCAGTTTCATGCACATCGAACTTCACAATAGTTTTAGCTAGGAAACTGACGTTACTGACATTCTTTACCAGAGATGAAGCAGTGACTATCACAAGTCTTTCTTCTGGATGCAGTATCGCCAAAGTCTCAACACAAGTTACGCCGGCAATCCCACCTCCAACCACCAAGTAAGTTGTTTGAATACCAGACATTATTGTTTGTATAAATTAGATAACCTGGCAATTCCTGGATTCACGTCATAGAAATTCCAATGTTGCGAACAAATTGTTGTAAAGAATTTCTTTCTTTATAATTAGATTTTTTTATGGTTTTCGTAGAACAACAGCAGCTGATAAATTGTTTTCACCATTTGACATTGACAGGTGGTAGTGGTCAAAGAATAGAGTAGTGGTAGATAATAGTTTCATATGAATAAAAAAAATCGTCTTTGTCTTTGGTAGTTTGTTTGTTTGGTGGCACAGAACTGTTTGGTGGTTTATAACGTAGGAAATTAAGCTAATAAACAATTTATATTGTTATTATTTTTATAAATACATAAAAAGATAAAGGTGATTTTATGCACCAAATAAATTTAATATTTATTCTTTTCATTAGTTTGATAACATTTTAATTTGACTGGCAATATTGCTGACTGCTGTCACTTTAAGGGTACGCACGCACCGCGACGCGATAGTCGCGTCGCGTCGCGCGACAGAAAAAAGCAAATCATGGGTGCGCGCACTGCGATTCGGCAGTCGCGTTTTAGGGACGTTATGACTTTTCGTTTAAAATCGTAACGAAACTGTTATTCGTTTCTTGTTGTATTACGTTGTTTACTTCTTCGTTAACTTTTAGAATCGTTACGAAACTGTTATCCGATACTTGTCGTAAAAATAAACGTAAGTATACAAATTACTTAGGAAACACAAGCTAAACAAAGCTTTTAAACATCAAAAAGACCTCTCCCACCCGTCTGGCCAGCGTGGAGAGTGTAGGCCAATTGCTCTGGCTAATTTAATGGCTCTGGTGGTCAGAGAGAGTCGCGCTCCTGCAGTGGAAATTAAAAAAGACCTGATGATGATGATGATACAAATTACTATCATAGAAAGAAAGAAAGAATTATGTTTCTTTGGCGCATAACATCAAACATTTGAAAACACACAAGAAACACAACTACTATGAAAGTTATAATGTTAACTATGAAGAATTAGTGATTGAGAAAATTTCGCGATGAATCTACTTCGATCTTCAAAAGTTGCTATGGAGAAATGCTCCACAGTGAATGTTCAATATCTTTACACGAAACAGTAAACATAAACTAAAACAGAAACAGTAACTATGATGCTAAAAGTGGCCAAGTCTTATGACTTTCGGCTCTGTCTACCCCACTAGGGATAAAGACGTCATAATATGTATGTATGTAGTAAACATAAACCAGTAGGCAATGAATTGACACTGTGTGTTTCTGTCGGTTTGTTTCAATATGACTTGGTTTATTATACTTGTGTCTTCAAACTATACAATTATTCAATATAAAATATTTAAATCTCCCGACCCTGTAACATCTCCAATAAAATTTGCAGTACGGTGCTACACCCACCTATTCAGGATATTTGAATCTTAACTCGATTAACATTAGAAAACACGTTTTTATTTGAGTTGGCACATCACTAGTTGGCTATGTCCTGCGCAATGTTGCCAGGGTTTACTTTTGTTACTTTTTTGAAAAAGTTACATAACAGTTGGTACAATTAAAAAACAATACTGAATAAGGATTTATCGTTTATTATGCTTATTTGCAATAGTAATATTAAGTTCTAATTGCAACGATATTTTCCAGTATTATAGATATATTAAATACGGGAGTATTAAGATGTAAACACTACTTAGAACTTAAAATTGCTTAGGCATAGTTTATTAAAGTTACTAGGAACTCAATAAAGAAATAAAAAAATCTAAGTATGTTCGAATGGGTTAATTATCCAAAAATCGAAAGTAACTTGAAGTTACGCCAAGGGTATGAAAGTTACCAATATGTAAGAAATGTTATTATAATGGCAACATTATCGCGCGACTGCCGAGTCGCAGTGCGCGCGTCTTCATAGATCTCCATACGTTGCAAACGCGTTTGCGACAGATCTGTCGCAAAAATAGCAACAATAGGTATGCGACGGCGCGACTATCGCGTCGCGGTGCGCGCACTTCTATGGCACTCCATACGTTGCGAATTTTGCGACAGCAAATCGCGTCGCGTCGCGCGACAGAAAAAAGCAAATCATGGGTGCGCGCACTGCGATTCGGCAGTCGCGTTTTAGGGATGGGGCGTTATGACTTTTCGTTTAAAATCGTAACGAAACTGTTATTCGTTTCTTGTTGTATTACGTTGTTTACTTCTTCGTTAACTTTTAGAATCGTTACGAAACTGTTATCCGATACTTGTCGTAAAAATATACGTAAGTATACAAATTACTTAGGAAACACAAGCTAAACAAAGCTTTTAAACATCAAAAAGACCTCTCCCACCCGTCTGGCCAGCGTGGAGAGTGTAGGCCAATTGCTCTGGCTAATTTAATGGCTCTGGTGATCAGAGAGAGTCGCGCTCCTGCAGTGGAGAATAAAAAAGACCTGATGATGATGATGATGATACAAATTACTATCATAGAAAGAAAGAAAGAATTATATTTCTGTGGCGCATAAAATCAAACATATGAAAACACACAAGAAACACAACTACTATGAAAGATATAATAATGTTTACTATGAAGAATTACTGATTGAGAAAATTCATTATCGCGATGAATCTACTTCGATCTTCAAAAGTTGCTATGGAGAAATGCTTCACAGTGAATGTTCAACATCTTTACACGAAACAGTAAACATAAACTAAAACAGAAACAGTAACTATGATGCTAAAAGTGGCCAAGTCTTATGACTTTCGGCTCTGTCTACCCCACTAGGGATAAAGACGTGATAATATGTATGTATGTAGTAAACATGAACCAGTAGGCAATGAATTGACACTGTGTGTTTCTGTCGGTTTGTTTCAATATGACTTGGTTTATTATACTTGTGTCTTCAAACTATACAATTATTCAATATTAAATATTTAAATCTCCTGACCCCATAACATCTCCAATAAAATTTGCAGTACGGTGCTACACCACACCTATTCAGGATATTTGAATCTCAACTCGATTAACATTAGAAAACACGTTTTTATTTGAGTTGGAAGTGATTCGGGCTGATGCGAGTACATATTTTCAATTTGAGTCCCATCAGTACATATACTACCAATATAAATAAACTGACCAAATCTAGTGAAAGAAACTATTGAAATATTGGCTGGCTGCCGACAAATTGACAAATGAAACAATTGAAGTGTATGAAAACTTAAACCAAAAGTATTTTATAGGTAACGTTTCAAAAATACTTAAAACATATTTTGTTGAGGGAAAATATAAGAGTTTCATATATTTTATGACGAAAGGTCAAATGATTGATCACTATAAATAAACAGTAATCACAAGCACAAAAGGCTAACAATAAAAAACAAAAATATTTTTGTTAAGGAAAACTGTATGTAAAATTTGCAGTACACTGTACAGTGCTACATCTATTCCGGATATTTGAATCTCAACGCGATTAACATTAGAAAACACGTTTTTATTTGAGTTGGCACATCACTAGTTGGCTATGTCCTGCGCAATGTTGCCAGGTTTTACTTTTGTTACTTTTTTTGTAAAGTTACATAACTGTTGGTACAATTAAAAAAACAATACATAATAAGGATTTAAAGTTTATTAAGCTTATTTGCAATAGTAATTTTTAGGTACTAATTCCAACGATATTTTCCAGTATTACAAATATATTAAATACGGGAGTATTAAGATGTAAACACTACTTAGGAGCTAAAATTGCTTAGGCATAGCTTATTAAAGTAACTAGGAACTCAATAAAAAAATTAAAATAAAAGTTAAGTATGTTCGAATGGGTTAATTATCCAAAAATCGAAAGTAACTTCAAGTTACGCCAAGGATATGAAAGTTACAAATATGTAAGAAATGTTAATATAATGGCAACATAATCGCGCGACTGCCGAGTCGCAGTGCGCGCGTCTTCATAGATCTCCATACGTTGCAAACGCGTTTGCGACAGATCTGTCGCAAAAATAGCAACAATAGGTATGCGACGGCGCGACTATCGCGTCGCGGTGCGCGCACTTCTATGGCACTCCATACGTTGCGAATTTTGCGACAGCAAATCGCGTCGCGGTGCATACGTACCCTAAAATTGTCTATACTTCACCAGTTGAAAATCGATGATGGTTGTAGGTGTGTGTGTGGTTTTAATTGTAAATAAATATACGTGTAAAAATTAAAGCCGAAATACGTAAAAGAATAGAAAATCTGATTCATATTAAAAACACTAGTAAATGATAATGCATTCGACCGCAGAAGTTATTAAATTAAATTAAAAATGATTTGAACTAAAAACTTATATCGTACGTAAAACATCATGTTATTGTGGGTCATCATTTATACAGCCCCTTGGCTAGCAGTTCCATGGTACTTCCCCGTTCTTTGGAGCATATTATACATTCAGCTATTCGCACTATTCCTTGGGATAGCTATTCTTGCGCTTACCTTATGGGGTCATATTGCTCTATCGTCTCCACATCAAACCTCATTATTCCTGATTGAAAAGGTCGAAAAGGAAGTGCGACAACTTGAAGAGGTCTTAAAGGTCAGTATGATTTAATTATACAAATATTGTATTACAAAATAATTGTATATATACTTATACCATGTCTCATAATTTCATATGTTGTTTATTATAAAGGAGGATCTAGGGAGCTGGCCAAAAACTACCAAGAAAATTCATTTGCCGATTATATTTGGACGGACTGTGGATAGTCAGCTACAAATATTAATTGACTTTGTTCTAAGAGATTTTGTGACAAAATGGTTAAAAGAATTCTCTCATAAACCCGAGCCAGTGGTAGAGAAGTTTAGAGAAAACCTTTGGGGTGCTATACAGAAGCTATATGAGAGGCTTCTGAGAGTGGACGCTGAGAAACTAATAGCCAATGAAATGGTCACAAAAATAACTCAACATTTCGAACGGATAAGGATTGCTCGCAGTTGTGCGTAAGTGTTTCTTTTATATAAATATCGTAATTCATGTTGATTTAACCATTAAATGTCAATCAATTTTTTTCCATATTTCTTGTTTTATTGTCCTTTTCAGGGATGAAAATATCAAAAAAAAAATTTATTATTTGTCTTGAAGTTGTAAATAAGCAGTTAAGGTTTTATCTTCGTTCAGACTTATTATATTTAATCAATATTATTTTATTTTTTTCCAATACTGTCTCGCCGTGTGGCTCCCGGCAGAGTAGAATAAGACCACTCCAAGTCTTCCCATGGATGTCGTAGAAGGTGAATTAGGAAACACAAGCTTAACAGAGTTTAAAAACATCAAAAAGAGGCCATCAAAAAGACCTTTTTGATGGCCAGACGGCCAGCCAAATTTTATGGAAAGTATATAAATATAATAAATAAATATATTTATGGACAAATCACACAGATTGAGCTAGCCCCAAAGTAAGTTCTTATGCAAGACTTGTGTTATGGGATACTCACTCAACAATACTATATTTTATAACAAATACATATATAGATAACGATCCAAGACCCAGGTCAATCTGAAAAAGATCATTTTTCATCTTGACCTGACCGGGGATCGAACCCGGGACCATCCGTGTCACAGACCGGCGTGTTGACCGCTGCGCCACGGAGCTCGTCATAAGTATCATTACATATCATTGTAAATAAGATGTTTTTATAGGTTGGAACTAAACCAAGCACCAGTGTTTGCCCTGGCACCACACCTAATGTCCTGTGAGACGGAACTGCACTACTTACGGCAGATCAGTGAGCTAATCATCATGTTCCTGATGCCTCGGTGCTACTCTCTCGCACCTGCTTCACATCTCATGAGAGAGATATTGGCTTGCAAAGGTTGGAAGATTATATATCTACATTATTTGACCCTTTCACCGTGGACGGATATATCCAAACATTTGCATGAAAATGTTTGTCGGATATATCCGAAGTTAGCTGTGAAAGGGTTAAACCCTTTCACTGCTAACTTCGGATATATCCGCACTTTGTACCCTAAAGTTACTTGGCCAAGTACGAATCGCATACACTGAGGGTTTTATACATTATTGAACTATGTACAAAAACTACGCTTCTTGCATTAGAATGTGATGTTTAGGGAAAGGACCCATTAAACCTCTTCTATGCGACCTCTCTTGTGAGGTGACATCTCATAATTGATTGAATAATGACTTTGAAAGAATCAAGAGAAATTCTATTATGGTTGAAATAGATTCACCCTGTGGTGTGAGTGGTGTGACAGACGGACAGATAGATAATCCTAAAAGAATAATTCTTTTATACAATTTATTTTATTTTTATAGTTGGTGTTACCTAAATTCTTATATGTGGTTACATTACAATATATCAAGTTCCTCTCTTTAGCAAGTCGCTATTGTATGCATATCAGTTGTTAAACTATGTTGGAAACATTAAAGCAGTTATAACATCTCAATCTAGAGTGTGTCTTAATATCTAAATTTCTTTTTCACCTAATTCTGCTTTTGTTATTTTATAAATGTTCACTAGTAACTGTAAAAATAATGTACTTATTTCTAATTGCTGCTTTTTATCACATTTATTTTTACGAGTCACAAAATATGCAGCAATAACCACTTATTAATTAATGCAGATGCTTTTCATTTACATCCTTATTTACCTACTCAGTCACTTATTCAGCAAGATTATGTAGTTTTACAGACTTGTTTTACTCTATTATTTTCAGTTCTACAACCAGCAATAGACCTGATAACTGAGCCAGATTATATCAACCAGAAGATTATACAATACTTAGAGGCTCAGAAGGAAGTAAACGCCATGCACATCAGAACACACGAATATGCCAAGACATTTGAGGATTACATAAGGCTAATTAACAACTGCAATAGTGTCGACACACTGAAACGGTTACGGTGAGTGACTTTGCTTGGAATTTGAAGCAAGCATGCTTCGCAATTTCATACAAGTGAGTGAAATTAGATTGTAATAGAAAAACGATCTCAAAACATGAACATTTTATACATATTTTGAGTCCCGTTATACACTTGTAGCATCCTGCTAAGTAGGTTACAGGTAAATGCATTCCAACGCTATTTATTGCGTTTTACGCGCAACATAGAATGAGTTTTTTATCACTCGCGCTCGTCGTGAGTAATAATTTTTCACTAGCTCGTGTCTGAATAAGTAATAAGACTTATTTCTTATTCGTAGTGTAAAGAATACTTATTTGAATGCGCGATATTAGCCTACATGACGAAATTATGCTTCTCGTTCTTTTTCGCTCTCTGTTATTATTTGTTGCTTTCACCACCTTTCTCTCTATAAAGTAATAAAATTCTTTGCAGGTATGACATTGTGACTCAAATTATGCAAGCGACAACCCTCCAAAACGTAAAGCGAGCCAAAGGCATAGACATAGAAGAGATAGAGAAAAGCAGTGGCACCCAGCACAACATCAGTCGTCAACAGGTAGCTGACGCCAAGAAACTTAGGAGGTATATCAACCAGCTGTCCATAGCCAAGGATGAGTGCGAAGCGGCACTGAGAAAATTAGGGTGGGATGGCGCTTTCCCCACTGTGGAGTCTGGTAATAATAAGGTACTTATGAGTTCTTTTTACTTGAAAATTAAAATGATATTTACTCAATAATTCACTTGATTTTGTAAATTTGTATACGTAATTATTACATGGTTTGCTTTTGCATTCTCCATTGCATGCTATTGAATTATTCAGTACCGACTATGCTTATTCAAAAATTTTTCATCTTAATGGGAAACCAGTGGGCGTCAATTTAAATAACTAAAAGACAAAGGCGCAAGTATTGCGGCGGCTTTGGGACCTGAACCACTTCAAACTCACGTTGTACACCTTTCTTCGTAACGTCTCATTTCAAATAACTTTATTCCAGACTCTACCACTACACAAAGTCATAGAGAGTGTGACGGGCCGTAGATATCTATCGATGTTTCTAGAAACCATGTGCTCGCAAGGCCTTGTAGGCTTCTGGACGGCGGTCGAAGAGCTGAGGCATAGTCCGAGGAGTAGCTGGCACCAGCTTGGTGCTGAAATATTTTACACATACATTAGGTCCCCTAGCGCGGAAATTAAAGTTGATAAGGTAACGTGTCAGAATATAAAAGAAAAAACAATCTACTTTTTTTATTTGATTCATCAGTCTTATCGATTGTATCACCATAAAGAGTGTCTTTCGTTTTTCGTAAAAATGAAAAAAAAAATTATATGCTTATGGTAAAATAGAAATATGTTTATCTTTTTTGATACGCTACGTACATCATGACTTTGATAGACAAGCAAGACAGTCAGCTATTACAATAAAGACTTTCTTCGCGCTATCGGAAGCCATGAGCAGCTGAAGGGGTCGCCATGAGCAGCTGGAGGGGTCGCCATGAGCAGCTGGAGGGGTCGCCATGAGCAGCTGGAGGGGTCGTCCTTTCGACTCAACGACTCGGAGGCCATATCCCCCAGCTAGAGCCTCCCGGTTCGTTAGTCGACTGGTTGTCCTCTTGAACATTATCAAGATTTGAGCCAAGCAATAAATTACTTCAGTCTTCTTTTAGATTTATACTTTAATTTAAAGACTTGTTGACCTCAAAAAAGGATCGTCGATCTATGATTATGTGTTTATATTACTTATTGGTAGGTTTCAAGGGTCTGCGTGGGAAGCTGCATCTGCAGCTGGTACATTTAACGTTCTGTCTTTTCTCCCAGATCTGCATGATAAGATTTCATTTATTTATTCGATAACAAAAATATTTTGTGTTCGAAAATGGGACTTAAATCTACATGAGAAATACAATTTCAAAAATCATCTAAACTGTAACAACACTTATTGAAGGCTGTGCTACTGCGCATTGTTTTTAATTCTACAGGCAATTTGGGGCAAAAAGAAAACCTATTTATTATGAAAACACGGCTTTACTCACGTTTTATTACGTCGGATCGTAACAGACCGAAACTAGTCAGCAGATTCGACGTAATAAAACGTGAGTAAAGCCGTGTTTTCATAATGAATTTATCTCGCGTAAGTTTTAAAACCTATTTATGTTTAAAATACATTGTACTGATCTGACTTTAACCAGAAAAATATCTTAAACAATATTTACCCGCATGATAAACATTAACGTTTGTATGTTATCAATGTGTGCCATTCAATTATAAATCTGTCACACAGAAATAAACATTTATAAAAAAATACTGATAACCTTATGGATTCGCTAACGTCAACAAACCGTACTGTACCTAAACACGATTTGATCTACAAAATCATATCTAAGACATACGGTTTCACTCACGTATTTCAGTCGCGGTTGACGACCTCCGTGGCGCAGCGATCAACACGCCTGCCTGCGACACGGAAGGTCCCGGGTTCGATCCCCGGTCAGGTCAAGATGGCAAATGATCTTTTTCAGATTGACCTGGGTCTCCAAGACCGAAGAAGTTTATCTATATAAGTATCAAGAAGAGAAGATTATCTATATAAGTATCATAATATTAAGCCCGCTCCACACTCTCGGCAAAACTACACGAGAATAGGCGAATACGAGAGTATTCGGCAAGTCTCGGCTATATTCGTGTAGTCTCCATGGTGGCGGTATTTCGTCTTTTTTAACGCCTTTTAATAACTATTTTTCTCGTTGTAAGAAGTATAAATACGCTACAAGAAATAATGCTATAAGGCCGCAGCAGTTTCAACGTCCATCTTCAACGTCCTCAAACAAACAACTGAGCTAACCGAGAGTGTAGGGAGCAGTTCTCGATCTCGTCTTGTTTCGGCGAATACCGGGAATGAAACCTCTCGACGAGAGTGAAGAGCGGGCTTTACGGAAAATGAGATGGTTATACGTTGTAGCGCGTGCCACGTTACAGGGGCTGGTGTAACTTATAGTAATATAAATTCAGGCGGAATTTGTTTAAATCTACTGACTAAATTTTTTAAAAATGTGCTATACTTACACTGGTATGCCTATATTTACAATTTCTTTTACTATTAGACAAGTGTGTTATCCCTGAGTGACATAGGCTATGTATGTCCCACGGGCGAAGCCGGGGCGGGTATAGTTTTTAATATTTTGAAAAAAAAAACAAACCGAATATATTCGGTAACTAAGCCGAATAATTCGGCCGAATACAAATAGTGGAAAAGATGCCGAATACGCCGAATACCGAATACCAAACGAATATTCGGCGCATCTAACGGCGCTAACCTTAAAATCATGTATTTTAGGATACCAGAAAAAGGATGGAGGGATTCCTCCTAGGAGATAAGGGACCAGAAGTGTTTTATGAGGTGCAAGACACAGTGGTCGACACGATAAAAGAAAAATACTACTCTTCGTTTCTTTTGAGCGACCAGTACACGGCATTGGTGGCTGAACTCGCAACCGAGGAGGCAGATAAAGGTATTATGACATATTAATTTAATATTATAAAGAGGAAAGATTTGATTGTTTGTTTGTTTGCATTGAATAAGCCCAAAACTACTGGACTAATTTCCAAAATTCTTTTACCTATGGAAAGTTAATATATCTGCAGGTGATATAGGCTATAATTTAAGCGGATGAAGGTGCGGGAATCTTGCTTGTACCTGATAACTAACCTTAAAGTTTTTCTCGCGTTTGCGCTCGCCTATACACTGTGTGAATCTGTAACTTTGCCATATTCTCTAACGTACACTTCTGATCTTGCATAATAACTTTCACCAATTACTCACATCCACATGGGCTGAAATATGAATAAAATTCGGGTTCTCCATACAAAAACTGCTAACCTAACGTGTGAACCTAACGGTGTATGGTGTATACATTTCTGATTATCGCACGAATCACCGACCTCGCATTCGCACGATCATAGGTGCGGATCGTCATCGCGTCGGTAAAGCGCCGTTTTTTTAGCCAAATATTTGGACGATTGACGCAATCATAGCGCGAATAGTAGTCGATTAGGACATCTATTCTTAATCTAAATTTTGTTTTCGTATAAATTACGTTCGCACGTACAGATTTTTAAACATGTTAGACCCATCGCGGGTCATCGCTAATGAGGACACCTATTCGAAGTCTGTATCGTTGATTACGGATTACTACGACTAAAATTCGGGGGAACTTGTGATGATCGCGTTGTCGCATTCAATTAAGGCAACGCCTTAGCTTTAATATTATCTCCTGTAGTTTTTTGTGTTAAAGAGTTAGAAACATCCATCGTCATAAAATATTTGTAATTCAAATAAGATAAGTAGTGCAAGCAACTCATAAAAATAGGACTGACTGTTATCTTATGTGTTAAGAAGGTAGTAGGTAAATAGAACAGACAGCTTATCATTGCACTCAAGTATATATGACTATTATAGTTTCTATTCGTATCGAAAGTTCGTTCTTGACCAATTCTGTCGTTGGATTTTAAATGTCGCAGTTTTTTGGCAAAACGCAATCTTATTCTCTCTGAAAAACTGAAAAGCAAAGAGAATACGCAAAAAATTTGTAGTATATTTCACTAGATTACTTCGCATTTTATTGTGGGAGCTAAGTGCATATTAGCTATGAGATGCTTATTTCAAAAATAACTCAGCTGTCGTTTATTGAATGTCCATTAATCTCACGGTTTTTTTGGCAAAACGCAATTGGTGTCTCGCGTAATAGTAAGGTTTGTAGTGTATTTCATAAGATTAAAGAATTTAAAGTTTTGTTTAAAAAATGTGTAACAATATGCTCATTTATAGAAATAAACTCCGAGCGGTCGCCCATAGAAGACAGACAGCTATCCAACGAGTCAGTGTCATCGGCGGAGAGCGTGGCGGGCACGCTACATCTCACAGAACATTCGACGTACGCCCGACGGAAACTGGACCAGTTGCAGGAGAGGCACAACAATAAGATTCAGGTAAAATGTGTTTACGTGAACTACTTATGACAGATGGTAGCAAAAACCAAAGGATTCACGTCAATAAGTGATGCCGCTGCTAGCAACCCATAATTAATTTGATTCCACCCTAACGCCTACTAAAACGCTAAACGTGGCCTTTGGGTTTTAAGGCCTTGGGCTCTGTCTACCCCGCAAGGGATGAAGACGTGATTATCTGTATGTAGCTGGATCTAAATAGTTCATCGTCAAATAATGACAATACTTAGTGTATGACACACTGGGATGAGTTTGGTGACAGGCGGGTCGCCATGTGCTCCTCAAGTTTATCATGCCCCGCTTCGTCTCGCATTTTTCGAGGGCTTATGTACAATACCACATGACCCGTAATGCTATTTCATTAAATGCAGGAAGTTCTGTATCTTCAGCCTTTTTATCATTTACAGGCATTAGCAGCTCTACGGGCGTCTCTCAAGCCCAACTCCCCGGCGCTGTCGATGTTGGAAAACGAAGTGGAGAAGTTAGCGGGGGAACAGATGCGGCTGGAGGCGCACCTAGCGCGCACGGACACCTGGGCCGAGCACCTGGGGCGGTGGCGCGCTTCTGTGCATAGTGCCGAGGTACTCTCAACGTGGAACGTCATCGTTTATTTTGAGACCTCAATTTTCTTATATTTTATTTTGCAGCATCATAGACGATAACACCATGATTGTGCCAACTTAATCCTTAAGTTGGCACAATCATGGTGTTATCGTTTTTGACGTGTCCATGTTACTTCATACAAACTAGAGTTGCGCTCAAACTATACACAGATGGCGCTACGTGCTATATATTTTATACTAATATAAGAGTTTGTTTGTTTGGTTGAACGCGCTAATCTCAGGAACTACTGGCCCGATTTCAATTCCTCTTGACTGCTCTGGCTAATATATGGATCTAGTAGTACAGAGAGGGTCGAGCTCCTGCAGTGGAGACTAAAAAAGATGATGATTACCTAAACTCCCCGCCACGAAAAGCTATAAATTAAGTACGTCAATAAACTTCTACTGAGTTAGAGTTACCTAGCGACAATATTATGAGTTGACCAAATACAATTGACTTAAATTGCTATACGGGTAATACGAAACTAAAGACCAATCCTAATTAGTCGGGTTATATTTTAACGATACAAAACGCTGTCGCTCAATGTTTTTTGGTACAGGAACGAGTCCGACTACGTAAATGAAAACATTTGGCTCATTTCTGAGATATAATAAAGTTTCTGTAGCAGTTTTTGCTATAAGTTGTTTTTTTATTAGCTATTGAGTCTTATTGATTTATAATAAAGTTTCTGTTACAGTTTTTGCTATAATTTTTTTTTTATTAGCTCAGCAGAGTCTCAATGCAGGGCAAAAGATTTTTTACGTTGCCAAATAATCACTTCACCTGCAAACTCCCTCCATTCTTTATGGAAAAATATTTCTAACCATCTTCTTTCAACCATCACTTCTTTGGTTTATTTTTTTTACACAAAAATCTACAATTTTATTTTTATTTCATCCAAATGTTGCGAACCCCTGAACATTTTTATAGCTTCTTATGAAAGGGACTTTAGTAGATACGATTGCATTTTGAACAAATAATAAAAACATTATTTATTTGGTAGGTGGTGGAAGAATCAAAGCCGCCACAATTTGTGATAGTGGTACACATGGCCGAGCAGGAAGCCGGTGACGACGACCGCCCGGAGCAAATTTCGACGGGGTGGGTGCTGCTGAAAACGCTCAACGAATTTCAGGTACATTTTGGATATACATGCGTTAAGAAAAAATCCCAACTTCCCAACTAATGTTCTAAACTAATCCTATTCTAACTGATATATAAATACGAAAGTCAATTTGTTTTTTTTTGTTTGTTACGCTTTCACGCCCTATATAACGAACGGATCATCATGAAATTTTGCATATATATGGGTAAGGGTACTGAGAAGGTCATAGGCTATATATCACGCAGGCGAAGCCGCGGGAAATAGCTAGTTATAAGTCCCATTCCAATCCCAACTTCCCAACTAATATTATAAATGCGAAAGTAAGTTTGTATATTTGTTTATTACCTCTTCACGCTTTATCTACTGAACCAATCTTCATGAAATTTGACGTACACATAGGTTAGGGCACCGAGAAGGACATATGGTAACTTTCAACCAGAAAAAGTATTCTTCCTGTGGGCATGTGGTCTCAACGCCTTAATCTTACGATTTGTTCTCAGAGACTCGCATAGATGGCGCCACTCGAAACTACACAACATTGTATCTACCGTATTATGAGAATATAAAAACAATTCACAAAATATATCGTATTAAAAATCAAAACAATATTTTAGGCATAATATTTTAAAATTACACCGTAAATTTGTAAGTTAAAGGCTAACGCAGATTACCGCCATCTAGTATCGAGTAGCAAGCAAGTCTCCTGCGCCATACATTCGCCTGCTTTTCGCAACCTTAATTTGGTCCAATATTTTTGTATGAGGTGGGCAGTCTATTACGTTAGTATTACATTGTCTTTGGTGTGGGACATGCGATAAACGCGTCTTCAAATTTATACGGCTAAATCATACGCGAGCAAAGCCGCGGCTAAAAGCTAAGTGAAATAAACAACGACATGTTTAGATATTTCTATGTAGATATACTAGCTTTTTCTGTTACGTCGTCCGCGTAAAAGCCTATGTTCTATTCTGATGTGTCAGCTGTAATATTTTAAAGTTTAGTCGAAATTCATCCAGTAGTTTTTGCGCGAAGACGTAACAAATATCCTCTCATCTTCACATAATTCGGTATTTGCCTAATGTTAAGATTATATAAAATTTGTTTCCAATGATACTAATATCTATCTAAAAACACTATAAAAAACACTTTTAATTTGATATCGATTCGTTAAGTGTTCTTAAAGCTTCTTTAAAGTTGGATGAATAGGACTATTTTTAAAAGTATGAAAATCTTAAATTTCATTTATAATGTATTGTAGTCCGCTAAATTTATAGCAACTTTTATTAGGAAACCATTATCACAAACGTAATATTTCGTATAGCTACCAAACAACGTTCTCACGCCGCCCATATAAAATACAAAGTTGTGACGTCACAATTGCATTTCAGCAGTGCGTTTTCACGTCTAAAAATATGTGTCTTTAAAACTTCTATATCTGAAAGAGTTTTTTGTTTAGAAATGTATTTCGGTCACTATTGTGTTCATTTTTGGCAGGTCTTTACATAGCGACACGAAAAATGTTTTTAGTCAAGTAGCCAATTACAAACTTTTACAATTATTTTATTAGCAGGATGTTGATAAAGATGATTCTTTATCATCGTCTTGTCTTAGTGTGGAGCTAGTGAGGTTAATAAGCTTTATCTTTGTTTACAGGATTTACATCGAAAACTTAGGCCTATGTGTTCAGAATTAAAAAACTTGGAGTTGCCATCCAATTCATTCAAATTTCTTTTCGGGAAAAACGACAAAAATACCTTGGAAAAGGCGAAACTGTTAATACAGAAATATTTAGAGGTAAGGTTTACTAGTCATGTTTTGAAATTACAAACATTATTGTCGTATTAGTGACATATCAAAATTATTACATATCATGAATAATTGTATATGTTTATTTTATTTTGATAGGCATAACTGCTCTTGTGTTTGATTTTTCCTGTTCAGTTTTGAAGGATAATAATAGTCCATGCGGTATACTTACTCTATGGATGTTATAGTATCTCTATGGAATATTAGTAACGTTTTTACCTTTTAACCGTAGGTTCTCGGTTCCTCAACCAGGTAATAAGTAAATAATAATAAATATATATGGACAAATCACACAGATTGAGCTAGTCCCAAGTCCAAAGTAAGTTCCCAAGACACGGCGCACAGCTATTGAAACTCTTGTCTATTTTTGGCTGAAATTGCGAATTTTAAATTCCGTTCGCCCCTTGTGCCCCTCCGAGAAAAAAATCCTGGTTCTGCCCTTGCATGGATGGGCATGGGCACTTCTCTATCCAGCGCGCACACATTTTTTAAGAATTGTATTTAAATCACGCACGCACTAAATATAATGGCTACATAGAGTAGACGATGATTAGCTTTCATTGTTTCCAGTTTGTTTTAGAAGACGACAGACTGAACCAAAGCGAGGCTTTGTACACGTTCCTCAACCCCAGCACGGAGTATTTGAAGCAGGGAGATTTACCAAAGAAAAATAAGTTCTCTTTCTCAACGTTATTTAAAAGGTAACCATTACTTTATATAGCACAAGAGATTTTTCTCGTGAATTCGTCCGCGTAAATTATAGCCTATGTCACACGCAGTTAAATTAGCATTCTATTAGCGAAAAATTTTGAAAATCAGGCTAGTGATTTCGGAGCCTATTCAATGCAAAACAACCAAATCTATTTCTTTATTCAGTGTTCGGTATAATGTTTAATTACCATAGTTTGATTTGAATCTGACCCGTCGATACTTTCAACCAATGAGGTGCCGTAGTTTCAAATCACCCCTATTTATTTCATCACACATTTTCAATTTAGGTATAATTATACAGCTTGTAAATTGATCGACATTCACTTAAAGGAGTCAAGATTCAATCGTTTATTTAATATAGGTTTCTTTGAACATTTATTAATTGTCATATTTGTGTTTTTTGTTGACGTCAATAATTACTTATGGCTAAGTTTAGGCCGTATGTACGGGCTGAGTCATCCCTTTGAGGGTATGTCGAGAGTCAACTTATGTAGAGGCAGAGTTTAGTCTACAAAAATATTCTCCACCTCCACGCGTTCTAACCACTAATCTTCCGTTCTAAAAACTTTCTCATACCTAGATCAAATATTGTACTTATGTAAAATTCCTTACCACAGCACCAGCAGCGAAGCAACGAACAGATCGTCCCAAGAAAAAGACATGTCCTTCACGCATCTCTCCGCAGACGAAGACGAAATGTCGCTGTTACTGGAAGGCAACGGCGATCCTGCTAAAAACATGACTAATTCTATGCGCGGTAAGTTATGTTATGTTAATGAATCCGTATTTCTTTATTTTAATGATTTCCCATAAATGTCGTCCGTGGCACAGTGATTAACACGCCAACCTGCGACTATGGTTCCGGGTTCGATCGCTATTAGAAGATAAATGTCCTGCGTAAAGGACATTTATCTGATGCGGTGATCGGGCCGCAACTCATTCAGTCCTTTGTTAGTCCTTTCGCTTGAGGTGCTTCCCACGATTAATAAAAAAACATGCTGAAAATGATAAAAAATGCCTTGGTGTGTATTGAGTTATTGCAGTGATAACTTATCGAGCACTGCACAAAGGAATGAATTTTCATGAGACTAATTTCATTTTTTCCAAAAAGAAAATCAATATTATTACCTTTTGCCATTTTGCATTATATTGACATGTTGCTATGGAAACGCGTGATTGTAGCGCGGAAGTATTGAGTATGTATGATTGGACGATTCGTTATTGTTTTAGCGCTGCAGCGCTTCTTTTTTTTTAATTTTAAGTTTCGAAGAATGAAACAATTTTCAACGTAGATCCTCTAGTAATGGCTCCCGCCCATTTCTTTGTAAAGCAATGGCACTATGAGAATTTCGTAAATGGCAGTAATAAATGTTACCAATTGGCATATGCAATGGGGGTTTTCTGAAATGCTCACCACCAGAGGGCAGCACTGTAACGTCAAACTCAGTCGAACTCGATAAGCCGCTGTCATTGGATAATATTTGACAAGCAGTAACCTCAATGGCCCAATCTCGTATATTACCAGACCCTGACGTCTCAGTGCTGCCGCTTATTTCAGGGCCACCCCCTCATTAACTGACATTCTCTCACTCGTTACATCTTGGGCAATAAATCGTTCATATGTCCGGGTTTTCTCTACCGGTCGCATTTCTCAACAGATTCTCGTGCAACATAGATTTTTGGTCGATTCAGTTTTGGATATTTTCAATGAAAAGTCGCAATAGAACAGAGGCCTAAGCGCCATTGCGGTCTATTAGTGCGTTGGGCAATTGTGAGTTCGCTGTGATTAATAGAGTAATTATTATTGAGAATATATGCAGCGTGTTAATTGACCCCCGACATTCCCTTAAAGGGTGAAGACCGTCAATATGAACAACTTTTCCTATGGGACCAATGCTGGGAATTCAAAAAATAGTCTGACTTTCCCTTAATAATTTTCCCGGGCCGCTGAACACTTTATGAAAAATTCAATTTTTTTTTTCTTTTTCTCTGCATTGATCATATAGAAAAAGTTGGTTATATTGACGACCTGACTCATCCCTCTAAGGGTATGTCGAGGATCAATCTACACGTTGTATAATTGTTTGAGAGTGTAGGCCAAGTCCTCTGACTGCTCTGGTTATATATAGCTCTGGTAGTGAGGAGAGGGTCTTGTTGCTGCAGTGGAGACTGGCAGGGACCTATTGATGATGATGATAATTGTTTGTTTGTTTGCAGGCGCCGCAGTAATGGGCGAGGAGCGCGACAGCATAGCCGAGCCGCTGTACGCGCTACTGAGCGAAGTGTTCGACATGCGCGGCGTGTTCCGCTGGCTCCGGAAGACGCTGGTCACTTTCGTGCAGATCACGTATGGCAGGACCATCAATAGGTGTGTTTATTGCATTTAACATGACCGCCAAAACAGGAGCTTTGTTTTTCCTGTTCATGTATTAATGTATAAACAAAAGTAAGTATGTATGCGTGTATGTGAGTATCTTTAGTCCTTAATGACTTCTAAATTCCTTAACGGAATTAGATTTTTGGAATGTAGGCATATTCGTATTTGTAGAATTCTTTCACCCTACCGAGTGATGTTGGCTATACTTTTTCGCCAAACCTTCAGATTTTTTTGCCAAATCGTGTTTTTTTTTAGTTTTTATAAACGTTGCGTTTGTTGAAACGTTGTGATGGGCGAGGAGCGGAACAGCATAGCCGAGCCGCTGTACGCGTTACTGTGTACGCCAAACAAGGAGTGTATTGTTTTTCCATATAACGTCATTTGGATCTATGTAGATTTGACACTCGTGGTCCATTCAATTAAAAAAATATATTTATGGGCTCTCGGGTTTAAAGGAATATGTACGGAATCTTTAAGCCCGCGCCCATAATAGAGGTTTGTATGGAATCTTATGGCCCGCTGTCATAATAGCGACCATCCAGCCCACTTTGCTTCCATTTAATGACACTATTTTACTGTAGGTGTGATAAGAATACCTATATGTATGTGAAATAAGTGACTACCTAGTTATTCAATTCTGCCCTTTTCTGTCTTCATAATTCATCATCAGGTCTTTTTAGACTCCACTGCAGGAGCAGACCCTTTCTGTACTACCAGAGCATGTTTGCCAGAGCAGTCAGAGGATTTGGCCTACACTCTCCACGCTCTGCAGACGGAAGAGGTCTCTTTGATGTTGATAAGCATTGTTTAGCTTGTGTTTCCTAAGTCGCCTTCTACGACATCCACGGGAAGAATTGGAGTGGTCCTATTCTACTCTGCCAGGAACCACACAGCTAGCGACCATCCAGCTCACTTTGCTTGCATTTAATGGCATTGTTGATAGTAGTGTACGTGTGATGAAAATAGCTATATGTGTGTGAAATGAGAGATAACATGAAATACAGGCAGAATACGGTAGTTGCCTAATGTTAAGATTATATAAAATTTGTTTCTAATGAGACTAATTTCTATCTAAAAACACTATAAAGAACACTTTTAATTTGATATCGATACGTTATGTGATCTTAAAGCTTCTTTAAAGTTGGGTGAATAGGACCATTTTTTAAAGTATGAAAATCTTTAATTACAATTATACTGTATTTTAGTCTGCAAAATTTATAGCAACTTTTATTATGAAACCATTACCATAAACGAAATATTTCGTATAGCTACCAAACAAAGTTCTCACGCCACTCATACAAAATACAAGCTTGTGACGTCACAAATATGTAGGCATTTCAGCGGCGCGTTTTCACGTCTAAAAACATGTGTCTTTAAAACTTTTATAAGTGAAAGAATTTTTTGTTTAGAAATGTATTTCTGTCACTATTGTGTTTATTTTTGGCAGGTCTTTACATAGCAACATGAAAAAAATTTTAGTCAACATGCCCATTGTATAAACCTAATTATACAATTCTGCCTGTACAACTTGGAAGGGATATACCCGTAATAAATCGAGCCACGGTCTATACTAGATCATTATAATATAATGAAATTAAAATAACAATCAAAAACTGGCCAAGTGCGTGTCGGGCCACGCGTAGTGTAGGGTTCCGTAGTTGTGAATGACAACTTTGAGTTCAAACTGTTTACACTCGCACCTCACAGTTTAACGACCAAAAACATCGAACAATGAAAATTGTATGAAATTTTACATTTTCCAGTACATTTTATAAGTTGGTTGCCTATAATTTTTTAGTTTGCACTTAGTACTCAGCTCTGATAGTTTTTCTTTCAACTTCAGTATATATAATACTGCTGTAATTTTTTTCACGTATCCATATAACCGTTTAGCAGATAGAGGGGGGGGGGGGACACTTACCTCTAACAAAAAATTTCACTTTAAAACCAAATATTTCGGAAAGCAATCCCTAAATTGGAAAATGGTGTTCTCAACCTCACAATATTTTTTAATGACCTATCTAACAATACCCAACTCGATGGGTTTGTATAGAAAAAAAAATTATTCCCTCTTTACTTGTATGGGAGCTACCCAAAAAAAAATTTTTTTTCAAGATTTTCTTCTACCACTTTTTTGACATGATTAATATACATACCCATACCAAATTTCAGCTTTCTAGTACTTTAGTCTCTGAGTAAAACCGCGGACGGACAGAGAGACAGACAGACAGACATGGCGAAACTATAAGGGTTCCTAGTTTACTACCGAACTCTAAAAAACAAAAATAAATTTCGGCACTTCCATACAAAAGTCTCCAGCCGCCCGGGCGATATGTATTGAAACGTTAAATTTTATCAGTTTTTTGACCGTTATTTTAATTTCATTATACTAAAGTGATCTAGTATATGTAGGTTCGATTTATTAATATGTACGTCCTATCCACTTAGTATAAATTCTTCATAATTATTAACGTCTCTTTTTAACACGCATTTATTAGCTTCACTTGTATCGATGTATGTAAAAAAATATTGGAATTTTAATTTGACCCACTTCCCGGTCTTCGATTAGGATGAAATTTTGCACACGCTCTGAGTTCTGATGACAATACATAAAAAACACGCTTTTAGCAGGCTAGTCATTAGCCTGCTAAAAACGTGTTTTTTAGTTTTGAAACTAATTTTAAATTATTATGTTGTTGTTGACAGGCAAATCAAAGAGACGGTATCGTGGCTGTTCTCCGAGCAGATGCTGCACTACTACATCAGCGTGGTGCTCAAGTCGTGGTGGCCGGGCGGCGTGCTCAGCGAGGCCGTGCCCAACCGCAACTTGCAGGACCGAGGTAAGTTAGTTTGTACTGTTTACCCAGAATGCACCCTCCTTATAATAATATAACATTTTATTGCACCAGAAAACATATGTTTTATGGACTCTCTTGTAACTAATTTTGTATATACAAAGGGCGTTTGGTATATACAAAATTAGTTCCAACAGGGTTTTTTTTAAAACATCAATATCCTCTTAGTTTCAGAATCAGAATCCCTAACAGAATAAAGACCCACAAGAAAAAAGGGGAAAATCGGAGAAAATAAATTTAGATTTCCCATAGCAACTCAACCAGCTGATCGGTGATTTTTATGGGAGGTCTAGTTTTTTTTTCTCCGATTTTTGCCTTTTTTATTGTGGGTCTATATTCAGTTAGGGATTCTGAAACTAAGAAGTTATTGATGTTTTTAAAATAACCCTGTATACAAAATTAGTAATGCAATCTCTTACAGGTAACCATTAGAATTAGAAATACTAATGATAACTAATTTTTATTTGTAGAACATACCCGTACGCTAGCGCTGCAGCAGCTGAACGAGAGCGTGGTGGAGACATTGTCTTCATTGGTGGGAGCTCACGCTGCCGCTCGTGGCGCGCACAAGCTGTTCCACACGCTGCAGAACACGACGCACAACAAGCAGCTCTTCTATGTGAGTATATACTATATAGTGTGTGTATGAGAGAATGTGGAGACATTGTCTTCATTGGTGGGAGCTCACGCTGCCGCTCGTGGCGCGCACAAGCTGTTCCACACGCTGCAGAACACGACGCACAACAAGCAGCTCTTCTATGTGAGTATATACTATATAGTGTGTGTATGAGAGAATGTGGAGACATTGTCTTCATTGGTGGGAGCTCACGCGGCCGCTCGTGGCGCGCACAAGCTGTTCCACACGCTGCAGAACACGACGCACAACAAGCAGCTCTTCTATGTGCGTATATACTATATAGTGTGTGTATGAGAGAATGTGGAGACATTGTCTTCATTGGTGGGAGCTCACGCTGCCGCTCGTGGCGCGCACAAGCTGTTCCACACGCTGCAGAACACGACGCACAACAAGCAGCTCTTCTATGTGAGTATATACTATATAGTGTGTGTATGAGAGAATGTGGAGACATTGTCTTCATTGGTGGGAGCTCACGCGGCCGCTCGTGGCGCGCACAAGCTGTTCCACACGCTGCAGAACACGACGCACAACAAGCAGCTCTTCTATGTAAGTATATACTTGTTGTAGCGTGTGTATGGGAGAGTGTGGAGACATTGTTGGGAGCTCACTTTAGGGGTTCCGTACCCAAAGGGTAAAAACGGAACCCTGTTCAAGAAACTTCACCGTCCGTCTGTCTGTCACCAGCCTGTATCTGATAAACCGTGATAGCTAGACACTAGAAATTTTCACACAGGCTAGACACAGATGATGTATTTCTGTTGCTGCTACAACAAATACTAAAAACAGAATAAAAAACATGCAAGGGCTCCCAAACGTGATTTTTTGCCGTTTTATGCTCGATATTAATGACAGCAACAGCTAGACGCTTGAAATATGCACGAAATATTTATTGGTATGTAAACTTTAAAAATAAATAATTAAATCACAATAAAATAAACATTCAAGGGGGATCCCATACAACAAACATGATTTTTTGCCTTCGATCACATCGAAGTTTTTTGCAGTTTTTGCTCGATAGTCTAATGTTGTATAGATAATGGTACGGATTCACGGAACTCTTCTTGCGCGAGTCCGACTCGCACTTGATCGATTTTTATTATCAAAATATCAGTCCAATAAGTGAGACTTGAAAATAAGTGATGAAATAAACTCACATGACTTAAATTATGCAACATGCGTTTTGTACAAAAATGTTAACATATATTTTGTGTCTGACATCTTATGTAAAACGAGTTAAGAATCAAATGATTATGAATGTCACAATATCTGTTAGATAAAGCTTTAATTATTACAATACATTTGTAAATGTAATGAAAAAGAAACAGATAACACTGCACCGAAAAAGTTTTGCATGATCGAGTATTGAACTTGGCGAGGCGAATGTTACAAATAAATCTACGTTAAAAATAGCTTTATTTTGTCACAAGTATTTTTTATTCGTGACGTCCGCTTTCCTCATTCTCGGTTACACTCTTCACACGTCAATTAAACTGCAAATTTATTTGCACACGGAACATGTAAGATTTATAACAGACAAATGAAGCTTAACTTTTTAGGGTTCCGTAGTAAACAAGGAACCCTTATAGTTTCGCCATGTCCGTCTGTCTGTCTGTCCGTCCGCGGTTTTACGCAGAGACTATAAGTATTAGAAAGCTGTAATTTGGTATGGGTGTGTATTTTTATCATGGCAAAAAAGTGGTAGAAAAAAATTTGGAAAATCAATTTTTTTTTATATTAGCTCCCATACAAGTAAAGAGCGAGTAATATTTTTTTTTCTATACAAACCCATCGTGTTGGGTATTGCTAGATAGGTCTTTAAAAAGTATTGTGAGGTTGAGAACACCATTTTTCGATTTAGGGATCTGTTTCCGAAATATTTGGTTTTATAGTGCAAATTTTTGTTAGAGGTAAGTGTCCCCCCCTCTATCTACTAAACGGTTATATATGGATAAGTGAAAAAATTACAGCAGTAGCATATATACTGAAGTTGAAAGGAAAACTATCAGAGCTGAGTATTATGTACAAACTAAAAAGTTACAGGCAACCAACTTATAAAATGTACTCGAAAATGTAAAATTTCATACATTTTCATTGTTACATGTTTTTGGTCGATAAACTGTGATATGCGAGTGTGAACAGTGTGAACTCAAAGTTTTCATTTACAACTACGGAACCCTACACTGCGCGTGGCCCGACACGCACTTGGCCGGTTTTTTAATTTACGTTTTAGTTTGTGCATAAGAACGTACATAGTACAATACAAAAATGCATGTAACAATGATGCAAGATATGGGTTCTAAAGTACAAAAACTAAGGCCTAGAATAAGAATAAACATTACTACAACTTTCACATAGGACTTGTCATTAGAATTCTTTTTAAACTCTTCGACTGTTTTGTCATCGATATTATTTGTAGATATTTCGACCTCTGTCTGTTGGAAATTATTTGTAGATAGTTCAACTGTTTTGTCTTGAGAATTTTTTGAAGATACCTCGACTTTTTCTGGCGTTTTTCTTACGTAGGAAATAGTCTGAAAAGGAAAGGTAAAAATTATACAGACATAGATCTAAATAAAACAAATCATCTGATGTACCTAGTTACGTTAGTGCTAACGCGCTGTGAATAATTTATTGTTACACGCCTGCAAAATGTTATTTAATGTTTACTGAATTTATCAAAATTTGAAGGGGAAAACAGAGCTTTGATGTATACAAAAATTATGCGGCATAGAGCATACTGAATGTATTGATACTTACACTAAAGTACGTTAAGTTTTCAGTGTTGTCAACAAACAATATTTTCTCTCCCAATATTGTTTCTGTGGAGAAAGAAATTTAAGTTAATACATTCGTATTCTGGATATGGAAAATAGATTAAGCAGGTACTTAGGTACTGTTTAATGTTCATGTCTATTCAGCCAACCACGATAAATCCTAACTTCCTAACTAATATTATAGATGCGAAAGTGAGTTTGTTTATTTGTTTGTTTGTTTGTTACGCTTTCACGCCCTATCTACTAAACCGATCATCATGAAATTTTGCATACACATAGGTTAGGGTACTGAGAAGGACATAGGCTATATATCACGCGGGCGAAGCCGCGGGTAACAGCTAGTAGGCTATATATTACGCGGGCGAAGCCGCGGGTAACAGCTGGTCTATAATAAAGTAGGTAATCAAACGCTTCCGTGTTATTTTACATTGATTGTTCAGTGTATTAACTTTAAATTAAAATATGACGCAAAATAATCATTGGCAGGCTAATATGATATCCTAATGCTAATCTAATCCTATCCTAACTAATATTATAAATGCGAAAGTGAGTTTGTTTGTTTGTTACGCTTTTACAACCCTATATATTTTTTATTTGTACCCTTTGTATATCTACTGAACCGATCATCATGAAATTTTGCATACACATAGGTAAGGGTACTGAAAATGACATAGGCTATATATCACGCGGGCGAAGCCGCTGGTAACAGCTAGTTTAATATAATCTATAAGCGTCAAGAGAAATAAGTTGTTTGCCTTCAGTTTTTTTACATATTTATCTTTGTCCTCGTCTTTTCGTCTTCATTTTATCTTTAGTTGTAGTAGAGCCACGCTACCAACAAAATTTATTTTTGTTAGTAGCGTGAATGGGCCGACTCGTCCGGGGAAATACCACACTCTCACAGAAAATCGACGTTTGATTAGTAGCTATGCCGCTTCTATGCTTCGGTCGGTGAGTGAGAGATCCGGAGGCCTATGCCCCTTACCCTCTGGGGAGGGAAAAATAAAGGCTGGCAAAACTCTTGTAACACCCCTGTTGTTGCAGTTGTCCATGGGCAGTGGTGATCACTTACCATCAGGTGATCCGCTTGGTCGTTTGCCGTCTTATGTCATATATTTTTTTTTTCTTTAGTAGTTTTATTTACCACACTTACCACTACTGTCGACTCCGATACTATTTAATTCATCTATTTCTCCCTTACGTATCGTGATGGTACTGTAGTCCTCGCTGTAGCGATACATTTCGCCTGCTAGGACGTCCGCGAACTCTTCTTTTCCACGTGATTTGAACTGCCTTTGGATTTCATTCAAGAATAGAAATGCTCTTGAGCGTTGACATGCCTATGGTAACAAAAGAAAAAAAATATCTATATGTAGAGGTACAATTAAATTATAGAATTCGTGGGTCTGGTCTTTGAATAAATAATCGAAAATAAAACTATATGATGTCCGTCACAATTACCAATAACTCCAATACTATTAACTTCATGCACTTTCACTGCAAAACGTCAATTCAATTAAGTTGAGAGCAAAATTAAAATTCATTTCGTTGTTCTTTAGATAACAAGACAATCCTATGAACATTAAATACTACTTAAATATGATATTTTAAATATCATTCGGTGAAGTAAAAGTTACTTTACAACAATGTATCAGTGACGTCAATCATTTACTTAGAGCTTAGTTTAATTCCGCTTCAAAGGCGGAGTGCAGAGTAGTACTATTTGTATATAGGCACGTCCACCTTTAAAGTTGAAAAATGGAACCCACGCGGACGAAGTCATGGACACAAGCGAGCTTTAAAACTTTCAACAAGTACTTTTTAAGAATGATTAATGTTCAGAGTTAACTTACCTTGTCGGTGATACAAAAAAATAAATGCGCATCTTCCAAAATGTAGTGAAATAAATAATGGCCATGGAAATAAGTCATCTTACTATTCCCAGGTGGAAGTTTTGATATCACTTCTTCTGTTATTTCCATAAAATTGCCATCACAGGAGGCATATTTAGATTTTATGTTTTTATCACACGCTACAGCACTGAATAGGATAGGCATTTTGCACTGTTTGACTTTGTCGCACTGTATTTTGTTGCTACAATTTCAGGTCACCATTTGAATATTGTCTAGTCGTAAAAATATTTAAAAACGAATTTAAAGTCACATGTTCACTCAAATTATCTTGAAGGAAGTTTCACCTAGTTTTCTTTTAGCTTGCACTATTTATTTTTCATCAATCACCTGCGAACTGTCATAAAAAAATGTTGATGATTTTTCGCAATGTTAAAGTCCCGCCTCCCGCCTATGGCGTACACTTCTTTACTAGTAAAATAAAACGTCGATGTGAAGTTCAACTATTCCGGTGTATCTGCGCGCCCACGCGTCTCTCGCATTGAGTATAGGTAGTGGTATCACGCCGATTAGCTTGAGATCGCATTCTATTTATTACTTTGTCCGCGCGCGGCTAAAAGCGCGCTCGGCACGCCGCGCCGGAATGTCTCCTCCGATACTCGATTGATGTGAAAATACGCAACAGCTGTTTGCAAGATATATCGGCTTACGTGATTACTTTTGACGGGTTGTCAATCTTTTTACCCGACTTCCTGCCCAACATTTTTACCCGACTGCAGCGAAACTAGCGCCAGCCGACATTTTATTCTTGTACTCCTTAATCAGATCATTTTGAAAAATCTACTTCAGTACTTGGGTAGTTCATTACTTGTAGTATTTTTTACATTACTTTCATTATTTCGCATTTGCTAAATTAAGTGAACTCTCTCATTACCGCCAAAACTGTTCGTGATTTGAAATGATTATATAAATGGAAAACTAAAAATCCTACAAATAATTTACTACCGAATACTGAATTAGGTATATTTATTCAATTTGATCTGATTTAGGAGTAAACAAAATAAATGAGGGGTGGCGCTAGTTGGCTGATGTAAGCCCTTAACAGACATTTTTATGTTATTAGACATTGTTGTAATTCCTCACTTTCTGGCTTTATCAAAGTCATCATCATCATTTATCAAATTCAAAGACAATTAATTAAATTACTACCACGCATTCTTATCATTTAAATAATCATTGATACAATAATACCTATACCTACCTTTTTTACTAACTGGTTTTTAACAGCCTCTTTAAACTTATGTAAAGGTAGACCCGATATTTCTGCGGGAATTTTATTATAGAAGCGTACTCCGAGACCCATAAATGAACGCTTAGTTTTCTGCAATAAAGCTGGTGTAGCTAACTTATCACTTTCTGAATTCTGTATTTTGTTCCAGGAACTGTTTGAGCTCATGCTCCTGGAAGTGTTTCCTGAACTAAAACGCTACACCTGAAGTTGCCACCCCAGTGAGTAAACAAGCCATGACAATAGAACTATGAAGTATATTGAACTGTACAGGGATTTATCCGAACGTATCGGTCGAAAAGGTTGTGGTAGAGCCACGCTACCGGCGAAAATCACTTTTGCTGGTAGCATGAATGGGCCGGCTCGTCCGGGGAAGTACCACACTCCCACAGAAAATCGACGTTTGAGTAGTAGTTTTACAGCTTCTATGCTTCGTTCGGTGAGTGAGAGCGCCGGAGGCCCATCCCCCCTCCCCTCTGGGGAGGGAAAAATAAAAGGCCGGCAACGCTTTTGTCATACCCCTGGTGTTACATTAGTCCATGGGCAGCGGTGATCACTTACCATCAGGTGACCCGCTTGCTCGTTTGCCGTCCTATGACATAAAAAAAAAAAAAAAAAAAAAAAAAAAAAAAGTATTTCCTCCTAATATTTTGATACTCTCTAAGACATTCCGTTTTGTATATATTTTAATACTCGACTGATGATCTGATTTTACAAAGTAATATAAAAGTTTGATAATATTATTTGCTGTATAGTTATCACTGATCTCATTTTAGATTTTACCAAATGAGTGCTGGTAGGAGCATATATTTGTACGAGTGAAAGCCGATGTGGCTTTAATTTTATACATCATTAATCTCATGATGGGAAAGCAACGCAGAGGGTGAATGCAAGTGTGTTTAGGTGTGTGATCATGTGTGCCATAATTTAAAGTAAGTGTGCTTTATCACAGTATCGCCTGACATATCTGAATTTAAAATGAAATCTCTACCTAAATAAGTACTGCGTTGTTTGCCATCAGTCCGGCCTATCAACGTACCTATGCGTGTGTAGGAGTGAAAGAGGTAAATGTTTTTTTATTTTAATTAATTTTTTAATTATTCGACAAGGTATTAAATCGAAATATTTACTTCTTAATTAATTTGAAAAAATATGGTTATAATCATTCGTTAATTTTGGGAAGTACTTATATAATGATACCTGATAGTAGTGCCACGACATTGATAAATAATTTATGTAGTAGTTGAACAATCGACTACTAATCACTAACGATTAAATAGATTGTGCCAAACAATGCACATTATGGCCAATATACATTAAAATTAAAGTAACTGGTATATCTTATTTTGTCTCTGGCCAAATATTACTTTTAGTTTTTTTGCGACTTACTTGCTAAATAAACTGAAACTGTTAGTTCATTATAAAATCTTACGGAATACAAGTATTATATGTGGATTTCTATGGCTGTGCTGCTCTCGTCCAAGTATCAAGCACAAGTTTGTTACTAAGTATATAAATTTCCATGATCACTGCTCAAATGCAATATTTGCAAGAAAATATTGGTATTTTCCAAAACGAATGAGTCGAGTGTAGTGTAAAGTGTGAGTAGCAGCCCTATTTCACCTGAAAGATCATCGCAATCCACTGCTTTAGGTTATATTTATTTTTGTCCATCGTTACGCTTTTATTTAGAGTAAGCAGAAAAAAAAAACAATTACTATTTTCCACGCTAGATGGTGTGGATGTAAGTCGAATATCAAATAAGGCCCTAGTTATAAAATAAATTTACTATAAAACTTTGTCATCCATGATCCATTGCCTCTTGCCTTTCAACAACCATCTAGCGAACTGAAAGATTTTGTTTTTTGAATGTCACTTTCTCAAAATCCACACTTATCGAATCTCAGTACTTGTTTTTGTTTCCTCAGTGTGTTCAGAACAGCAGTGTAATTCGAATTAATTTGTTAAGTAATATAATTCGCGAATAAAGAAGTTAGATAGAGTAAGTGAACCACGAGTATTTAATACTTGTGTTGTGAAATTTAATTATCATTAAAAATACGATGGTAATAATTGTCTATTTGTAGTAGAACAATAATATTTAAGGCATTTTATTTTACTTCCCACCGTACTTACCATAACATAGTAAACTCCTTGGCTATATATAGTGGACCCCGGAATCTGAAATATACACATGACACCCCAAGGATTCGACCAAGAACAAGTTCAGATAAAAGCGTGAGAGTAAACTCCATGACTAGAATATACCACCGTTACTTTTTGTTGAAGATTTCGAGTTTTATCTTTCTACAAAAAATATTGATGCGGTCACATAATTATTTAAGATGTACCTATATCTATAAGCACAAATTATGGAATTTTGACACTAAAATAATTTTATTTTGTACTCTTTTACTAAACTTTTCGACTTTAAAATCACTAGATAGGTAGGTACCGAAATTGTTTTAAAAACATTGTACCACTCTGTGTTGAGCTATCTATTAAGTGTTATATTTGCTGTTGTTGACTAAGAGTAATGATTATGTATGTATGAATACCTATCTGTATTGTACGTTGACGAAATAAAGTATTATTATGTAAATTGAAACGTAATTTTAATATTGCACTGTATTTTTTTTACCTTATGAAGACAAGAATGAGTTCTCGAAAAAAGGAATATCAGTTAAAAAAATCACCTTTCTAACCCAAAAACTCTTTAAGATATGAAGGTTACAAAGTGACACTTTTCCTCTTGGCGCAAACGCCTCTAACGAAAATCAACGAGCAAGTGACGTCACTCCTTTAGCATTTTGTATGGGTAATCTGAGAACTTTGTTCGGCAGCTATGTTAAATATTGCGTTTATGGAAATGACCTTATGGCAATAGTTGTTATATATTTTAAAGGCTATTTTCAAACTTTTGAAATTAACTTTTTGAACCTTTTTTAACTTAATGTATCAATATTATTGCTGTTAGTTGTGCTGTTAAGGAAGTAAAGCTCGCGCAGCTTCATATATAAAATTCAAGGTTTCCTTAACAGTCTTTTGGAATAAGATGCTTACTTCAAATCTATTCTTCGTGCAAGCACCCCAATTAAGAACTTCTGACAATAAGAACTACTGCGTAAATTGCAAATTTACATTTTTGGGCCACTCCATTAATTCTAGCTTTGCCCGCCTTGATATAAGACCAGGCATGTGACGCCACACATGTCGCCTTACGGGTGATATGATAAGTTTGTTCGGCAGCTATGCTAAATATTGCGTTTATGGAAATGACCGTGTAAATAAAGTATCCATTAATTTTACGGGACATCGCATTGTATTTGTTTCTTACTTTTACTTCTAAAATGAACTTGCCCAACCGATCTAAAAAACAAAGTTATCGTACCAATATCAAATAAAAAATTTGCTTAAATGTCTTCTAGGAATATGCTTACATATTCAGAAATATATTTCAAAATCTTACACATCATGGATCTTCCTTATTGGGACGTAAAATAAAACTCTTATTATTTCGAATAATTTCTATTTAAATGTTCAGTACAACAGTTTTAACACCACCCGAAGGAGGCTTCAAAGGTGTAAAAGCTGTTTATTTAATTACCTAAATTACTTCATTAAATTTAATTGTAACAAAAGTTAAAAATGGAATTTAAAATTTGGCACTGACTGATGTTTTTCATTTTGAAATAATACTGTTTTGAATTATTACTATAATTATTATGCAAAGACTCATTGTGCGCTATTGTGCATCATTTTCGTTCGACATTGTCACAATGGCATCAAAAAAATATAAATATTAGGTTATATAATATACAATACATATATACTCATGTGATTAATTTAACTGCCATCATTGATTACCCACTCAAAAACTCACGAAGCATCTGGTATCACAGCACTCACATATTTTAACTTTTCCTTCCTTAAAAGCTATGTAACAAAACAATTTACATAAAGTATGTCCTTAGAACTAATATGCAACTTCATAATATGAAAATCCATGCAGCTGACCATTCAACCCTCTTTGATTAAAAAAATGTGTAAGATTACAATTTTTCAAAGGTAGCTTTTACTTAGTAAATTGAATAAAAGAGGACTGAAAGTTCTTACTTTGCAACTTTATTGGAAAGTTAATTTGATGCTCTAACTTGAAACTGGGGCGGATTTAGATTTAACTCCCTTGTCTATTTCAACTCAATAACAATTTTATACACATTTACAAAACTAATTTGGACTTTTTTGTAGGCGCTATTACATACCAAAATAACATTATTACATGAATTTTTATGTAAAACATCGCATTAACGTGTCAGGCAGTTTAAAGATAACCTTGAAGGTATGAACTACATTTTATAGGTTACTATACTTTTATATACACATTTGCTATACTCTTTTAAAGAATATATCGTTCGGTGGACGAATCGATTCGATCGATTAATTGTTTGCTCTCAGGAAGAAATATTAAACACGTTTATATAAGACAAATGACGCGCGGTTTTCTCTATGACAAAAAAACTTGAAATTAGCCTGGAATGAACAAAATTAAATGTGTGTGTACCGTTTTCTCCCGTCCTAACTCTACCTTAGATTAAAACACCCTGTGAACAGTTCATTACGCCCTCTGTCGGCAGTAAATCATAACATTGGCATTCTTACGGAACTTTATAAATTTTGCCCAGAAGTCTCATTAAAGTAATCAGTTGTTTTTAATTCTAAGAATAATTATTGACTCAAAACTGATGTGATATGAGGTGTGCATCATTTTTGGCGATCCTACGCACGGAGTGAAGTGGATCAGTTAAAATGAAAACAAATTATACTATAACGTATCAAGTTAGTATAAATAAACTATTATTTACAATGCAATATCCAATATCGATTTGTTTGACATAAAATGTCGTAAGTAATTAAAACTAACTATTTACATTGATATTTTATTGTCACCATAATTTACCTGGTGAATTACTTCTAATATTTTCTTTTTAAAAGAAAACCGCGAAAGAAACTTCTGTTGTAATTTTGTATTAATAGTGTGCCAATTTGTTTCAGTACGTCAGTACAGGAAATTGAAATATAGATGTTGAAAGGTTTCCAAAATTACAAAAAATCATGTGTGTTCCCAAAACATCTACATATCTAATAAATACCATACTTATGCCATATTATAGAATAAATATATATGACAGCCGCCTTAGTTCATCCCTTGAGCCAAAGAGATCCTTAGCGGCTTGTACAAAAATAATAAATATTTATAATATTCCATTCACTTACAAAATAATGTAGTTAGTGAAGATCACTTACCATGTATCCCTGATAATTCAAACTATATGTAGCTTATGTACTGCGCTACCACGCCACTTAATACCCCATGTTAAACAAATGAGTATCAATTTTAATTTCGTAGTGTGCTAGCGTAGTATGTTTATATGTGTATGGTGTGTCGAGATTAAAAATGTTAGGAATTCACATTACATTTATTTACATTCGTCGTCCACTCAAACAATTTGTTTGTGCGAGTTTTTGAAGAAATATTATTATCATACAAAAATTACCTCGTTAAACCAGAAGGTAAATTTTGAAAAAAAAAATCAGTAACATTTCAATTTCAATAGTTTTTACAGACAAATTGTCGGAATGGTCGACAGACTAGGTACATCGCCATGTCTTGACTTTTGGCCACTAATAGTCTAAAATCCATTTCCTATGTCTATAAACTATAACAATAACCATAATTCATAAAGACTTGTAGTACATACATGTCTTCATAACAAAACACATATTTATCGTAGCTGCAACGATGGCTAAGTTGAATATAAATTCTTAGTCGTTTTGAAATTATAAACCAATATCGATTTATAAACGTCGGACAAGCTAGTGCTTACCTATTCTAAGTATTTCAAATGAAACCATGTTTCAAATTACTAATCAAATTGTAATAGATTAATATTTATTACTAACAATGTGATCTTAACGACCTACATACCCTCGGATTTCAAAATCTGCAATTGACGATTATTTAGGTATAGAATCCGAATGAGCAAAAATAAAATATCGACCATACACAAAATACTTATTTCGCTTAAATATCGTAATTGTAGCATCGTATCGTTACTGCATAATTTGTGCACTCGTAATAAATTCATATGACCCATAATTTTAAATGTATTTGTTTTTACGGTAGAGTACATGGATCAACACATACTGTTACATACGTAAGTATTTACCGTTTACATTTAATTTGAACAATTAGCACTTAAATGCATGGTATCGTATTGGTGTCCCGTTTAGTATAATAGTAATACCGTTTTATATATTATATACGTTGTGAGATGTAGCACTCACTGCCTATCCTACGAACGGAGGCTCGCAGATGTAAACGCAAGTCTTTCCAATCACTACACTGTAATGTTCCTTGCGAATATCACTGTAAGAGTTCATCAACAATTACTATTATCTACCGTAACGTAATCATTGAGTGGTGCTGTTCGTAAGTGAAAGCCTTATCGAGAAAAGCCGCTTAACGTTCGCGATCGTACTGGCCTCCGCTCCGACGAAATCGTCCTACGATGGTTTGTTATCGTCTCTACCTTTGTTGTCCTTAAGATTTTGGACTTTCGTATCAATGACTACAGCCGTTATCCGTTAGCTTTGTCCTTCGAGAGCGGTTGTGGAGTTGTTGTTCAGGCGAATGGATGCAGCGTGACGGGCTCAAAGTCATCGTGTGTGGCGGGGCGGTGCGGGGGCGGCGGAGGGGGCGGTAGTAAACACGTGCCTTCAGGGATGTATACGTTGGTCACCCGCTCCTGTGGGTAATATCATTGATATAACTGTATTCTTTTTTGATTTGCTTGTTGAGATTGTACTGATCAGTTTTATCGAATCAAGGAAACATACGAGTACAATGACTTAAACTTATCGTCATCAATGCCACTCCATTTATAATATAAGGTACTTTATGTAATTGTGTATCAATTTCGATATTGTAGTAAAAATACAAACGATATTAGGTACTTTCGGCTGGGGATAATATGATTATACTATATATCTAATTGATGTAATAATGGTTATTATGGCCTATAAAGTCTCTTAAACTACGCTCTACGATTGGAAGTTAGTCATTAAGGAAAGATCATATAGAAAGAACTTTAGAGTACCCCGTATTTTTAAATTCCGTTTACCACATACCTGACTCTTGTCGTACTTGAAAATCCCCTGGAACCTGTTGCCTCCTCTGCTGGACCTATCCAGCGGTTCAGATCCTGCCCCAGTATTGCAACTGTAGTTCGGATTTTGGAAGGATATATGTCCGCTGGACTCGCGGTAGTTCTCCTTTAGTTCACCACCTCGGTCACGATTTATTTTCACTAAAATAAGAACAGTATTTTAATTGTACTCAAATACATATGATAAAAAAATATAATAATGTAGCAAAAGAACTTAATTCACATTAATTTTACGTTAGAGGCTCTAATAGATGACATTTTCTATTTGTTAACACATCATACTTTCTGATTCCCCACCATGACGATGAGTTTTGATGATTTCCACTCATTATCAACACAGGTACTGATTTACGTGATATTCATCATCCAGTGACCCACTGGTAGTCGTTAAAGGAACCACGTCAGAGGCCGAGAGGCGGTTCCGCAGAACTCTGACACCAGGGTGTGCATGGTCGACTGACTGTGTCACCTACTCGAAATGATGATGATGATGAGTGACCCACTTTTCCTTTCAAGTGATTTTCCTCCCATATAAATCGAACAAAGTAATCTCTGATTGGAATTAAATAAACAAATAAATATATAGGGACAAATTACACAAATTGACTTAGCTACATTAGGTTGTGAACTTTTATCGTGGGATACTAACTCAACAATACTATCACTACATATTATAAAACATCACTACATATTATAAAACAAAGTCTTCCGCCGCGTCAGTCTGTCTGTTCGCAATAAATTTAGAAACTACTGCACGGATTTTCATGTGGTTGTAACTAACAGATAGTGATTCATGAGGAACGTTTATAGGTTTAATACATGCCCGAGTGCAGCCAGGGAATGCTGCTAGTTTTTTTATAATAGAAACTTATTTAATAAAGATTCAGGCCAATCGGAAAAAAAAGGTTTATGTAATGATCCAACGTGGGGCATATCGTACCGCAGGCATGGTCAATCATTAAAATAACTTACCACAAACGAAGGCGACGACGAGAATGCCGATGAGCAGCAGCAGTATGATGCCGACGGCGATGGCGATGGCGCCGAGGCTGGTGTCAGGCGCCGCCGTCGGCTTGGGCGGCAGGTCGAAGCCGGGGTTCATTTCGGGGTCAGGGTGCATGATTCTTTTGATTTCTGTGATCAAATAACAAAAAGCTCTTAGCGGGAAATTAACTAAACGATGTAAATCCTTATTTGGCGGCAAAGCAGATGTAATAAAATTAAATGAAATATTATTTGAAGTGAACACTTCTTTTGAGATGAGAAAAACCATTGAACTCGTGATACCGTTACCAAAAAAATATGACACAATCGCATACATTTTATCAAGATTTCACTTCGATTGGCACTCCCAGAGTGCCACTGCATCTTTTTTTCTTTGGATAACGTATCTCTTTATGAACGTCATTATTATTATTTTTAATTTTTGCAAAATCGCCAAACTACCTAGCGTTTGGGAACGACTATTGCCGAGAAGAATACGCCGAAAGAAGATGACTCATTCTGTTTTTTATTTGACCTTGCTTATCAAGCCATTGTATGCACGCTTTCCACGTCGACAAGAGCTTGGCGAGCGCAAGTTAATTTAACAATATTATATATACCTGAAGAGCATGGCCTCGCATCAGGCACATCGGGACACGCGCAAATGTACTCGTGCACTCTAAACAGGCAGAGATGCGAGCAGCCGCCGTTATCCTCCTTGCAAGGGTTCCAGCCGTGCTGCTTCTCAGCCGACACCGCTTTTATCTCCATGGCCATCTCCAGGTCTGTTCTGATGGCCGTCACGTTCTTGCCCGTTCTTTTGTCAGCTCTCATGATTGATTTTTTGTACCAATCGGTCCAGTAAATGTAGTCGTTGTACTGTAAAGGGAGAGGATGTTCAAAACACGGCACGACAGTGAACGGCTATAGTAGTAATAACAATAAAACTTCTATTATCTATGGTTTAGTGTCCAGTATTGCGTTGGTAATCCTCTATAAAATCGTAGTAAGGTAAAGTAAGGCTCCGTAATATCTTAAAAATGCAATTAGCGTGTATTTAATTAGTTGCAATCATTTATCGAAACCTATTAATCATTTTTTTGACTCTCACCTGTGTCATCCCGAAAGGATTTTTAGCTTCCGGGACGAGTTGAACTCTATGATCGCCGTTCAGATCAGACGTATCAATCCTGTCTTTCAACGCGTCAGTCCAGTACAATCTCCTCTCTTTGTAGTCAATCGTTATGCCGTTGGGGAAGCCTAGGTCTTGCTTCACTATTATTTGTCTGCGACTGCCGTCGAGGAAGGACCTTTCTATGTTCGGATTTTCTCCCCAGTCACTCCAGTACAGATATCTAAAATTGATTTTTGTTTAAAAATAAATCATGACCATGGGTAGATAAAATAGTTATATCACAATATTTTGTAACTAGAGAGCACTTACCCTTTTGCTGGAAACAAAGCTAAAGCTCTCGGCTCGGTCAAACCCGTAATCAAGGTTTTTCTTGAAGATCCGTCTAATCTGGCCACTTCCACGACCTAAAAAATGCATATCATATTAACGTTTAATTTGATTGCAATGTTCTAACCGCTAGACAATTTTATAATAAGACATTATGAATTAGAAGAAGTAGTGGAGCAAACCTTGAACTCATTGTCAGTCCAGTAGATATTATTGGCGATCCAATCAACGCCGATGCCGTTCGGCGTGTCCAGCCTGTCTCTCACGATCACTTTGGTGTCACTCATGTTCAGCATATTGATGGACCTAGAATTATTATATCATGTAGATTATTATAAATACATAAAATGAGGGTACATTTTAGTCACATTAACAATAAAAGCTTACCGTATGACGTCATTATTAACGTCAGTGAAGAAGATAAGCTTTTGTTCCCAGTGGTAGTCGACGGCAATGGAATTCAGCACATTTTTCACTGGCAACGTGACATCCCACTGTTCAGGTGTGTCGAGCGATACCATGGCCACGCTTCCCCTAGTAGCAAATACTAGGAAGTTGTCGGGATGTTTCTTGCATATTTTCGGATTGGTTTCCGTCTCGTTTTCGAAGAGAATGCCAGTGGGGCAGGCGCAAGAGTAGCCGCGTGGTGATCGAAGGCAAAGATTGGAACAGCCTCCGTTGTTTTGGCCACACACGTTGTCTAGTATTTTTTCTGAACCCTGTGAAATTATGTAACTACTTGTAGATCGTTCAGTGGTATACAAAAATAAAGTTAACCGGTAGGTATTCATTCCACATTCGATTCACTTTACCTTTAAAAAATAGAGTTTTATCTACCTATAGGAATATATATTCTGAGTGTATGTGATAATTACCTGAACCGCTCTAATATCCATAAGCCCTTCCAAATTCTCCCTGATCACTAGAGCATCTTTGCCATTATTTTTATCGGCTCTATGCAGAGCTTTGGTCTTCCAGTCCGTCCAATAGAGGTGTCTCCCGACGATGACTATGCCGTACGGGTAGGGCACGTTGTTGAGGACAGTACGACGGTCATTGCCGTTGAAGTCAGAGCTTTCTATCGTGAGGACTTTAGCGTCGTTCCAGTAGAGACGTCCTTCTGTGCGGTCGATAGCCAGGCCATTCGGCCATTTGATATTGTTATCCACAATTACACGTCTGGAAAAGATGTTATATCAGTTTTTGTCTTACGAATATTTAGAAATTAGTAGGTGATTTTACTTTATGAATTGGCTTTTACCTGTTTTTGCCATCCATATCCGCTCTTTCGATTTTGGCTGACTGGCCCCAATCCGACCAAAACATATAGCCGTGTTCGTAATGTAATGCTATGGCTCGAGGTGAATCTGTTAAAAAATGTTTACATTATAACCGTAACTACCTAGTGGTTTTGTGGGCTGTAGACTTCGCGAATGTTATCACAGCAAACTCATAATGACTTTACGTTAATTGGCGCAATTTTTTAAAAAATCCTAAAATTAAAGAATCTATGTAACGAATCTGCTCACAAAATTTATAGAAAATCTGTTGAGAAATGCGATCAGTAGAAGAGAATAGCCGCCGGAAAACGGGACAAAGGGAAATACGAAAGATTTTTTTGCGCAAGTGAAACGAAACGCTTCACTTGCGCTTCCCGCTCGCTCCGTCAATAACAGTACCTACACAATCGACTGTTGCTGTAAAAAATTGATTGTCTTACCTAAGCCAGTCCAAACGAGCACTTTTCTATTGCTACCATTGAGCTCTGCTACTTCGATACTGTTGCGTCCTCCATCAGTCCAGTAAATCTGTAGGAAAAATGGTAATAAATTATACGTGTCTTTACCATGATTAGTAGGCATTATCACTGAGAGATTCTTCATTTCATGGTTAATATAAATGAAAAGGCATTTATATTAACCATGAAATGAAGAATCTAGAAATGATTTTAAGTACCTTTCGACCTGATGAATCGATGACAATACCGTCAGCTGTATGAAGCCCTTTGCCAACGATGATCTCAATGTTCTCACCACCCTTATTACAACGGGAGATCTTTCTTTCGCCCGTGTCTGTCCAATAGATTTGCCCTGAAATACGACAAGGTCTATATAATAATAGGTAATGCATACTAATATTAAAAGAGGAAAGTGATTGTTTGGTTTTTTGCATTGAATAGGGACCGAAACTCCTTGAACGACTTTAATAATTATTTTATCTATCATAGGCTAGTTAACTGCGGGTGACCTATATTTTTAATTTACGCGGATGAAATCGTAGGAAAATTGCTAGTACTAAGTTAAGGTATTTAAGTTCTAAATAAGTACTACTTATTGCATTTAAATCTTTGTTATAGATATTGTATAAATTGTTGTTACTAAGGTTTTTTTTCTTACCAGTACGATGATCAACGTCAACACCCAATGCATTTTTTAGAGGTGGAAGTGGCAAAACTACGTCGATAAGATACGGTACGTCCAGAGAAACAATACGAATGTCCACTCGGTGGGCAAATATCAAGAAATTCTGAGGCCCTTGAGCACATGTTCTACCGTCTCTCTGCAAATAAGGCAAATATGATTTCGTGAGGCATTTTCATATTATTTAAATATCTGATAACTTTAAAAGAAACTATTTATCCAATAAGATTCTTACAAGTTTTATTCCGATTGGACAAGCACATGAACTTCCTTCTGGTTTCAAAAGACAAAGATGGGAGCAGCCGCCGTTGTTTCTCCCACATCTGCAAAAATACAACATGATCTAGTTATAGGTTGTTCAAGAATCCACAGGTATCCTGAGATCTGATTCCACTCGAAGCGGTTTATTTGAAGATTAATTAGTGTCGTAAACCGTGACGTAAGGTATTCTATTTATAGAGTCAGGTATACTGCGATCTGAGGCTGTGTACTTATTTTATTTTAATAGCCTGGTACCGGGTTGCGACCAACCAAATGGAAAACGCTGGTATATACGAGTAGGTTATTTACCGATTAGCCACGCTGATCCTCTCCTTGTGGAAAACCCTCACGTCCATGAGCCCCGCCACTCCAGCACCAAGTGTCCTGCGATGATTCCCTGTGAACTTGTTGGCAGCTTGAATCGACTGGGTTTCCCAGTCTGTCCAGATCACCTCGTCTCCATACAGGTCCAGGCCGAAAGGGTGGGTAAGGGAGTGACCTGTTGACACATAGGAAATTAACCAGTAGTTCGTCCAAATAAATAGGATTGTTATAGTCAAAGAAAATTTTAACTTTCACTGTAGCTTTTACACTCAAATTTGCTCGATTTAAATGGACCATACCCACATCCTTTCTTGCAAAGTTTCATGGTAGTTGCTTCAAAAGTAGGTGTAAAAGTATAAACACACGTTAGCCCTCACATTATTTTTTTACTATATGTATAGCATTCGCCCGCGGCTCCCCTCGCGTTAGTGTCGACCCCACGGGAACAGTTCTTTTCTCCGGGATGAAAAGTAGTGTATGTCCTTCTCCGTATACTCCAGAAAACGTATATGCAAAATTACATTATGACCGGTTCAGTAGATAGTGAAAGCGTTACAAAATAACAAACTCACTTTCGCATTTTTGCAATATTAGGAACATAGAGGAAAGGGAAGACCGAGAAAGTCGTGGAGGGAATGTGTGAGGAATGATATAAAGGAACCATATCGGCACTAGCTCCCCAGTACCGATATGGTTTAGAACAGAAAACTTTGGAGAGAGTTGACATATAGAGCCGACTCCAAATAGGGAAAAGGCGAGGAAAAAGAAGAAGAAGGATAGGATTAAAATTTCTTACCAATAAGAACTTGGCGTCCGGTGCCATTGAGGAAAGCATACTCAATGGTCCTATTTCCGCCGTCAGACCAGTAGATGCGGTCGTGGGGCAGATCCAGCGCCAGGCCGTTCGGCCAGGTCATGTCCCCAAAAATCAAACGCTTGCGGTTCCCGCCGTCCATGTCGGCGCGCTCGATGCACGGCACTGCACCCCAGTCCGACCAGTACATTACACCACCTAAAAAGATTTCATGATTAAATAGCTATCAAATACGAACATGTAAAAAAAATAGTAACCCTTGACACGAAAATCCCTCCATCTTGTTAACAGCTGAGCATTGATCACATGTGATCGAAGCAGCTGAAGCGATTTCGATGAAATATGTTTAAGAACAATCGCCAAGAAATATGCTTTCAAATAAAAAAACCACATCCAAAACGATTCTCCCGTTTTAGAGCTACGGTGCCTGACCGACACACAAACCACCACCACAGGGGTTTATAACCCCTCTTTTTGAATTGGGGGTTAAGAAGTCTTGCATTACATAAAAATATACTTATACGTGAAAGCGTGTCCAAAAATAGAAATAGTAACTCATATTTGCTCTTTTAATAGCTCATCAAAAAGGTGGAGGCGTGTAACATCGCAAATGTGCGGGGGCCGGGAATGAAGAGACCCTCCGTACTTTACGATATAAAAATAGAGCCAGATCAAATAAACGGTTGGTAGATACCTATATACATAGATACCTATAAAGGTACATAAATACGGTGCGCTCCGGGCTCATCATTATCATCATCTCAGCCACAAAAATTGTGCTAGACATAGGTACGCTTACGCTCCCCCAAAGATTTCCAATACGACCGGTTGAAAGCAGCTTGTATTTAAATCTTACATCATCATCATCATCAGCAGGTCTTCGTTATTCTCCACTGCAGGAGCACGACCCTCTCTGCTACCACAACCATGTATCAGCCAGGGCAGTCAGAGGATTTGGCCTACACTCTCCACGTTGGCCAGACGGGTTGGAGAGGTCTCTTTGTTTATAGCTTTGTTTAGCTTAGCTTGTGTTTCCTTAGTCGACTTCTACGACATCCACGGGAAGACTTAGAGTGGTCCTATTCTGCCGGGAACCACACGGCAAATCTTACATAGATATAGGTAAATAATAATGAAGTAGACAATAAGCAAAATATACGGTTAGGTTACTCTTCCTCGTTGGTTTGGGGAAAAAGAAACAACGTAGAATGTACCAGCTGCTTCTCTTCCCGCGCAGGCCATAGAAACCGGCGGAGGTAATGGGCGTAATCTATTAGGAATCATGTAACTAGACGGTGCGGGTAGCAATCCATCACTATTTGATTCCGTATTCCATCTTTAAGGATGAGCTAGTTCGGAACTCGAACTCGTCGGCGCACGTGGCTAATTTGCGTGCTATTTCGCTGAGAAAGGGATAGACTCGGTTATGAACAGTGCGGAACTGTTTACACCGATTTATAAGCCCATTGAAACTACAGTCTAGTGTGTGCAAATACAAATATTGTTGAAAATCTAAATCGACGTCGTCTAAAAATTCGCGAGTATGCGTTTGAGAGAAGTGTTCTTGTGATAAAACAGCTAAATGTTTTAATTAAAAGTAAAGTTATTTAATTTTTTTAATAACCAAACTATGCTTGTATGAATTTTGTTTTAGAGAGGTTTATACTTCTTCCGGCATTTAATTGTGCCCAAAGTTGCGTTAAAATTACGTGTTGAAACGGAATGTTTTGAGACTCATAACTTTTAAAGTACTTATCATTTTACAATTATGATTCCATACTAGACAAATCGATAGAATTATTATAATAAACAGACGATATATTAAACAGACGATACCGAACAACGGAGTCATCACCCTACAGAATTTTTATGGCGAAACACCTGACTAGCGTACCCTTAAGCTCATAAACATGCTAAACGTGGCCTTTTGGTCTTATGACCTCAATCTCTGTCTACCTCGTCAAGGATGAAGACGTGATACTATATATGTATGTATTTAGGTACGCAATACATACCTTTTGGATCAACAACGATGTCTCTGGGCTTATCAATTTTGTCCCACGCCAGCAGAGTCCTCATGCTTCCGTTGGCGTTGGCCACCTCGATTCTGTTGGTTCCAGCGTCCGTCCAGTACAACTTGTTGGTGATCCAGTCGTAGGCCAAGCCGGCAGGAGATACTGTTATACGGAACAAAATAGTTAATATAAGCAATTAGAGGTGTATCTACAATATTTTTTTTATAAATATAACAAAGAAAGTAACGTTGAGTACGAGAGTAGGTAGAATTAATTTATGTAAGTACTTGTGTCACGAACTGTCGAAGAAAACATAACATGGCATAAGCCTTGTTGCCCGGAATTTCATTTGAGTAATTACGGAATTTAATTAAATATTTATATCGAATATTTGGCTAAAATTTTAAATGGCTTATACCCTGGATTTAAACACATATAGTACATTTATCCTGGAAAATTTAAAAGGTTCCAACTCTACTTTTTTAAATGTACGTGGGGAAAGCCTCTCTTTAAACCCTTAATGATCCTAACAATTTTGAAATTTCGGAAAAATCTTTTCAATATCCTAGAATCTCAAAGACATGACCATATTAATGTATACGTTTCAGAATATTGACCCCGAATCAATCTATCCGACCTTTGGTCAAAAGTGTATGATTCGCATTCACCATAAGTCCAGCAAGCTTATATAATTAATGGAAGTCTTTCATCGTTTCGCAGAAAATCGCTTTCATAGAATGTCTACGTGATTCCGCGTAGCATCTTGTCGTAGCGCTCTACGATTTTACGTAGAATCCATTATCGTGCTGTTTAATTTTTATTTATCTTTATTAATTATGTACATAATGTCCAAATAAATTGAATTCGTTAACTCACTAAATTATATGTTTTCCTAAAACTATAAACGATGCATAAAAATTTAAAATAAAATTTTTTGATAATTATGTACAAAAATTTGATTACAATATCTGTTGCCTGACACATTTTGATAATTTTCGAATGTAACAATTATATAACTCGTACTATAGATACATTATAAATATCATGCATATAAATGTAGCGTAATAAAATATCTATAAATGTCAAAAGTAATATTAGGCATATGATGAATCGAACATATGCTGCTAAATTATTAGTTTGGCTCTACCGTACTTTGGTAAAATTTACTCATGTACTGATGGCAAAGCCATTGTCTAATATTTGAGCCTAAGATATTGGTCTCGTATGGGCCGTTCTAGTACGCCTGGTTGATGGTTTCCTTCTCTACGTCCGTGCAGTATGGAGTCGATATTGTGGTCCCAGTACAATGCAGCAAATTGTAAAGTTACTGAGATTCGAGCACATTATACCGGTCTAATGCAAGCCGTTCTAGAACGCTCGGTTGATGATATCCTTCTTTACGACGGTCCAGTAGATGGACTGTTGTGATGGCCCCAGTACAATGCAACAAATTGTAAACTTACTGAGATTCGAGCCAACGATGATGGTCTGGTGCGAGCCGTTCAAATACGCCCGGTTGATGGTGTCCTTCTCCACGTCAGTCCAGTAGATAGAGTTGGTGTTATGGTCCCAGTCCAATGCTACAGCTGACTTGATGTTCTCTACCGGTATCACCTGGTCGGGATTCAACAATGGCATATTTTAATTAGTATGATGCCTTCCATAAATATGTTCTCTTTTTGTATCCTTGGCTACCTTGTCTTTACTGTACAACTGTGTTTAGAATATTACTATAAAACACTTTATGGCGAAATTTGGGTTATGTAAATATGGACTTAAATGTGAGTTATTTTGACACAGTTATAAAAATGTAGTAATTTTTTTCTTATCCAAAACTTACCATGTCCAGTGAATCGATGGGCTTCCTAGGATTTAATTGCTTCAATCTGATATCCTTGCGACGAGCGTAGAGTAACAACTTCTCGGGTGTTTCATCACAGGTTTGTCTGAAAACAACGAATAGCACTTGAGTTACGCGTAGTTAGGTACCTATATTTATGTGTCAAAGGAAGTCGTTTCGTTGAGACATTTAAGGTTGAAAGATTTTTCAAAATATCAGTCACTTCTTAAATTTTATACAAAACTTGAAGATTATAAAAGAGAAAACTTAAATTTTAAGGTAAGAATAATAAGTTAGAAAATAAACGTAGGTAAAAGCGAAGGTGTTGCTGATTTTTTTATGATTATTTGAGTGCGTTTAACCGTATCTTGCCTGATGTGAAGCAAATATGTAGGTGATAACTTGAAAGCAGTGGTCACCACACCAGTCCTTATGTTGAAGAAACTCACCCGTCGGGGCTGAGGCTGAACCCTACGGGGCAGCGACAGGTTCGACCGACGCTGTTGGGCAGACACAGATGTGAGCAACCCCCATTGTTGCCGCCGCAGCGGTTCTTGTAGGTCTTCAGTTGCCGCAATGGGTGGTAACTAAAATGGTTAATTTTAAAATTACGGTTATTACATTAAATTAGAAGAATTTCTGGTAATTAATATCTTTGCATTTTATATCTAAAATTGTTTTAGTTGTGTTCCGAAGCAAAGCTAAAGCTCTCTGAATCAGAGCTTCAATAGAAGGTAGAAGGATAACTTAATTTATTTCTTCGTGAAAGTACCTATCAGTAGGAGACATTCAATATTATCATGCTCTGTCATTGTTTTACAAATTAGTTACCTATGAATATCCATGGGCACATTTAACCCAGCATGGACTGTTTGTATTCCCCTCCCGGTCTTCTTATTGACAGTTGATATGCTTTTAGTATGCCAGTCAGTCCAGTAAATCGCGTCTTCGAACAAGGTCATGGCGAAGGGGTGAGGTAGTCCCTTATTTGTTATCTGAAAATAATATTTAAATTAAACAAACTTCTTTTGATTTCTGGCTAAATGGCAATTGAATATATAATCTCTAAAACATTTATTATCGTCTTCCGATTTGATCGCAGGACACCATCAAATAAAAAAATTAATGTGATTTTACTACATTAACTAACTCCTTGCCGTGTAGTTCCCGGTTACCGTATAGTTCCCGAATGCTATGTGGTTCCCAGCAGAGTAGAATAGGACCACTCCAAGTCTTTCCGTAGATGTCGTAAAAGGCGACTTAGGAAATACAAGCTAAACAAAGCTTATAGACATCAAAGAGACCATCCCTTCTGGCCAGCGTGGAGAGTGTAACCCAAATCCTCTGACCGCTCTGGCTAAATGTAGCTCGGGTAGTACAGAGAGGGTCTTGCTCTGCAGTGGAAACTAACAAAGACCTAATGATGATGACATTAACTAACTATACGATCATTATTTTTCTTCATAATTATTTGAAGTTACGTTAAAGCTTTCTCTCACCCGTTCTCTCTCCCTTCCATCAAACGTGGCCTTCTCAATGACATGGTGCTTGGCGTCCGCCCAGTATATCTTGGACTCCATGTAGTCGATGGTGAGTCCGTTAGGCCACACGATACGATCGAATATCACAGATTTACGCCTGCTGCCGTCCATGTCGGAACGTTCGATTTTTGGATTTGGACCTGTGTAAATGGAAACCATATAGAACGACACAACAAACACAGAAAAAAATCGAACAAAAGAACGTTATGTATCATTTTCTAAAAGAGTTTTTAAGCCGGGAATATTAAGGACATTATAATAATAGAACGTAACGATTCGATTAAGTAAAAAAATAAAAAGTAGTAAAGACATAACGTCCAAAATTAGATTGTACTCACAGACTTACGATTTTTGGTTTTATCACTGGTTTGTCATGAGTTGTAGACAGGAAAATATTGACTTCAATAAGAAAGCATAGTTTTTCAAGACAAAAAATAAACTTTAAATTAGCCTTTAAGTTGTAAACACTTACCCCAATCAGTCCAAAACACCAACGCATCTCCAGGATGGACAGCGATTGCCCTTGGTTTGTCCAAGTCATTGGCTGCTAAAACTGCCCTTAGGGAGCCATCCAGGGTCGCTACTTCTACTCGTCTCGTACCAGAATCAGTCCAGAAGATGAGGTTGTGTATCCAATCAACTGCTACGCCACTGGGGGTCTCTAATCCCCATCTTATTACATCTGTAATTAAATATTACGTTACTCATGAAAATTATTCCCGACCTCCATAAGCTATGTGAAGTCATGAAAGCCGTTTCAAGTATTCCAATCCTAAGTTCTGAGAACGAGTCTTTATTTACCAACCAAGCCACAAAACGTTTATTTAGAATGTTTTTTTTACAACCACTATATTACCATAATATCAATTTACCCGTCAAGTTGTTATTATTCATCTCAGCGACTCGTATGACCCTCAGGTTGTTTTCTGTCCAGAACACCAGTTTCTTCTCGTAGTGATAGTCTAGAGCAACCGCATTATGTAGGCCCTTCACCACCGACATGTAGTTGTCACCAGTGAGCCAAACCTGAACAGCAAAAAACCTCAATAAATAATAAATCATAATTAACATAAGCCGTGTGGTTCCCGGCAGAGAAGAATAGAACCACTCCAAGTCTTACCGTGGATGTCGTAGAAGGCTACTTAGGAAACACAAGCTAAACAAAGCTTATAAACATCAAAAAGACCTCTCGAACCCATCTGGCCAGCATGGAGAGTGTAGGCTAAATTCTTTGACTGCTCTGGCTAATATTTGGCTCTGGTAGTGTGAAAGGGTCGTGTTCCTGCAGTAGAGACTAAATAAAAAAGACTTGATGATGATACATATGGGACTTTTTAAATGTTACTCATAGATGTCCACCCCTTACCCAATATATTCAAAGGCAAGTAAAATTCAAATCCTTGATTAAATTTAGAAAATGTTATGGCTATAATGAAAGTTTCAAATAAATCAACAGGAGCACAAAAAAGGTATCAAAGTTTCCTCCGTAGATCCACGAGAAAATCTAATTCAGGAGTTTTGCATAAGGCTGACGTACAAACTATTACGTCATCGTGATTTGTTGCGTTGCGATTATGTAAATATATGGATTTGAATTTGAAATGAGCTTGTATCCTAAAATAGACATCCTTGTTGCGTTATTTCTTTCAAATTATTTACGTGAAACATTAACTCTAGTTGTTCACCTTTTGCAAAATCGGGAACTGACGTCGAGTTTTGACATTTTTGTAGATAATACAACTGAAACGCCTAGAGATAAAACTGTACCTTTGGTCGCGTGAATTGTCAATTTTGCATTTAATTTAAGACTATTAAGTAGATACCTTCTTAAATAGTTATAAGTGTACCCAATTGCTTATCACATGAAGTCATGTGGTATCTCTAGTAGTGGATCATATGAGGTTAACTGGGATCGTATCTCTCTACCCGCTCCTTCACAGCCGTTGTTTTCATAACGGCAGATCCAGCCTCTTAATAAATGGTGATCTATGTACATGCACCATCCTAACTATGACGTATGAAGGAAATATTACCTGCCGAATCCCAACCCTGTTAGAGAACAACAGCGATGGGGACACTCCAGTGGGCTTGCACGACCGACCATCAGGCCTAAGGACATAGCCGGTCATGCATCCGCAGCGGAAGCTGCCGAGCGTGTTGGAACAGGTCTGAGAGCAGACCGGATCCTGCTCATACATGCACTCATCAATATCCCGGCAGCTGGTGACAAAAATATCGTTCAAACACCAAACATTCATAAAAAGTTAATAAAAAATACTTTGCATATAAAGGTAATACCTATAATTTTACCAGAAACCGTTCTCACCTGCTTCCATCGTCATTCAACAAAAACCCTATTGGGCAATCACAAGCTGGGAGTCCGTCGTGTGTGGTGATACACAACTTCTCACATTTGTCATCAGGGCCGCACTTTCTCTTCGACGGGCACTTTTCTTCATCATCGCCTTTGGGGCAATCTTTCATTCCATCACAGACGTGTTTCCTATTCACGCAGTTCCTGAAAGCATTGCTGATGAGATTCTCTTGATTTTTACACATGTATTGATCTTCCTCGCAAAACACTTTGCAATTCGTTTCGTCTTCGCCATCCATGCAATCACGAACTCCGTCGCATATCCAAGTTTTCTGAAACAATATTCATTAATACATTACCACCCAGAAATCATAGAATGCCTGATGAACCATAAACCACATATAAAAAGAAAGGCAGTCTGGTATAGTATGATGTGGTGAACACAGAAATTTTGCCCAGAAATTTTCAATTTGCAATCATTTGCGAGGTAGAAATGAATAATATAACCCCTACATGTATTTTATATGAATAAAAATCAGTTAAAAGACTCACCAGTATGCAACGTCGCTCAGAGCACATGAACTCCTCAGCCGTGCAGTTGCGCATAGCGTGTGGTTCGCAGTTCAGCTCGTCGCCGCCGTCAGAACAGTCTCTCTCGCTGTCACATCTCCATCTCTCCGGGATACACTTTCCGTCGCTACATCTGATAATTGAAATTAAAAGTCATCATCATCGCGTCAATTTAGCCGCCGGACCAGTTGTACCATTCAAAAGTACCATGAATAAAAAGGAATAATAAAAAAAAGGTACTACTGGCACCGATTGGTTCCACTAGTGCCATTAAAAAAATACATCTCATCGTCACATTATTAGAGCTCTATGGACCACTAGTAGTACCATTGGCATTACAATTGATTGTACAATTACGTGTTATATGAACAATTATTGGCAATCGGCAGTCTTCACTTCACTACATTATCGCAACGGCAACAATTGAATTTTCGCACCCGGTGCGAGTATAACTGCGTTGTTGATTCTCATTGATCTGATAAATTCTGTGCCGCTCACTGGGTTGTGCCCCATACATGGCTGGCCTGAGCACCGGTGGCACTGCCTTTCTCACGACACTGTATATTGTGTTGTTTCCAGGAACATCTTACTTGAACTCTCCAGCATTACAGTTCCCGGGCATCATAGGGCAGGTATCCTCATCCGTCCAGTCTCCACAGTCGTTGTCGCCATCGCACTGGAAACTCTTGCGTATGCACCGCTTGTTGTCGCATTGGAACTCATTTTCGCCACACCGCATTAGATCAATTGCTGGTGGAAAATCATTTATTTGATATAGTATTACTGTTTAAGGATACATACTAAAATTAACAAGAATTGTTAATGTGTCTTTGTCTACTAGATATTCTGAAAGTTCAAGCAGAGCCTTACAATCAAAGATCGATAGTTAAATGGCCTGGCGCCAGGGATGCCGCCTGAGGAACTTTAATAATGGTCTTAATAAAAACCTTCATTTGAGTGGCGATGTGGCAATTAGTAAACTTCTGCCATCTCATGATAAGAAGCAAGATCAAACGCTTACCATGCGCTACAAATGCGCACGCTGATCTGAGCCATAGACCTCAGACAGGTCGTAGATCGCAAAGGAGCAATGAAGATTTGGTTATAAAGGCTGTCCCACTTGGACATCCTAACCGCACTAGTTCTGACACCTGTTACCACCTGTAATCCACCTGAAAAATCCTGCTCCCTGCTCAAAGGCTTTGTGTGCCCCGCAGTAAATGCAGACGTGGATACTTACGACACTCAGCCTCATCAGAGCTGTCCGGGCAGTCTGCTTCTTTGTCGCATCGCCAGTGCAGGGAGATGCATTCGCCGACGGCACACATGAACTGGTTCTCTCGGCATCTGATTCAATAAATATTTCATTAATGGGAGTTTACCATAGTAAAAAGACCTACCAAGGTCAACAATTTCAATTACTAACAATTAAAATTTTCAGTTGTGAAATTAAATATGACAGTTAATAAGTGTTCAAAGAAACCTTATCTACTCTAATATATAATATTATAAAGACTTGATTGATTGATTGTTTACATTGAAAAAGCTCCGAAACTGCGAAACCAATTTTTAAAATTCTTTCACCTATAGAAATTTAATTTATCTGCGGGTGACATAGGCTACAATTAACCAGAATGAAGTCGGGGGAAAATTGTTAATAAATTGTTTGAATCTTGAATCTTTATGTAACATGAGGCAAGGCAAGACAGGAAGCAGCGTGTATTTGTATTTGCAGGTAGCGATAAGAGTATAAAAATAAGATATTGTATTTTATCACTGGAAAACATCATAAAAGATATAAAATGTCTATGCAATAAATGAGTAATTCATGAAATGGGTCATTGGGTATTATAGATCCTTCCATAAAAGAAGATAAAATCGTGGAAGCTGTAAAGTGAAATCATATGTATTGGACTTATTAAAATTTAAAAAGTTATTGCAGATCAAGTAATTATTCTCTGAATTATAAATTCATAAAGCCTACGTCATGCGCATTAATTAAACGCATGACGTAGGTATTACAAGACTAAGGCATTATTAATCTGATGTCACGAATGCACATCGAACGTTTTCCGTCGATGTTAATCACATCGATGATTTTGTTCTATAAGAAGCCCGCCCACGGAAGTTGGATATATCGGGCGAGTCTCCGGTACCAGGCTGCGCGTAGGCGCGTTGCCATGGCTACATCTCCGCCCGCCGCCCCCGCATCGCAACCCCCGCCCTAGCTCGTATTGATCTACCGACCGTTACAGGACGTCTTGTATACTAGTACCAGTGACAAAACAAAATACCAATGTGACGGAAAGACAGGCGAGCAAGCCTTGTAAAGCAGCCCAACGTTAACGTAGCAAAGACTAGTTATGGTATTCCACTCAAGCTTGATAAATATCAAATATATATAGATATTTTTCAAACAAAGCCGTGGGTTGATTCAAACTAACCCTTTACATGAATTCACAGCGTATTTTCCAAAAACGGCAACAAAAAATCTAAATACAAATTCCAGTAAATTTGAAAAAATTGTTTCAATTTGCTTTGATACGAAATCGTAGTATATTTTTAATTTCCCAAAAAGATATGCTTAGTAATACGAATTTATCAAAAATACGTTACTTCCTAAATTTGTAATACCTAGATAGGAACATATAAAACTGTCTAGGTACAATACTCGTAGATACCAAAAAATCTAAGAACATTATATTTAGTACGTTTCAAAAGCTTAAATTTTCTGGTAAAGGACGTGCACAGCAGAAAATAATACTACACTATAAATACTACACTATTAAAAAAAATCAAACGCGGGATATAATCGCGCACTGAGGCTTTCTTACAAATTACACAGAAAAACGTGAGAAAAAAACATATTTCTTGTAGATTTTATTCAAGGTTTTGTAATAATATTCTATTAAGTAATTATTATTTAAAAATGTTTTACTTACATTTAACAAAATTCATTTATTTACATGATATATTATACATTCGTGTTAGTGTCTTAGAAATTAAAATATAGGTGGCAGAAATTTAAATCTTAGAACTGAGTAAGTAGATTGTGATAAGAAAGGGGTCCGTTTTCATACTCGGTCATACGGTACCCTAAATAAGATGCTGCATTTCCAAAAACCAATAAAGAAAGAAACCAATAAGTTGAATACTTGTTCTTTAATTTATTTTATTTATTAAGACTAATACGAAGATATAATAATAAGATGATACGAAATCGCTCCTTGGTTTAAAGTTGGATGGTACAAAAGGCATACTTTGTCCGCTAATATAACAGCATTAATGCGGTAGTATGAATTTGGCGAAAGCTTTTGCGTCTGGCTGCCAGCCTGACGCCAACCATCCTTGGGTAGAATTTATGAACAGTATACCAACTGCTACAAACAATACAAAGTAATAGAATACTTATTGTAAACTTAGCCGTAAGTAAATTATTGACGTCAACAATAATATATTTTTGTAAACTAATTGTAATTATGAAAAAAAATGACGTTCACTAAATGATATTGAAATATCTTACGATTAATAAAATGATTGACTTTGAAAAAAAAACGTGACTTTATGTATAAAGATCAGATAAATTTTTATCTTTCTAAGTATTGAAAATAAAAAATAAGTAAATAAAAATAAATAAATAAATATATACGGACAAATCACACAGATTGAGCTAGCCCCAAAGTAAGTTCGAGACCTGTGTTATGGGATACTAACTCAATGATACTATATTTTATTACAAATACATAAAACATCCAAGACCCAGGACAATCAGAAAAAGATCATTTTTCATCTTGACCTGACCGATTATCGAACCCGAGACCATCCGTGTCGCAGTCGCAAACCTGACTCACTGACCTATTATAATCAACGCACAGCCCAAAACTACTGCACCTGGCAACTAGTTTGGTATGTGAGGTGAAAGTATAGATTTTTAGAAATTCAACCCCTAAGGGGGTGAAATAGGAGGGTTAAATTTTACCATATCAGTGGAAAACTTCTATGTACTAGGTATGTACCTATTGTGTATTGTATAAAAGACAACTGTTACTGTCTGACTGATCTATCAAGTATCAACACACAGCTCAAACCACTTAAGGGATGGCGCTGAAATTGGAAAAGAATTTTCCTAGATTAATCCCCTAAAGGGTAAAACAGGAAGGAAACAAACTTTGGACAATTTGTATTTAACGCAAGTAAAGCCGCAGGCAAAAGCAAGGCATTTATTAACTATGCACTCTAAAAATACTTAAATGCTTTTAGTTCCTGCAAATATAGCTGGCGACAATCACGTCCCGCTGCACGTGTTTCTGTCCCTCGTACTCACGTCTGACGTAGTTCTGCAGTTCTCGGAATTCTAGTGTTCTCGGAATTGTATCTCACTGCTTTATATAATTCGCAGTCGGACATGATTGATACATAAATATGAATATATACGGACAAATCACATAGATTGAGCTAGCCCCAAAGTAAGTTCGAGACTTGTATAATGGGATACTAACTGCCTCCGTGGTCCAGCAGTTAAGGCCTTGTCGACCCAGGGGTCGTGGATTCGATTCTCACGGGAAGAATACTTTGCTAAGTTGTTTGCAGTTGGCTAGGACATTGCAGGCATCAATCACCTGATTATCTGATAAGAAAGATGATTCCGTGCTTCGGAGGGCACGTTAAGCCGTTGGTCCCGGCTGCCATCTGGTAGTCGTTAATGGATCCACGTCAGAAGCCAAGAGGCGGTTCCGAAGAACTCTGACACCAGGGTGTGCATGGTCTACTGACCGTGTCACCTACACGAAATGATGATGATGAACTCAACGATACTATATTTTATAATAGATACTTATATAGATAAACATCCAAGACCCAGGTCAATCTGAAAAAGATCATTTTCCATCTTGACCTGACCGGGGATCGAACCCGGGACCATCCGTGTCGAAGGCAAGCGTGTTGACCGCTGCGCCACGGAGCTCGTCAAAACATTTTCTAACAAATAGTATTTGAACAAAATATACCGTCAACTTCAATGTGTTGTTTTACGTTTTGTTTTTATAATTGAAGCTAAACGAAACTGATATTATATTGAATGATTTCTACAGTTATCGTACAGGTATTATGCAGACACAGCTAAAAATGCGTATTGAAACCTTGTATATTCTATTTCTTAAAATCATATCTAGTCTTTAAACACCCAAAATACTAGCCAGTTTATGATAAAAATTTAAATGTTAAATTGTTATCAGAGTAGCCCAATGGCTATACCAACAATACACACAAAATGAATTCACAGAAAAATCTAGAGCAGTCCTTTGTAGATACGAGTAAGAATAGTAAGCAGCGTTTTAGCGCAAATCTAGCGAGATATATAACAAAAAAAATTTGGGGCAAATTTGCAAATTATAATGTAGCAATCACCTACTTCTGGAAATTGAACTATATGCAAAATTTCAGCTTGATCGGACATCGTGAAGATGGTCAAATTAAACTTTCCAGTTTTGATTACATTAGGTGCTACAGATACTTGTAAATCGAGAAGTAATTACTACAATAACTTGTTTGGTAGCTTTGGATAAATAAGTATGATAATATATTAATAAAATTGAGATAACCAATTTAAATATTATTCATAAACACTATCCCTATAGCAACCAATTCAGTTGACGACAACATCTTGGTAAACAGAAAAATTATCTCCGGAGGGGTTCCAAATGGCGTAATGATGGAGGTATTGAGGGTTTGCTACAGAGTAGTTACGGTAGGGCAGTGCCGGGCGAAATGGGGAAACGGATGTGCTCATTATTTCTGATTCTAATTACGTATATTGTCACTAATGTTGTTATTATTTGGCAAGGTTACAATTAAGGTTCCTGTGAAAGCCACCGTCGCTATAACAGATGAAGACATAAATTGCACTAGGTTTAGAGTAGCATTATTCGCTTTACTCACTCCCTAATGTCACCTAGTATTTTTTTATTATATTACTATTACTCAATGTCTATAAATATCCATGAATAACAGGTAGGAGCAGCTACGTACGTTGAAGTACTACCGAAATTGGCTAGAACGAGTATAGTTTCATATAACGAACTCATCTTCATCGTAGCGGATTTCCGGTCGTGTTCTTGTCGTTGTTGTAGAGCTTAGAAGCTTGGAGTTCGCTTTTATATCGCCCGCGCCTTCGCTTTCGTTTAAGAATATCCCTCGAGAATACTTTTTCTGAAATCGACTACCATACTTATTTTAAAGCGTTAACTTGGTATTTGTTTAAATTTCTATACAACCCCATGTCACTTGTCCTCGTTATTAGCGTTGATTTTTAAAGACCATCCATTAAAAAAAAAAAAACATTCATTTAAGTTAATTTTAATATTTGTTCCAGACCATATACAGCAACTTTCATGGGGATGGCTTGCAAAATATAACACGACAAATCACTAACCTTTTCACTACTCCAATAAAAATATACTAGCGATGTGCGTGGGATACTTGTCCTACGCACATAGCTAGTACTTTAGTTGGTGGCAAAAAACTAGATTTTTTTAAATAATACTACTTACCTTCGCCTTAGGCATCACTTTAGACTATTAATTTCAATGAGGCGCTCGTATATCAAAACTTTGAAATAGATTTATCTCGCGGCATATATTATCTGTTCGAATCGGACAATTGACAGAGGTAACTGCTAGGCTACAATATTTTAGATATTTCCATAGTTTAATGTCATATGGACTACTTCTCTGGGGAAATTCAGCCGACATTCAATGCAGTTTGTGTCATCTACGGCTTGAGCTCGAAGCATTCGCTCCGATATTTCAAGGACAAAAAAATACGTTAGCCTCGCAGTATAAATTTTAAAATATAATAAACGTAAGAAATTCGACTAATTTAACACAAATTAAACTGTGATTTGATAGATAGACCCTTGCTTTAAAAGTTGATATTTATGATTTTACAAAAATACCAAAATTTAATTGAAAAAAAAAACAATCAAAAAATCATCCCTTGAAGTGGTCAAATAGGGGTTCAGAGTTGAGAGTGCGGAAATTTTACTATTTTTCACAAATCGCCATGAAAGTCAGTATTTATTATAGTAGATAAATACCTTAATTAACTTTACTAAAGATATTAAATTTTTTTATTGCAATGATTTCTTTAAAAAATCATTCATATTTAAAAACGAAAAGTTTTGGTTTAAAAAAAATGGTAACAAATAAGCTAACAACCGTTAAACGTATATTTTTATCTTGGGTTAACTGCCTATCAAAAAATAATCTAAGAATACTTTTGATTTAACGAAACAAAAGTTTAAGATTAGTAAAATTACTTACTTGCCCCGCGTGCAATTGGTTTCGTCGGAACTGTCGCGACAGTCATTGTCGCCATCGCACACCCAGTCCTTGTGGATGCAGAGACCGTTGGCGCACTGAAACTGATCTGACGTGCAGTTTTGGCCTGTCAGGAACAGAAGATAGAAGTCAGACGAAGTAATAAGTATTTTTTGGGTGTAAAATATTGGCTGTTCTGTAGTGAATGGATACCTAGTGATTCAAAATGTATAAAGAGCAGCTGTTTTTAGAGTTCCGTAGTAAACATGTAACCCTTATAGTTTCGCCATGTCCGCTTGTCACTATTCAGTGACGCGCAACTATGGAACCCTACTCTGTGCGCGTCCCGCCCGACACATTGCGATCGGGCATTTTTGTATGTGTCTGTAAGCAAGCTTAATACCTAGTAACAAATATAACGCCTTTCTTTCCGTAATGTGTTTCATCAGAAAAGTCCCCGCAGTCATTGTCGCCATCGCACTTCCACTCCAGTGCGATGCAGACCTTGGCGTTGAGCATATGGTCTGTTTGTCATGCTGGTTAAAAAGTAACAAATATTGATCGTCTCTTACCGCAATATGTTTCATCAGAACAGTTCCCGCAGTCGTTGTCGCCATCGCACTTTCAGTCCAGTGCGATGCAGACCTTGGCGTTGAGCATATGGTCTGTTTGTCATGCTGGTTAAAAAGTAACATAATATTGGTCGTCGCTTACCGCAATGTGTTTCATCGGAAAAATCCCCGCTTTCGTAGTAGCCATCGCACTTTCACTCCAGTGCGATGCAGACATTGTTGTTGTGACAGATTGTCTGTTTGTCTTGCTGGTTAAATATCTAATTACAAATATAACTCGTCTCTTACCGCAATGTGTTTCATCAGAAAAGTCCCCGCAATCGTTGTCGCCATCGCACTTCCACTCCAGTGCGATGCACACATTAGTGTTGTGACAGATGGTGCGATTTTCGCGTTCATCACAAGATCTCGCGCAGCTGGCCTCGTCCTCGGCTTCGGCGCAGTCGGCTATGCCGTCGCAACGCTTCTCCAAAGGTATGCATGTGCAGGAGATCTGAGAAATTGTTTCTTGTTCAGTAATGGAGAGGTGCGTGTATTTTATTTACGAGTATATTAACTATCGGGTGTATTTTTTATAATCGTGGTTTGTTACTATTCAACTGTAAAAAGATATGTGAAACGCTGTCTTATTGACTGATCAATATTCAAGTAGCTACAAATATATTTTGTATGTTGGTATGTCCCCGTATCTCGTACATAGGTATTATATAACTAAAAATTTCAAGTTCGTTTGGCATCAAAATTGCTTAAGTGAATATTTTAATCAACGTACGTAAGATTAAAGTTCTTAACGGACTAAAAGTAAGTGAAATAAGTAATTAAACTTTTCACAATAAACTTATTCAGTTGTAGCCTACGAATAAGGTTGTAGCACTTGCTACGACGCGGCGACGCTACGAGAGATTCTAGCTATGACGAGAAGTTTTTCAATATTTTGTTTGAGGTACTCAGCAGAGCGTCTTGTAATCTCTCTCTCATTTTGACGTGATTACGATTGCGTCCTCAGCTGAGATTCTTTGGGACCCGGGGTCCATTTTCTTGGCAGTGTCATCGTGCGGAACGAAATAACTTTTGTTGTTATCCGAATGTTGAACGTAAAGGCACAGAAATAATAATAGTACTAACGTACAGTTAACGTTAAATTGTAATATCACATGTTTTTGCAAATAAATATATCTTTATCTATAATATTGTAAAATTTCGTTTGTAGTAGTTCTAGGCATAAATATCACTCCGCTAGTATGGTATGAAGCGCCATACCTGTCGTAGAGGCTTACCTGGCACGAGAACTGTTGTTTTTGACACGGCAGATGGCAGCCACCGTCATCTTCGTGCTCTTCGAAGTCGTCGGCCACGACGTAGGAATCCTTGTCGGCTACAGGGTGTGCTGCGTAATGAATATTGTTGTTTAGCAGGTACTCTTTAGGGCGTAATAGTCACATAAGAAAGCTCAACGTCGCTTAAAGAGCTATGGAGAGGGCTATGCTGGGTGTTTCTCGGCGAGATCGAATCCCCAGCGGATTAGCACTTTGAAGTGTCCTTGGGGAGGCCTATGTCATGCAGTGGACTTCTTGCGGCTGACATGATAATGATGATGAGTCACATAGAATATGGGAAGATTTTTTTTATCAAAGCTTGTATTATTGTCAGATCGTAGGTATATATAAAATATAGTATCGTTGAGTTAGTATCCTACGACACAAGTTCACAACTTACTGTGGAGCTAGCTTTATTAGTACGATTTGTTCCTAAATATTTATTTATTTAAAAAAAGGAATGGAAGAGATGTCTACAAACTTTAGAAAACTATTATTTTGCTATGAATTTAGGTACACTCCAACCCATCCGGCAGAGGCAACGTGCAGAGTGTAGGCGAGGGCCATGCTCCTGCAGTAGAAAAAAAGAAGGCCTGATGGTGATGATGATGCTATGAATGTATCAAACTTGTTCTTACTGCAAGTCTTCCCGTGGACACCGTAGAAGGCGACTTAGGAAACACAAGCTAAACATAGCTTATAATCTGCAAAGAGACCTCTCCAACCCGTTTGGCCAGCAGTCTGGGCCAAGTCCTCTGACTGCTCTGGCTGATATATGGCTGTGGTGGTGCGTAGAGGGTCGTGCTCCTGCAGTGGAGGCTAAAAAGAGACCTGATGATGACGCTGTATCTTAAAAAGAAGATACTTACGGCGCCAAGGCTCAACGCGAGTATAGGGGTTGTGTTGTCGGAAACCGGGGACTTGCATCGGCACGGCTCCAATGGCCGGCGGCTGGTACGGCGGCACCCGGCCCAACGGCGACCGTGGGTCCGGTGGTTCCGCCGTATCGTTCGATGGACGAGGAACGGCAAGCGGCGGCGCTTCGTCCGCATTTACTATTATAAAAATATTTATTTTAGTATGTTCACAAAATATTTTTATTAACATTAAATGTAGCTTTAGCAGTTAAATAAATATTTAAAATAAAAATAAACAAAAGTATTAAACATATATTTCATAGTATAGGAATAAATTTAAGCAAATAATTTAACCTATACCTACGCGTTTAATTATGATATAAAACAATACACAACATTTTCAAAATTGTATAGTCTTATTGTTAATACTAGAAAAAATGAAACTGGACTAGAATGCAGCATTGGATAGGCAAATGGAAAGGTCATTTTGCCTTCGTACCATTAGCCTATCCAATGCTTTACTTACGTTTGATTATTAAAATACTCGTAATGCTCGTAATTTATATGCTATTTATATGAACAACATGACAACATAAATGAATATGGAATTAATTTTACTTTCTTTCCTCGGGTGATTTAGCATTTTTTTAAGTGGCCAGCAACAACATTAATTAAACTAAAGAACCTTTTTATAAATAGGACTGGTGACCAGCCATTTAATTTTAATTCTTCTTTTATACTTACCACAAAGCCAAAGTAACACGAAAGAGGTGATGTAAACGGCAATCGGTGCCGGCATGGTGGCTACTTCACCGGCAGTGGAGCGGCGCGCATACCTAGGTGACCTGCGCGGCCGGCGCGCGCGCACTCCTCGGCCACGAAGGGTGCATGGCTCGGGGCAATGCACGTGACGCGCGCGACCAGCCTAAACAGGAAAAAATATGCGGAAATATTTATCTATATAATAATAAATATTTTCATCATATAATATAGTAATAAATATTTGGATACTTTTTGGATAGGCTTTGGAAAGGTTTAGCACGAATTAAAATATCCTGCGGATTGGAATCGACAAAATCTCAGGACAAAACTCACTTTCCTCTTCATAATCATAAGGATACCATTTTTGAAGCAAATAGTCGGGCTGCTGTCAAATATATAAGCTCCTTTACTTTCATACTTTATATGCAAAATCACAAAAACAAATTAGTTGGGCATAGAAGATGGGTTAGTTTCGTTACGTTTCCTTATGACAAAATCAAAAATATGCAAAAGATTTATATCTATTATATTATATAGCAAAACTTTCTCTACATTGACATTTGCTATATGGACAGATTTCTTATTCTTCTTGAGAAGACGAGTAGCAATTCCTAGAACTATTTTAGGTATAGGTTAAACTGCCGACAATGACTGCAAATCGTTTGGATATTATCATCCAATGCAGTGATTGTACTTGACAATCGGCCTAGTAGTTCAATCACTTGTGACCATGAGGTGACCCCACATATGTTGCTATTTGTCGACTGTTGCCTTTTATTGAGTTAAAGTACTTATTTATGGATGTTATATTACTTATAGAATATTTACATCTGAATCTTATAGGACGTGCTTACACTTTACAGATTATAATCTTTCTTCTTCTTCTTCTGTTTTATAAAATGGCTTCCACCGAGATTTCAGTGATTCTGCCAATGTCCAGTAAATTGAGATACTAAGTATCGGTGTTGTACGGTAAAGTTGTAACAAGAAGCATCAAAGATGGCGTATGTTCTTTGATGCCTCGTGGTCGGGAGCTTATGGCGACAAGTCTATACAAGTCCATATAACAGTCCACTTTAACTATTTCACAAATTGTTCCATGAGCACGAGCATTTATAACACCAAACTACACCAAATTTATATTATAAAGTCCACCAAAATCAATTTGCAAAATCGTCCAAGGCAGACCCCAACTGCACTCCTTGACTTCCCACCACAAACTCCTATAATCTTTTAAAATTAAATAAATATATATTTTTGTTTTTCGTATGTGTAAGTGGCCAACACTGGTGTCAGATTTATCAAGCTGCCTTAAGGCATCTGACATAGCTTAACGACAGCCATCAACGATGACAGCCGGGACCAACGGCTTTACGTGCCTTCCGAAGCACGGAGGAGCTCGAGATATTTTTATGCCACTTGCGGTCACCCATCCAAGTAGGGACTGCACCAGGGGTCGCTTAACATACGTAAGCGCTCATAGAGCTCACACCCACTAGACTCCTCAATAAAAATATATTGAATAATAGCTTTCGCCCGCGGCTCTGCACGTGTTAGTGGCAATCCCTCGGGATCAGTATCCTTTCTCCAGGATAAAGGTAGCCTATGCCTACTACTATACTTCGGACAACGTGTATGCAAAATTTCATGATGATCGGTTCAGTAGATAGTGCCTGAAAGCGTAACCAACAAACCAACTCACTTTCGCATTTATAATATTAGTTGGGATTAGCTCTAGATCAAGTTAAAGACTCCTGACAATAGTTTGGTGTAGGAATTTTAAAAATGTTTTAGAACTTTTATGTTAATCAGTCAAAAAACAAACAACAAAAGAAAACAGACAAATCTTTTCCGCCCAGGAACATCAATGAATAGAAGTCTAATGGTACTTAAGTTTCTCTTAGTTTAAATGACCCAGACACACCGCAAAAGGTATGCACGCACAGCAGTTAAAGTGCATAAATTATTGAAAATATATTAATTTTTCCACAACTGCTCACAAAATACAAAATATGTGAAACTGAGGAGGTGGACTGGAGCCTAAACTAGGAAAACCTGTATTTCAGGCCTCCAGGTCACCCGCCCGCATACCTTCTATCGGATATTATATATATTTTATGTTTTATATATTTATACCTATCATTCTTGCAATAAAAGTAGGGAGGAGTAGGGACTGTGTTTTGTTACACGTCTGTCTGTTGGTTCAGTCGAGGAATGGAGGAGACAGATAGGGACTGAGTATTTCTGACTGATTATTGGAGTAAATGAACGCCCATTCATTTATTATGACTGTTATACTATCATATAAATATAATATTATCAAGAGAAAACATGAATTGTTTGTTTGCATTGAATAGGCTCCGAAACAACGGGATTGATTTTAAAATCTTTCCACCTTTAGAAAGCGGATTTATCTGCGGGTGAAAAAGGCTATTAGTTTACGCAGATAAAGTCGAAGGATTTTTTTAGTAGAAAAATTGCTAGTATAGTTTATATACCTACTAATTTTCGGTTATAATGAAAGCCACTCTTTTATATTTAAACAGATAAAGAAACAAATCTTACATTTCTTCTATCTCTTAGATCTCCTCCGAGATTACTAAAATTAGGTATGTAACCTAATCGGTTATAGGTATTATACCCATTAGTTAAATGTTTAATTTAGGAATATGTTCTTTGTGCAGTGCTATTTCATAGTTCTTACAGCTTAACAGCTTGTGAAATTAAAGATTGCGAGCTCTATATTAACTGCTTTACCTTATTTCAGTGGTATTCTTAATGCCAAAATTAAACTATTACGCACCTTAGTATTTTGTAGGAATTGTCCTTTAAAGTCAAATAAAAGTCACGACACTACTCTACTTTTCCTAATAGTAGAGATTATATCACGCCATATAAATTGTATCACACCAGAAATAAGGGTAGACTTTGAAGCAGCCATATTGGATTGAACCGAGCTAGTCGCGCATGCCCCAGCCATCCCACGGGCTACTTGTTGAGCCCATTTTCATTCAACTCGCAGGAACGAGCAACTACGCAGTTAGGAACTTACATGGACGACCATTAAAGATCTTTCGTCTATAACTTAGAGTATATAAAGGTCTATAATTACTAATATTATAAAGAGGAAAAATTTTATTGTCTGTTTTTTTGAATTGAATTAGCTCCGAAACTACTGGTCCGATTTTCGACATTCTTTTACCTATAGGAAGCTAATTTAACAGCGGGTGACACAGGCTATAATTAACGCGGACGTAGTCGCGGGAAAATTACTAGTATTTAAATTTGTAATTTGGCGAACTGAGAGCTGGCAGGAAGTAATTTCTTGGAAAATATTGTATTTATTAATTAACATCAAATTTAGAACTAGCAATTTTCCCGCAACTTCATCCGCGCAAATATCACCCGCAGATAAATTCTATAGTTGAAAGAAATTTTGGAAATCGATACAGTAATTTCGGAGCCTATTCAATTCAATAATTCTTTCCCCTTTATACTCTGAAAATAGATAACAAACCCAACGTAACAATCAGCACAGATAATGAAGATGATAACGAACACCAACTACAATACTATTTCAATCGGGGGTATGCGCATACCCCTGATTTTCGTAATACTGACATGATATATACCAAACGGCGCCATTAGGTAAATCTTCTCATCATTATAAAAATCAGCATATATTCGAATATATTATATAATGAATGATGTAAATGCTTCGTTAAGCATTAAATTATTAATTGAAAACGTTGGTTTATTAACAGTACTTATTTGCTGCGTCTAAATCAAAGTCAACATTACAACAATATGGCGGAAGATGTGAAAAATTCTCTCCTTCTATTAACTAGTAATATTAAAAGCTCGTTTTTAAAAATACATCATATTATGAGTAGATATACATAATATCCCAAAAACTTGCGTTAATATCTGATTAAGAAAACTTACTTAATACTTGTTACGCATTTTATCTACGACTGCTGACGCAATTTGTTATTGTGCTCGCAATTGAAACCGGTAACACACAAATATTTACATTTTTCTTTATTTTAATAAGCTTATAATATTCTTTAGATATGCTCTGTAATTGTACTGTTAGCTGGCAAAATTATTTTTATTATGACAATATTTAGCAAATACGTATGAAAATTGCGCGATCAATACGGGGAGGGGGTGACTGCGCGGCTTGCGCCCACGCCCGCCCCCGCCCGTGCCGCCCCCGCGCTCGCCCTCTGAAAACCCGAAACTCAACACCTCCAGCCGCCCACGGGTCTGACCATAAAACTCCATTTTACGTCGTCATATACAAAATCTTCAATATTACCCATTTTCCTTTCAATATTCAACGACAACAATGACAATTGTTATTTCAACGACAATTTCTGTTGTTGTTATAGGTAATTGTTCCCGTTTTATCCTTTAAAAAAAGTATAGCGAAATATAAAAGAGGTCTTCAGTATGAATTCTATGCCTTAATAGATAAGCTCTATTTAAGCTATAAGCTTAGCGTTGGATGTAGACCACTTTCCAACCAGTCGTCTTGGAATCCTTGGGGGATGCTTATGTCTAACAGTCGATATAGGCATCTCCCAAGCATTTTGCAGCTGAGATGATGATGATGATGAAGTTTCTTGAAGTAATAAAATTCTAAATATACCTCAATTCAAAATATGCAGCATAATCTCCAGCTATGGTCACTGATCACCAATCAAAACTGATTCTATACACCGAGTTCAATAATTTTAAAATCCTTTTTCAAGAATAGTTATTGTTCAGGGAAATTTTAGTTTAGGAAAATGTTTTCCCTGTACTGTTTAGCGAGGGAGGAACAGGAACACTCCGGGTGTGTTCTCGACGCGGCACTGGTGTAGCTACTAGGTGAGCTGGAGCCTCTTCCCCGCCCCCCGCAGGCCGCGCGCGCGCCCCGCGCAGTCTGCGCCAAGTCGATGAATGGAGCCCGCCGCCCCTGCTACTTGTCCTGTATATAAATCCCTTTCAACGCTCTCCTACATTTGTATTTTATCGGCTACTGTGAATAACGTTCGATGAAAATAGATGAAGGGCTTATAAAAATAGTCGAATCGGACTGATATTATGATCTAAGTATTGTAGTACATTTTTCTTTTATAATTTTATTCCTTTTTATTTTGACGACAAGCTTTCGCCCGCGTCTCCCCTCGCGCTAAAAAGTAGCTTATGTCCTTCTCCGTACTCCAGACAACGTGTATGCAAAATTTCATCAGTAGATAAAAGCGTAACAAATAAACAAACTTACTTTTGCATTTTTAATATTAAATGGCATTTCTGGGACTTGAATTGTTACCTTCTCATGACAATAGAAATTACTTTAATAAGGAACCTTATTAATTATATATGCATTTAATATACTTACATTAAAAATATATTTCAACGGAAACTTATTACTTTAAAGTTATTTTTATATTATACCTATATATCTTTTAAAAATAAAAATAAAATATATCTTTGTAACTATTTATAAGTTCAAATAACATTGAAATAATTTCTTCACCATGCGTGACAATTGATTAAGTAGCAATATACCAGTTTTGATGTACTTAACATATTTTGTACAGATGTTATTACGTACAGATGTAGATATAGAACATTTGTTTCATTTAACCTTCAGCTTTTTTTTGTCTAAAACAGTGACGCATTTAAATATATTGCAAAGTTTATCGTTAACTAGCGACATCCATAGCACTGGTATAAAATTAAATAATATGAGAAAAAGAACGAAAACTTTGTGAGAATTCATTTTCATCTGAGTGGTAAGTAAAAAGCTTGTGCTGAAAATTGGGCTACATAAAGTAAAACTTTCTCTGATTTTACTCCAGATGGCGATACGATGTTGGTTCAAAACTGAAAAGCTCGTAGAAAGCTTCTCGTCAGCAAGCTGGTTGTCTTTTCAGGTGTTCCAGATGGATATAGATGGCGTCACACGTTGGAAATTATTAAAAATCTTCAACGTCTTACAAAGATTATTAGTAAGCTCGAACCAAAAAGAGGGGTGTTAAAAGATTAGAAAGTAACTTATTCTGTGTGTCTGTTTGTTACATTGTAGCCGCTAAACTAGTGGATAGCTTGAAATACTGACTCCTTAATTTGAAACTGGACCACAACGCAAGCAGTCAAACACGATTGAAGGCATCCAGTTAAATCGATTAGATGAGGATATTTCATATTTAGAACACGTTAGCTAGGTGTGCTCAACAGGGCAAAGCTAGTATATATAAAACATAAGATACTTCACGTCGCAAGTCCGTCCACTCATGGAGTACTGCTGTCACCTTTGGGCAGGTGCAGCCAAGTATCAGCTGGATCCATTTGACTCGGTCCAAAGACGAGCTGTCAGAATTATTGACGATCCTAATATTACAAGCGGTATCGAGCCCCTGAGTTTAAGGAGAGATTTTGCTTCTCTATGTGTGTTCTACCGTTTGTATAATGGGCTGTGCTCTGAGGAACTGTTTGAGATGATGCCTACGGCTACATTCTATCATCGCACCTCACGCCATCGACGTTCATCCTTATACCTTAAATCCTAAATGGTCACGAACAGTACGCTTTGAAAGGAACTTTCTTCCACGTACGCTAAAGTTATGGAATGAACTCCCTGCTATGGTTTTTCCGAGAGACTACAGTATGGGATTCTTCAAAAAGGGCGTGAAAAAATTTCTTCAGGGTCGGCAACGCGCGAGTGACACCTCTGGCGTTGCAGACGTCCATAGGCTGCGGTAACCGCTTTCCATCAGGTGGGCCGTATGCCTGTTTGCCAACTTAGTTGTATAAAAAAAAAAACATTGTGTCAGGTGGACCGCCAGATTCAGAGGATTTTTTATAATAGTAACGTATATTTGAATCTCTCTCTCTCAGAATTCTCCTTTGTATCATTCGTGTTAACAAAGAAATCATCTCGTACATAAGGTTTTGTCTCTGTCTACCGTCCGGTACGGAGGCCGTGTTGCTCGAAGCTGTCTACAGATCAGAGAAAATCAAATAAACTGGATACTAATGCCAAATTATTGAAGACTAGGTTAGAAATTTGTATTAGATATATCCTTATTACTTATTCGTAGGATATATCATATAATGTATTACTAGAAAAGATCACAATACATGTAATAAAACAATGGACTTGATAATAAACTTTATTTTTACAACGTTTCTTAACTATTGGCCTGCAATCAATTTCTAATATAAACATCAATTTAACTAAGTACTATAGGTATCCTTTCTTACAACGTCCATGCTAAAGATATTTATTATATTATTTACAACGAATTAGAACATCTAATTTACAGTATTATATAGGTAGATAAACCTAACGAAGAATTTCATTAAAGTCAGAAAATATACTTAGTGGTGTAGAGAATTAGTTTTATCAATACTTGCAAATATATTCCAAATATCGTTTTTAGAGAAGCGCTTTCTTAACATATACAATACATATTATTTTAGTTGCTTTACTTTAAATTACTTTATGGAACGATTGATATCTAGTAGGACAGAGAATTAATAATACAAGCTTCCAAACAAATAATTTGTTACGCTTATTTTAACGTTATGATTTTGGCAGTTTCGTTATCATAACCATGCGATATGCTATCCCTACGACATTGAAAACTACAGAAAATCTTACAACTCTTGGCCACTTGTTTGGCACGTCATGTACAATCACACTTATGATTTTATCATTATTTTATAAAAATATTTGCATAGCTCGTCTCACAGGAGGTGTTCAATAAAACAATGAACACTTTACGGAAATAATATCTATATAGTCAAAATAGGTAAATGTTAACAAAGGAAAATAGTAACATTTGTGATTTCTTTGTTAATGTGACTGTTCAAAATATTTGCAATGGAACGCAACAAAATTGAAGAAGGTTATAACTTAACTATATTTAAATAGGTGTTGTAACAACACTCAAAAAGACTGATGGCATGTTACTAATTACCTCAGTTTGCGTTTACCCTTTTTGGCCTTAACCTTCATTGGCCGATGGAACTTATATAAATAAAGATTTTTGGCCTTATTGCTTTAACTTCACTTCGTCGATTGCTTACCATATTACTATCAATTCGTTTATCCCCAGCGATACCTCCTAAGAGAATTTCAGTCGAATATGTAGAACACCCAGTAGACGGCGTTGAAGAGCATGAAGCAGACGGGGAAGATGACTCGGGAGTAGGTATCGATGACATTGACATCCCGGATCTTGGGCATGGAGGCCTTGATGACGGTGGCGCCGCGGCGGAGCGCGTGCATCATCTTGGGTTTGCCGGTAGAGCCATCTGGAAAGATAATAACAGCTAGCTCCACATTTACATTACAATGCTGTTGTGATATAATTAATTATTAAGAAATAGGATATTGGAAAAGACTCTTACAAAGAGTAAAGACCAAATGCTGCACGCGTGGTTCTTTTTTCCTTAACTTATTTCTTAATTTAGAAAGAGCCAGCTTTAGTCAATGCATGAGAATTTGCAGGATAAGTAGATTCAGAAACTCGTTTGTGATATGATAATGTTATCAAATATTGAAAATGATGTTGTGCACTACTTTAATTAAAGTCGATAAATTAAATCTGTTTAAGCTTTGGGTAAAAAAAAACTATATAACTTAAAAAAAATATCGTACGACAGCCCTCTAATCCTTTTAACGTAACATAATTGAGCAGCCGAACAAAGTTAAAAACAAAGTTAAAGTCTTTCTTTCCATAACACAACAAAATATACCATATTATACTCTATTCACAGCTGTTATAATACTAACATCACATCTATCTTTCTTGTTATTTTATAATAACAAGAAAGAACGATGTTATCCTAATTATTGCCAATATACTGAATCAACATAGTTTTTATTGATTTTTACGAATACTTAACATTTAGGATAACAGCATGTAAAATTGCTGAATAAGGAATTGTTTTTTTGATTGTCTGTTTTACAACTAAGTTGGCAAACAGGCTTACGGCCCGCCTGATGGGAAGCGGTTACGTAGCCTATGGACACCTGCAACACCAGGTGTCCATAGGCTACGTAACCGCGCGTTGCCAACCCTGAAGAAATCTTTTCACATCCTTTTTGAAGAACCTCATACAGTCTCTTGGAAAAACCATAGCATAGTTCATTCCATAACTTTGTCGTACGTGGAAGAAAGATTATATAAAATAACAGTAGGTGATTTCAAACAGGACCCGTTTTAGACATTTTGACCCATCACTCGTCATACTTACTCCTAGAGGTCCTAGAATGTGGTCGGTTCCGGTACCGCAGGTGCGTGTGGTCCCGCTGGAGACGCAGCGAGGGCGGCGCCCCCGCGGCCACCGGCAAGGGCTTGGACCGCAGCCCCAGCAGAGGAGACACCCTGCCCGTGCTGGGGCACTCCCGGAGAGCTATTATCTCTTCTGGCGACCGAGAACCTGCAACGTTACAACTTTTAAGGTACTGTAGTAAACGCCACCCAGCGATTAATTCTTTTGATCCGAAATCATATCCAATTTGAAAAATCTATCATAACTAGTAAATGAACTTGTACTATTTTATTATTGCTTTTTAATAATATTCGTTAGACAAATTAAAAGAAACACCGGCTAGCCGGTATTGTTCTTTAAATAGCGCATCGTCGACGTTATAAATTATAATTTGTCCTAATAGTTTTTATAATAAACCAGACCACAGCCGTATTGTTCCCGGCAGAGTAATGTAGGATCACTCCAAGTCTTCCCGTAATTGTCGTAAAAGGCGACTTAGGACACACAAGCTAATTAACAAAGAGACCTCACCCACCCGTCTGTTCAGCGTGGAGTGTGCAGGCCAAATTCTCTGACTACTCTGGCTAATATATGACTCTGGTGTGGTAAAGAGCTCATGCTCCTGCAGAGGAGACTAAAAAAGACCTGATGAAGATGAAGAGGAAACATACCAGAACATGTCATGTCCTTCTCCAAGCTCGTGCTTGTGGACAGGTCCCTGTTCTTTAACTTGGCCCGTTTTCTGGCCCTGGCCCCCCAGTAAGTGTAATTCACGGCCGCGTATATATGTGACTGGTAGTAAAGAGAGGGTCGTACTTCTGCAGTGGAGACTAAAAACGACTTGATAAAAATGAAGAAGAAGAAACATACCAGAACATTTCATGTCCTTCTCCATGCTCGTGCTAGTGGACAGATCTCTGTTCTTTAACTTGGCCCGTTTCCTGGCCCTGGCCCCCCAGTACGTGTAGTTCACGGCCGCGTACTCCAGCAGGGCCGCGAAGACGAACACGAAGCACATGACGAGGTATATGTCGATGGCCTTCACGTAGGAGATGCGTGGTAGGCTGCTGCGGACCCCCGTGCTTATGGTCGTCATCGTCAGCACGGTTGTAATGCCTGAAGACACGAACCGTTATGCATCAGCTACTTTTGTATCTCAACTACAACGTTGTGGCAAAAGGCTAGATTCCTGGGTCAAAATAATACTAGTTCGTGAGTGAGATAATACTTACACACGTATTTTGTCATTCGTTAATTGAACAATAAATAATAAAGAGAAAGCTCGTCAAAGTTTATGAGTTGGGGCTCATGACATCACACTGCGCTAAAAATTTTACTGGACACTGACGGTGATTTTAACGGGTTGTATCTTTGTAATTTTTGATAGATTGCCAACAAAAATTGTTTCAAATGTTTTTTGATAATCTAACTAATTTTTTTGGAAACTATGCTAGGATTGAGCCGATGATTAAACTTAAAACCCGTAATTCATGACAACTTACAAGACATAAGATACATTTACGCTCCGTGATTTACACTAACAGCTTACACGAAAATGAGAGTCGAATACATAACAACTTTGGTAGTACAGTTAAGTTCAAGCTAAAACTTATGCGATCAAATATAGATTAAGATATAGACAAAATCATCATGTAAAGTTACTAGAATACAAAGTTAGAATACTTAGCAATGATAATCAACTCTCCATATTTATTGTGAGCTACAGTGCTACGAACTTCTACGAGTTTTACTGTAGCCGTTCGTAGCTCCTCTAACACTAGAAGGTCTTCAAACAAAGTATGTATGTTTAAAAGTTTTTTCAATCTGTCTTTCCATTATAGTATAGCTACCTTCATGAACATAATTAAAGTGACGCATACTTACACATCCGTAACCGATAAAACTTTTAACAATTTTAATTAGTTGTAACTTACCCAACGCCACCCTCGCGGAAGTGGCTTCGTGATTGATCCAGAAGGACACCCACGACAGCATCACGATTAAAATACTCGGCAAGTATGTCTGGAACACGAAGTAGCCTATGTTCCTTCGAAGCTTGAAACTGAGAGACAGCCGCTGATACACGCCCGTCGCCAACTTTTCCTGAAATACAGTTTCTATGGGAGCTCAAACAAAATTATGTTAATTGTTCTATGCTATATTTTTTTATTTTATGGCTTTCACGCAGGTTTTAATGATTCTGCCAATGTCCAATTAAAGAAGATACAAAGTATGGGTGTTGCACGGTGTATAATTTAAACAAATAGGAATTAAAGATCTCGTAGGGCCTTTGATTGCTTTATTGGAGCTTTTAGTGGCAAATCTATACGAGTCCCTATGACAGTCACTCCTATTTCACGCCTTGATCATGAGCACGACCACGAGCATTTATAACATAAATTACGCCAATTTCAACTAAAATCAATTTGCAAAATTATTTAAGGATAACCCCAACTGAACCCCATGACTTCCCGCCAAAAACCCCGTAAACTTATGGTTCTTTTTTTTTCTTTTTGTGGTAACGTCAGAACTATCTTGACAAATACTACAAGAAGATTATATTTCGTTCAACGGCTGAATAAAATATTTTTTTATTCAACTTGTTCGGACGGACCACGACGCACAAAAACAAACACATTGTGCAAACCAACGACATATGATTAATTTATGAACTACATATTTTAATTGCCACTTTTATATAATATTCAAAGATTCTTTCTAAATATTTTTAGTTAAGTAAAAAGCAATTCTCTAGTTATTCTAGTAGTAAATATGGCATTATATGAACTTGAACACCTAAAGCTCCCAACCCTTTCGAAAAAAGGAAAGCTTATTGTAAAGAGCGGTTTCTCCAAATGTGCACGCATCCTTACCTTCCAGAGTTCCCAAGTTTCTTTTGGCATGTAAGCCTATTAGCGATCGTGTCTCGCAAACTTTTGATAAGAAAACATTTAGTTCTGAAGTAAGAAAAATAAGTACACCTAAGTATTTCAACAGCTGTACAGAATAAAAGTAATTTTGTTACATTGATACGATATACTTACTGAGATAAACGTTTTTATTTTTAAACTTATTTCCTTTCAGTCAGGTAGGCAAACAGGCATATGGCGTAAGTATCATCATGGGTAATACTAGCCGTGCGATGCTGATCTTGAAGAAATGTTTTCACGCCTGTTTTGAAAGAGTCTTTTGTGGTATACTGGACAAAATGATTTACACCTCATCTTTTAGCCCACTAATTTCATAAATGTGGCCGAATGCTTTATAAAACCGGCATAAGGGTGTAGTTTCTTTCCAAGGTACTACGAATATTATAATGTTTTTTTAAATGTTTTTAATTAATTCCTATGGCCAACTTAGTTCAATTATCAGAACTCATTGGAAGTGGTTTTAATTTCGCTTTTAGGATTGGACACAAAATCAAATAGACTCGCACGAAAATTTAAATAAAATCTTGTCATAAAAAGGTTTGAAAATTGATGGAGTCCTATGGCAGTGGTCTTCTTGCGACTGATAAAATAGAATCGCCGAAGAAAGTAATAGATTCCTTACCTTCCTATCATTGGTCTCGTGGCCTAGTATGGTAAACTGCGGCAGCTCGGCGTCCTCCACTCCTCGCACCGGCGTCTCCTTCCAGTACATCACCACGTCTGATACCGTGTACCCATCTGTATAGAGATGTGCCAAGTTAGCATGCTGGTGTTACCTTCTGTGGCTTGTGGCATTCATCTACTTGTAATCTTAGTCTTCGTTTACAGACATTATTTTTTATAGAGAATAAGTTATTTATAAAGAAACTTTTAAAGAAAGGCAAGAAAAATAGTTGAAATGTCTTATAATCAGCCACATTGCCACAAAATATTAGCCCATAAAATATTTAATATCCTAATTACATGTATAAGACTTTAAAAGATTAAATTTAAACAGCCGAACAATTGAATCGTTCTGTTTTATGAGGCAATGGCAATAATAGAGCACTGAATTATGTTTTTAATGTTGGCGTGCGCGATTGGGGACATGAGATGTTAAGAGGACACAGTTTACTGAAAAGCAAATTAACGTCAAAAAGCTTTTAGCGTGAAAATGCGTGGATAATTCGATGTACGCCAACACTTCAATTTAAAATTCGCCGGATGATCCATTCCTGCGCAAGAAAAGGAAATATTAACACTTTGCGGTAAAAAAGCGTTGGTAATAAACGCAACGCTGGTTTAAGGAGGTGATTTACAGAAAGGAAAATACAAAGACCATGCAGAACAGATTGCCTCAACGCTGGTTCGTTCGCGCTTAAGCCTAGGTCGCACACGGCTAGTATTTTAGTCAAGCAGCGAGTACTTTAGTGACTGCGTCCGAATACCAGCATTTAGGTCGAGTAGATTAGTAAGAAATATAGTCGAGCCTATATATATCTATCTATCTACTCTATTTTTTGACGAGTAGCGTCTCCAACCACCATCATTGCTTACACGATTATCCGCTAAACATGTCTGAACCGATTGTATTGATCGAGTAGTGGCTGTTAAAATTTTTACTTGTGACTTTTTCCAAAACCCTAAATAATATCGCTGTCGCATATCTACTTTAACGAATTTTGCTCGTACAAAGTGCTCTTCTAATCCTTACTTTACTCGACCAATGCGTACGATTTTTGGGCAGTGGTGACTGTTAGTACTAATATACTTGCTACCCGACCAATTTACTAGCCGCGTGCGATCTAGGCTTTAAGGCCACAGTGAATGTGATATGCATGGCCAAGCAAACAAGGAGAAGCTCGGCCTGGTGATCTATTACAAGTGTATGAGTCACACAGCTCTCAATCTCGACGGTGCAGTTCTGGCTGTCGAGCGGGTAGTAGTGCAGGTCCATCATGCAGGCCAGCGTGGCGGTGAAGCGCATCCCGTACGTGATGCTGCCGTCGCCGGCCAGCCGCACCAGCTTGTTGCGCTCTGTGACGTCGTGCAGGAAGCTACAATGGTTATTTAGATTCAAATATTGGAACATGTGGAAATACTATTTTGATTGGCGAGCTCCGTGGCACAGCAGTAATACCTGCGTGCGACAGGGATGCTCCCGGATTCGATCCTCGGTCAGGTCAAGATGAAAAATGATCTTTTTCAGATTGACCTGGGCCTTGGATGTTTATCTATATAAGTATCTATTATAAAATATAGTATCGTTGAGTTAGTATCCCATAACAAGTCTCGAACTTACTTTGGGGCAAGCTCAATTTGTGTGATTTGTCCGTATATATTTATATTTATTTATAGAATAAGAAACTTAACTTTAAAGTAGTGCTAGTCAAAGTAGTGTGTGGCGTTTAGTTTGATTCTCAAACGAAAGGTAGTTATTAAGAATATAAAGGCTGTACTATATACAACAACAGTAAAATAATTGTATTTGAGTAAACGATTTCAATAAAAAAAATGTAATCAATTTGGCCTACTGCTACTCGACACTTCAAAGTTAATACGTAAAGCAAATTTACGTAATAACGACTTTAAGAAACCTATTTTCATATGTTATGTACCTACACTGGTTCACTCACACCAGCAAGATGAAATTAGTTTAATAATTACATTTGTTAAATATTTAGTGGCCAAGTGGCCAAAGATGCAGTCTTGTTTTTACTGACCTATTTTTGTCGTTAGCAAAAAAGGTGTCCGGAACCCAAATCTTATCAGCAAAGTCACCAGATAGTGTGAGGACCTCCTCTGGCAGTCCGAAAGCTAACCTTTCATCCTTCCAATACTGATTCAGATAAAGAGTTATTGTGTAATCCTGAAAGAGAAAAACAGGAGCTTAACAATTTCATAACAACGTAAAAACGAATAAATGGTTTGCACTTCATTCGAATGGGGGCAAACTAATTCGGAAAATGTCTTTCATAAAAACTTTATTCAAAAAGAATTGCTTAATTTCTTCTCGTCTTCGGAATTCATCATAAACAACGAATTAAAAACTCGTCGAATAAAATTGTCCGTATAAATTTGATATCGTTTTGGTTTATTACTCACTGAATATTATTACGGAAAAACTTTGAAATACGATCTCAGTGCTGGAATTCGAAGAAAAGGCCCTGTGTGATTATTCTTAATAACATTTCTATTTCCGTAAGTACTTAAATTGTGTAAATTAACATCTATTTATAGTAAATCTGCTTGCCGTTCCAAGGTTGCGATACCTGACAGGGTCCATATTTTACGTACACGGAATTTTCGTAGTAAAAATTGATTATATACTATGCAATGCAATAAATAAACTGAAATTGTGAATCAAAGACAGCGACTGACGATAAAATATTCCTTTTTGCAAGACACGACAATTCGGAGGTTTTCACAAATAATATACATACACATACTTCAGTCAGATATATACGAGTAGTAGAGGTATATAAGAGGCGAGTGGGCGGCGACCTCAGCAGCGGCAGTCGCGAGTGGCGGCGGGATGTAAAAGCGACATCGATTGGCCGACTCAGCACGCCGCCCCTCGGTCAACGACGATGTATGTCAAGTGACAACGGCCTTGCTCCCCTTTGTGCTATTAAAAGCTTAATGAATTACCATGGTCGACCTGCTCGAGAGTCCTTGATATGACCCAAAATTTCGAGATTCTCAAGAATTACAAGGTCGCCGACGGTAATTTGGGTGACATTGGAGATGGGAGATAAGTTATCAATCAACTTTTGAATTTGGTTCTTGATAACTCGTAACATTTACCTTCAAAAATGCTTAAGGTTTTCAGCATGTAAATTAATCATATCAATGAACATCTTAAAAAAAACATTATCTATTCCTGTCTATCTCAGTAGGAAGTACATACATGTGTATGGAACTTACCATATTAACTTCTGATATTGCGTCAAAGCTTGCGATAGTTAAATCCATCCCCACGAACAGCGGGTCGCCTGCAAAGCAATAACATTTTGTACATGAGCCCAGCCGTCGTATGGAACTCAAAACGCTGACCAGCCGCATTTGCCTACTAAATTCGATTCATAATATTCTTTACGGCCCAAAGCTTGCAATACTGAATGCTTTCATGTTATGTAATACGTCGGTTTCAAAATAATATCTCGGTTTACATTGCTGAGTGTATGCAGCACAAATACGTGCAGAGGTGGGTGATATGAGCAATATGATTACGACAGCCGTATTGCCTCGTCGTATGCATCGTGCTCCTCGTACCAAGTTACTGCAGCTCACGTTATTGAAATAGGTAGTTTCATATCGAGTGAGATATGCCTACTATCTGTATGCAATATAAACGAAAACTCAGGTAATAAAAAGGAACAACTTTTCCCATTAGACAAATGCTGGGAACTCAAAAAAAAAATGGAGGTTCCCATTCTTTTGTATGAAAATTTAGTTTCTAAGTTCGTAAGTTCCCACATTCATCCCATAGGAAAAGTTCATATTGACAGGCCAATTCACCTTCTTGAAAGAATGTCGAGGGTCAATTTACCTACATGCCTAAAAAAATAAACATAAATGCCTTCTCCTACTTACACCTTGTCACTGTATAGCATCCGAAAATAAAACTACGTATGTGGAGGGGAGATGAAGACGGTAGGCTTGATGACTTGTCGTTTATTTTATTGTTCCACCCTTACGTTGAATAGAGGGAATAGAATGTTAAAATAAGCGATTTTGCGTAAAAGTCTGCGGAAAAGAGATTGGCATTTTTCAAACAGAAATGCTTGTACGGCATAACCATAGAAGTAAAATAATCCTGACTTCACGATATCATACAATCATTCCTGAGAATAAGATTTTGGACAGTACCCAAATTGAATCAAATGATTTCGCTTAAATAAAAGCTGCTGTTGCAGTTGATTTTATTGCAGCAAAATTCTAATTGTACTAATTTATATCCAATTGTTTAAAATATACTTTTGGATGATAATATGTATTGTATTGTCCAACTTTTATCAAAAAACGGATAGATATAAATGATTTAATCAATCATCGAATTCGTTAAACTGTTAATTAATGAGTACTTACTTTATTTTTATCATTAAGTTCTCTTACTTTCAGAATACAAGATTCAAAGTAATAAGAACCATCTAACTTTCGTATGTATCTACGTATCTTAGTAGAAACATATATCCATATTCCTGACTTAGTAGCTGAATATCAGTTCACACAAATGGACGACTAACTAATTATTCGCTATTCCAGCATCAACTTACTTATTTCCTGTTAATTTTAAGTTTAATTCAGCTTTCAGCTTCTTGAATTAACAAAACAAACTTTTAAAAAAACATACCCCTGCCCTGTGCCTTTCTAACCATGCACCTATTTAAATTTTATATACGAGTAGAATTATCAAGATATAAGGTAGAGTCTTATGTCGTAAATACGGTTATTCGTCGACATATTGGTAGTTATCTAGTATTTTTTTTTCATTTATTTAGAATTTTAATCTTTATGTACTAATATATTTTCCTAAAACTAATTAAAAACTAAAACTTAACTAAAAAGAACAAAAATTAAAACTATTAAATAAAAACCTAACTAGATACATATAAAACAAAGCTATAAATAAAAAATGTCCCGCATGTCGTTGTCACACGAAAGGGTACCCAGAATGTTGGCAGCATTGCCACGTTGAATGGCAATGCTTATCCTCTGTCCTAGAAAATTACCAGCCCTCTGGTAGTATTAATTAAACTTTATCTATATTAAACTTTTAAAAGAAATACCCCTGACCTGAGCCTTTCCAACCATGCACCCATTTAAATTTTATATTCGCGTAGAATCATCATTTAAGGTAGAGTCTTATGTCATAAATACGCCGGTTCATCTACATATTGGTAGGTATGTGGTATACGGTACGGTTGTTATAGAACTCACCACCAAAATTGGGTCGCAGTCGGATGTCGTATCCGTCCAGGATCCGGGTGACGGTGTGTGTGACGTTCTCCAGCCGGTCGAACGTTGTCATACGCTCGCTTCTGCCACAAAATATAAAGTGAGACATGACCTAGGCACCTAACTATCCTAAATATAATATTATAAACGCGAAAGTGAGTTTGTTTGTTTGTTTGTTGGTTTGTATTTCACGCCCTATCTTCTGAACCGATCATCATGAAATTTGCATATGCCGCAGGGATTTTGTCAAAAACGTAACATTATAATTTCTCTAGTAAAATTATAAATACACTGATTATTGTCAATAACGTCTGGTTCGTATAATTTCACGGGACATACACATGGGTTAGGGTACAGAGAAGGACATAGGCTATATACGGGTAACAGCTAGTATACATATAATAGCAATTAATACGCAGCTAATGTCCCAAAGAAAAAACTTTCGTACACGAATTGATCTCTCATACAAATTAGTAATAAAAAAATCTTACTGGGAGGAAGATTTGTTGGCCTTGAGTGGCAATCAATGTTTTAAAGGGAGCTCCTAACACTATACCGAATCAATCTTTATCTACCTTTCGTTCCCAGAAGCCACGACAGTAGATAGATGTCATTATTCACATATAATCTCAGCCATATATCACGTTTCAATTAGTCACTTTGAAAGAATGTACTGATTTTTAAAGGTGCATTAAGTACGTGTTAAACAGCAAATCAAATAAAAGAGAGAAAATGGTTGTTTTGCTGAGGTCTATGCTCTTTTCAGAAAACACTAATACCCTCTATCTCTGATCTGAGTGGTTTCTTCCTGGTCACATCCTCAGTTGTGACATGTCGGAGCCCAGAGTTCGATGTCATGATAACGTTCATGCTGCAATATGATTTGGCATAATCTTTACGGCCGGCCACCTGCCTGATGGGAACCCACCATGGGTAGAAAAACACGGCTTACTGTTGTCGTAAATTATACTGCTCGCATCTGATAATTTTTTCTTTTAGGTACGTGGTTATTTTAATATACAAGCTTAATGAATTATTAATGACATGTTCGAAAATTGCTCGTTTTTTAGAACAAAGTCGATCAGTGGCCAACAAGTTAGAATGACTTTATATAATCTAAGATTTATCATAATTTGATTGTGAAAATTCGTAATGTTATTATTTTTTAATTTAACTCGCAATGTATCTATGTAAGTTTTATTAAGTTTATTCAGATCGGAACTTACGACTGAATTTAAAAAAGTTTTTATGTTTAAATTATGAAAATTTTGAGTCAATGAAATTTTATACAATTCTATGTGTAACCACCAATTTTTACAGTACGAATTATGTAGAGAAAAAGAAAACTTATTTCCAGTTATGTATTGTATGGCAATTAAAAGTTTATTACGTAATTTTCCCGGTAAAATCTACATAGTCTTCTTATTTTCGAATTATAATTTTTATTTTTTAAATTTTGCCCAATATGCGGTTACATTACAGCGACCATTTGCCACCTCGAGAATCTTTTTGTACGTACCAACCTAAATAATAATTACTTTTTAACTACTTAATACAGGATGTAAATTAACTCTGACATACCCATAAAGGTTTTACAGACCTAGGTTCTGTCTACCCCGTAAGGAAAAAAGACATGATAGTATGTATGTTTGTATGAATACCCTTAAAGGAGTGACTCAGCCCATCAATATGTACAAGTTTTCCTATGGGATCGATGTCAAAAATTCGACATTTTCATACAAAAGTGTTCAGCCGCCCGGGCAATTAGTATGTGAGAAAGTAAAAAAAAATCGAGTTCCCAGCATTGGTCTCATAGGAACACTTTTCACATTAACGGTCTGAGGGAGTGTCGGGAGTCAATAACACGCCACGCTGTATAAAACATGGTACAACGCATGGTAAATAGTACCTTTACAGAATATACGGACTTACATGACCACAACAAGTTGCGAGCATAATATCTCAAACATTCCCGAAATACCTCAGTGCATGTGAAACAACAACTAATTTAGGCAATTCCAACAATTTGCTCTCAAGTTTCGGTACCTCTTTTACTTGGTACCTTTATTGATATTAAATTGACTGTGAAAAGTAATGTAGAGTCAAATAATTTAATTATACTTAATACTCACGGATGGACTAGAATTACTACATGAATTATAACAACTTTTTGCTAATGTCGTTTTCATTAAAAATAGTCAGCCCACACACAGAAAAGACTGTTGAATGTTCAGTGATCTTCTAAAAACCTATTTTTTTCTTTTAAATTTTTCTGATAAACAATTTATTTTATTCTATAGAAATATAAATATTCAATTCTATGATAATCAAAGATCATTCCCATTATTATTCATGACTAATGTGTTGTTTAAATTTAAATCTAAATGTCAATATAATAAAATAACTAAAACCGATTAGAAAGAAGCAATACTAAATAAAATCGTTCATAATAAGATATAAACATTTAAAAACAATAAATACGTCTTAAAATACAGCGATTTCATTAAGGACATTCCATTCGAAGAAAAATGCGAGTTGTCTGCGAATAGGGAAACTGTACTACGAGTGGAATCAAAGCGAGAATATTTGCGGCCGCTCTCGCCAGCGACGGCGACCTGCCGACGGCCGGCGGCCGCCGCAAACACGCCAACTCGCATCCTCCTTCTGAACTATGCCCAACAACACCTTTGTTCATTTTACAGCTAGTTTCCATCATTTTATATCCGTTTTCCTTTACTTAAAACTTTCAAAATAAATTATGCTAACCTAAACGAATATTCCGACTGAAGATTTGAATAACTCTCTTCATCCTGCTAAACTTTGCCCCAACAACATCTGTGTTCATTTTACGGCTAGTTCATTTTTAAATTCATTTTGCCATATTTTAAACTCTCAAAATAAATTATGTTACCCTGAACGAAGATTCCGTCTGAAGATTTGAATACATGTACCCAATTATCATAAATTACTTATTAGCTACTCGTATTTTGTGAGCTTACCTACATACAAACACAGAACTTTGCAATAAGTATTTGAAATTCAAATGTTTTCGCTCCGAATCTTGCAGAAAAGTTATTATTTCAGGATTAAGTTACTGATTGATTTTTTACAAAACAAACTTAAAAATTATCTACTTTTAAAAGTTTAAAATCTACGTTCTAAAGAAAGTTTATTACTTACTGTGAATGTGCTATTGAGAATACGATGGGAAGCATAAGAAGTCGCACGATAGTGTGCGCGTGCAGGCGACAGGGACGCGCGCTACGCGTGCGACGCGCGATCATCGCGCGACCGACCGCGGCACGCGGTGCATCGCGCGCTCACCGCAACCGCGACTTATCCGCCACCCTCGCCTGTCTGCCGTTTCGCACTAACCACATCATAGTTTTAAACTTTTCCAAACAAGTTCTATGACATGGCAAGTTGGAGCGGATGTCGAGTTGCCAGTTATCGCGATCGCGATCTCTTATGTTGTCTGTAGGAGTGTGGCATGAGCGGCCGCGGCGGCAGCGTCGCGCGGAGTGCCGCCGCGCCTGCGCTACACGTGCCGCTCTCGCGCGCGAATCGCAACTTTCTCGCTGAGTCCTACCGCTGACACTCACTGCTTTCAAAGCCTCGGACCCTCTTGATGCTCCAACACCATCCTTAAACGGGGAAATTGTAACGGATGGAACATAAAGTAATATTACCTATATATGTTGGTATCTTCAATTACGCTATCCACCAAACCACTTCATCGGAACTTCTTTGTTACCAATTATTAGCATAAGGGAGTTTATTTTTCTGTGACAGATAACTTTGATGTGCATAAGTTGCCTATCATGGAGATATATATACTACCGTGGTTGCTATCAAGTTATGACATTGTATAAAAGTATATATAAATGAATGTAGATATGCTTATATAAAAAATATGTTTCTTCAAGCAGTTAATACAAGTGGAGGGTAAATTAAAATCTTCTTTTAAACAATAGAACAGAATCAATAATAGTATTGTTTAGGACCGAGCAAACATTTATTATTAATAATTTTTTACAGTTATTATACTTTTTTAGGTTTCCGTGTTAAGTATATTAAGTGAACTTACTATTATGTGTGCATAAAATACCTACTAAGTATTAAATGATGAAGAGCAGTAAATATTACAAAAAAATATAATTGACAATGAATCTATAGATATGTTAATGTAAAAAAATAAATTATCAAAAAAATTAACAGGGTTATTTATTCTTACATGTGTGTAGGATGCACCCAGATAGGTGGGCTAGGATTGTTACAGACTGGGTACCTGCTGGCTGGCGTACTGGCGTCGCAAAAGAGGCCGCCCAAGGACAAGATGGTCTGTCGATCTATCGGCTTCTGATCCAAATTGGTCATCAATCGCAGGAGATAGAGATGAGTGGCGGAAGAGAGGGGAGGCCTTTGTTCAGCAGTGGGACAGTATAGGCTAATGAAAAAAAAACTACTGACCCGATTTTCAAAATTCTTTCACCTATAGAAAGAATAGATAACAAGCTAAATGCTATAATTTACGCGGACAAAGTCATGAAAACAATCCTAGCGATTAATAATTGTCTCAACTTCACCATAGGTCAACTCTTTTATAACCTAAGTTGTTAGCATTGACCATAGACCTATCTATATTTATAATAATTTATCAATTCAACCTGGGGAAAAGTTTTTTCGTATTTGTATGTCATGAAGTTTTTATACGTCCTTACAAAAGAGCTTTGTCATCGAAATTCTCAGACAGGAAAGTTTCTACTCTTACTGGAACTGCAATATGTCTATAAACACATAAATTCATTCTCGGTCTAATTTACAGTAGACATTCTATTTTTTTAGTTAATGCAAATTCGACATTTTAAGATTTTAATAGAGTAAAGGTTTAAATAAAATCCGGAAAAAGTTTTGTATCTAATGTTATTATTTTAATAATTGTGTATTTTTAATGATATCAAATCCAGCCAGGTACAGAAATCTCAAACCAAAGTTATATAATTAAAGCGTTAAACATAATAAATACGAAATTACTTTTTTCCGACCTGTGTTACTATAAGCCTCAAAACATGAGCGCCAATATTTCATAAGTGATTCTGGCGTTACTTTGCTGAAATCAAAGTTACAGCACCAGTACTGTGGGCATGAACGGACGGCGATTAATGCTGAATGCTTTTTTTGTTGACTTTAGCATGAAATTATCAATACAACTAGTTTTCTTTATTGGTAAAGTATGGCCAGGCAGTAATGTATGAGAAGGAACATGTTATTCTATATAGATTTTATGATCGCTAGCTTAGGCAGATCATAAATCGCATAGTTATCAAGAATAGACGAAATTCGATGTCAAATATTTTCACTGTACCATTAGGGGCGACCACAGAGCAGGAGATGTGACTGTCGGTCGTGTGCTACCAAAGAAGCTTTTTATTGAAATGTGTCATGCATTTCATACGAAACAAGCGTGCCTGAGGATGGTACCGTTTGTAGAGGTTTTCGGTTTAGAAGTAGTTGTAGAAATGAAAAAAAAAATCCTCCTATTTTTACTTACTCGTGATATAGGTCACATCGGAATTCGTTAATTAACCTTTTTACTGTAATTATGATTTCATATCATAGCACATTGGGGCATTTTGGGGCTTACACGCAGTATTAATATTACTTTCGTCTCTAGTAGTGCGCGAGAGACCTTACGTGCTCTGTGGGGGTGACGCAAACCACATAGTTCCAGCATGCACCCTGCACATGAAAGTGACGCCTCCGCTCGGCGTCACCAGCGGAAGTTATTTGCCGGCGTCCGCGCTCCGCCGCGATTACGCCGCGCCGCTATCCTGCCTGTCTGATAAATGCACTGTGACCTGTGTTACCTACTCTACATCTAACTCATATTTTTTAAATAGCATAGATTAATTTGTATATATACATAATTTATGTTAATGCGTTCTACTAAGTTTTCTTTTTTATATTACTAGCAGCCCTGGCTGCGCCCGGGCATATAATATACTTAGAAGTTTTCCTCATGAATCACTCTACTTACGAGTGAAATCCACATGAAAATCCGCACTGCAGTTTTGGAGTTTATAGTGAACAGACAGACAGATACGGCGAGGGACTTTGTTTTATAATATGAAGTGATTTGGGTCCTTACCTATGAAATTGGTGTCTTTTTTCCGCTTGTCATTTTATTCCTAGTGACAATAATTTCAGGCAAACACATTTTTTTATTTAAACTTTAAAGTAGCATATAATTTTAACATTCTACATGCATTAATTTTTTTGTTTTTGTGTATTAAATTATTGGAAAATGCTCATGAAAATTACTCGTTTCAGGTTTGACCGTTTTAATTAAAAATAGAGCCATATTTCTATTATTTTTCTAACTTTTTGTAAATTTTAGAATGTTTAAATTAGCCTTAATGTTGTCCGTAACTACTTGCAAAATTTCATTTTTGTGGAACTCCACAATTTTTTCATACTTGTAATGTAAGTATGAAAAATTCACTTTGCTCTAAATTCTCTATAGAAAACGCCAATTTCATAGGTAAGGACCATATATAAAAAAAGAAACACGACTTGAACATCAAACAATTGAAATACATGAAGTGTGATTATTGTACCTTCCTACGAGTTTGTTATTACAAGCAAGAATTAACAAGTGCTACGTAATCGTTTTAAAAGTATAATTTAAGGGCGTACGTTATAAATAAGTGTTAATATAACAAAAAGTGGACTCTATTTAAGTCATATACGAAGAGCGCCGTGGCGCAGCGGTCAACACGCCAGCCTGCGACACGGATGGTACCGGGTTCGATCCCCGGTCAGGTCAAGATGGAAAATGATCTTTTTCAGATTGATCTGGGTCTTGGATGTTTATCTATATATTTGTTATAAAGTATAGTATCGTTGAGTTAGTATCCCATAACACAAGTCTTACTTAAGAACTTACTTTGGGCCTAGCTCAATCTGTGTGATTTGTCCGTATATATTTATTTATTTATTTATTTATATAAAAGATATAAGATTACTATAATATTTATAATTTTTATAATATTTTATATGTAAGTAATATTACTTCTGTATGAACCTATGTGTAGCACAACCAAATATTATTTTATTTAAAAACCTACTAATCTTATCTTTCTATTATGAATGCAAAAGTTTGTATGTTTGGATATTTGTTTTTTGTGGCTCCAGGAATTTAGATGAAGTTTCGCACACAGATAATGTTTTATCCAGATTAACGCATAGGCGACTTTTCATCCCGGAAAACGTTACTGTTCACGAGGAATCGACATTAACGCGAGCGGAACCATGGACAAAAGCTAACAGAAACCAGAAACTATTTGAATCAAATCTAAATGGATTATTGGGACAAAATGCGAAAAAGATGTGAAATGCAAACAAGATATGTAGAATAATCAGTAGAGCGCGAGGCAGACTACAAAATCATTGGAGTATTTTTCATATTTCAGCAGACATAATCTGCGAGAGCGACTCAATCCGTTTGATTTTATCTTTTCCAGATCAGTAAATACGCGTATTATAGGATAAGAGTATGCCTTGAATGATGATCGCATTCATATTTTAGAAGTTTATTTTGTTGAATGTTGGATAGCTACTTTTACTTTATTTAAACAGTTTATTAATATAAGATATATAGAAATGGTTGGGCATTAAAAATATTATTTTGTTTGTTTCGTATAAGAAAATTACTGTTTATTACCATCTTTGGGCTGCAAAACATAAACCTGGCAAGTACTGTTATTTTTAACTACTTAGACTATTGAAACATCGATTTTTATACAATTAATATATTCTTTGAAAAGTTTAATTAATTTGAAAAGTTTTTTGAAATACATTTTGCATGTAATATTTGGAATATACTAAAGCAGTTATCAAGAAGTTATTGTTTCTAAAATATTGTTGAAACTTCGTGTTAATTAAAAATTTTGTAACCTCTGTTCTTATCAAAGTTTGTAATGTATAAATTAGTGAATGGGAAATACCACAAAGTCTACTGCAAATATGTTTTTTTTTTTGGATTTTGACTCGTGGTCCCACCAATAATGTCCTACCGGTCTCATAGTCCTACCGACACTAAAATTTCCACAACCTTAACAATATTTTGTCCATTATATTTATAAGTAAGTCAAAAATCTTAAAACTGCTCTCCTTACAATATCGATAGAACTCGACACGTATTACAATAAGAACTGCGTGAAAGCGTTTTACACGGCGTAACAACAATATAAGCACGATCATACGAGCATGAAGGCTCATAGGAATTTCAAATGGCGGCCCGGTTAGCTCCTCGGAAAACCTCAGAACTGAGAGGAAGCGTTCGCGAGTTATTTATGATTGCTCCGCCTCGTATAGAGCCCCGTAGAGCCACATAATGACGAGTGGCGCTTGACTCGATGACTTCGCGGAGAGGTGTCCGCCCGGCAATTATTGTGAGTGCTAGTTGTCACATGAATTTCGGGACTTTTAGCGAACTATAAAAATAGCACAATGTGTAGAACGATACGATGTATACTATAGAAGTATATTATACTTGTAGATGAACGTCTTTTAACCCACTGATTACGTTACCGTCAACGTGATAATCCTTATCCTAATCCTAACTAATATTATAAATGCAAAAGTGAGTTTGTTTATTTGTTTGTTTGTTTGTTACGATTTCACGCCGTATCTACTAAACCGATCATCATGAAATTTTGCATACACATAGGTTAGGGTACTGAAAAGGACATAGGCTATATATCACGCGGGCGGAGCCGCGGGTAACAGCTAGTACATTCTAAATTAAAAGAGGAAATGTTGATTATTGGTTGACATATTAAAACACAGCTAAAATCACAAGTTCTAAGAACCTGAAATTTTACCCAAATACTTGTATGTTATATTCGAATCGACTTCAACATTGTTAAAAAGCTGAATATCTCATAAATCGTAACATTTATTCATGTGTTGCATGAAATATTAAAATACTTGCGCGCAATAGCGTGTAAGTATTTTCAAAGACAATATAATACTAACGTAGTATTTTATACCACACAGATCGCAATAAGGTTTTGCGCCAACGCTCTCGGGAAGGACTGAAAAATCTCGCAATATAGAGAAAGCAGCGGTTGTTGATCCGCGAGATTGGGGTAGGTAATGACTGCAATCTAAAAAAGACGTGGCATTGTCTCCGCGCTGAACCCTTTTTACATTTTCAAATACGACGTTGATCACATAATTTATTTTTTGATATAATAAACCTGTTCTTTTTCTCTTAATTTGTAGATTTGACCAATTTAAATTCATATCTAAATGTCCAAATAAAATAGCTCTAAAAAAAACGAAAATCAATGAAACAATTATTCTATGAACCCAAAAACTCTTGAAGATATAAAGGATACGAACTCACAATTTTTCCTCTCAGTGTTAACGTCGCTAACAATAAATAAGAGATTAGTAACGTCACTTATTTAAAAGCCAACATTTTGTATGGCTGATGTGAGAACTTTGTAGGCACCTATGTTAATATATTTCGTTTATAGAAATAGGTTTATAATAAAAGTTGCTATATATTATATCTTATGGTAATATAAGTGTTTTTATAATTGACTTATCCAAACAATTTTAACCAAACGTAATGAATTGATATCAAATGAAAAGCATCGGACGACCTGATAAAGGCCGCAAAAAGGCGCTGGATGCAGGCCGCTTCCAACCGGTCATACTGCACATTTTTCAATATCTACTCTTCGTGCAAATTTCTGTCATGTTTAATATCTCAACACATAGGTATATATATAACACTTAAGTATTTTATTATTTTAAGATTAAACTGAGATTTTGCGCCGACGCTCTCAGGAAGATTGAAAAATCTCGCAATACAGAGAAAGCAGCGGTTGTTGATCCGCAAGATTGCGGTAGGTAATGACGGCAATCTACAAGAGACGTGCTACTGTGTCTGCGGAAACCCGGAACTTCTTCCAAGCCTGTTTTTAACACGCTGTTAAACAAAACATTTAAGTATATCAGTTGCTCTTAAAATAATCACTTTATGTGACACACAGTGACCTCACAGAAAAATGGTCAAAGAGCCCAAGATATAGTTTTTGAAAAATTAAAAACTGCCGAATCAGACCCGTAATTAAAACTTTTGAAAAATAATACATTTTGGTGAATCGACCTTATTGCAATTTGCATTGTAATAAGGTCGCTTTTTACACAATTTGTTAATTATAAGACAGATATGTAAACTGGTCCTTTTTGTTTTGGCATTCTCTTTTATAAACATGGTATGGTTAAAATCTTACCGTTATATACTAGTATTCAATAAAACTATCGATCGGTTGTAGTTGCTCAAGTTGTAATATTTTGAACATTTCCAACTTTAATATTTTTTTTTTCATCGTTAGTTACACTTCACTCGGTCTTCTAAAACATTACACGCAAGCAAGTTTTTTGAAAGAAAAATAAAAACTAGACTGCCATGCCAAAATCTGTAGCCTATGTCACTCGGGGTAAGGTGACGATTCTAAAGATACACACATATCCAAAGCTGTTTAAATAGATACATAAATATTTAGAATTTGCTTTGAAAAAATATGTACATATGCACTCTAAAACCATAACTCTCTTTTCATTGTATATTCAGGTTAAAATACAATTTTTCAAGGTGGCATAAATAATCATGAAACGAGTTTGTACTACACATAAAAATTGTTAGGTAATATTTATTTTTAATTAAATAACTATAATCGTATGCATTTTACACATTACTGTAATATAGGTAAGAGCAATAGTAACTCCGATTACGTACAAGGTCGCTTTATTCGTGAGGAAGCTGGTTTCAATATGTGAAAAGTACGCCAACACCCACGGTTTGATTTACAATGTCAAAAAAAGCCAAGTCATGGTCTTTGAGGCCGGGAGTAGACAGATTGACAAGGTCCCACCGGTTTTCCTCAACAAATGTGAGCTTCTTAGAGTGTACAGTTTTAAATATCTTGGACATCTGTTAACGCCCGACCTCAAAGACAATGATGATATAGAAAGAGAGAGGAGGGCGTTGTCAGTAAGGGCAAATATGTTGGCACGCAGGTTTGCACGCTGCTCACGTGATGTTAAAATCACTCTATTCAGAGCTTATTGTACTTCTTTCTATACGTGTAGCCTGTGGGCTAACTTTACTAAAAAATCTTGTAATGCCCTTCGTGTGCAATACAACAATGCTTTTAGGGTGTTGTTGAGGTTGCCTCGCTTTTGTAGTGCATCAGGGATGTTCGCCGAGGCTCACGTAGATTGCTTTTACGCAACAATGCGTAAAAGGTGCGCATCCCTGGTGCGCAGGGTGCGGGAGAGCACCAATGGCATCCTGAGCATGTTCGACAGCAGATTAGACAGCTCTTATGTAAATAATTGTCGTGCCATATCCAGTGGGGTGACACGGGTGTGACATGTCAAATTTAATATAATATATTATGTGTGTGAAATTAAATTTTATTACTAACATAGTGTATAAGCATTTTACTAACAGTTATGAGTTTGAATTACTTGAATAAATAATTTTATTATTATTATTATTATTCACAAGAAAGTGCGAAACAATTTGTAAAGGGCCCCGAGAGCCTCAAATGGAATTTGCATACACAAACGCGTCACGACTACGGCGTAGCACTTCGTAGCGGCTCGTAGCACCGTAGCACCAGCTACGATTTACGCGAGTGCTAAAATCTTGTACGTATCTCAATAGATTTTGTGAAAAATGTGGAATAATTCTATTAAATGAAATAAATATTTATTTTAATATAAAAATATATTAACAACAATCTGGTTCAGTAATAACAACTTTATGGATAGATCAATTAGTGAGCTATGACTATAAATAATTAATCTAAGTTAGGGCGTACCGTCATAATACAATTCACAACGTTTAAAAAGTATCGTAAACGTTGTTCACTATTTCGAAATAGCTGTCCTCTTACTAACAAATAGCACTTTATGTAAACCTCGACAAAAAGCCGTTTAGATATAGCACGTTATATATTCATTGGCATAGTAATTCTCAACTCCAGTTCAGTAACCCTTGTAAAACATCCTCCATGACAAAAAAAAATACAGAAAATTAGGTAAAAAGGGTCTATTTTAGTCCAAGATAAGTATACAAATAAGAATAATGGATTAAAAGTACACTTTAGGCCTGATTTTAAAAGAACCCTGGTCGCTAGATAAACGAATCACTAACGTTTATTGTGTTGTTCATCAAATATTCTCTTTATAATGCAGCTAGTGTTATATTTAGCACGTGTATAGTGATGTATACATACACGTGTATATACGCGTAATAACATGTGGTACCGAATTAATTAAATAACTCTGCCGTGTCCTACAAGCCAAGACAATAATGTGATTCATTTATAATTTTATATATTACATTTATTTTATTACATATTTGATTTATTACGCCATTCATAATAAATCTATGTAAAATGAAAATTGTGATTCATTAGTATGAATCACAATAATCAGACAAAACGCAGAGAAAACATTTGATTGCTTGTTTGAAAAGGCTCCGAAACTACAGGACCGATTTTCAAAATTCTGACACCTATAGAAAGCTAATTTATCTGTGGATGACATAGGCTATAATTTACGCGGACTAATTCGCGGGAAAATTGCTAGTACTCGTATAAAAATACAAAAGGTTTCGGAGAAAATGACTATTCCGATAGATATCTAGGTCAGGTAATATTTCTTAGGATATTACCCAATCTTTCAAGAAAATCCCTATTTTTAAATAATCGCACAATCACACAATAACTCTCACTTTGTAACTAAGTAGTACTTCATAGATTTAATTTGCATCGAGGTCTTACCGTAATCTTCAGATCTGTTTTGGTATTGAAATACCGATAATTTCAATTTACGTTCTCAAAATGAAAACGAATAACTGTCGTTCTATAAACAAATCTGAAATCGAGAAAAAAATGTCAGCTGCTCGGTACATTTTGAATCTGTAAGTTTTTACAAATACTATGGAATAGCCCATTATTTTTTTTATGCCATATGCAATATGCCAATTTCAGACTTTTTTTTATGCCATAGGTCGGCAAACGAGCAAGCGGGTCACCTGATGGTAAGTGATCATCGCTGCCCATGGACTAATGTAACACCAGGGGTGTGACAAGAGCGTTGCCGGCCTTTTATTTTTCCCTCCCCAGAGGGAAGGGGGGATCCTCCGGCGCTTTCACTCACCGGACGAAGCATAGAACTACTACTCAAACGTTGATTTTCTGTGAGAGTGTGGTACTTCCCTGGACGAGCCGACCCATTCATGCTACTAGCAAAAGTGTTTTTTTCTGGTAGCGTGGCTCTACCACAACTAACTAGGTTACAGAACAAAAGTTTTTCATATTCATGATTGAATGGTTGAGAATGTGAATTTAAATGATCGCTAGTTCGATACAAAACACACGTTGCCTTACTTCTTAGTTTGGGTTTTTAGGATGCACCAAAAATATAAATATAGTGGTTCAAACATATACCTTTATTCATACCTCAAAGTTGTCATTCAAGATCACATCTAAAGATGTCGATCAGACTTCGATGCAAAGAATCAATGTGAGTACTCGTTTTGCTGTTGTTTTTTTTTTTGTGAATGTTAGTTAATGAATAAGAGTTATTCAATAGATGACAAAATTTATTTATTGGTACATTATTTATCTATACATATAATAAACAACATTTTTTTTATTAAGACAATAAACTTACAAAAATTACTTAATTAAAATTTAAACAAATTACATAAATTATGAAAAAATATATACCTAAACTAATACTAAAGAGAAAGAAAAAGTAATATAAATAAAATTTAAATTTGAAAAACTAGTCGAAAAGACCACCTCTGAGAGTACCTGGCTCAAATGTACCCATCACACCAGCCGCGTTGCCACGCTGGATTGCCAGTGATATGTGTTATTAAATTTCAATTCAATTTCAATAGATTATTTTCTTGTAGAATCGCTGTTATAATACATTATTCCGATCGCTTTAACTCCAATTGGATTTCGAGTACCGGCAAACACAATCATTTTAAGGGATTCGTGTAATAGCGGCATCAGGCGGCAGCTCTGCCCATTATAGGGGGCTTTGCGGCCACGGCGCAATCAGTCGCCTCAGGGATCATGTCAGCATTGTTCTGCCGCTCCACATTCATCCACCTACACATATTCAACAGTCATCGAATACTCGATTACCAATCCAAGGCACTGTCTTTACAAGGGGATTTTACATACATACACAAATGAACTTTATTGTGTTTGAATCACAGATCTGGTTTAAATGTATGTAGAGCATTAATGATTATTTAATTATTAAACGTTTACAGTTTTCTCGCGACTTCGTCCGCGTAAATTATAGCCTATGTCACCTGCAGATTTTAATAAGCTTGATAGGTGAAAGAATTTTGAAAATCGGTACAGTAGCTTTGAAGCCTATTCAATGCAAAAAACAAACGATGAAACCTTTCTTCTTTATAATATTAGTAATACAGTATTTTTATCAAAGGATGACTAGCCTACTAGAAATTAATTAAGATGCCCGTAGAATCTCATCACTCAAACGCACGCTCGGAATTAGATAATGTTTCTTAGCCAATTCTTTAACTTACTTTTACGTATACTCCGTATTAATGAATTGCAAAATAATCCGCGCTTATTAATCATACCTCCGTAAATCAATACTAATTATTAGTAGGCTGTTTTCTTTGTATAATGAAATAACTAGTTAAGTGAGAGTCAAGCTTTTCTATCTAGATCAAGGATAGAATTTAGTTAAACAATTTTATCAATATATTACTGATACCAACGAAGTTTGCTTTGCGATTATATACTTTTTTGACGAAATCTCTTGTTCAGTTTTTATTTAATAACAACCCGCCGGTTAAGTGCGTTTTATAGGTAGACTATACTTTTTGATATGTGAACCCTACTTAGCTGTGATAATTTTGCTTCTAAATTCGTTATAGTTGCTACTGTCCCGACCTTTTTCAAGTATCCATAAACAACAATTTGGTTTGCAGGGAGTACACTTGGCACCAACAAAATTAAATGGTTTTTAAATAGCATTACAATGCTCGGTATATTATTAAAATTGAAAATATGTGATGAAAAAGAATTCGCCACAGGTAGGATTTGAACCCACGAGTCTTAGGTCTGCGCCCTAAGTGTGTTACCAACTACACCACCGTGACTTCGAATCACCGCGTCGAATTCTCTCATCACATATTACCCCGTAGGGTATAACGCATTCAAAGCATGCGTATTTCTTCAATACTACCCACTATTTAGTAGTGTGGTATTCTACTTCATTCATATCAGATGAATAGAAAGTTGATTAAATTGAAGAAAGCTCTTACTCACTTAAATGGTTTTTAAATAGCATTACAATGCTCGGTATATTATTAAAATTGAAAATATGTGATGAAAAAGAATTCGCCACAGGTAGGATTTGAACCCACGAGTCTTAGGTCTGCGCCCTAAGTGTGTTACCAACTACACCACCGTGACTTCGAATCACCGCGTCGAATTCTCTCATCACATATTACCCCGTAGGGTATAACGCATTCAAAGCATGCGTATTTCTTCAATACTACCCACTATTTAGTAGTGTGGTATTCTACTTCATTCATATCAGATGAATAGAAGGGTAGTATTGAAGAAATACGCATGCTTTGAATGCGTTATACCCTACGGGGTAATATGTGATGAGAGAATTCGACGCGGTGATTCGAAGTCACGGTGGTGTAGTTGGTAACACACTTAGGGCGCAGACCTAAGACTCGTGGGTTCAAATCCTACCTGTGGCGAATTCTTTTTCATCACATATTTTCAATTTTAATTAACCAACAAAATTTTTGAAAGACTTATTCAACGACACCTCACAGGAATTTACAAGAATATATAAATATCCCCTCTTTACATGTAGAGGAGTAACCCATCCACGCTCGCTTTTTTTCAATTGTATGTCACCTCTTTGTCTTCATATCATGAATTAATTATGAGAACTCAAAAAAAAATCGACACTTCCATACAAAAGTGTTTAATTGCCCGTGCAATATTGGAATGTCGAACTTATTGTTTAGTTTCTATCATTTGTTCCATATGAAAATTTGTTCATATTGAAGGAATTTAAGGAAACATCGAAGGTTTTCACGCTATATTCATGCCAAATCACAACTATCTAAAACTTATTTAGAAAACAGACGGACATGGCGCCACTATAAGTGTTCCTTTTTAACTACAGAACCCTAAAAATCACCTATCTCCTGTAACTTAAAAAAAATGTCCCGACTGGGTCAGTCAGGACATTTTTTTTAAGTTCTCGCTGAAAGATATTTTTTCTTTTAGATACTTTTGATAAGATAAAGTTAAAAATTGTTCTCGAGAAGCATATAATAATATGCAAGTCACATAACTGAAAGCCTGTGAAGGTTGTCTAAACATTCCAGCTATTGGCGTATTTCAAGTGGAAAGTTGAGGTTTGTGGTTGATTTTGTGTACCGTACATAAGGGATGGTGCGCATGCGCGCTTGCGGGATCCGAGACAGACTCGCGGCGTGGCTGGAGCAAAGCGTCGAGCGTCTTCGCTGGCTGCCGACAGCGGCGCCACAGCCGCGCGACAGGCCGCGGCAACTGCGTGACGACACAAACAGCGACGAAACTACGATATGACTCAAGAACAACGGCAATAAGGCTACGATGCTAACTACAAGTCTCGTCGCGATCTTCCTCGGGTGAGTTCCCCTTTCTCAATTAACTTCCAAACTTTCTATTACTACCTGAGTAAACAAATCATTACTTTTATACTCCTAGTTCATTTCTTTAGCGTAATTTGTTTGAGAAAGTTTTGAAGTTGTTTATTGCTATTCACTCAATTAAAGATGAAAGAAATAAACGTATCGCTGTAGCCGTAAAGATTTAAACCGCGTCCTAACGAATGACCCTCGTCAAGTGTCGCGGCCGTGTTTACTTGTCTCCATAACTGAATCTCGACTAATTGTTTTTACATGTTCCGGGTAAATGTCGTGAATTTAAACAAGTGGACGTTTAAAAAGCCTTATTCCAAAATACTTTCATTTCAATACAACGTGATAATTTATCCTCGATATACCTTAAAAGGGTAAGGTTGATTATCAATATGAACAACTTATACTATGGAATCAATGCTGGAAACTCAAAAAAAATCGTCATTTTTATACGAAAGTGTTCAGGGCAATTAGTAGGATTTTTTTTATTCCCAGTAGTTCCCATTGGAGAAGTTGTTCATATTGATGGGCTTAGTTACACCTTTAAGGGAATGTCGAGCGTGGGTCAATTTAAATGCTGTATATACCTGTCATCCCTGTCATGTAAATCCTATCTAAATTCTTTGCACCTTTGTTTTTTGTATCTGAGCTATATTATCAGTCACAAATGTTTTCACTATTGGCTTATTAACGTTGTGCACAGATATTACTAACGGGTTTGTACATATACATACAGCGTGTAAATAATGTGGACCTTGGGTTCTAAAGCATTCCAAGGATGTAACCGTAAACGAGATGAAAAAAAACCAGCCAAGTGCGTGTCGGGCCACGCGCAGTGTAGGGTTCCGTAGTTGCGAATGACCACTTTAAGTTCACACAGTTCTCACTCGCACCTCACAGTTTAACGACCAAAAACATTTCGAGTACATTTTATAAGTTGGTTGCCTATAACTTTTTAGTTTGCACTTAGTATTCAGCTCTGATAGTTTTCCTTTAAACTTCAGTATATATACTACTGCTGTAATTTTTTTCACGTATCTATATGTAACCGTTTAGCAGATAGAGGGGGGGGACACTTACCTCTAACAAAAATTCGCACTTTAAAACCAAATATTTCGGAAACGGATCCCTAAATCGAAAAATAGTGTTCTCAACCTCACAATATTTTTGAAAGACCTATTTAACGATACCCCATACGATGGGTAAATAGAGAAAAAAAAATTACTCCCCCACTTTACTTGTATGGGAGCTATCCTAAAAAAAATTTTTTTTCAAGTTTTTATTCTACCACTTTTTTGCCATGATTAATATACATACCCATACCAAATGACAGCTTTCTAGTACTTACAGTCTCTGCGTAAAAGCGCGGACGGACAGACAGACAGACAGACAGACAGACAGACAGACAGACATGGCGAAACTATAAGGGTTCCTTGTTTACTACGGAACCCTAAAAAAGCGTGTTTATTAACCACCGACTTTCCCTTGAAGGAACGATTCAGCACGACAAAATAGAAAACTTTCCTCTGGTACTACTAAAAGTAACCACTAATTTTTTTTTTCAAAACGATTGCGAGGCAAGCCGAACATTCTGTTTAGGTACTGACGTCAATGAGTCAGTCAAACTAGGCTGTACGAAGCTGTGAATTTATAACTTCGCGTATTATTGTTATTTACTGGCCTAAGACTAGGTACAAACTTTCGAAATCCGTACCATACGGGGCAGCCTAAAACCCATTGTTGAGTGCATGTTTTTTTTATTTTAATTTTACTTGTGTTTGATCGATTTATTTTGTTCGGTTACGTTTATATAACACACTAATCTAAAAGTTGAAATTTTATTTCTATTATTATACAGAGAATAAGGTACAAAAACATGTATTATAATTTGGGTTATAAGCCCGACGACATTCTCCTTTTTCTTGACGTACGAGTATACTTCTTCTTCTGTTTTATATTATGGCTTCCACCGAAATTTCAGTGATTCTGCCAATGTCCAGTATGATGAGATACTAGGTATCGGTGTTGTACGGTAAAGTTTATCCAAGTAGCATCAAAGATGGCGTATGCTCTTTGATGCCTCGTGGGAGCTTCTGGCGGCAATCTATACGAGTCCATTTATCAGTCCACTTTAACTATTTCACAAATTGTTCATGAGCACGAGCATTTATAACACCAAACTACACCTATTTCATATTACAAAGTCCACTAAAATCAATTTGCAAAATTCTCTAAGGCAAACTTCAACTGTACCCCTTGACTTCCCACCACAAACCTCCTGACATATACTTAAAGGGGTGGGTTCAATCATTCAATCTGAACAACGTTTCGAATGAAACTAACGCTAAGAACTTGAAAACTTGGTCCCATATAAAAAGATGGTCATTCATGGGCTAAGCCACCCTTTCGAGGCTATGTTGTGGGTAAATTTTTCACCCGGTATATAAACGGAACCATATATCAAATTATTCATAAAAGTAGCCTCTGCCCTGGGAGTAATCAGTAACCTAATTTTAAGCTGTTGGCATAAAAAGGGATTTTAAATATGACTGATCGGTATTGCTCCCCAAAAGGGAAATGCGCTCAAATATTCTTTTTTTCTTACCACCTAAATCAATTAAGGTTATCAATCAATCTTCTAAACAAAGTTTAAAACCACTGTACCAATAGGTATGAAGCTATAACAAGGCATTATTTATCATTCAGTGAGACTTTTTTCCAGTTATTAGACGTTCCGTTATCTTTGTTTTGTATAATAACTATTATCTGTTTGTTGGGACATCGCTGAAAACTTAAATAAAAAAACAATCTGAAACTTGTAACCTCCTGAAATATAAACATCAAATGATAGACCAAATAAAAGTTGGATATTGCTATCTACGTGAAGAGAGAAAATAAATATAAATAAATAAATATATACGGACAAATCACACAGATTGAGATAGCCCAAAGTAAGTTCTTAAGTAAGACTTGTGTTATGGGATACTAACTCAACGATACTATATTTTATAACATATACGTATATAGATAAACTTCCAAGACGCAGGTCAATCTGAAAAAGATCATTTTTCATCTAGACCTGAGCGGGGATCGAACCCGGGACCATCCGTGCCACAGGCCGACGTGTTGACCGCTGCGCCACGGTGCTCGTATTATGACGTGAGTCATTGTCAATCGTCAATCAGAAGAAGGCAATACATACATACTTGTTACGTCTTTTTCCCTTGCGGGGTAGACAAAGATCAGGTCTATAGCACCTAAAGCCCCGTTCAGCATGGTGGTGGGCGTGGAGATGGAAAATGATAATCAAATAAGTAATGGGCTGCTAGTCGCATCGCCTATTAATGACGCCATGATTCATTAGATTTACGCCAATTCCCTCGATCGGCTTTTACGAACTACGTGGGAAGAGAAGCAGTTGGTACATTCGATGTTTTTTTTTAACTGCCAGACCAGCGTGGAAGTGAAGAAGGCAATGGATATAATTAATAGTAAACTAATAATTTACGTTGTAAGATTACCTACAAAATCAAAATATATTAAGTTGAAAAGTATCAATAAGAAAAAACATTAGCACTACAATCAAAATCAAGTTAATCAAAAAGTAAGGAGGGATCCTTACTTTTTGATTAACTATAGGTAATCAAAACATACTCGATTATGTAATATTATTTCCTCATCTAAATCATGTTGACAATTAACGCCTCTGCGACCTACAAATCCCAACTTTTTAGGAAGTAATAGGTTAGCCAAGATTTTTCCTAATGTTTTGTTACCTAGGTTATAGTAATATACCAACAAGTTAAGAGATTGGCATTTTCGCCGACTATACTTTTCCTATGTTAATATTTCGTTGCATAAAAACAAAACTTTATGTTTTACCATACAAATACCATATTTAGTTGGGTAATCTTTACGACTAAGGATTCGTTCGTATTATTTCCAGATACACATAGTATAACTATAAGTAGAGGTCGTTAAAAAATTTCTCGATCCTAACAAAATTATGAGCGACGCGCATGGTTTACTGGGTGTTAGGGTGAAAACTCTTATCCTTCAAACGATCTAACCAGCCCGTCAAAGTAAAAAACTTCCTCTGGATCCAATGCAGTGAAATAAAAAACCGGCCAAGTGCGTGTCGGGCCACGCGCCGTATAGGGTTCCGTAGTTGCGAATGACAACTTTGAGTTCACACTGTTTACACTCGCACCTCACAGTTTAACGACCAAAAACATCTAACAATAAAGATTGTATAAAATTTTACATTTTCCAGTACATTTTATAAGTTGGTTGCCTATAACTTTTTAGTTTGCACTTAGTACCCAGCTCTGATAGTTTTCCTTTAAACTTCAGTATATATACTACTGCTGTAATTTTTTTCACGTATCCATATATAACCGTTTAGCAGATAGAGGGGGGGACACGTACCTCTAACAAAAATTTTCACTTTAAAACCAAATATTTCGGAAACGGATCCCTAAATCGAAAAATGGTGTTCTCAACCTCACAATATTTTTCAAAAACCTTTTTAACGATACCCCACACGATGGGTAAGTAGAGAAAAAAAAATTGCTCCCCCACTTTACTTGTATGGGAGCTACCCAAAAAAAATGTTTTTTCAAGATTTTTTTCTACGACTTTTTTGCCATGATTAATATACATACTCATACAAAATTACAGCTTTCTAGTACTTATAGTCTCTGAGTAAAACCGCGGACGGACAGACAGACAGACAGACATGGCGAAACTATAAGGGTTCCTAGTTTACTACGGAACCCTAAAAAAACTACATTTTCATACAAATTGCCGGGTCGGCAGTACAGTTTCGTATGAAAGTGTCTTTTTTATTTTTGTTTACTAGTTTCCATGGTGGTTCCCACGGGCTGGTTTGATTGTTAGAAGGAAAAAGTGTTTACCTTAACACCCTATTATGATTATACGTACCAAGTTACCGCAAAACCCGAAAAACGAATTCGAGGAGATTCAAGTTGTGAAGTCCACAAAAGCCTGCTTCATCGGCATAAAACTACCGTTTATCGTGTTCGGCATTGACAAAGACGTAATTAAAACTTTATCTCCGACTCGGGCCTCATTGTGTTCTCTCTCAATACTGTAAAATACAAATAAACGATACCAGTCTCACAACCTCGTACCAGAACGCTAGTAAAACAGCATATAAGTTTATACATAAACTGATTTGACAGATGCCGCCAAAACAAAATGGCCGCCACAGATTATTAACATCCACCCGCTCTGTTCGAAAGACCCTTTACATCAACATCATCATTAGGTCTTTTTTTGTCTCCACTGCAGGAGTATGACCCTCTCTCTACTACCTGAGAAATAATAATACATACATACAGTCACGTATTTTTCCCTTGCGGGGTAGACAGAGGCCAGGTCTACAAAACCTAATGGCCGCATTTAGCATGTTGTTGGGCTTGTGGAAAACAGAAACAAAGTAGTGATGGGTTGCTAGCCACATCGCCTTTTGACATGATTCTTCAGATATTTGTTAATTCCTTCGAGCAGTTTTTAAGATCTGCGCGGGAAGCCAAGCAGCTGGGATATTCTATGCTTTTTCTTTTCTCCTAGACCAGCGTGGAAAAAAGTTTATACCATTAATATAATGAAAGTTTCTGACAATCTTCTTGCGGCCGGCACCTTCCTTACCCTTTCTGACTGACAAAGGCGTTAAGGAGTTATGAAAAATATAGACTTAGCATGAGAATTACGAAGCATTCAAGATATAGACAAAAAAATATTATGAAATATTTCGTTACTTCAACTGCGATTAGGTTTATACGGCTCATGGTTTTAAAACGTACAAATGGACGGTTTAAAACCATGAGCCGTATAAACCTAATCGCAGTTTAAATAAGCAAAAAAATACATTTTTTTGGACTATCGTGCTAACGCTCAAGTAATTATAAAGAGACAGACACGTAAATAGACAAAGGGTCTATCAATTTACCTACCAAGACACTGTTAAAGTAGACAAAGCCAACGTCTCGAGGATAGCGGGGAATAGTTACCGATCCCTTTGTTTCTGTATTCAATGTACCTAACGCTGGTTCAGGCACGAGCCTCGGAGGGTGTTCATTGTATTCTTCTGTATAATAAATACTATGCAAATGAGGCGAAAACACAGATTGAGAATAAGAAATTGATTGAACGAAATGTTCAGTACATACTCATGTATGGAAAATATATGGATATATAGTGAAAAAAGCGAGTGCGCTATTCGTTGCGCGGTCGTTTGGCGCTCACACATAGCAAGTAACAGAGGTAGCTTTTTGCTCGACCTTAGCGGAGCTAAAAGAGCATTATATTTTGTGCGGTATGTATATTTATTCGTTTGCTCAAACTTGCTTGGAATATTTATCTCTTTAACCTTGTTTGGGATAAATCGATATTAAAAACAAAGTAATGAATATTTTGGCACATGAAAAGCTATTATGTCAAGACACCTATACTTAGTTAATTCCTCAATGCTGACGGTTTAGGTGAATGTTCCAGCTGCTTCTCTTTCCACGCAGTCTAAAGAATTGCTTATGTTGATAGGCGATGCGGCTAGCAACCCATCCGTTTTAAATTCCATTTTCCATTTGGAAGTTGAATTCAGATTTATCTCGCGGTAAGGGTTAACACGTGATAATACGTATGTATCTCTATGTACTTTTTCGTTTAAATTGCCGCGCATTATTTCAGAAAAGCACTATACAAGCCTTGCCACAATCAGGCTTTGATGGTGTTACTAAGTGCGCCTCGGCTTCACCTCGGCCCACATTCTCACGTTCTTCCATCAATGCCTCTATTGCCAGCCGCTCCAGAAACGTATTATTGTTTCCTTCCTATCTTAAAAGTACCCAACATAACTTATTAAGTTGAGTCATTTAATAATGATATAATATATATTTCATAATTTAATAGTAAAATGTCGTTAAATTCATTTTTTTAAAAGTCGGATAAGACAATATCCGATGTTTTCATTGTAGAGCGTTTCTCATGACGATGGACGTAAATAAGCGTATAAAGTTGAAGCGGGCTGTTAGTAAATCAGTTATTTTAAAGAATTGTTTACTACGTACATTTTTCTACAAGGATTTACGAGTATGTATCATCCAACCATCCAGTTATTATTAAAATAACAATTTGCTAGTTTTTTTTTTGTTTTCTGTTTCAACAAACTAACAGATACAAGTACCTACCACTTTTATTAATAAGCTAAGGTGGAGTAACTTACACAAATAATAACTAGCAATAAGGTAAATCCATAGAAATACACATATATGTAGACATAAAGAGAATAATTCTATTTTCCTGGTCGGGTCCCAATCTAACAAGAGGCTGGGTAATTGGCATATTAACAACCGTTAATCCGGTTGAACATCTTCAAAGACGTAATCTAAAGTTTATGTCCATCTCAAGCAGCCCGGAAAAGTTCCATTCCTTCTCAGTAGTCCATTTATCGGTTATTTTAGGAAAGAGTCAAGAACATTATTTGACTAATAATGGAGAGTGCCCAATGATCTATGGAGCCTCGTCCCACATTAAAAACATTACTACATTGTATAATTACCAAAACTTAACAGAATAAAGTACTTAATTGCAATCTTACAAAAACAAGTTTATATTTTATGGGGTATATGATTATAAATAAAAATAAAAGTTCAATGTTGTTTATATAGATAGCGGTTACTGAAAAGAATAAATCGATCAAAGTAAAGATATAAATAAAATTAGAACCTCTCATAGAATTTTTTTTTTTTCACATAATGTTTGTGTGTTAAATAAAAATGTAGAATTTAATTTAAAACTTTATTTTATGCTTATGCACGGTTTAAAAGGTATGGGTCCGGGAATGGGCATTCTCCTTTAAATGAAATGTTCAAAACACTTTTTGTTAGTATTGCAGTACTTAACTTAGGTACTTGAATCTCCTAGTGAAAACTCGGCAGAGCGAGCTTGTCTACATGCCGTTGCAGTGTGAGTCTGCGCCTTAGAAGATTTAATCTTTATTTACAAAGCCGTTAATTAGAATTATTACTATTACTTGATTTTTTACTCTGTGCAATAAATAAATATACGATAAGTATCTCATAATTCTAGTTTTATGACAGAATTAATAATCCGAGAGAGGATTTGAATGACCCGGTTGGCTGCAAATCCAAAGTCAAAGTTAGGTCCTTGCCTGCCTTAAAATATCAATCGGCGGCCGCAAATGCTTCACGTGCCATCCCGGTCCTCCGCCCCACTTCAGTTATTTCCTTTTATCCCTTATTTCTTAGAATTTCAATAATTCATTATACTGCCGACCTGCTCTCCGATAAGATGAAGAGCCTCATCCACTAACTACACGCGAACACGCTTCTTGTATAAAGTCAATAGTAAGTCGTGTTTCGTTTTTCTTATCATGAATATTTAATAAACTACCTATAGATACTATTTCGTTAGCGGTTTCAGGTAAAAATAACCAAAACTTTTGAAAGCAATATATTCAAAACTCAATTTTAGTCTCCACATTTCCTATTTACCATAAAAAGTATCAACTACAAATTACTTTACATATCTGTTTCTTAACGATTACGAGATGGAGAATAATTCATTAATTATTCTCCATCTCGTAATTTTTTCATTCATTAATAGACTGGTAGTTTATCATTTTACGTAATTTACTCGTATGTCGGCCGAGGGTGCGTATTGTTTGATATAATAACAAATTATATATTTTCATTTCAATAAAGTTCAAAAGATATAATGTCTACTTGATATAATTATTACTGTTTATATTCTTAAAAGCTATAATATTCATAAAATATTCAATTCGAAAACCATAAACTCATTTATTATAACGTTTATGAACACTAAACATCACCTGGCATACAACTCGTTCAGTATACATGCCATAAAATATAACAATCAAAACGAATACTATTTAAAATATATATATCAATAAAAATCTAAATCAATCAAATTGATTATGACAAGCGAGCGAGCGACGACCTTAGGTGCGATAGTGACTGGTTTGGACAGCAACTTGGTAACAAAAGGTAGGTTAGGTAATGGTTAGATATAGACCACCATATGAGCGAGCGAGCGAAGCGAGCGAGCAACGACTGGGCGCGAAAGTGACTGGTAACAGAAGGTAGGTTAGGTTATGGTTACACATAGACCACCACATGAGCGAGCGAGCGAAGCGAGCGAGCGACGACTTAGTGTGAAAGCGACTGGTTTGGATACGCGACTTGGTAACAGAATGTAGGTTAGGTTATGGTTACACATAGACCAGCATATGAGCGAGCGAGCGAAGCGAGCGAGCGACGACTGGGTGCGAAAGCGACTTAATAACAGAAGGTAGGTTAGGTTATGGTTACACATAGACCACCATATGAGCGAGCGAGCGAAGCGAGCGAGCGACGACTGGGTGCGAAAGCGACTTAGTCACAAAACGTAGATTAGGATCTTCTATCACTTTATTTGTATTACCAATGATTATTATGCTTAATAATAAGTATATATTACGTTTATTATTCGTAACAACAAATCGATTTGTAAAATTTTATAACGATAAAACTGTATATGAAAGGTTTTTTATGTTGAATAATTGTTATAACAAAAGATTTTATTTTTTTCAAAATTATTTCTTCCGAATTTTATCTTGATTGATAATTATACTGACCAAAATTATATATTTCGTTGGTATTGATCTTAAAACATATATATTTTGTGTTTATATGTTATATTACTTACCCGTCGGCCGATGATAGAAAATTAAACTTCATACTGTTTAGGAGTGAGATTTAAGTTACCGTTATATAAGAAGCTACCATATTATCGACCAAAAATAAAATAAATATATTTTTAAGTTATTTTCAGGCCTATAAGTTTACCATCGTCTCCCTAAAAAGAATAGGCAACTCAGCAGACAGAATTAAAAACATCTGTTATTATTATTTCATTATTTATTCAATAACATAAATATAAATATGGTGCTTACAAATTGGATCCCGAGGGATCGTCATTGACGCAAACAAAGCCGCGGGCAAAAGCTAGTTACATAATAAAAGCTGTGTGTCTTTCCTACCTCTGTGAAATTGCCTGAAAGTGACGCATTCATATTATCAGATATCACAATGGCGCCGTCAAAAATATTTCGCGAAGAAAAGGACCCTGATTACACAACGTGTCAGAAGCAAACCATTTTGCGAATCTTAGAAATTATATTTAAAAAAAATCGTATTAGTTTTGCAGTCGGTTTTTTTCTAGTTGTCCTGTAACGTCATCCGTATTGAGTTATTGATGTTTTACAAGCTTTTATTTTTAGCTTTTATTTAACTAATTGTTTGTTATCTGTGAGGGCCAAACCTTGAAGCTCTTATCCTTAAAATATTGAGTAGCAATGTTATGTATCTATGTAAGTTGAATGACAATATTATGATACCATAGACCTGATCTGATGATGATGTCGGAAGGTGGCAATACGAACTTTCAAATTGAGGAAGATAAGCCCGTCGTGTTTGAGCTTATTTGATTTGTCTTGGCAAGCACTTTACAGTATGTACCTACTTACCAATCGCTCATAATGAAAGCTAGGTACAATTCCTGTTTTTTTAATTTTTTAATTAACTACATACCAGATTTTCCTTCACTTCTTCGAATGAAATTAAATTAATCTACCTAGGTACGTCTATTAAATTTATGCAGTTAAAGCATGCATAGGTAAGTATAAAGGCAAAACCAAATAAATTTTAGCCATCGTATTTATAATATTTTGACCCAAGGGTGTCCCATTCAGTTGTCAAATACATCTTATGTGACATGGGGGAAATTGCATGGCTCACAATATTATGATTAAGGATACAAGAATTTTAGGGAGGTCCAGTAGTGCCACCATTTGAAATAATTTGTTAGAAGAAAATGGATATATTATTTAAAATATTGTTATACGAGGCCCCTAGATAACTGTTTAAACTGCTTTATGAACTATTGGTCACGGTTTAAAGTGTGAACCAAAGCGGCCGTTTTTAACAAAAGCGCTAAGAACAGCTTCGTATTTACACTTTAAACGGAAAACAGTAGTTCATTTAATAGATTGAACGGTTATTTAGGGTTTCGCGGAGCAAAATTTTATATAATATCTCCGTTTTCTTTCTAATGATTTATTTCCAATAGTGGTAGCACTGGACTGGACCCCAAAAAAGTTCATAACCCTGATTCTTGTTCAAATAATCAATAAGTTCAAAATTTGTGGTTGTAAACGAAATACGTCTTTATTATTTTCTCCCAGAACAGAATGGAAGAAAAATTCTCTCAATCGATTTATTGGATTAAACCAAAAATTTTGATTTATACCGTTTAAAAATAGACATTTCTCTTAAGAAATGATAAATATAAGAAAAATATGACAGTTGACGTGACATTTTGCGAGTGTTATGAAGGTCACGCACCCAAGTCAACTCAAAGCGATCGGGATCCCTCGCAATGACGTCGACAGTAATAATAACACGTCTTATGGATCAGTTATGAATACAAAATGAAAACAAATGCCGAATTTCAGCTGATAAGTCAAATGTAAACATAATTATGACTTTATTAAGGCTGTGTACATAACTTTGGGCTGATTGTTTACGCTCAGTTCAGCTGTTTGCTGTAGTCAGCCATTTGTTATTTACTTCGTGCGTTCAGCTCTCGCCTTGTTTATATTAACTGTTTGCTTCTTTTACGCGTACTTAGAACACGAGAAATCTGACGAAATATTCAGAGGCATTAATTTCTTAAGGCACTTAGACCAGCCAACTAGCGCCACCCCTCATTTTATTTATTTTACTACTAAATAAGCAAGTAACAATAACTCCAAGTCTTGCCGTGGATGTCGTAGAAGGCGACTTAGGAAACCCAAGCTATACAAGTATACAAAGCATATAAACATCAAAGAGACCTCTACAACCCGTCTGGCCAGCGTGGAGAGTGTAGGCCAAATCCTCTGACTGCTCAGGCTAATACTTATAAATAGCTCTGATAGTATAGAGAGGGTCGTGCTCCTGCAGTGGAGACTATAAAAGACCTGATGAAGAAGAAGAAGAAGAAAAAGCAAATTAAATAATCTGAACGCGATAGGCATTTCGTAGTATTACTACCACTTACTTCCTTGACGTTTCGACCGAGTTGCATCGGCCGTGGTCACAAGGCGACTGACGGGCGGCGGCATCGTCTGTTCGGGCGTCGTGAAGTATTTTCTTCCACCCGCAAGTTGTCACTTATTGAATCACTAGTGATGTGGCCACGACAAACTACACTCACGGTATCCGGTTTCGGTTTTAACGGTTTCACTCGCGGTATGCACCCATTAATTACAGGATTCCACGCTGGAGACAACTTAAATCCGTCCTCCCGATTGAAATTTTTGTACTTCTTAATTTCAATCGCTTCACGTACCATCCTGGTGTGGTAATGCCGATCAGTGGAGAGAATTTTAGGGTTATGTAGCTCCATCCAGTGGTTGACCCCCGTATCCAATAAGTGTTCTGCTACCGCGGATTTACTCGTCTGTCGATTTTTCACTGCGGCAATGTGTTCCTTGACGCGTTCGGCTATAGTCCGTTTTGTCTGGCCAATATACGAACTGCCGCAGCTACAGTCGATTTTATATACTCCCGGAGTTTGTAACGGCAAGGTGTCCTTTGGTGATCGTAGTGACTGCGACACTTTACGTAAAGGCGTATAAATAGTCTTTATTGAGAATTTTCTCAACACCGTCCCAATTTTATCCGTTACGCCTTTAACATATGGTAAAAATGCTGCCTGACGATTCACTTCTGGACATCCTTGTCTTTTCTTCTGCTTTCTCCACTCTCTAGATACCCTGTACCCGTTACGTTTCAATGTCAATAAGTGACAACTTGCGGGTGGAAGAAAATACTTCACGACGCCCGAACAGACGATGCCGCCGCCCGTCAGTCGCCTTGTGACCACGGCCGATGCAACTCGGTCGAAACGTCAAGGAAGTAAGTGGTAGTAATACTACGAAATGCCTATCGCGTTTAGTCCCGGTTATTACATTTATAGTTATAATGCAACGCGAAAGTTTAAAATCTTATAAATAATCTGAGTCAGCACTTCGGTAGTAAATGACTTGTAGTATTTTTTGTATTACTTTTCATTATTTTTGCATTTGGTAAATCAAGAGATCTACTCGTTTTTGCCAAAAGCGGCCACTTTTAGCGGTAACGAGTAGGTAGATCTCTCAATTTGAAATGATGATATTGATGAAAAGGTATACTTATAATACTACAAGTAATTTACTATCGAAGTACTTACGTAGATTTTTTTTAATTTGTTCTTATTTACATGAATTAAATACCAGTTATTTAATTCTTGTACTCCGAAATAAAAACAAATTAAAAAAATCTACGTAAGGACTTTGATTCTAAATAACTGTCGCTAGTTTCGCTTATATAGGTACTAAGCCTCTAAAACACTCATTGTGTTGCGTATCGGTTTATGAGTTATACACAACTTGCACATAACGTTATCAAAGGTTTCCTATGATTTAAATGTAAAAGTAGATATTTACTTCCCTTCGTGGAAAAGTACGAAGTCAACTCATCTAGATCGGGCGCGAATTGTAACACAATTAAGTACTTAAACTTAAACAGATTTACTTTAAAACGTTGTCGAAAGATAAAATCTTGTTCAAACTCGTGAGCTTAAACAAGATTTTAACTTTCGAATAATATACCTACTTAATCTACCTGCCTAATATACCATTTACGAACTGTCAGCGTCTATTTGCAATAAAGCGGTGGGAAAGGATATTTACGAGTAACTTCTACGTCATTTTATGCTACCTACTCAAGTTATAAGGGCTCTTTGCGGAGGTCCTGTACCCAAAGTCTTTTAAGAGAACATCGCATCGCAACTCGTCTTGTCAAACACCTAGAAAATTTACCCAATACTTATAAAGACGAAAGATTTAATTGTTTGTTTGCATTAAATAGATTCCCTTAAAGGCAATACATTTATTTAAAAATAACATTTTTTTTTTCTAATTTGATCACTAAGCATTCTTGTAATAGGATTTTTAACCAGCTTTGACTTTATGATGAATCGATGTCCCCAAGCAGCCGCAAATAAAACTCGCCCCTTTGCGGTGGCCGGCCGGCGGGCGGCACAACGGACACGACACACGATCACCAGTAATTAAACATTTGCTAAGTCATTTGCATATAGTTTAAAATAATTCAAATACCCACTTAATGAAATATAGCAATTTATTTTATAAAGGCAACATAGATCCATTAATTATAAATTACAAACTTGGCCAATTGTATTCTAAACATTCTTGTAATAGGATTTATTAACAGCTTTGTTACTTTGTAATGAATCGGTCCCCAAGCAGCCGCGTTTAGCAAATAAAACTCGCCCCTTGCGGTGCCCGGCGGCGGCACGGCGGACACGGCACACGATCACCGGTAATTAAACATTTGCTCAGTCATTTGCATATAGTTCAAAATAATTCAAATACCTACCTAATATATAGCAACTTATTTTATACAGGGAATAAAGATTCATCAATCTATAATATAAAAATGAATCCCTGAATGTGTTGCAAAGCGCAAATCTCGAGAGCAGCTGAACCGATTTCGCTAATTATTTTTTTTAGAATATTCCTTGATGTACGAGGATGGTTCTTACGGAGAGGAAAATTTATATGTACCATGGGCGAAGCCGGGGCGAACTGCTTGTTAATTATAAAAATAACAAACTTTGCCAATTTGATTTCTAAACATACTTGTGATAAGAACTTTAAACAGCTTTGTATTGAATCGGTCCAAAGCAGCCGCGTTTAGCAAATAAAACTCGCCCCTTTGCAGTGGTCGGCTGCTGCACGGCGGACACGGCACGTGATCACCGGTAATTAAACATTTGCTCAGTTATTTGCATATAGCTCAAAATAATTCAAATACCTACTTAATGCTAAGCAGCAATTTATTTTATAAAGGCAATATAAGTAGATTCATTAATTAAAAATAACAAACTTTTCCAATTTGATTTCTGAACATTCTTGTAATAGGAATTTTAAAAAGCTTTGTTACTTTATAATGAATCTGTCTCCAAGCAGGCGCGTTTAGAAAAAAAACTCGCCCCTTACGGCAGCCACGTAGTGATTATATGCTCTTTGGCGGCAGCCGGCCGGCGGCATGGCGGACACGGCACACGATCACCGGTAATTAAACAAGATGAAACCTACCTTCTTAGGCGTTATTGGTTAGTACCTATTAACAAAGAAACATTTGGGACATTTTACATTTTTTATGCTTCGGTTAAAACTAACTCGTGGTTCCTGGGACACACGCACGTGAATTAGGAAAATGTTAAAACACTAACTGAGAACATTATCAATGGAAATATCGACAAAATAATGATTTAGAACCCGTTTTTAGCGAGTTATAGTCGAAAGACTAATAAAATGACTTGCAACTACGGAACTCTACGCTGCTCGTGGCCCAACACACACTTGGCCGGTTTTTTTACTTATTGTTGTGCCTGCCTAATAATATTTAAATGTGTTCTTATTTATTTCAGTAGTGGCTATTTCGGGACATCACGAAAAGTCCTAAAAAAATTTATGACACACTCCTACCCTGAGAAGTAGCGAACCATAGAGTTTTGGCGCCGAAAAACTTGCTTATCTCATCCATCGTTCATTGTCCTACCCGCCGACACGGGCTTCCTACGGCCACAAAGCGTGATAGATCGGAAAATAACATTATCGAAACCTACCTATGTAAACATATCGGCTGCCATAACTTATGATGTCCATACTACGATACGCAACAAAGCGGGGCATTTGCTTATGTCACATTTAAGGACTACATTATGGGCTACAATGAAGAAAAGATTTCCTATTAAAATGCAAGGAATTTAATAAAAATGTGTACAATAAGTCCGCCCGGCTTCTTCGGTCGCATTTCTGAACTAATTCTCGTGATATTTTTTGAGCAAATTCAATAATTACCTACTTTGAATTTTTTCATCGACAGGACGAATAATTTCACCGACAGCTATTATCAGAGCGTTTTTTTATTTTGTCTTATTTGTAAGTTTTTTTATAAAATGATTTTCAGTGTGCATTTCTATTTTATATAACTTTGGTAGATTCCAATAAGTAAATATCTTTAAGTTTTTTGTTTTAAGGTGTCTGGTGAATATTTAATATCCAGACTGACTCGCCAGGTCTGCAGCTCACAGAGCCAAAATCATAGATTTAAAAAAAAAAAAATTTCGTCCCTCTGAATAGATGTCGCATAAAGCCATTTTTGTATGAAAACCTAGAATGTCGAGCCGGGGGGGTGTGAAAAAGAGGAAAGGGGGCCGGGTTGATAGGGGTGCTATTTTTGAACGGGTGATATCGTGAAGACGTACAAAAATTTACATAGAAATCGTTCGTTTGATTTTTCAAACAACCCAAATTCAAACCAGCGTATTTAGTCGCCAGTTTGAAAATAGCACTCATGACTTTTGACACTGCTGTCACAAGTGATGTATTAACACCGCGTAATATCGATATCGAAAACACAAAACAAACCATTTTGTTGCAATCACAGATTTAATGTAGATTTACAGATCAGCGGTTGCAATTTAGAAAACAAAGGTTTTTGAATGTGAAATTATGTTTTTATTATCATTGCGTAGCTACCTAAGAGTGCAAATACCATCAAAATTAGTTTATTAGTCATCATTGTCTGAGCTATTTCCTAATAGCATCATAAGCTTTGTTGTTCCGCTATTATGACCGTATTTATGCGGTAATATAAGAATTGGCAAAGTTTGGCTGTTATGGGAGAAATGAAAAAGATGTAGAATGTGCAAAGAAAGTAAAAGCCGGCAAAGGGAAAGGGCGAAAATATATTAAACAATATCAAAAGATGATGCGGCTTGCAACTTATCACTTTTTTAATTCCATTTTCCACCTATACTTATACAAACATGCTAAACGTAGCATTTGGGTCCGACCTTGAGCTCTGGCTGCTTGTAAGGGAAACAGACGTGATTATATGATTGTATGTATGTATGTTGTGGGTTGTATCTCCGTGGGTAGCTTCAGAACGGCGGACATACACATGTGAAATTTAAGTTGAAATATTTAGCCGCGCCAGACATCGAATCTGGTACCCTCTCTTGCTTGTCTGCTACACGACAAAACTTCACTAGGCTGAGTAGTTTGAGGTCATTATTTTAACCGCGTTAGTTATAAAGTGAAGGAGAATTCACACTGTGAAACGATGTTCATTTTTGTCTAAGCTCTTTCAGTATCTGTACTTATTATTAAAGGTGAGGCTGAGAAAGATTAGTCACAAGTTTTTTTATATCTGCGATCTAACCTCAAAACACCTCTAAAACTACACCCCTATCGAATTTTCATAGGCGGTGCCCGCAATCTTGGATCCCAAAATTGAAGTTATTTGTAAATCACACCCCTTAAACCATCCAAACATTAGAAACAAACTATTTTATCTTGACACTTTAAGGACAAACAAGTGTAACTGGTAACATATTGTATAGGTATATCATCATAATCTGAGCGTATTAAGGCATTCATGCCAATATATAATTTGGCAAAAATATGAAGAAGAAGTACTGTCTATAAAGAAGTTTACTAAAAAGCCGGTTAGGATTTTAAAAATAAAATTACTTTTACTTTGATTATTTGACATTGTCAAAAAAAAGGAGAAATACGAAAAACTAAATATATGTTTCTATTTCAATTTGTTTATTGCATTTCATATCGTAATTATTACATCAGTTCTTAATATACACTGCACTGTAATTATAGTATAGGTACAATATGAACCCTGTCGGGCATCGCAAAGGTTAAGTTGGAACGGCAAACGGGTTTTATAGCTTGTTAATATTAAAATAATAGAAAATATTATCATGCTGCGTTTCTACAATGTTGCGTAAGTACTTGTTTTAAATTAATTTTTATAGGTACTACGTCAATTTTTATTGTTATCAATTATTTAGCATTAATTTTATGTCTTATTTTTTTTTAATCAATTAATTAAGATGGTCGATATGCAATTAATATTTATTTCTATTGTCATTTTTATTTGTCATTTTAATTCGGTATCATTAAAAAACTCGTCAATTTTGTAATAATTTTTTTCCAACAATAAGTCTTTTAATTTTTTAATAAATAGCGAGTTCTTTTCTTCCGATCTAAGATTGTCGGGTAAGCAATTATAAATTTTTGTTGACATTGATAATGGACCACTGCTAAAGATTTCTAATTTTGACGCGGGCATAACTAATTTATTCTTCATCCTTACAGGATAGCGTCGCGGTAGGTCTTCTTTCTTTGTGTAAAATTGAGGATATTTCCGAACAAATTTACATGCTTCTAAAATATATATACACGGTAGGGTCAATATTTTTAAATTCCTAAAGTGCGGCTTACAACTCGTCGTTCCTTTAACGTTTTTAATTATACGGATACATTTTTTTTGGAGTGTCAGTAGCCTACTGGCATCAGTGCTGTTGCCCCAAAGTATGATTCCGTAGGTTAACCATGAAAATGCATACGCGTAGTAGGCTGTTACTGCGGTTTTTTCATCAGTCGTTTTTTTTCAATTCCCGAAGTGCGTAAGTAAATTTTGATAATTTTATAGCTATCATGTCTACATGAGCTTTCCAATTTATATGTGTGTCCAACTTTAAACCGAGTAACTGAAAAGTGTCAATACATTCGAGAGTAGCACCATTATATTTGAAATTTATACTAAGTGGTTTTTTTTGGTGTGGTCGAAATTGTATAAGCTTTGTTTTTGTAAAGTTTATATCGAGATTGTGATCGGTTAGCCACGATACTACTATGTCAAGGGTTTGCGTCAGTATTTGATTTAATTGTAAATTGTCATCATTTGAAAATGGTATTAATAAAGAGATGTCATCTGCGAATAAAACACATGTCTGTCGTATAATTTTGGGTAGGTCATTAATATAAATTAAGAATAAACAACATCATTCTAAGAAAAAAGAATAATGAAAACTAGCAAAAATTAAAGGCATTGCATTAGAAATATTTTGAAATCAAGGATTGACAGGATATAGAGGTAAGACATGGTCTGTTATATGAGTTAGTAGAATCGGGTAACAATTATACTTCTGGTACGCTCCTTTGTACTCATGTCGTATTCATGTACATTGTTTATCGATATATTGTAAGAGTAAGTAGGGGCATCACTATTCGTACTATCTTCTCTTACTTACTAAGGATTTTGACATTTAAAATGGCGTATAAATATATTTAATTTTTTTAAATAAAACATACATTGCCTTACTTACAAAGTAACAGGTCGGGATAACATTTTCATATTTCTGTCAGTATTTTTGCAGGATTTCACTGCACAACTAGGCATGTTTACGGCTATAAACAATTAATTTCGTTCTGATATTTGCACTTCGACAGACGTCAGATGACTGGGGTCGCGAGAAAGCCGCGTGTATGTTTTACGAGTATAAGTCGTAGGACAGATCAAGCAATATTCACATTCTAGAGAGTATTCATACTTCTATGGCCAAAATGCATATGCATATGTAGTGATTCCTTAACTACTAAAACATGAACTGATCGAATTCTGTATTTACTAATCATAATATGCAAATATATAAATAGGAACACTCGACTCTACATTTACCTTCGAATAAAACTTTGCAAATAAAAATAAGTACCTGTTTAAACGATTTTCAAATAGCAGGTGTGGCGAAATTGGGTCACACAATTTGTCAGATGACAGTTCGGGCGGTTTAGGATCAAACCAGATTAGGCGAATCCAATTCCTGCCGCATGGAAACTAAGTTAGACATTACTATAGATACCGCTGTGTATTTAGGTACACAGTTTAGGAGCAACCTTGTGGGAGTGCAGTACGGAGAGACAGTGTTGCTGCTGTTGCGCTTTCATACGTCTAAATATGTAGTGTAGAGGCAGGTGTGATGTGATTGCGTCACATAGATTTTAATCGACCTCAAAAATGAGGTTATCAATTTGACCCGTATGTTTGAAATAGGTAAGTAGCTAGACGAGCTCCGTGGCGCAGCGGTCATCACGCCTGCCTGCGACACGGATGGTCCCGGGTTCGATCCCCGGTCAGGTCAAGATGGAAAACGATCTTTTTCAGATTGACCTGGGTCTTGGATGTTTATCTATATATGTATTTGTTATAAAATATAGTATCGTTGAGTTAGTATCCCATAACACAAGTCTTTCATAAGAACTTACTTTGGGGCTAGCACAATCTGTGTGATTTGTCAAAAAAAAAAAAAAAAAAAAAAAAAAAAAAAAAGTATTGTCAGAATTGCACAAGTTTTAATTTATAATGTTAGTCTATACCACCCTCTAAGCACGAGTGCCAAATTTTATAATTGTGCATGGTATGGTTATTATTGTTATGTTTTGTTATAGTGTTAAGTGTGTATCAATCAATAAGAAATATTCAATACGGTTGAACTTTTCTCACTTCGGATTTCGAAGCATTTCAAGTGGGGTTGTAACTGGGAACACGCTAAAATGCAATGGCGTAGCTAGAAGGGATAGCAGGGGTGGTCCGCCCCGGGTGACACCCTTTGGGGATGGTAGCACGAACACAAAAACTTTTTTTTGTACACGTACCATGTTGACTACCCCGAAGTACCGTAGTCAGTCGCAGGGTGTGTGGTGTTTTGCAAAGCTCTACCTAAAGATATATTTTGATGCGAAGCTATCCCTTTACCTCCTGACCGGTTCTGCTTACATTAAAACTTTGGTACTAGCGTTGAAAACTTGTCTACCATTACCGATATGAAGATCGGCGATCAAAATGTACAAGTTATCTTCAAAAGATAACAAATAAATATATAAGGACATATCACAAAGACGAGAAAATAGAGAAGTATACAAAACCATGAATATATGGCTTTATATAATCTACGGAATATATATGTTCGGGTTGGCGGCCATCGTGTCAAGCTCGTGTGACACACATCAGAATGTGTCGCCGCTCACCGCACTGGCACACTTGCCGCGGAGTTCACAGGATTTCCGTTCGGCAAGAAGTGGAGGCAATCGGCGCAGAGCGAACATCCTATAATTTCTTGTCTACACGTGCCATTTCAATATTATAAATTTTGATATATATATTTAATAACGGCATAGTTCTGAAGACTGGGTCTAGAATATAAGAAATAAAGAGGAAATAACTTAAATAATCAAGATATCACCTTAGTATCTACACACATTATCAAGGTTTCCAAAGGAAAGAATATAAAATACATAAAAATACACGTTTTACAAAGAATATCACAAATCATTAGATAAACAAGAAAAACAAAAAACTTTGATTGCTATCCAAAAGAGATCCACCGTAATTCATCATCCGCAGATTGCAGAAGAGATTGTATAACAATCAAGCGGACTGACATTTTGATTACTTTCTCTTGCTAACAAATAAATACATGTTATATGAAGGACACTGCTATGACTACGTTAGAAGCAGATTTAGCTTGATGGGCTGCATACAAATTCAATAAAATGATCGCAAGTCTGTAGCGCTATCTCCTCACTCACGTGAAGGGGCGTTAACAGAAAATATCGCATCCCCTACGTGCTTATCGCACCCGAGAATGTCTATAGAAAGGACCTTTCAAGAGTTTCGACCCTATACATTTAAGAATATTGAAATTTACGAGTGTCCTTTGAGTGTTTGCCCGACATGGGCATGACGAGCTTCAGACAAATTTCAGTGAAAGATATAGGTCATAAATTGAACGCCCTACCACTTTGCTTCAATATATTTTTAAACGATGTAGCAATAAACATTTCGACCTTTGCTAAACAAGTTTTACTGGTCGTAACTTCAAATTGCAAAGCTCATCACATGTATCTTCCTTTCAAAACTGTTTAGTGGATACTTCGGTCTTTGATTATTAAGACTTCGGTAAGTCAGATTGAATATAGAAAGAAATATTGTTTATTAATATTTATGTTTGTAACAGAATCTGTGCTAACTTTATTATCCGTATTCTAGGGGCACTTCAAAACTGCTGATTCAAAAACAATGTACTTACCTATATGGTATGGACTTCTTTGTAAACATGAAAAGTATGCAATAAGCAGTTATCTGAAGCCAAATTAAATATGCAGAATATTTTTTTTTAAACAGATATGAAGCCGCAAAGTGAAAAATCAATTCCCTGTGTTTCAACCCTTTGGGATAATATTTTTGCTAATTTTATATGGGAATGGGACATATTTCGGGGCATAACCATTCCAATAAAAAAAGAATTTTCAAAATTGGACTACTCTGTATAAAAAGTTATTCGTAATCATACATAAAAAATAAACGCATGAACTTGAAAACTGAATAAACAAAATAAAAAAAAAGACGACGATATGAACTTTAAAATATAACCAATAATAATTTGCCAGAAGGTGGAATAACTGACTGGGTAAGAGCAAGAAGGCTTTTTCCAACACTGAGATACATATATACTTACTCGACCTTAATATGAATAAACCTTGTTAAATGATTTATATGAAAAAATATTCAATGACACGAGTGACGCATCATCGAGGCTCCTGAGGAGACCGAGGAGACATGTGCAAGGGCAGGCCGCAGACTTGACTGGCTGCCAACTATCGACCGGAGATGATGTCTTCAATGTCAACGGCCACTTTCCACGATTCATTATCACTTAACTCTATTAATAGATGTGTTTGATTGATCTCAATTTGATATTTGCAATTTATAAAATTTTATTAGATTTAGACTTTTTTTTTTGACGAGTTCCGTGGCGCAGCGGTCAACACGCCGGCCTGCGACTGCGACACGGATGGTCCCGGGTTCGATCCCCGGTCAGGCCAAGATGAAAAATGATCTTTTTCAGTTTGACCTGGGTCTTGGATGTTTATCTATATATGTATTTGTTATAAAATATAGTATCGTTGAGTTAGTATCCCATAACACAAGTTTTACTTAAGAACTTACTTTGGGGCTAGCTCAATCTGTGTTATTTGTCCGTATATTTAATATAATTATACTTCTATATTAGACTTTCAAGCTTCTAAAGAATTATAAATACCTCTCACTCACCTATGTATACGTTTACGTTGAATATGAGCAGTCTTGTTTTCATAGTTGTCTGTTAATTGACCTAGATACACGGACATATTATAAGACACAAACCATAGAAAAATCACCTGAAAGTACTTAAACCTTGGTACACGTACTTATTTTAAAAAATTGTACCCCAAGATAACTGTGTACTGTGTTACTGTGTGTTACGTGGATATACAAGTGTCTTAACTAGCAACTTTTTAATATTCTGATATTACTCATTTAATTTTAGTTGGAAAGTTTATCACGTATAGATACGCACCTATATGAACGAAGATCCAATGAAAGGAGGGGTTTTTTATGAAGATTCTCTGAGCCCGCAGAGCAAACAGGATTCGGGAGCGAGTTTGTTTGCATTTCCTCTCATTACTGCCGGACACATCCGGATCCCAGTGGAGGACCTTATTGCTTAACGTTCATACATAGTTTTGTAATGCCCTCAGGCATACATAACCAAATTCTGTATCCCTACTCTATATTACTTACCTACTTACGTTAGCAAATAAATAATTATGACTTTAAACTAACAATTCTTGTATTCTTCTAAAAGGATATTCAAGAAATACCAGGACGAGCTTCAGACAGTGCCCGCCGTGTGGTTCCCGGCAGAGTAGAATAGGACTACTCCAAGTATTCCCGTGGATGTCGTAGGCGACTTAGGAAACACAAGCTAAACAAAGCTTATAAACATCAAAGAGACCTCTCCAACCCGTCTGGCCAGCGTGGAGAGTGTAGGCCAAATCCTCTGACTGCTCTGGCTAATATATGGCTCTCGTAGATATTACAGAGAGGGTTATACTATTACAGTGGAGACTATAAAGACATGATGATGATGATGAAATACCATGAAGCTGGTCTACGGATGCAGTCGACATGTGGCCAAGGAAATCCTAAACTGAATAAAATAGTCCCGCGAAACAGTGCGCTCATTTGATTTCTTTTAGAACGTAGTATGACTCGCTTATAATAAAAGCTTACCACAAAAATAGTTTGTGACTTAGGTAACTACTTTCTTTATATGTTTTTAAAGTAACTAAGGAGCTATTTGTATGACTATAATTGAATGACACATGAATATAATTTGTATGTATTAACACATGTATTCGAAATAAATATAAGCCTATATCTATCTAAAAAAAATATTGAAGCATATTTGGAGATCAATAAATATAAAATATTTTTTTATTTGTCTCGCAGTATATTTCCTACTAAATGATGCAGTAGACAGCAATAAATAGTAGCAAAAATTGTAAGAAAAACTGATAAACAATAAATCATTTTATAAATAAAATAGAAAAGCATAATGAAGAACAAATATCATTGAAACGTAAATAAACTGGCGGCATAACGAGGGCCATATTGTACCACAGTCGACTTGCTTTGATTTTGCATAGTCCCCCACTCGGTTGCACGTCAGGGACTTTGTTGACGCTTAAGGCACTTCACAAGGTCTAGTGCTGCCCCTAATCTTAATAACAATAAAATATAAATAGAAAAATAAGAGTTATTAGCGTCTTTATAAAAAACAAAAAAGCAAATTAAACCCTCACGTTTACTTTTTAAACTGCAAACAGTAGTTCATAAAATAGTTTGGAAGATTATCTAGGGAGATACGGAACTGTAATATCTCCGTTTCTTTTACAAAATTACTAGCTGTTACCCTTACCCGCCGCTTTGCCCACATGATATATAGCCTATGACCTTTTCAGTACCTTAACCTATGTGTATGCAAAAATTCATGATGATCTGTTCAGTAGTTATTAATTTATGTCTTACTTATGTCTTATTTTGAATCTTTATTGAGACCTTTGTTTTCCTAAACTACATATAAATTTCTATAAAATATAGTACATTTTAATAAAACCCTTCCGATTCGGAAAGGGGTGACTCAGCCCGTCTATATGCATTACAGCCATAGGAAAAGTTGTTCATATTGACGGGCCAAGTTGCCACTTTTTGGATTGTACAGGGAAATAATCTCGGCTAGCTTGCAAGGAAAGATGCATTTTTCTCATAACATCATCGCGCCACGTCGCCCCGGAAATGGCTGAAATTGAAACGCTGTAATTACAGCCTTTTCTTGGAAATTTACCACGTAGCACTAAAATAATGTGCTGAGAAAATGGTGTAGGTACGTTTTAATTTTGCATTTACATTTGTAAAATATATGTATCTATAATGGGATTTTTATACTACCAGCCCGCTGGTCAAATGAGCTTCTGCTTAGCGCAAAACAATAGATTAACATATTATTAAGAACAATAGATAAACAATAGCTAAAAACAAATGGTTCAGTATTTTTTATACTTTATAGAAAAAAGAGTAGGTAATTAACGAAACCATAAAAACTGTTTATTAAGAAAATGATAACTCCATTTACTGTAACTTAAACACGCTCTCAAAAACTGCAGTATTTTTTTGTTGTTTTTTTTTTGACAATTACAATTTTATATTCTAAAAGTGATCCAGATTTCTTGAAAAATTTCTCGAAATCAACCTGTGTAACACTTATCAAGTATCCACACGTAATTAAGAGAGAACTATTTCAATTTACGGATTGGTGGTAATGTATTATCTCTATATCTAAAACTGGCATATTTGTAGAAGGACATCACATCAAACTATTACAGAAACTTGATCAAGTTCAGATAGAAGCCAAGAGTGATCAGTTTAACAGCCTGTTAGTGTCACCGTAGTTGGGCGCGTCACGGCAGCGGACATGCAAAATGACTAGCCATGACCGATAGCTTCTTGTTTTTGGTGATATATCCATCATCAATCTTGCATGAGCGCTTTAGCGAAAATATTGTATGTCTGCCCACAAGTAAATTGTTTGATCGGCAAACAGCTGCCGCCATCAATGTTAATTACCGATCTGATTAATATTGTTTGCCGCAGCTATAATATTGGATACGCGAGTATTATTAATTCATCATTTAGTTCAGTTATTTATTTATTTTGTACATTTTTTAGGATTATGTGGTCGAATGACATTGCATTATGCATAAATTCAATAAAATTCTCAAAGCTTTATGTATATTTCTATACACTTATTGACATGTAAATATGCTAAATTGTTTGATGTTTGTAAGTTCATAGCAGTGAAACGTAACAAAGAAAACAAACTCACTTTAGTAAAGTTTTAATCAAGTATATTTTCATATCATTACAATAATTAAATAATCTTATCCTATTCATGCGAAACTTTCAAATTTCCGACGATGCATAATCTGCTTCTTAGATAAATTGTTTTCGTTGTCGAATCAGAAAAGCAAAAAGAAGTGTAAATGTCCGTAAAAACCTAAATAAAAAAGTAACCTAGATACCCACATCAAAATTATTATAAGATAATATAAGATAATACATCTAAGCTAACGACCAACTTGACTTTGTAATATTTTACACTATAAACCTGTTTGAACCTAACGACCTACTGTGAAAATACAAAGTTGGAGAAAGTAATACCTAAAAACGTGTAGAAATATTTCGAAGCTCAACTTTCTAATCGAATAGAATAAACGAATGGATTTTTAGATCCATTTGCAATTCAACAGCGTAATTATATCCCTGAGTGAATCAGTGAGCCTCGGGGTGCCTGAGATTCGTTCAAAAATTAAATCTCTACGGTACCTTGGCTTTTACACCTTCCAATATTATTGCTTAACTTTCAACAAATAGAAATATGATAATGATAAATTTTCAGCTCTTATTAATTTCATATATTTTTGCCAGATACCGTATAACAAAGAAATATTAATTTACTACTTAAAAATAAATTGTGTAGCCTGGAGGACTCTTAAGTCTGAAATATACGTAATTTACTTTTTTGCGACCGCTACACATCTGGGCGTACCATTTTATAGCAGGAACTACGGTCGCGACACTCCTTTCCCTGCGGAATTTACCCTTTTCTTCGCTAAAACAAATACCTTCGTCCCAATGCTACTGCATAATATCCACGTAATGATTATAATGAGGGGTATTTCACAAAAAGCTTGTTTCCATCAACGAAGAATACACGAAACAAATCATGCGAAGTTTACGGCGCAAATTAAATTTCTTTCCAGTCGTAAATATAAAACTTTGCGAAGATTAGGCCTCAAGAGACATCAATAAAGATTACCATTTTTTTTTTACAAATTCTCCGTCATAAGTTTAATTATATTCTTATTACAGAAACCTTCATAGTTCTTGACGAAATGTCACCGTTCACCATTTGCTACTGTTATTATTGTCATTTATAACCTCACTTTCATAAAAGCAGTAAAAATGTAAAACTTATATCTTGGAACATATACAAAAAGCTCGAAAAAATACGGAAAAACAGCAATGTAATGAACTGAAGATTTTTAGCATGACATTTTCAATTGTTTGGTTTAGCTGCAAGCGCGTGATAGTTGACACCAAACCAGTCTTCACCAAGTCATGGAACTCCGACAAAAATGAAGATCTGCATTCCTAAATCGCTGTTCACAAAATTCAGCTCCCCAGACGCTGTCAGCTATTCTTCAGTGACAAAGTGTTTTATGTCTGCTGTCGATTTTTACTTAGCGATAGTCGGTAACTTCTTAATTCTTCTTGGATATCTCTTTGGGAAAGTGTTATGTGATGAATCCTGTCCGTGCTTTTCTGGAAACATTATGATACTATTTGGACACTTTCTTGCAATGTTATCAGACGCATGCACTATCGCTGAAGACTATCTGTTCGTCAAACAATATCGCCACGAGTTCAGAATTAATCATTACTTTGCAATAGCTAATATACTGTCTATGGTAGGGCAATATAAGGAACTGAAGTCGTCGTTGAAGCAAACATGATGCTGAGGTGGCCTCGATTAGATGTTGAATTTCTTGGAATTCGATTTGTGCCTGCCATACTTGGGGCACTTGATCATGGCTGTAGGGTACGTGCTGGAGCAGATATATGACATTAGGCCGCCCTTGCCGAGCGCACTGGTGCTGGTCGGCCATCTCTGCGTGCTGTCAGACCCCCGAGCTTTATCTCCAGATAATCCAAACGTTCAAATTATAAATATTATATTCTTAATCAGCAATATGTTGATGTTTCTGTATGATTTTATAATATACTTAAATATTAGTATTCCAGCTATAATTGAAAGGAACAGTTAAATGGATTGAAATTTCGGAAAAGACTTTGAAAATTAATAAATCTCCCGCTAAATACAATTTTATAACATTTTTTTATTGCTTTTATTTCCTTATTAAAATACGTAACAACGGGTTACTCACGTAAATAGTCAGCTACTGGCCGACATGTTTCAACCTCATCCGGAGGTCTTCCTCAGGGCGAATGTGAATTGAGACCCGCGCACGGTGTCGTCCCAATCCGCACTGACTTTTATTTCCTATTTCAAGTTTAATTAAATGTAAATACTAATTTTATATTGATAGTTTTATTTAAGAGGTAAATCAATAAAAAAGAACCTTAATGATAAGACAATAGTGTAAATTGGGGTCGACCGCATCGCAAGTCACACAAATTATAAGAACATAAATAAACCCTTACAACACATAATTGATGAAGGAGGGTTTATGTATAAGACAATTTTAATTGGCTACGTAATAATGTTGACACAGGCAAATTACAGCCCGCCTTCTTTGTCGCGGCTCTTTTAAATTTCATGAAAATTTTAAGTCAAAAAAGGTGTTCCCTTTTTGTCACAGCTTTTTTGCTTATAACACTTCACAAAGTCTGAGTCGAGAAAAGATATGAATATTGCCACTGAGCATATGATCTATTTTGTGTCAACAGATGACATTTTCGGTATAAATACGGATTTATATATTTAGATGCTAATACTGTTATTTGATTTAAGTATTATTAACACGAAGTTATTTTAAAGGATCTTGCTTACAAATTGTACAGTGCTTCAAAATTTTGACTAAAACATACGAAAAAAAGATAAAGAAAATCGGCTAAGTGCGAGATGGACTCGCGCACCGAAGGTACAGTAGAAAAAAATATATTTTTATGTGCTTCATGCCAAACATGATTCTAGGTTAGCATGAAATACCTCTTATCTTTTAACAACTTCGGCAAAAAGTAAAATTTTTTCACAGATTCATGAGACTGTAGATATAAATATGTAATTATTTCATCATGTTTTTATTTCAAGTCAACGCGTTCCCGAGAAAAGAGTCTAGACACACGGTCAAAAGAGTGAATCCTTTCTACCTCTTATAAGGTATGGAAGCCTTTTAAAAGCCGGGAACGCTCTTGTTAGTAACAAGAGCGTTCCCACTGCTTGTTACCCCCTAGTGTTGCAGTTGTCCATGGGCGGCGGGGATCCTTTACCATTTGTGGCCCGTGGTGGCCCGTTTGCTCATTACCGTCTTATATCATAAACAAAACCGGCCAAGTGCGTGTCGGGCCACGCGCAGTGTAGGGTTCCGTAGTTGCGACTGACAACTTTGAGTTCACACTCGCACCTCACAGTTTACCGACCAAAAACATCAAACAAGGAAAATTGTATGAAATTTTACATTTTCGAGTACATTTTATAAGTTGGTTGCCTATAACCTTTTTATTTTGTACTTAGTACTCGCTCTGATAGTTTTCCTTTCAACTTTAGTATATATACTACTGCTGTAATTTTCTTCACGTATCCATATATAACCGTTTAGCAGATAGAGGGGGGCGGAATGTTATCAACCTCACAATATTTTTTAAAGACCTATTTAATAATATCCCACACGATGGGTTAATAGAGAAAAAAAAAATACTCCCACATTACACGCTACCCTAAAAAAAATTTTTTTTCACGATATTTTTCTACCACTTTTTTGGCATAACTATTATAAATACCCATACCAAATTAAAGCTTTCTAGTACTTATAGTGTCTGAGTAAAACCGCAGACAGACGGACAGACAGACAGACATGGCGAATCTATAAGGGTTCCTTGTTTACTACGGAACCCTAAAAATCGGCCAAGTATGAGTCGGACTCGCGCATGAAGGTTTCCGTACATCTATACACTATTGAGCAAAAACGGCAAAAAACATGTTCGTAGTTTTATTTTGATTTTATTGTTTTTTAAGTGACTAAACAACTCAATATTCTTCGAATATTTCAAGTGTCTAACTTTTGTCGCTATTATCGCATAAAAACGGCAAAAAAATCATGTTTATTGTGTGAGAAATAAAACCCCTAAATATTATAAGTAAATAATTTTATTCTATTTTTAGTATTTGTTGTTATAATGGCAATAGAAATACATCGTCCGTCAAAATTTCAACTGTCTAGCTATCACGGTTAATTTGTCTGTTTGTCACCAGCTAGTCACCAGGCTCTATCACAATTCAGCCTGGTGACAGACAGAGGGGGGACAGTGCCGCTTAGGGGTGCCGTTTTTACCCTTTGAGCACGGCAACCTAAGAAAAAGACGTCAAACCATAACCTTACGTCATGGAGATATATGTACTACGTCTTCACGTATTGTCTCTAAATGAAGTAGACTACAAAGAAGAGCTCCTGTAGTCACAGCACTGAACTCGCAATATCAGAAGTGCGATCGAGACCTGAGTTGACAATTTGGCACATTTTGTAACGAGCGGAGAGTCCTCGAGGCGAGGGCCCTCTGCCTCGATGAGGCCGCACAATCACTTTTGTCATCGGCACAAAGGAAAATAAATTATTGAAGGTCACTTTGTACGGACAACGTCTTTCTCATCTAAAAATAAGGTTTTTGTATGATAATACGTAAAATTATATACCTGTCATAAGAACCCCTGCACGCCAAATGATATGTGATGTGACTGTGATACAATGTCGCAAGTTCAACTCAACTGCGAGTGATGCTCGCGGTATAATCTGTATATAGGTAAACTTCTTACATATTTGATCACTTTGGGCAGCTGGTACCTAATCACAGTCAACTCTCTCTCTCACACACCAATAACAGTTTAGGAGACTTTCTACCTAGCATTCGTGAATCCAAGTTCTTGAACCGCAGTGAGTTTTCTTGGTTTTTTGTTACGCTTTCACGCTTCAACTACTGAACCGATTCTCATGAAATTTTGCAGACGCTTTACCTGAAAGTACGGGAAAAAGGGTATTTTTCATCCCGGGAATACTATTCCCGAGGGATCAAAGTTAACGCAAGTGGAGCAACGTGTTAAAGCTAGTTTTAAACAATTCTTGAGATTTGATAATTAATTCATGCATGTGATAGGAAAAAGAATAAATTATCTATTTTTTTTTTCTCCTTGTTATTAAAAATTTTGAGCACGGCGCGTCTCTACTCGTAGGCTTCATAATATCTTAGTACATCCACCTTGTAGAGCCTCGTAGCACCTTGTAGCATCTCGGAGCACCTAGAAGCACCTCGTAGAACGTTGAAGAACATCGTAGAACCTTTAATAAAACATCCCATAACCTGCTAGGAATTATAAAATCTCACAGCCGGGAAGTTTGTAGAAAATTTAAAGAAGAAATTTACATGTTTTATTTTTTCTCTACGCTGTCGGAAATTTCGAGCACAGCACGTCTCTACTCGTAGGCTTCATCGTAGAATCTCGTAGAACTTCGTAGCATCTCGTAGCACCTCATACCACCGTGCATTGGAGCTCCTAGTAGAACGTTGAAAAACGTCGTAGACCCTTATGAAACATCGTAGAACCTGGAGAAATCATAGAAAGAATAGCCGATAAGTTTGTAACAAATCACTACATATTATAAAACAAAGTCCTCCGCCGCGTCTGTCTGTCTGTCTGTCTGTCTGTTCGCGATAAACTCAAAAACTACTCCACAGATTTTCACACGGTTTCACCAATAGATAGAGTGATTCACGAGGAAGGTTTTAAGGTATAATACATGCCCGGGCGCAGCCGGGTAGGGCTGCTAGTGCAGCTATAAATCTATTTAAGCACCTCATACGTAGCCTTCATACGCAACGTCATAGCACTTCTTAGATATTGTAGAATCTCGTAACGTAGTTTCCATACCACCCGTAACTAGTCATTGGAATATTAAAAACAGGCACTCTACCGCGTCCCCGCCAGGAACAGTACTTTTTATTATGTTATTGTATGTTTTCATAATATTATTTGCACTAATTTTATTTCCCATAATGATCCTGGATGATATCTATGTTATTACTCATACTAACGACGCGTGACATATCAATTTGTAAGTCATAATCATTTGCCATAAAATAAGTTGCAACTTAAAATGAAACGTATTTTTAATGAAAATATAGTAATATTTGCAATAAATCATACGAGCACAAGATTGCGGCGAAATCCAATACGTAATAAGAGCAAGCTTCCATCACATTACCGTCACTTTAGCCAAATTAATGGCTATCGTCAATAAACGGCGGCGAGCTGCGCCGCACGTACAATGAATCACAATTTCTCATTGCTACACCCTACACCAACCAATACGGGGTTAATAGCTGCGATCCAATAAAATTCGGCCCCTGCTTTCAGCCGTCTGCCGTAGAAGAAGAGTTGTATTTTTTGAAAGTATATAAAATTGGACCACTCCAAGTCTTTTCATGGATGTCGTAGAAGGCAACTTGGGAAACACAAAGCTTATAAAAGTCAAAGAGACCTCTTCAACCCTTTCGGCCAGCGTGAAGAGTGTAGGCAAAATCCTCTGACTGCCCTGGCTAATATATCGCTCCGGTAGTACGGAGACGGTCGTGTTCCTGCAGTGAAAACTAAAAATTCCTGATGAGTATGATAAAAATATATGTAGAAGAAGATTTTATGATGTTTATGTTTATCTTAAAATCACAAAATATCCTGTTTGATTCTTAATTTCAATGCTGTTTCTTGAAATAATAATAGTCACGAAGTTCGACTTAATAATATTTTCTAACGTCAGATGGTCTTATTCTATCTATCAGCCAGGGAGGTCCACTGCTGGACATAGGCCTCCCCCATAGATCGCCACAAATTGCGGTGTTGTGCATGCTGAGTCCACCGAGCCACTTAGTAATACATTCTAATTAATATACGTTGTTCTTTATGAAATTGTGTATAAAATAATAATTTTACTAGAAATTTTTCCGTGTTCGTCCCCGTAAATATCCTTTGAGCCACCGACACGATAAGAAGAAGAGTATATAGCTAGCTCCAAGTGAGTTTGCGCTACTTCACCAAACTTTGAGGTATGGGCAGAGTGTCCTCAACATATCGCACATCTTCAAAAGACCTTCGGGAGGGACAGAGCTCGGTTTTAGGTGTTGCCTGTGTGTTCAAGGCTTGGAGAGACAGCAAACTCTCATGTTTTGGCGTATGAGCTTAAAACTACGTTGCCAAATGGGGGACCGATGGGCGGTCACCAGTAATATGAGCTAATCGTACTCTACGCACTATCCCAGTGGTGAGTGTGACTCTGTTAAATTGTCGATATAAAATTTGACATGGTAATGTATCAGATGTTCTAAATCTTCGTTTTTTTTTTTTACCTCAACAAAAATACTAATCAGGCTGAACAACTTTTGCTACAGCGTTATTTTAAATTAAATACTTCAACAAAAAATGCTCATCAGGTTGAATAACTTTTACTAATTCATTTATATATTTCTTATAGTTTACCTGGACCATTATGGTTCTGCATGAGGTGTTCCAAATCTCAGATATTTTATACCTCAACAAAAATGTTCATCAGGCTTAACAACTTTTGCTAAGGCTCCACTTTTATATTTCTTATATTTCAGCGGGACCACTATGATGCTGCATCACGTGTTCCATTTTCCAAAATTATTTCTACCCAATATGTTGCCCCGGTTTAATAGTTATATAGCAAAAAAAAGTTTCATTCGAATCCGTTCAATATTTCCGGAGATAAACGTGATCATACATACATACAGACAGACAGACAAGAAATTCTAAAAAATTTGTTGCTTTCTATTTTTCTTTTTAAGTGTCCCTCTATTCATTTCAGTCAAAAATACTAAATGTACAGACAAAATATGTTTACTGTTTTATTATATGTATAGATAACACAACTAAGTAGCTTTTTTATCTAACAAAATATAGTCACAAATTATCATTTATCACGTATTAAGGTATAAAAAGATCCACTTCGAACTTGGGCATCAAACTTGCGACACAAAACTTGGTCAGTCGCGTGTAACCGGTGAGAGGGCTAATGCGAGTTGTTCGTATTTCTCTATTTGTCCTCCGTGAGTGCCGTGGCCCTAACTTGCAGTTAGTAGTAGAGAACCGTGACTCGCCGCCACAACTTTTGTCCTTATAAGTACTATAGTTTTGGACGATAAAGTGCAATGTCATGCCAAGTATCACAATGTGAATTTACGATGTAGATTCTCATTGTTTTATTTTTTTGCATTAGTGACTGTATAACTAGTTAAAGTATATCTTATAAAGTAACATCCTTATCTTCATCGTCACTTACCATCAGATGAGATGGGAGACAAATGCCTAATTCAATAATTAATAAAAAAACCGGCCTAGTGCGTGTCGGGCCACGCGCAGTGTAGGGTTCCGTAGTTGGGAATGACAACTTTGAGTTCACACTATTCACACTCGCACCTTACAGTTTAACGACCAAAAACATCTAACAATGAAAATAGTATGAAATTTTACAGTTTATAAGTTGGTTGGCTATAACTTTTCAGTTTGTACTAAGTATTCAGCTCTGATAGTTTTCCTTTCAACTTCAGTATATATACTACTGCTGTAATTTTTTTCACATGTCTATATATAACCGTTTAGCAGATAGAGGGGGGGACACTTACCTCTAACAAAAATTCGCACTTTAAAACCAAATATTTCGGAAACGGATCCCTAAATCGAAAAATGATGTTCTCAACTTCACAATATTTTTGAAAGACCTATTTAACGATACCCCACACGATGGGTAAATAGAGAAAAAAAAATACTCTCCCACTTTACTTGTATGGGAGCTACCCTAAAAAAAATAGTTTTTCAAGATTTTATTCTACCACTTTTTTGCCATGATTAATACCCATACCAAATTACAGCTTTCTAGCACTTATAGTCTCTGCGTAAAACCGCGACGGACAGACAGACAGACATGGCGAAACTATAAGGGTTTCTTGTTTACTACGGAACCCTAAAAAAGATATTTTATACTATCATTGCATACAATAACTTTTTTATTGCATTTTTTCATAAACTAGCCAATTTATTCAATCTACAAAGTAAAACATTAACATCTTTGAAATCTTTTAATTCACTGCAGAACACAAGTGTTCGTGCCCAACAAAATATAATTTTGTTGGGCACGAACGCTTCTGGTTTAATAAAAAATAAAGCACTAAAGCTGCTTTCAAAATATGTTTTTAAAGCTTTTCAAGTCCATAGGAAGCTGAAGGCTATTATCTCGACAAATGAGCGAGCATGCAGGAACTAATTTTCATTAATGCCACGAGCAGCTGCCGCTAGAATAAGCTGCTTTCTCATTCAGGACGCGTCACCACTCGGAGACCTGACTGACGGACACTAAATTGGTCAAACCCGCCCTTTATAATTGTAATTACAATAATAAAATAAAAACGGTAATATATAGAACTCAATTCTATTAGTAAAGGTCCTAACATGCCAACTTCGAAATAAGTATAAACGTGCAGCGTATAAATTTATCTTCGACATTTCCTTTACAGGGTGACTCAGCCCGTCAATATGAACAACTTTTCCCATGGAACCAATACTGAAAATACAAATGTTTTTTTCGACAATTCCATATAAAAGTAAATTTTCATGGAGAATCCGATTTTTCAATTATTAAAGTTCAATAGGTGATGCAATGTCCACGCTATACACTCACGTTCGTTACGTTAACTGGGACAGAATGCTCTTAGCATTAAGTCCATATACTGTAGCTCTATGGGCTCAATAAGTTTAATAAATAAAATAAAAATACATTTTTATGTTTTGTTTTTATAAATTTTTAAGATTGATTTATGGGAATACTCTCTGCTTGACTCGAATTTCCTTGTCAATAAATAAATAGAATACACCTATATATATATATAAAGTAACTTTCTTATAGTTATTGTAATAGTATATCACACACAATAGGTGTGATATACTATTACTTACTATGACACTCGTAATAGCTAAATAAATGAATGATTTCATAAATTTACAATAATTTATTGTAGAACAAGTAAAGCTTGAACCACATTGCCAATTTAAAATAATTAATTAGCGTCTGATTGATTTATATCCTCGGAAACATGAAGTCCGATTGACTCTAGCCCGAAATGAGAAAACTTTGAAGTTATCTCGTTGAAAAAGTATTTTGGACACCTCTCGATAACTTTACGACTTCGCTCATCAATCAAATAAATATCCTTGAAATGGCACCACTAATTCATTTGTTCTTTAATTTTTCTTCCATTATGAACCACTATATATTTTCGCAAATAGCGAAAATATAAACTTGTTCATTACTCAAATTCATTTACGCATATTTTTATTGGTTGACTTTATATTCCAAGATAAACCAAATGTCTCCCATATAGGTAGTAAGTATTGTTCGTATTTCTTCCCCAAAAAGGAACCAGTAATCTCAGCACAAATCAAACTAATGAACTATACTTTGGCGGGCTTCATTCGAGCAATACATTAGATATCGAATGCTCTATCATTTCTCCTGACCTGGTAGTCGGTTGATACTTTTCTATATTCAAACCCCAGCATATATACGTGGAATCTCTTTCAGCGCCGGTTTTTATCACTACTTTTTATTTAGAACAGATGCTTTCATGCTGAGAAAAGAAAAAAAACGTAGAAAATACCAGGTCTTTTCCCGCACAGACCGAAGAGCCGGTCAAGGGTACAGGCGACAATCAAAAGAATCATGTCAATGGGAAATGCTGATAATAATCCAATACCTTTTTTTATTCCATTTTTCACGTATATGCCCATCAACACGCTTAACGCTTACGCTTGGTCTTTGGGTCGTTTGCCCTTAGAATCTACCCCTTAGGAGGTAAAAAATATCTGGAACAGAAGTTAATTAACAACTAGTTGAGCAGATAGACACCAGGCAGTAACTCGGTTTCATAATTCGTTTAGATCCAAATACTGAACGAAACAAGCCTTGCAAGTTGCGAGTGACAGCCTCGCTGGATTGCCAATCAAATCACTTCACGCAGAGAAGGCGCAATCATAGCGCCTCGGTTCGCAATCAGAGCATGCATCGAGGATCCTCCGCGATCGACTAAATATTGGAAACTGTCGAGGTCATGTTTCTCTACGACCACTACGTTTAGTTGTAATAGATATTTAATATCAACTGTAACTCGGGTGGACTAGAGTTCGATCCCCGGTTAGGTCATGATGGAAAACAATCATTTTCTGATTTACCTGGGTCTTAGTTGTTTATCTGTATAAGTATTTCGTTGAGTTAATATCTTACGATCTTCGATCACGTATATAATACATGATCAAAGCCTGCAACACTATTCACAACTAACTGTGTCCAACTAGCTCAATTTTTCTGATTTGCCTCTTTATATTAATTAATGGCCGTATCATATTTAGAGTTGTTTTTTCCAAGCAATCCATCACTTTTTTCTCTCTGTTCAAGCACGGAAAACATTACAAAATGTAGATTGAGATTCGGTAAGTAAAAGTAATGAATCTCAAATTTAATTCACTAATAATTTTATGTGAAAAGTAAAAGCATGTTACAAATTAAGAGAGTTATTTAAAGTATAAATAGATATCTAATAATTTTTAAACACCAGCCAAATATTTTGCATGCAGGTTTAAGCCCTGTAGTAAAAAATCTTTCCTTACTTTCCACAAAAACGCTTTCCCAAAGAAAATTCAGTGCTGCTAGAAAAAAATCCCATACGAATTGTCTGATTAGCCCCACCACTTAGTATGCAAAAGCGAAATTTTTTCGTCATATTTATTTAGGTACTTCATTTTTTTTTTAGTGAAAGCCAGTTCGGTATTATGGACTGAATGTGCTGTAAAAATACTGGTGTTTAAAAATTGTGTGTGTCAGCCTTTATAAACTTTTATTATTTAGGCCCAACTTACCTAATACTAAAGTCAAAGCCAGGTAGGCAAAATCTCGAATTAGAGTGGAGTAGGAAATGAGGCACCTTCCTCGAGCAGTGTCCATGACGAGAGAGCCGGTGAACCTTGATTATGTCAGATTAGTGGAGAACGTGCGCGCCCTCCCGGCCGGTCCATAAGCCTGAAATGGAACCAATTACTGTAACATAGTGAAGCATTAGTGGAAATATTGGAGTTTAAATCAATGGATCTCCAACACCCTTATAAATATAAATGACCAAGTCTCGCGATGAATAAAAATGATGTCGCAACGGTATAGAGCTATTAGGAAACCCTTTTTAACATAAGCCGAAACAAAAAATTGTGGAATGGCTCGCTGCCAGGGCAGCTGTCTTGAGAGGTCTATACGGTATTTAATGGCGATTTTTAACAGAAAACCGAGGCCGTAACGATTTGTTAAATATTCAAACAATCACAGTGTTGTTATGATTTAAATCTTCTTCTGAACTGACGTTTTATTTAATATCTAGTTTCTAGTGCAACTACAACTTTCGAATATTATAAATGCAGGTTGTTAGATTAGGGTACCTATATTTTTCAAACTAACACTGGTTTTTAATAATGACAATAAACATAAGATCGTCTGATTACATTACAAACAAAGTATGTTATCATCACTCATTAGATAGTTTCTTTTACATACGTAATACAATAACCATTATTTTCTACAGCGTTTTAGGAGCAGACGCAAAAGGAGCAATCTACTTGACGACTAAAAATGGAACATTTCCAATAACGCTGACATCCTTGAAGTCCCGAGACGACTCTCCAGCGCTACACACTCAAAAGATTTTATCCGCGACCACTAAAAACCCTTCACACAATGCCGTGGAGACGGACCACGACTACTGGGACGACAGCTCCGAGGAGTTATTGCTGTCAAGTTATATGAATGGATCCTACGTAGATGTTGATGCCGACTGGCGAAAGAACAGTAAGAGAAGCATCAATGATGCCGTGTCGAAAAACATCACGCTTGTTTTGGAAAATCTATTGAAAAACTACGAAAACTCACAACTACCTACGCATGGCAAAGGTAAAGTTGATGCTATTATTTTCATTGTAAATATTTTGAGGTGCCAGGACTACCTAGTGACAATATTATTGTTAATTTATTTTCAGGATATCCTACCGTCGTACAAACAAACATTTTGATAAGAAGTATGGGGCCAGTCTCTGAATTAGATATGGTAATTAATAATACTTAGGACAAATACTTTCATAACTTTGCAATCAGTTAAATAATATATCGATTTAAAATGTTACATTTTTTCAGGATTATTCCATGGACTGTTACTTCAGGCAGTACTGGCGCGATGCGCGTTTATCCTTTTTGGGTCCAATACGATCATTATCACTTTCAATCAAAATGTTGGAGAGGATCTGGCGACCCGACACCTATTTCTACAACGGGAAACACTCGTACGTCCACACCATCACCGTACCAAACAAATTGTTACGGATCAGTCAACATGGCGACATTCTATATTCGATGAGGTAAACTGCGCAAAATAAAGTTACTGATTTATTCCATTGCGGATCTTTGTCTTCATTTATAGAAAGACAACTTTGTCCCATTTAACAGAAAGATGTAGAGCTTTGCTGAACGAAATGTACTTTCCCCACTTAAAAGTTTAAAACTAGTAAGTAAGTATTTTGTGAAAACAATTTCCAATGAATGTACCTATCTCAGAGAGGTTCATTAATTTCGTAGTCGCTGCACAAACATAACGTCCACAATTTTAATTGGCAGAGTGAAAAATACCTAGCTCCGATTACCCGCCCAAGTTATTCATGAGACGAAAATCGCTATGAATATTCTTGAATTAAAAACCCACGCACTGGCACAATGAAATATTCTACAGATCTATCACTATCGTCGGTCGTATTTCGCATGATTTATAGGTATCGCCGTCGTATTTAATTTCTTTATTGTGCTATGAAAAATCTAAAGATTTCCATTTATGATTGTAAGTTTTGACGTTTTCCTTTATCCTTAGACAAGAGGTTCCTTCATTACAATCATCTAAGTATTTAATTAATTAATTACTGCTTAAATATAGGTAATAACTTACTAAAAGAAATATTTATATGCCTAAGGAAGAATAATAATATAGATACAAAAAATTATCATCTTACTAATAATATACATAATATAAATTTGATTTACATACTCTTGTTAAATTAAGATGCAATAGTTATGAGGCTTTTTTCATTATATGAAAGTTTTAAAGATGATCAAAGATATATCAAATATCTTAGCACACAAACACGAATGCTTAAAAGCCATGAAAGTGTTCGTGCTAATAGTGCTATGTGCAGTCCAATTGGCTAATCGGTTTAGTTTAATCGGCGCATCGGCGGCAATCCAGCAAGACGCGCTGAACTGAATGCAGCAAACAGATCGCTGCAATTCAGCTCAAACAGCTGTGACTCAAACGGAAAGATAAACATTGTTTTATTGTTTATCAACAATGTTTCTTTTTTAACTTAATCTCAGAATTCTTTTAATAGGCTAGTTTCGTAGGTATAAATAATAGTATCAATAGATAATAAAAAAATTTTGGTCATGTATTTTTTATTGTGTGAAAGATAAAGCCTGTCAATATTTTATGAGTGGGGGGTGGAATAAAATACGTAATACTTGTCCAATTTTTTTTTTTTATTAAGTGTCTAAATGAATATTTTTTTGTAGGAAACTAGCCTATTGAAACAATTAAGGGCCGGATTAACAGATTTTCCAACTGTAGACCTCTGACGTGCGTCTACGAAAGGGGATGCTGAGCCTTCGTAACCTAGCGCCTCTCCGCACGTGCCTAGTTTGCCTTTAGGATAATCTACCTCTATGTGTCTGCAATTATTTATATAGGTTATTTAAAACGTACACCTATTAACTAGCTTCTACAAAGTACTTAAATATTATCATTATCATGATGATGATTTTTGTATAATTTCAGGCTTACAATCAAGGCAAAATGCCCGATGGAGCTGCGCAATTTTCCAATGGATAGGCAGTCTTGTCCACTAATCTTAGGAAGTTGTAAGTAATTAAGTAGCTACGCCTAGTGTTTTAGCTGATTTATATAAAATTGATGATTATTTCCAAGTGTAGTAATGATTTATTATACACTAAAGAAGATAATTGTTGATTGACCTAATGTAACACATGCATAAGATGCCTTTTCATGAAGTACCTAAGCTTAACTTATAACTTAAAGAACTTAAGTTTATAAAGTGTTGTTAAAAAAAATATACGCGAGATTCCAATCCTTCTTTTACAGAGGTTAGATTTTGTGTTCCGCATTTTCAGTCTCTTACTTTGCACATCTGTGTTTGGATCATAGGATTACATACAACATCCTACAAAATTTCACCTGATTTGATCCAGTAGATTCGGTGTCAGACAGACACACGATTGATCCTATATAACGGTTCCTTTTTTTATTTTTGTACGGACACTTTTGTTTTGTGTTCAGATGCTTACTCCAACCAACAACTGGTGTACCAGTGGCAGAACTCTGAGAGTGTGAACTTCGTGCCCGGAATGACGCTCTCACAGTTCGACCTCATCAGCTATCCTTACAGAAATTTCACGTTCACGAGACGAGAAGGTAAGATTTTTACTGCCTTCTATATAAATAAATTTGATTTAATATTCTCTCATTACATTCAGAATAAGATATGGAAAAAGAATCCCCGTGGGTAGGATTTGAACCAGCGTATAAGGGATGGGATGATGGAATAGGATATGGTGGAGATATCCGACGCGAAGGATATGAAGCGAGGGTATACATTGATTCCGCTTTGCTCAGAACAAGAACACTTCTTCAGAATGCTGTATGGCTACAGATGTGCATCTATCATACGCGCTTTAGGTCCAAGATGCGAGCACCTTAGTTTTCAGTAAAGTATTCACTTTTTTAACTGTCATGATAATCAATCATTAATCAAGCCTTTTTACATTGAGCTAGCAGGAACGAAAGTAGACGACGTCGTACTTTAGTAGTTGATAACGGTGATGAAAACATTTTATCCACAATATAATCCAAAATAAGTAATTTTTGCTTATTTTAAAATGAACACTTTTTGATTTCACAGAATGATTAAAACAACCTGGCAATATTTTAATGATGGAATCAGAATCCCTAATAGAATATAAAGCGAGAAAAATTAATAGAATATAAAATATAAAAAGAAAGAAAGGTTAAAAATTAAGAAAATATTTATACGAGCTCCGTGGCGCAGTGGTCAACACGCCTGCCTGCGACACGGATGGTCCCGGGTTCGATCCCCAGCCAGGTCAAGATGGAAAATGATCTTTTTCAGATTGACCTGGGTCTTGGATGTTTATCTATATAAGTATCTATTATAAAATATAGTATCGTTGAGTTAGTATCCAATTGATTGTTGATTACAAAATTGCCAGTAAATTTTTCACATAACTTAAAGTTTTTGCCTTCTAATTCTATGACAAAACCTAAAGATGTATAATCAAAAATCATGAAAATAATAGTCATCATACATAGTACGCAAATCTAGGAACTTTATATTATTGTTCGATTCTCAGCAAAATACGTAGGTCCAGTAGAGTAATCCGGCATGCATCATCAAATCGCGATCAAAGTAGGTTGTAAAGGGATTTCTCACGAGCAATAGTAGGAATACCCTTAGCAATAAAAAGAGCCCTTTAAATCGATATCAAAATATCGGGTGTAGTGTGATATTAAAGTTATTTTGCTTATCTTCTAATATAAGTTCAGAAAATCATTGGGATAAGCGACAACATAACATTTTTTTCAAAATATTATCACACCTTTTCCCCATATATATACATAGCATAATCTATGCTAATATAATAAAGAGGAAAAATTAATAAATAAATATATACGGACAAATCACACAGATTGAGCTAGCCCTAAAGTTATTTCGAGACTAGTGTTATGGGATACTAACTCAACGATAAATAGATACTCTTATATAAGTATATAAACATCCAAGACCTAGGTCAATCTGAAAAATATAATTTTTCATCTTGACCTGACCGGGGATCGAACCCGGTACCATCCGTGTCGCAGGCAGGCGTGTTGGCCGTTGCGCCACGAAGAGAGAGAGAGAGATTCGATTGTTTGTTTGTTTGCATTGAATAGGTCTCGTAACTTCTGGACTGATTTTCAAAATTCTTTAACCAATAGAAAGCGTCAAATTTATCTAATAATAATAAACATTGGTCAGGCAGGTGCCATAGTCCTTCCATAGCCCATTTTCCAATCCACTAGCATATCATCCCAATAGTCCCAATGTAGTCTTTTTTTTTCCATTATACCTCCATAGTCCTGCTCTTACTGGGAATTGTCAGTGAGAACATTTTATAGTGTGACTTACTGTCATGCCCTGGTGGCGCCCCATCACAAATTATAGCAAAAACTCTCACAAGGCCTCTACGTGTTGGAACTATGTCCCCATGCAAGCCTCAAAGGTCCGGGATACGTCCCGTGAAGGATAAACCTAGAGAGAATAATAATATAATATTTATTTATCTCCACACATAGTTGACATAAATCTATAAAACACAAAACATTTGGTAGATGGAGCAAAATGAATGAAAATAAATCATGTACCTCTAGTTCCTACACTAGGCAATAAATAATCTCTAATCTGCGAGTAACATAGGCACAAAAACAACATTTACGCGGATGAAGTCACGGGAAAGTTGACATAAGATGCTCTCCGGCGTCGGGTACTCCAGACTCGTCCATTAGCCAGAACGTTCACATTTGGTCACTTACGGTATATTCGTCGCGGCCAGACCAAAGCATAGTTACGAGTAAGTAACCGCTTCGCCTGTACGCATTTGCTTAGATTAGCAATTTTGGAATTCATTTTAGATAGGATGTACGTAGGAGGGCTGTGCAGTTTGTTGCCGCTTATTCTGGCCTCCGCTTTGGAAGCGGCTCTAAACTTAGCTGTAAGTAAATTATTGACGTCAACAGTAATATGACGTTGTAAACAAATTGTAATGAAAATTGACGTTCACCGAATGATATTTAAAATATCTTACGATGAATAAAATATAAGAGTTTGATACCTTTTATTCATTTTATAATATTACCTATCAAATTCCTCAAGTACCTACCTGAAATTAATCATTCATTCAATCAGTTGTTACGTTTGAATATGAAGGGTACAGACAGACATTCAGATTCTGATCTCTACACGTATAATAAAAGTGGATCCCAGTCAAAAACCCCACAGGCGCAGAAAGTAGGTACCTATCTCTACTGACTACGCAATAATCTTGTTTATAATATTAGTGTGGATACTTATAATAACTATGGTGAATAAATTTCCTTATACTAGCCATACATCTGGAGATAAATACCGCTAAGAAACAGTACTTACTTAGATTGTAGGCCGCGGGCAGTATTATTTGCTCTACAAAGCTTTGTACTGTGAGCTAGCTGATTACAAATATCATTTTACTAGCTGTTACCCGCGGCTCCGCCCGCGTGATTTATAGCCTATGTTCTTCTCAGTACCCTAACCTATGTGTATGCCAAATTTCATGATGATCGGTTCAGTAGATTCGACGTGAAAGCGTAACAAACAAACAAACAAACTCACTTTCGCATTAATAATATTAGTTGGGATTACTTAAATATACAGATGTAGGTAATAAAATATTTTGTCCTTTAACGATGATCAGATCATACAGAGCCAAATGGATGTTACAGAAGCTGAAAGGCACGTTTGGAAAGATTTAGATACGTACGGTACGACTTACAAATCAAAATTCAACATCAAGAATAGGTGGTGGTAGGTTTAATATTCCCTTGACCGATTTCTACTTTCTTATATGACGTTTTTCTTTTCTCGTAAACCAAATTTTTCTACTCTGGCTATATTATGACTTTAAAAATTGAATAAGGTATAAGAAAACTTGAAAAATGTGTTAACGCTATCAATATTAGAGGCAGCGAGCGAAAAAGCTCTCGACTCGGGCGTCGTGACGCGCCCGCCCACCTCATTTAAGGGCGCTTACACATGGCGTAGTGATCAGCCGCGATTTTTTTTAACTAACATTTTTCGCGGCTTCGCTTGCGTTTATAAAGATCCCACGGGAACACTTTTTTTAAAATAAATTTACATGATTACAATTCCTACTTTTAGGCGATAACTTGGTGAATAATACCTAAATGATTCCTACAAAAATTAAATCTTTATCGGACCCCTTTAAGATAAGAATCGGGAACTCTATTTCTCCAGATGATTAGCAGCGACATTTACTATATGTAACAGTACTATAGTGTGATTGATATAGTTAGTAGTGTTGACCACTGCGCCACGGAGGAGAGTATTATGGGTAGTAGTCTCCAGCCTTACACCATCATCACAGTGACGTTTTTTAAATCGACAAAAACGCATAGCCTATTGCATCCGAGCTGTGTGTCGCCAGCCTTACATCTTTCATCTTCACTAATCAGCCCCGACCTGCAGTGGCGCGCTTTATCCGCTTAGCGACTAATGTGATTTCGCACACATGGATTCAGATATGGAAAACATTGCGATATTTGTGCTGCCAACAATAATAATATAATTACATGACCCCAAGCGAATGCTGTAATTATCTATTTCAATAATTACGACTTTCGCTTGGGTTCGCCTTCGATGATGGAACATGCTTCGTCGAGCATACGGCATTGATTGATTATTGTGGATAATCCCTAAAAGTATTAAACTTATTTTTATTGTAAAAAGTTTCAATCAACCGCCGTCTCAAGCAATTGTTAAGTTAAGTAAGTTTGATAATTTTTGTTATTATATGGGATTCAGTATCATAATCGGCAATATTGTTATCCTAAATCTAATCCTAATCCTAACTATAATATTATAAATGCGAAAGTGAGTTTGTTTGTTTGTTTGTTACGCTTTCACGCCGTATCTGCTGAACCGATAATCATTAAATTTTGCATACACATAGGTTAGGGTACTGAAAAGGACATAGGCTATATATTACGCGGGTGAAGCCGCGGGTAACAGCTAGTTTTTAATAAGGACCAATGTATGTTGCGGTTTTAGAAAATAGTGACCCAAACTAGGCTACGGGTACGGCTAGCCGTTATATGTCCAAAATATAATGTTTTACATAGTGCGCTGAGACTCGGTATATTCAGGAGCTGGGACACCTTTCATACAGCCTCTTTCTCATTTCTTGCGCAGCTTTCAGAAGATATAAAATCTTGTCATCAAACCGTGACTAAGTTGGCAAGTGATTCCTGAAATCGTTACTAAAATTGGTCGTGACCGCTCAAAAACACACCATTTCTAAACAACTAAATACTGCGTTTAGTGGTAACTAAGTTTGATAATTGATAATCTTAGCTGTGTAAGTGATAGCTGAATTATAATTCTATTAATTTGGTACCTATATGACGGAAACACTGCTAAACGAGTCAAAGGCTACGAGTGATGACTGCAACGTAAGAATAATTGCTACGACCAAGGTTTCGTAGCCGTGATCTACAAATATTCTACGAGACGAGATGACAAGTAAACTTAAGAGGATTGACTACCTGTAATTTTCATATAAAAAGCGATAACTCTTCCACCCCCCTAAACCTTTACCAAGTGAGGGAATTTTGATGTCATTCGATTTAGCACACCTTAATCTAGGGCTAACCGTTTTTCTTTTTTATTGATTCGGTTTAGATTAATTTAAATAAACTAAAATGCCCCGGGCATTTTTTATGTAAAAAATATGGATATTTACTTAGATGCTCATAACTTTTGTTGTAAGCAATACATCTTAAATATCAAAATGTACAGCCCTACTTCTCCAATTTATCAATAATGTGTAAAAAAAATATTGAAATTCGACTATGTTTAGGGGTGGGAAGCGTTATCGCTTTTTGTATGAAAATTTACAGGTAGTCTATCTTCTTAACATCTCGTCTTTATTAACTTAACTCTCCATCTCGCATAAATTTAAATGAGTCTTTTTGATGACAATGGCGTCCGTGACGCAGTGGTTTATTAACACGCCAGCCTGTGACACGAGGGCTCCCGGATTCAATCCCCAGGTCATGATGGAAAACGAACTTTTTAATCTAAAAAGTTCGTTTTCCATCATGACCTGGGGATTGAATCCGGGACCCAGGCCAATCGGCCTGGGTCTTGGATGTTTATTATATAAGTAGGTATCTCTTATAAAAAATAGTATCGTTGAGTTAGTGTCCTACGACACAAATTTAGAACTAACTGTGGTGCTAGCTTATATGGTGCGTTCTGTCAAAAAATATTATTGAGAAAACATTATGAAAAGCATTTATTGAGTAAATATGAAATTACCACACAGTCGTTGCATTTATCTCAAATTGCCCCAAAGTAGACCTCAAAGTGCTCTAACACAAATATGCTTTGAAATTTCCGTGTCTGAGGCAAATATAAAATAATGTCAAACATACGGTTTCGCTTTGCGGCGTCGCGTCGATGACACGAATCGGCTTTTACGCACCAAGACACATACATTTACTGGAATGGCAACGATTTTTAGCAAAAGTAGCGTCAGTCTATGCTGTGAACTTAGATTATATAAAGCCTAGATACTAGATCAGCCTAAAAGCTTGGCTAATAGAGTCTAAATTGTGTCCAACCAATACTTTATGATGCAAATACATAGCTACCAATTTGATGGATTTTGATGGCATTAATCGACAGGACGCGTGTGCTAAAAGCCTAAAACCCTAAAACCAGCTAAAACAAAGCTGTCACGCACACAAGCATTGAAAAATTGGCCACTTTAAATCATTGAAATAAAGGCATGACAGCGTCTAGAGAGTATATAGTCAAGGTCGTGAATAAGATAAGGGTTCTCGAAATGAAACGCAGATCAATTTTACGTGCGACATACAGCCACGCAATAATACATCTGATACCGTTGTACAGGGGACTTCTCGGTGCTTCAAGTGTCGTTCAATCTTCAGCGGCACACGGGCTATTTCCTCATTCAAGTGTACGTGCCCTGCATCCTCATAGTCGTCCTCTCGTGGGTGTCTTTCTGGATCCATCGTGAGGTAACGCACTAATAATATTTTCTTTTTTCCTCTTATTTAGTACTAAGTTCCTTACGTAAGTTAGTTACGCAGGTAACGTGACCTAGACGATATTATTATACTCGGAGGTGAATTTTATGAGTGGCTTGTCTATGCGTTTAGTAAATCAATTTGCACAGGTAGATAGGTAGTTAATTTCCTCGCAGATTTGTTACGGATTAAACTTTTATGAAACCGTGGACTCTTTTTTAAGATTGTAATAGTAGGATAATACTGATGCTAAGTCTGTATCTCAAAATTAATTTGGAAAAAATACAACGTAGAAGCGCTAAAAATAAGTCGGTAGGCACTCCCTGTGTTTTTATCATTATTGTTAGAAAATCTTTCTGCACTGAGCAATCGTCCGTCAAGTCGTGCAATCGTGGTTATAAGAGACCTTGCAGTAAGCTCGATTACTAGCTGTTTTACAAATTCGCACATAAGAACATAAACGGACACTGCATAAATGTATTCTAAATAATAAATCTGACTGACGTTATGATGGTTATTATGCCCAGTTTCTGAAATCTTTAATAGACACTTTATGGTGTGTGTTTAAATAAAGTATTGTATGCAACTGTTCGTAATTAAGCTTTAAAATACTCATGTGATTTCATTATGAAACTCGCCTACGGCTTGTTACATAAACCCACATTCGTATTGGACCCGTAACAATTACATAAAGTACTATTAATCAACAGGCTACCTCAGACCGCGTGGGGCTCGGCATAACGACTGTGCTGACCTTGTCGACTATAAGCCTGGACTCCCGCACTGATCTGCCCAAGGTCCGCTACGCCACGGCTCTGGACTGGTTCCTGCTGATGAGCTTCTTCTACTGCATCGCGACACTACTCGAATTTGCTGGAGTTCATTATTTTACTAAGGTAAGGTTTGTAAGGGACTGGTATAATATTTAATCTCTTTTTTCCATCGTAATTAATTGTTTTTGATTTTCATTACGGTATGGGAATAAGTACCTTCTTAGTTCATTTTAGTAGGTTGTGGTTGGTTTTTAGGGTTCCGTACCAAAAGGGTCAAAACGGGACCCTATTCACGAGACTTCGATGTCTGTCTGTCACCAGGCTGTCTCATGAATTATGATAGCTAGAGAGTTGAATTTTTCGCAGATGGTGTATTTCGGTTGCAGCTATAACAACAAATAGTACTAAAAATAGAATAAAATTTATATTCAAGGGGGCTCCCATACAACAAACGGGATTTTTTCCGTTTTTTGCTAGTTATTAATAACGGCAACATATTGTAGACTCTTGAAATATTCACAGAATAATAAGTTGTTTATTCACTTTAAAAATAAATATTTAAATAATAATAAAATAAATATCGGGGTCTCTCGTACAGCAAAAATGTTTTTTTTGTTGTTTCTGCTCGATAGTCTAATGTGGTATAGATAATAGTACGGGCCCCTCGTGCGTAGATTCTTCATGTCTGTTTTTTCGTATATGTCCTACCACTTTATTCCGAAACTATTACGACTAATGGAACTTGGTAGAAAGATGTTTTCTGTAACCACTTTACAATTTTGTACAAAAATAAAAGATTGAGGGGTGACTCCACCTACATACATGGAAAAGAAGCAGTTTTTTTTTTCATCGAACCTGCACATGGGTCTTTCCATAGAAAGTTTATATAAGACATTGTAGTTTCTACAACCTTTTTTTATCAAACTCACCGTTACCGGCCGGCCAAATTTATGCCAAGATTTTGATATAAGATAATAATATTTTATCCAGGTGGGTTCTGGAGAAATTGTAATAGACGACTCGGAATGGGAGGAGCTGATCGAGGAGGTCGGCGGGGATGCGTTCGCGGCGCGCCAGCTGGCGGTGCGGCGTCGCAGCTCCGCGCGGTCCACTACCAACTACGTAAGTTCTCGGTAGTCACTAAATTCACCTCAACTGCAAGCAAATTTATGTACTTATGGTAAAACAAAAAGAAATATATCTTTCATATGGATGCACAGGCATAATCAGCCTGCCGGCTTCTGAAGATAAAACTATTTTGGGAATCATACTCTGTTACGTTGAGGCTTTTAGGATTGGGTAAGGTGGGTATCTACAAATATTTTTGGCTTTTAAGCCTCCCGCGTAGAGTAATTGGTAGAGTAGGTACTTACTATGCTAATAACTACCTATGTTGGTGTAAACGGAGTCACTAGTAACGTGGGCAAGCTACTCTATCACTTGCCGACCCCCACCACTGCCTTCGTCATGCACTCTACTAACATTTGGTTACTCTGCCCAGGTATAACGCTTAGTGGAGTAAAGATCGAGTGCTAGTGACAGCCGCGGCGTTCTAACTCGACTACTAATAAAATTTAAATTTACGTGTAAACATCTACTTTAACAAAATTCGTAGAGTAGTAGGCTAGAGGCGCCAGATTGTACCTACTACTTCATAATTCATTGATGTTCGTAAAGTGAAAATGGATAAGTCGCTTTATTGAGTACCTACCTAGCAAAGCAAATAACATAACAAATCATTTTAAGCAATTGCTGAACTTTACGCAAGACAAGAGCTATGATTTAAGGAGCTCATAAAGACTTAAAATCCCGTTAGATCTCACTTATTTTGTTAGCAAAACCGTTAAAGAACTTGAAAGTCTTTCACATTTATGTTTTTAGTGGGATATCCCTCACATTAAGTTCGTAGATTGATCCCCGATAATTTTAGACTACAGATTTATACAGTACTTAATATTATACGAGTATAATGGGTGATATAGTTTTGTGTAACTGTACAGAAAATCATAATTATTAACAACTAGCTGTTACCCGCAGCTTCGCCCGCGTGATATACAGTTTATGTCCTTCTCAGTACCCTAAATACAAAATTTCATGATGATCGGTTCAGTAGATACGGCGGGAAAGCGTAACAAACTCACTTTTGCATTTATAACATAAGTTGGGATTGAGATACCTACTGGTTGTTGAACTGTTACAATAAATATTATAAATTTATTTTTAATTTCAGAGCTTCACGTTACCAGCAAACAGTGGCTGTCCCGACGACGCCGGGCCCGCCGTGGAGCCGAGTCCAGCCGTGAGGCTCACCATGGAACGGACCACGCAGACAGAGAGACGAGTCCCGAGGTGGAGGCAGCTGCTGTACTGCTTGGCGGGCGACGACCGCTACCGAAGGCAGAGACAGGTCGAAGCGGGTATGTCCTCTTTTCTCTTGAGGAGTAAGATACCCGGGGCCAATCTCATTCAACAGGTGAATGAGGAACTAAAAGTCCTCATATTATAATTTGTACGTAGCTAGTATTTTTTCCTCTGTGTAGGTATGTTAAGGATGGTACTGAACTAAGGTACTGGATATAAATAAGGCCTACTTAATTTCAAACCACTTCATATCATTATTGCTTGAAAAAAGCAATATTTTGAGATCAGTTTGTAATGCTTCCTGTAAATTTAAACATGCTTATAAATAAAATACATGAGTTCATGAGTCATAATTTTTACTACAAATTAAACAAAAATCACGTACAAGGTAGTCTAATAAGGCCCGGGTACTTTATTACAGCCCTATTCATTTTCGTGTTTTCGAAAAAGTGTCAAACCATTAGAAATTATTTACTAATTGTATTTAAACTAAAAGCTTTCATCGTTGTTTACTTAAGTTACATATTATTATTTATGTATGAACAACATTTTCAGCAAAATCGGGTTCTGTTAATGGAATAGGCTTTATTGCGCGTTGCACATAGGCCTTATTAACCGCATTTTTTTTTCCTTTTTCACATAAATATATAATTTTTATATATTATGAGTAGGTAGAGAAGTGGTGTCAGCTTTTCATTATCATTTTGTATGTTCTTTTTATTAACCAAGACGTTTACACTGTTGCAAGTCCATTATTTTTCAGGCAGGCTTTATTACATTTCAGGCCTTATTTGTATCCAGTACCTTATTTTAGGCACAATCCTAATGCATCTTTTAAAGACGAAGCAATTGTCTCTGATTTATTTGGTTAAGAAAATAAGCTGAAGCGTGTCGAGGAAGGGCTTTACAATCCAGAAATTATAAGGTATTTTTTGTTTGTGCAGATAGATATGTATTTTAATTCCCAGTTGTCCCCCTGTGATGGCGAATGAGAATTACAGAAAGACAGACAAGAAATTCTAAAAAAATGTTTTGCTTTCTATTATTTTTTTTTTAGTGTCCCACTTCTATTTCAGTCAAAAATACAAAATGTACAGACAAAATATTTCTCTGTTTTATTATATGTATAGATTATACTAGCAGTCCGCCCCGGTTTTGCCCTTGTACATACATCACCTATGATACTCAGGGATAATGCGACTATTCAACGGTGAAAGAATTTTTGAAATCGGTCCGATAGTTTAGTTTCGTCTACCAGGATCCCCCAACCTACTACCCCAGGGGATCCCCATGAATTCTGAAATTAGCGCGTTCAACCAAACAAACAAACTCTTCAGCTTTATAATATTAGTATAGATAGATAACAACAAATAAAGAAAAAATATATGTTCCAGGCAGAGGCGGCCACATCAACAGCGTGTCGCACATCGACCGCGCGGCGCGCGTCATGTTCCCCGCGTCCTTCGCTCTGCTCAACCTCTTCTACTGGCTGGTGTACGCCTTCTCCAACGACGACTTCGCCTGGAGCGACAACCCGATCAACACGCTTTCTCACTAATTAGGGATTTCCGGGATCACGCAATATTATTTGATAACAATCACAATTCAATAACCGATTGGAACTGACGACTCAGAGCCAGCGTTAAATTAAACCCCATTGTGCGTATTTTATAACAGCCAAAAATTATCAAGCTGTAAAAAACTACGTTTATTCAACGAGTTTTGATACATACATATAATCACGTCTTTATCCCTTCCGGGATAGACAGAGCCCAAGGTCATAAAACTCGAAGGCTATACGTTTAGCGTGTTAGTGGGCGTTAAGGTGGAAAGCGAAATCAAAATAGTGATGAGTTGCTAGCCGCATCGCCTATAACGTGATTCCTTTGTTTTCCCGTGTTTAAATTTGCAGCCAATCCCTTGACCGGCTTTTACGATCTGCGTGGGAAGAAAAGCAGCTGGTATATTCTGTTTTTATTTTTCTACCTAACCAGCCATGCTGGCATTATTTGGCACTTCATAAACCGATTAGAACTGATTTCTCAGAGCCAGATTGCTTGTTAAACCCAATTAAGCGAATTTAGCAACAGCCAAATCACATAATCAAGCTAGAAACAACAACGCCTATTCAACGCGTTTGGATATTGTTATTGTTTTTCCTTCATACAAAAATAAATATTAATTTAAGATTTTCTATTGAATATTACTACTATAAAATAAATGGTAAGTAAATCTATAGTTTATATATGTACATTTTACGTGTTGCTTAAAAAAATGATAAATATATTAGCATAGATATTATAACTTAACCAATAACAGAAAAGTTTACCTATGTAATAGGTTTTAAAAAGAAATAATTTAGAATTGTTCAAGAAATCTATATCAATTCTTTGCATAGATAAAAATAATAACTATGTAGTGAAATTATTTATCTACTTACGTCAATTAAGTTAAAGTGTGTTAGGTTTAATCGTGAATAATAAAAATACCGAAATCATGTAAGTTGTTTTGTATTTCAAATCGTTCAAATTGTCAAAAACTAAAGCAGGAGACATCATTTGAGCGTAGCATAGGATAGTTCTAAATTATTTTCATTACACATTGAGTACATAGGATGGCAGCCTCGGTTAACATTTCGTAGCTAATTATTTACAAACTGGGCTTTGATATACACAATAATATACATTTTCATGATACCGAGTAAAAAAAGACTTGAGCCAAAACTCAGGATACTTAATTTACATAATTCAATAGAATTTTGTCTCAAGCAAGTTGACGACATAAAAAACTTACTCCTGCTTCTCCCCTTAGCCCCCATAGGCGATTTCCTTAGTGGTAGCGAATGCATATGACTTTAATTTTTTCTCCCATTTCCCTTAGTTTATGGCCAACAGGTAAATATCAAAGACTTCTATATAAACTAAGGTAGATGAGCCCTACTCCAAGAAACAGATATTAAAAAGCAATCGTGTCACGTGACGTGGATGGCCTCTTCGATATACAGAGTTTAGGTGCGACCCAAGTGCAACTCCTTTTGACCGCTCCAGAATTTGGTACGTACGCCTCGTCTACCTCTGTTTATACAGACGTCTTTGGTAATAATATGTTTAAAGTTGGTATCGAGATTATTGTTAGCGAAACTTTTCAGTCAACAGTCTTTTTTTTGTCTTTCTTTCTATCTGCTGTTTCAGATATTTTATTCCCATTGGGGGCAACTGGGAGTTCTTATACGCCACCAGCGGGGATATACCAGTGGTATCGAATAAGATTAATGTGTTTTTGTCTCATAGGTGGGGAATAGAAGTGACCACTTATTCCCTTTCATTCTCGCGTTATATCATCAAGAAATTACAAAGGCAAGAAATTCGTTTACTTTTCAAGCTCGCTATTTATTCAGTCTAGAATAAAAAGCACATATAGTAATAGACAAAGAAGATTCAGTACAATGGACACATTTGTCAAAATCATTGAACAATTAATTTCTATCAATTCATCCAAGGGGGTAACGTGAATATTTGATGAAAAAGGGGGTAATGTTTTCTTATATATTTTCTCTGAATAACAAAAAACTACGTTCAGGCAATACTAACAGAGATTCTGGGATGTTTTTCGTTGTTCTTATTTACATAAACTATTAAAAGGCTGACTCAAAATATTGTCGGGGTTCAGAATCACCCTGAATCTCACCCACCACAGCAAATCTAAGGATAATTGTGAAAATAATGTTCTGTACACACGGCTGGTTGTATCAACCAATTATAAAGTAGGCTAGTTTCCTAGGTCAAAATAATAACATTAAAATAAGTCCGTTAGTTAGATGACAAAATGATGAAGATCAAGCGCATCAAAGTGCAGAAGTAGGGGCTCGTGATATCACAGTTTTGTAAAAAGTGTACACAACGATGACGTCACACGAAATTTTAACGGGCTATATCTTTATAATTTTTTGTTTAACTAACAAAATAACGTGTCCTATATGTTTGATTTGACAAACAGCTTGTTTGTGCAAGACACTGCACATATTGCAGAATTAGTTGACAAGGCAACATTCGAGGAAATCATACAAATATTGGTATTAAATAACAATAAATAAGAATAACAATTTACTTAAACTGTTTTAAAGCCAGTTTAGTAGAAGGAGTAATAAAAATAATGTTCATAAGATTTCATATCTTATAAAACATGTTTTAGAAGATATGAAATCTTCAAAGGTAAGTTTTTGCGCTTCAAATACATAAGGATGTAGTAACTTTTACTTATTCGTAGAGTAACTTAAATTATAACACTCCTTTTCATTTCGTAACAAACAATGTCATATTCAAGTTTACCATTCAGTTATACAATTATTCATAATTTCCGTAAACAGATTCGGGTAGAGATGAACCTACCTGTTACAAGATAATATATTGTATATTTAAAGAAAACGCCACCTTTCACTGTATTATCACAATATGACCTAATTTACAATACGTTATATTTGTATAAGTAATAAGAAAATTGTATTACCTTTCAGAGAGCTATTTTGTCTATACATATTCCAGTTTTGGTCCATCAATCGGTTAAAATACAACATTTTTATCATTTCAAAATCCACCATATTTTGTAAATAGAAAATAGACATTTTGAAGGCAAATAGTTTTAAATACAAGTGGAATGTATAGTAATTAAGGCTTTTGTCATAAGTCTGAAGAATCACCACTTAGTCAGTATTCCATGGGGAATTTTCTACAATCATAATATTTAGAATATAAAGTTTGGGCTTATGAAAGTAGTTTTATAATTATTATTTCATCTACAGGTATGCTTCGATTAGCCTAAATAAGTGAAGAAATATTCTGTAGTAACTTTCACAAGTCGCGACTTGTAGAACAATTGTGGGACATCGGTTGTCATTTAGGAACAGGCGTTGGATTGATTGAGAGAAGCAAGCTACTGCTCGCTTTTATTTCAAAACGTACTCTAGAGTACTAACTGACAAAAAACTATCAATGTTAGTTAACTTTCAATTACTAGTTTTATCATTTTACTTTTATTTATTCTCGTACTGTATACTATATACGGGTCACTTTTATTTCACAAATTAACGTTTGCTAATTTCCTTTCCCTTACTTTAAGATCACCTTTGAAACCAAATGACTTCCTAAGACAGATTACAAATACAAGTCGCTACAATGCACTACATAATATATATTTTTAACTACTATCTACAAATATTAGAACCATTTATTTCGTTAACATGTATTTATTTAAATACAAAATAATATTTTCTATCCCAATCGGGTTTTTATATACAAAATATATTTTTTACCTAATTTATTAACGACATTCAATATATTCACAAATAAAATGGGACGACACAACTCACACAATTCCTTAACATAAGACTATATAGGCATATTCGAATTGATTTACATTATATTATTACCTGTTAGTTTCTCATGCTTAATCAAATTAAACTTTTTCATGAAAAATTGAATCACCCATTTTTATAGACTAGAGCACTGGTCACAGATTTTTTAATTATAAATATAGGCAAGGAGGTTTAGCACTTGTGCAATAAATACTTTTACTCATACACGCTGCCTAAGCCTATTCTTAAATAATAAAAATAAATAAACTTAAATACTCGGAGTATTTCTGAATAGTCACTGCACACAATAAATAAGGGTTTGCATATTTTTACATTATCAGTATATAAATCACAGATTCTACGTTCAATATTTTTTAGCTATCTACGTTACCTTTTTTGCCGACGACGAGGTACACGTTCATGTCGTCTTTGCCCTTGACGTAGACGCGGCCCCGCGGCTCGAACTCGTAGCGCCCGGCCAGCACGGGCAGGCACGCCTCGCCCACCTGGATGCGCTTCAGGACCCCCGTCGAGTCCATGCGCGACGCGATGTTCACCGCATCCCCCCAAATATCGTAGTACAGCTTAGTCGTGCCTATCACCCCCGCCGTCACATCACCAAAATTATACCCGATCCTAAGAATCAAATCGAAGTTGAACAGATCTTGGTTGAAATTATCCACAACCTTCTGCATTTCTAAAGCAAAATCCATCAGTTGGTACAGGTGGTCGTAGGTGCCGCGGGAGGCGTGCCTCAAGTCGGGGTTGAGGCCGCTCGCTGCCATGAAAGTGCTGCCTATCGTCTTTATCTTCTCCACGTGCTGAAACTCCGGCCTTTCCAACAATTCATCGAAGTCGGCAATCAGTTCATTAAGCACTCTTAAGTACTCATACCCTTTCTTATAAGATTCGTCGTACATTTCGTTAAAATTTACTATACTTGCAAAAATAATTCCGACATCCTTATGATTTTCGGAATATTTAGCTGTGTTCTTCAACTGATCGGCCACATGCTGAGGGATAATATTGTAAAGCAGCAAGTCCGCTTGGTTGCGCATGTTCTGCACTCTCTGCTTATCTCTGTTCGCCACTACGTTGCTGTAGAAGCTCAGGCGGTAACTGATCTCGAACTCCCTGTTGAGGAACCACACCAGCATCAACAACAACGCGACGTCGATGTACAACTCCGTCAAATGCAATTTGTGATTTATGCCATGATAACTGCTCGTACTATTCCTGGCCAACGATTCTGACATTATCATTGTCATATTGCTAATGAAATCTGAAGTGATATTGTGAGCAACTGTTTGAGGGATAATAATATTACCATCTGTTATTTGAGTATTCACTTCGTAGCAGCCGAACACGGCGAGAAATAAGAACAATGCGGCGTAAATCGTAACCAGACTATTTTTAACGAGCCAACACATCTGGGTGAAGTTACAAAAATGTACAATACTTATACACAAAAGGTACACATAGAACGATTGTTCGCCTCTGAGAATGACTCCAGTAGTATTTTGACAAGAGAAATTTATAAGAACGGCCATTATAGGCAAACTAATCAGCAAACTGCCGGACAAGTGCCACGGGATCCAATCAGAGCAGGCCCTGAATATTTTGACGGACTTTCTCATAGTGTCCGTGACGAGTAAAGGATCGTTTTGAGTTTTCCATTTGAGGATGTGTCTGTAAATGCAAAGGGACATGGCTAGCAGTTCAATTAGAATCAAGCAGACGAGGGTGGCGATGGAGTGGCGCCAGTCCTTGTAGAGTATGAAGATGGCGGCGGTGACGGCGGAGAAGATGAGGAGACAGACGAGCATGTCGAGCGCGGTGTTGTAGCGTGAGGTGGTGAGCGTGGGCGGGAAGTCCTCGCTGTCGTCGCTGCGGTGCGCGCGCGCGCGGTAGTGCCGCTCCATGTCCGGCGACCGGAAGAACAGCGTCAGCCGGTTCAGCGGCGGCTGCACGAAGTAGTTGATACCTGACCGTGCGTTGTCCTGTAACAAACCAACACACAATGTATTACTAAATTCTACAGGAATATCTCATCTGGCGGCACGCGCTCTGGCAAGCTTAGACCCAAATATCATCGATGGCTGAAGGTCAACTGCTAGTCAACAACAATGTACGTATGTCTGAACTATGATGTGGCAAAGCGTAAATATATATCGCAATAATTTAAATTATAAAAATGTATTCAGTATAAATTCTGATAGAACTAGAACTAACTGCCACGGCCAGTCATTACGTACGGCGACGACGGCGGTGCAGTGCAATAGTGACATTATTTCCCACTCGTCACTAGATGGCGCAGCCTAAAATTGGATACCCAGAGAAATAATTTTTAAATATAAGCCAAAATTATTTTGCCTGCACCTGCACGGAGCGAATCAACTGTAGGTCGGATTGCTTTCGCAACTTCTTCAGCGACTGCGCTTGTTGTTCAGGCAGCCGACACCGCGAGATCTCGTTGATGGATGACTGGCTGGAGGTGTTTAACCTACGGCGCCATCTATATATAAGTATGAAACAAATCGTACTCAATAACAGATGACTACACACCTGCACGCAGCGAATCAACTGTAAATCGGATTGCTTGCGCAACTTCTGCAGCGACTGCACTTGTTGTTCATTGAGTGGAGCCGGCAGCCGACACCGCGAGGAGATCTCGTTGATGGACGACTGGCTGGAGGTGTAGTACCCCGACACGCGATGCTGCATCATGTCGGCCTGCGACGTGGCCAGCGCCGCGTGGTTCAGCGCGAATATCTGAAACGTTATTAATATATAACTGATCCTACCCTAAGGTAAAGGTTGACTGGAAGAGATTGCATCGCGATAAGTCCGCTTTTGTACCAATTAATTTCTTTTAAGTTGCTTTTAAACAGTTTCTATTTTTCTTAATAACCGTGCAATAAAGAGTATTTTCTTTCTTACTTAATATGTAATACGGGTCACTCACGTATGAAGTCAGCTACAGGCCGACATGTTTCAACCTCACACGGAGGTCTTCCTCAGGGCGTATGTGAACCGAGACGCGCGCACGAAGTCGTCCCTGTCCGCACTCTGTGCGCGCAGAAACATGTCGGCCTGTACAGTCCGGAAGGCGTAAGCTGAGCTCTGCATTTGTGTGAGTAATCACCAAAAGTAGAGTCAGACCAAAAACTCTTAAAAATAAATTTGACACTTGACACGTCTTTATCGTTCATGTTTTTAAAATAACTGTTTAAATTACAAAATATTTCTATTACATGGCTATTTAAAGGGTTTCGTATTCTTCCTTTACTTTTGTTTGCAGCCATTTCACTAATAAATCGGACACAAGAACAAAATATTAAGAATTAAATACGACACACTGCTACCAGTACAAGGGTGAAGTGTGACAGGTGCGCGGCGGAGATGCGCCGCGCTGTAAGCCGATGTCACACCTACACTATCTATGTGCACTCACACAAATGCAAAGCTCAGCTTAGGCCTCGCGAACTGTAGCTGACTTTATACGTGAGTGACCCGTATTTTACATATTAATAATGTTATTATCTTACGTTAGTTTTATACAAAAAAATATCTGAAACGAGCGCGTAAACATCAAAGCAACATGTTTCAAACAACATAAAATGCATTAATGTTTGTGGGCTAAAATAAATACTGCCGTCATCATATTACTTTTTAACGATATTTACGTGATAGGAACAAGTTGCAAAGAGCGTTGGTATTTTTGATACCGTTTAATTGTGGCTGTCGATTGACAGCTTACGAGTATAGTACGTTTTTAAATATTTTTCGACCTGCAAACACTGATGTTGTATTAGCTTAGGCTTTTATGAGAGACTACAGCAAGGGGTTCTTTGAAGGGTATCGGATTTAGGCACAATCGGTAACGAACATGTAGAATCCCATGGGTATCGCACGCTACGGTAACACCGTTTTTTGGCTTCAAGGTCTTTGTGGAACGTCGTATTGGCAAGAGCAGGCAGGTGTAACCACGCTACACCAACATATAAGATAAAGTTCACGTAAAGAGTTTATTAGTACAGATTTGTTTATGTACAAATGTAGTGCGATGCGAGTCAAAACGAAAGTACGGACCAATCTTTTAAGGTTTTTGTCATCTATATTGTAATTATATATACTAAAACTACTAGCTTACGCCCCCCGGCTTCGCTCGGTTCTTTGGGAACAGTACTTTTCTCTGGTATGAAAGGTAGCCTTTGTCTTTCTCCGTACTCCAGACAACGTGTATGCAAAAATTCATGACGATCGGTTCAGTAGATAAGGCGTGAAATTGTAACAAACGCACAAACAAATTCACTTTCGCATTTATAATATTAGTTGGGATTGGAATTAGATAGGATGTAATTTTATTGATAAATATATCTAAAAATACATATATCACAGAATTAATAATAGTACTAACATACTAATAAGTGAGGAATGGCTACCTGTTGCTGAATGCTGGACCGTCGGCTGGTGCTCCTAATGCCCGAGTCCTTACGGCTGTTGACAGAAGGACACAGGCTAACAGCATCGTCGTGGGGGCGCGGGGTCGCGGGCGCGGGGAGGGGCAGGTTCAGCTTGCGGTCGCCGGGCCGCAGCAACTCGCCCTGAGTGGTGATGGTGGAGCTACGCGCGCGAAGCACTGGGACCTGTACAAGAGAGAGGTCAGAAAATCGCCCTAAATACATTAGTTATCGAGGCTTACATCAGCGGAACTAGCGACACCCGTAATTTTATTTTTGATGGCAGCTCGGAACATCGAGCGAATCGATGCGCAGTACACAATATAAGGTTCGCGGGGCGCGCGCGGGATCGCGGGGCGCGTACTGCGCAGCTCGCAAATAATATCCGAGCCACCATGTTTGATTCGGAATGTCATCCGTAATGAGATCAAATCAAAAAAAATTACGACAGTACTTCGTTAGAAAATAATTGTAGTATTTTTAGTATAACTTTTCATCATTATCATCATTTATTATCATGTATTAAATACAAAATAATGAAAAGTAATACCAAAAATACTACAAGTTATTTACTACCGAAGTAAGTACTGTCGTATTTTTTTTTCAATGTGATGTTATTAAGAAGTAAAGGAAATAAAATGTGGGGTGCGCTAGTTGGCTGATCTAAGCGCCTTAAAAGAGCGAACCAGCTGTAGCGTCCAATGTGAAGATGACCACGCTGTACTTGTCCAGATTGCATTGGTACAAGGGCAGAGGACATCGTAGCGTAGATTACGTGCTGAAGAAGTCTGAATTTACGCTGCGGATCGAACGGTTGTCATCTCGACATAAAGTTGGCTTAGTTTATGTTTGGTGACAACACTCCAACGGGAGACCTTCATGAAGGAAGACTTCGGAAGTTCCGAGGAAGACTGCCTGCGTATACCCCGCGCCTCACGTCGCCAGCATATCGTGGAAGCTATTTTTTTTAAGAAATTTGTATATATAATTTCAAAAATATGTTGAGCTCCGTGGCGCAGCGGTCAACACGCCAGCCTGCGACACGGGGGTCCCGGGTTCGATCCCCGGTCAGGTCATGATGGAAAACGATCTTTTTCAGTATGACCTGGGTCTTGGATGTTTATATAAGTATATATTATAAAATATAGTATCGTTGAGTTAGTATCCTGCGATACAAGTTCACAACTTACTGTGGGGCTAGCACAATTTGTGTAATATGTCCCTATATATTTATTTACTTATTTATTATTATCTATCTGTCCGACCAGGTGGTCGGATGATCTGATAAAGGTCGCAGGAAGGCGCTGGATGCAGGTCGCTTCCAACCGATCGTATTGGAAATCCTTGGAGGAAGCCATGTCCAGCAGAGGACTTCTTACGGCTGAGAAGATGATGATATTATCTACTCGTATGGGACTGTGTAATATTTGATTAGTTCATAATATTTTGTTTATTACTGCCTCCGTGGTCCAGTGGTTAAGGCGTTCGCCTTGTTGACCCGGAGGTCGTGGGTTCGATTCCCACGGGAAGCATACTTTGTTAAGTTGTTTCCAGTTTGGTTAGGACATTGCAGGCATGAATCACCTGATTGTCTGATAAGAAAGATGATTCCGTGCTTCGGAAGACACGATAAGCCGGTGGTCCCGGCTGCCATCTGGTAGTCGTTAAAGGAACCACGTCAGAGGCCGAGAGGCGGTTCCGCAGAACTCTGACACCAGGGTGTGCAAGGTCGACTGACCGTGTCACCTACACGAAATGATGATGATGTTTATTAATCAGCCTTTTATTGCCGATCAAATAGTCGGCGTGACTTCAGAAGTCCTCCTCCAGCTTCTTCCAAGCCTCTCTAGTCTTAGCCATTCTTTGCCATAGTGGGCCTCCCCAATCTTTTTTATGACGTCAGACCAACTTTGATAAGTAATAAATAACACAAAAAGTGTGTCATATCTCCTGTCACCGATGAAATACCTACATTCTACATAATGAACTGTCGACTATTTTCAAATCTATTAATACAATTTTATACTATATATTTTCCAATTTACGAAAATAAAATTACCTATTTGCAAAGGTTTAATATTTAAAAATATATTAGGATTCGGTTCCAAAGAACAGCACACATCACATAAATCTAAGTAAAAGCTGGGAATAGTCCAAGCATTAAAACAAATTCGTGTATGTAAATAAAAAGGCGTGTGGGCTTCAATATATTTTTTTTAAATACAACATCAATAACATTGAAACGCCTACGATGGCAAATAGGATCTGGCTAAAACTAGTTGATATATTGATAGATTCTGACAAAAAGTTGTAAATGAGAGTAAAATTATAATAAAATAAATAATACATATAAAACACAGCAAGTTATAAATTCTTTTGTAGGGTACTAACCCAACGATACTATACTTTACAATAGATACTTATACTATAGATAAACATCCAAGACCAAGGCCAATCTGGAAAAGATCGTTTTCCATCACGACCTAGCCGGGGATCGAACCCGGGTCGCAGTCATAAAGTTTAATATTTATATAGGTATTTTATGATTATTATCTCACGTAATTTTACTAATATAGTTTAAATTACCTCTATGTTATGCTGTCTGCCGTACTGAGACCGATAGCTACTGCTTCTAGCAAACGGCGACATGTTGCTTCTTGACTGACTCAAGTAGGACCGTATGTCAATGATCTCCCTCTCGAATGACGCCATATCATTGCTCTGTGGTATATTGAGCTTGCTGCTGCTCTGCATCGGCCTACAACCCTTATTGTCTTGAGATTCTATTACTATAGGCACTTGCTGATATCCGTTGCTAGACGGTAAGTCGTCCCCACGTTCTAGAAGGTGAATGGACTTATCGTTCAATTCCTTTTTTATCTCGTGTAGAGGCGTATCCGAATGCTTTCTTAAAAATCTGGGCACTTTCCAACTCTTCAACTTGTTGGTGTACTTGCCGTAGCTCCCTGTAATGGTTCACAACGTTTGTAACGTTTTGTTTGATTAATAAGCAGAATTATTTTAAGAAATAAAAAATACGCGGCTGAATTTTTGACAGTTTACGTCGGCCATATTGAGTATTTTAGTACGTAGTACATATATCTCCATGGTATTTTCTGACTACCTATGACACTGGGAAGAATACGTATCTTATGACGCCTCACACTTCAAAATCGATCAAGCCGTTAAGGCTACAGGGGGCGAAAATGAAATAGACATACATACAAACGCGCAAAACACATTACCCTCCTTATGGATGGGTCAGTCGGGTAAACATAGAAGTCAGCATAGGATTTTCTTGATGCGCGCGGTAAGCCGGTGGTATCAGGCTCTTAGTGGAACCGCAATGCGCTTAGTCCTTTTAACTAATAAGTTCTGAGTAAATAAAGAAAGGTTTTTCTTACTTTGTAAATAAGACCGACCTTATTGATAATAAAAACTAGGTTAAACAAATGATTTTTTCCTTAGATTTAGATGACTTACAAAAGAATTTATAAATGAGCTAGGTGCTTCTCTTAAACATGACATAAAAGCGAATCGCGGGAAAAACGATATCATTTTTATAGACTCCTACGTAAGCCAATATCTTGCTAAACATAGCTTTTGAGTCCTACGCTTCAAGACTCAGTCTATACCTTTTAAATATCAAGTACTATTCGCATGAGTCAATGAATTAGCAGTCAGCCAGCAACCACATATTTTTAGCGTACTCTCATTAAAACCCGAGTATCACAGGCGTTCTATTATTGTCGATTGGAACCCATTAGGCATGTTTACACAACCCACCACAAACGCGCGGAGATGTCATAGATACATATACTGTTTACCCAGCAATCACTTAGCGAGTGATTGTTGTTTGACCTACCATTACACCTAGCTGCGCGAGATAATTTCAGTTAGTACACTTATGTCACGACGATCAAATTCAGATCATATTTTACTAACTGCGGTATCCGCGACTTAGTCTGCGTGAAATTGCCGCTAAAAAGTAGCATTGTGTCCTTCCTAAGGTTTAGAACTATTTACCAAATTGCATTAAAATCGGTTCATCCGTTTCGACGTGAAAGTGGAACATACAGGCAGACAGACATACTTATTTTTGCATTTATAATACTAGTAGGGATTTGCAAAACAACTCATCCAATTGCGTAGCAGTGGAGCATAGACCTTAGTTTAATCAGCAGGCCGAGTGGCTATAACTTTCCAGTATCCAATACGTATTAATATCTTAAATAAAAATAGTCAATCACAGTGGCGGCTCCTCCTTAAGTGCACTCGTGCGGCGCACTACCAGTTTAAGCTTAAATATATACAAAAAAATATCATTGATATAAAAAAATAAGCAGTTTAACGTAAAAATATATTAATTTTGTGTCAAATGATAATCAGTAGTGTGTTTAACAGAATAAGTATTATTTTCGCTTGACAAAACAATTTGCCGTGCGCTTGCTCCCGGTGCACGCAACGCGCCTATACAGCTACTATGGAAAAGGCGACGAAATGCCTGGCGCGTGAGACGGAAGATTAGTATGGAAGTTTAGCGAAATCTCGTGCGCCGCACGGGGCCCGACGCGGGACGAACGCCAACGTTCGGAAATGTTCGGATAAGGCAGTTTTCGTGTAATTTGTCTTACGTTTGTATTTGTTTGTGTTTTACTTTCGCTGTTTTTATGTTTTCTTTTACTAATTAATCTTATTATGTGTATATGTAAATAAAAATGCCTAGGTATCGAAATAAGAGAATAATTTCTGCCCTTAGGAATTATCCATATTGTTTGGGCATGTTTTATGATGTGCACCACCAGGTCTTTGAGTCACGAGCCGCCACTGGTCAATCATAAGAAACCGTTAGTGAATGTTGAAGTGACCATAAAAACGGTTGCCAAAGTTAGCAAATAGGCCTTCACTCACGTATCTGAACTGAAACTATGATAAACGACATGAAAATATTTACGCATCTACTTTGACACGAGGGACTTAACCGAACAATTAATCGGTACTTGAGTACGATATAAGTACGATTTATCAAAAACGAATGAGATTATTTAGAAAAGCATAGATTATTAATGGAATTATAGAAAAATCATGATTAAACCGCAATTACGCGTGGAAATATTGAAAAACGGACAAGTGGTGCATGCAATGTAATTTTTTACACAATGTGTTTATAGAGATGTATTCCTTGGATGTATGTAATATAGGTACGCTGCGTATCTTCAAAACATTCTGCATTGTTTTAATTATTTCCTACATACTTGCTAACCGCTAACTACTTTAAATTGCTTGTGATGTCTATTATAGTTGATTTGTTGACTTGCACACTATACCCCATTGAAAAACCTGACTGACAGTCCAACAATCCCAACTAATGTTATACCTAAATGCAAAAATGAGTTCTTTTGTTTGTTTCACTTTCACCTATCTGCTGAACCGATCATCATGAAATTTTGCATACACGTTGATGGAAAGGGACATAGGCTACCTTTCATTCCGTAGAAAAGTACTATTCCCGTCCCGAGGGATCGACACTAACGCGAGCGGAGCTGCGGGCGAAAGCTGGGTAATTATAATAACATCGCCTGTATTGAGAAAAAAATATAAAAAAATAATAACATCACTAGCCTGGCTAAAAATTATAGTGTAACTCAAGGCGATGTAAGGTTCCCAATATTCCCCATACATCCAAATCTGTTCAGGCATTCAGGAGGTATGGTGAAATAAAGAAACACTACATACATGAACTCTAAAAAGAACATTACACCTATTTTCAATACAGTCGTGTAAAAATAAAAAAGATTAAATTGCAATTAGAAAAAATGAGCGACACAGAGCCGGCTCCGTGCCATCGGGAGCATCACCTCCAGTAATTTTATATCTTATCAGACTTGTGCCTTGTACCACTGATAACTAAGACTTTTCCACAGTTCAAAATATAATCAGCATGGTCAAGTAAACAAACGAAACAGATATAGAGCGCACATCAGCGGCGCTTCGGCGAGCTACATGAGTTATGACCCCGCCGACGGTTAATCTAACTAGCGCGCATCAAATCCGACACACAAATCAACACTGCGAGCTCGCTATGAATAAAATACACGAAATACTTTCTACTTTGATTACCTCAGATTCCTATAGATATTCCTATATTACTTCAGATCGTGAAACGTAGGTAAAAGTGGTCTTGCATGAAAAAAAATAATGTGAAAGGCAGCTAACAAAGTTATCAAAGTACAATCGATAGGTTTACTGCCTTTCCTTAAGCTTTTGTATTTTAATTTCAATAAGTGAAGCAACATGGACATTCAACATTTTTTCTTCTCTCCCAGTGTGGAAGATTTCTAATTTGTTCTCTTTGTTCATATCTCATACTTGAATTGCTCATTGTCACATAATCAGTCTAGAATGTTATGCACATCTAGGATGTCATGATCTTTCTGAGATAAACAAGATATCTTACTACCATTATTTGTTTCGAATTTTATTTAACATTTTGCACAAAATGTAACGAGAACAGTCTAAACAGCTTTTACTGCCGTTTTACTACCATTCAGATTATGATAATGTGCATATACTACAAATGACGCATCACTTCGCAAACATTCGATACTATTAATACGTAAATAACTCACCAACAGATGTAGGGCTTTTTGATGATCCATCCGCTCTTTCTGGAAAACCCTTGTCCCTTTTATCATCTAACTCTGCATCGGAATCCAGTATACTAGGCAGGGAACTAGCTTTGGCTCGAAAGCTGAAGGGATTCGGTGACAAAAAGTTGCTGGAATCTGCAGTGCGCGGGCTGACCTTTCCGTCTCTTAAGTGGCTGTCTCTTGACGATAATGGAATGGGGGAGTGATTGAAGGAAAGGACAGACTGGGGCGACGCTGCGGGAGATATAATGAGGCGCAGGTTAATAGGATTAGAAGGTGTGAGGCAGTGGTCGTAGTCGTAAGGGGAATACAGCTGGCGGCCTTCAATGAAGTATGTTTTATGTCCTAAACATAAAAATAATATTGTGGACTAGTAACATTGATGGTATATAACTTGTTCATTGATTCTATTTATTAAACTCACCAAAAACTTCCTCGCCCTCTTCCAGGATATAGGAACCTCCAAGAAATTTGCTAGTTTCTTCAGATATGTGAACACGACCCGGTTTTCCCGTCGACTCCATTTTATTCGCCAATGTGACGTCATTACTCCACACATCAAATTTAAATCTACGTGTTCCTACAAGCCCACAGAGAACAGTGCCAGTGTGAACACCCACTCTCATATTTATGCCCTCATCTCGCTCTCTATCAAACTCTTGTATGGCATCTATCATACCTAGAAATGACAAAGAATTAGAGAGTAATGTAGATAGACAGGTAAATATCAACTGTTTTGCTTAGAAACAACCAGTTCCACTCACCTAGTCCCATTTCCACGCAACAAGTAGCATGATCTGGCCTGGGCTCAGGACAACCAGATACACAGTAATAGCAATCGCCTAAAGTAGAAATTTTTTCACATCCATGATTTTGACATAATTCATCAAACTTCTCAAATAAATCATTTAATATATTCACTAATTCTTCAGCACCTTTGTTACTGGACATTTTCGTAAAACCCACAATATCCGCAAATAGTATACTAACATTGTCCATTGAGTTCATAGTAAATGGTCTGAATAAAGTTTTGATATCTGGATTTGACTTTCTTGGACTGAGGGGATCATGTGGCCTGAGGTTTATGACAGATTCCAACACCTGCTCCTCCATAAGGCTGCTGGCAATTTTCGGAGGCATTACTGAATGTATCATCTTCTCTTTTAGCTGCTTTTCCATCTCTAGCTGCCTTCTCACAAGCAAACTCTGGCCTACTTTCATGAAAGTACCCCGCATTCTCACAAAAGTCATAAGATAAATATGAACACCAATTATATGCACACATAGTTGAAGTAACACTCTCACAAACATTCCAGGGCCCTGCCATTGTTGTTCGGTCAAATGCAAGAATATATTGAGGATTTCAAACACTATTGAATACAAAAGTCCAATAATAACACAGGCAAACAATGGCAATGGTGTCAATGTATATATAATCAGAAGAATTTCAATGCACATAGTGAAGTGGCCGGACTGGCTGATGTCTGCTGCCTGTGAGGAGTCTAAATCTAGCTGCGTGGTCAGTGTCACAAGGGAAAGGCTGAGTGTACACAGAGCAAGTGCCATGACCAGGGATAATTTGAAAGTATACACTTTATAAATATTTGTAAAGGTAACAAACAACATGACAGAAGTTATTAAGAGTACCCCAGCAAACATTGAACATAGAAAAGGCCATTTGACTGTTACACCATTCAGGCCAAGGCCCACAAAGTAGACAAACCATGATATAGAAAATATTAAAATGTATAAAAGTGCAAATCTGAAAAGGAGAAAATAATAAACGTCAAATATTCTTCCATTAATTAATAAAAACAATGAATACCATCAATGACAGTAATTCATGCATGTAATTACAAATATTTAAAATGTCTCACCTGAATCTAAGTCTTATTTGCCTAAAGGAACTACTTCTATATTGGCCTTCGAGTATTTCTGAGTCAAATCTAGGATTCCACCATGTGCCAGGTGCTGCTCTTTCAAAGGCAATCGGCAATTTGAGGCCGCAACAGTTAGTGGTGGAGTTGTTGTGTGCCAAGTATGCCTGCACATGCGGTGCCAGCCGTATCTGAGCATCCTCGCCTTCCGAGCAATCAACATCATGTTTGGTATCAGACTGAGATCCATCTTGACAGCTCACACATCCACTTGGGGCACTCATTGTTTTGACAAGTTTGACATGTTACACTGGTATCATAAAATTAATATAGGTACCTAGGTACTTGTTCTTCATTGGAAATCTGTCAGAAAAAGAAAAACATATTGCCATATGTACATCAGACAATTATTTTGATAAAAATAGTTAAATTTGTAATAAACTGTATCCTCAATGTCAAACCTAAGACTAAACATTTTTGATGAAATCAAGATAACAGTTTACATTATCTCAAAACATAAATGATAGTTTGTTGCTATACTATTTTATTAAGGTACTCACAAGGAAGAAATACCTATTCACAAAAAACTATCAGATGTATATTGATATGCCTTAGCAATATGTGTTCTTGTATGTTGCATAGTATAACTGATGTTGTATATAATTCTACAATTTACTAGAAAGAATGGTTTTACCAAGAATACACATCAACAAAATAACACTAACATTTTTGCTAACGCTGTATCGACGTTTCTGAAGTTTTATTTACACTTCACTCGACATTTAAATTGGCAACCTTTTGCCCAGCAATAAACTGGGGAACAGTCACCTTTTACACAGCTTCACACAATTTAATAATTTCTTGCATATTTGGGAAAAATATACTCCAGCTTCCAGAACTACAGAACAGCAAAGACAGAACAGATACAAATTGATTGAATGAAGTTGATTTGATTTGATGGCTGCTTTTTCACACGATCGACGGACGAGAGACCACAGATTAGAGAGTGTATGGATGGACTGTCAGTCAATATTAAGGATATCTGTCATGTCATGATCTGTCATTATACAACGTGATAGTGAAAAAGCGCAAATCCTGAAATAGGGATGGCAGTGCAAAGTTAATTGTAGATGTCGCTGCATACGTTCTGTCTTAAAAAAATATCTTTATTTTTAGCCTTTTATGCAAATAATTAGTCCTTATGAACAGTAAAAAAACATTTGACCTTTCGTAAAAAAAAATATAAAACTCATATTTGTTCCCTAAAGAGAAGATTTCAAGTAATCTGCGAACTTCAAAATATACGCGCATAAAGGTACCAGTAAGAAGTATTGAGGTCCGATCTAGAATCAAGAAGAGTACCTTTATTTAGTCGATTACAAAAAAATATATATTTCGTCATACTTTTTTATAACAGACATCAAAAATTGAAATTTTGAAAAAAGCTAGTTTTTCAAGATAATGGAGTTTGAAAGTTAAGACTACAAAAAAAAAACAATGTTCTACTTGTTTGTTACATAGATATTTATTTATTCATAAAGTTTACTATAATATGCATCCAATCATGTGTGATCTTTTTACAATTAATTTGCAACAAATTGTAGCAAATTTGTTGTAGAATAATAATCAGTAAAAATCACAAAATGCCATATTTTCACCTGATTTTCCAAAAACGCAAATAACTCGGAAACTAAATGCCAACATCTGATAACTTTATGCGCGGAACGCCACATATTTTCTTAATATTTTTATAGGTTATCTATAAAAATATTTTTTTTTAGTTTCATTCAATACAATATATATAATGCCAATTTGTCTCAATTTGGAACTAGCTAATATAAATATTTCAAGCTGGTCTGGGAAAAGAAAAAACGTATAATGTCGGCCCTGTCTATCCCGCAAGGGATAAAGACGTGATATTATGTATGATATATAAACATTTTATTAGTTTGTTTCATGAGATTTGATCATAATAATATGATGAAAAATATTTTTTATCAAAAATCCATCCATTGGAATGTGGATTTTTGACTGTTGTTTTCAGTTTGTTTACCTGTCAAAATGTGACTACCATAAATAACGAATAGGATCGAATATTATGTACAGTGCGCGGCACGAAAGTAGAATCTGCGCAGTGCGCGAAAAACAGATCTGAGGTAGGATTCGCGGAGGGAAGTGCGTTACTATAGCAACCGCCGGCGCGGCTGGACGCGTGCCCCCGCGCAGTGCTGTCACGTCTCCCGATGCCCGCGCATGCTCCTCTGTCATCACAAGTACAGGCAGCAACAGCGATTATATTCTATTAATTTTCATTTAGTATTTTTAATAAGATGAATAGAGTTTTAAGACGCCAAACACGTTAAATGATTTACGATGTTTACTGTAATTTTAAAAAGTTTTATTTTCGTCTTTGTTTCATAAAAAGGTTTCTTTTTTATTTGATTAAACACACTATTCTCTAACTTTCTATGCTTTCACTAATAAACTATATAGAAGTACTGGTTTTTCCTGACTGACACATCAACAAGAACCTGCCCCCGAGCGAGAAGAAGATAGTTTATCTCGGGATATAAACGGCGTCGCGGGTGCCATGCTGCGGGGGCTGTATAAGTACTTAGTCTATCAATTCATTACATATATATCTAAATATATATAAATTACGTGGCACATTGTTTGTCCGCGCGATGGACTCCATAACTACTTACTTAACCGATTTAAATCAAATTTTCACACCGTGTGCAGTTTGATCCAACTTGGAACATAAGATATTTGTATGTACCCCAGGCGAAGCCGGGGCGGCATCTTTATAAAAAAAACGCTGACTAAGTATTTTCGCATCGACTGTACCTGCGCAGTAGACGCCATTTTTGTTCTAGTCTCGTGCCGCGTACTGTAGTCAATGTGACTACCAGAATAGAATCAAATATTATATAGCGAAGTGTAGTTCGCAGTGGAAATAAAGGAAAAAAGCTACCTCGCCATGTTTGATTATTAGTGAACTTTAACATGCGGTGGCACGCGAAGCGACTACGTCGCCCTAGATTGCGCGTAATTGCCATAGACTTATTAATTTGAAACAAACCAGGAAAGCAAAAAAAAGCTAATTTCTTCGTAAATAATCCGTGAAAAACATGTATCTAATTCTTTTATAATAAAAAGAAGTTAGGGTGTCTGAGGTTTTGCGCTTTTTCATTAACACGTTGTATAATATACTCTGTGGTATGGATGGGACAGCCACAGATCTAAGGCCACAGACATGAGAAAGAAATCTGAAGTGCTATTTTTGAACGCGTGCAACTCGTCTTCGAACGATTTTTGTATTGAAAAATCGTTCGTAGACGAGTGTCCCGTGTTCAGAAATAGTACACGGGAGTCCACGGGAGTCCGGGTGGCGTCCCGGGGACGCCGGACGACACTGCGAGCGACAGTAGATGCCACAGAGCACTGCCGAAAAACTGGATTTACGGATTTTAGGGCATAGAACACGTGTCAATTGAGTTTGAATTTGATGGCATTTTTTTTTCATTTTCACCCTCACTCCCTTATTTGTCTATGATCTTTATTGCCTACAGAAAACATAAGGCAGTGGGTCGTCTGATACTAGTAATAGTATCTTCTTCGTAGTTTGTGCCACAGAGTTGCCACAGAGCACAGCACAATATTGACAAAGGCCAACGGAACGAAACATTAGCGAAAGTTTATATGGCGAAACCGCGAAACGCTGTCTAGTATGAATTTAACGATTTCGTTTCGCCACAGAATACATATTTAATAGTAGTTCGCTTGCGGTGTGATGAGTGAGACGCACTAAATAATTTCATACCAGACAGCGGTTCGCGGTTTCGCTAATACCCTTTTTCTTTTTTCTTTCTTTCTTTTCTTTATTTTCGGACAACAAAGATCCACAAACACATTACAAATACTTTACTTAAATTAAATTATATAAATATATATATAAATTTTTTAAATAAGATGAGATGTAGTTATATGGTCCATTAATGTCTTCAACAATCTTGTCTTTCCGTCACCGTCCGGATGAAGTGTCTCAGCTCAGGAGTGCTATTTTTGAACGCGTGACTCACTAAAACGGAATTCGTGCACGACTACAAGTCACACTCGTCTTCCAAGTCAGGAAATGCCATTTTGCCATATTTTTTAAACCATCGCTTGAACTGTAGTGCTGCCAACCTTCAACGAAAAATATTTCATTTCTTCTTATTTCACGCAGAATTTTTTATAAACTTTTTTAAGGTTATTAAGGATTTTTAAAATGTTTACGAAGTGTAGCGTCAAACGGAACGTAAAATCATGACATAGGAACTTCAAATGACAGGAAGTGACTTTGACATAAAAGCGTTCGTCGCCCGCGGAAACGAGCGGTCTCAACCGCTCGTTGCAATCACTCGTCAACTAACGATTCAAAAATGCGGCCTTTTGGAAACACTCGCGTCAATCACTCGTTTAGTGAGTCACGCGTTCAAAAATAGCACTCCAGGAGTGCTATTTATGAACGCGTGACTCACTAAAGCGCAAGTCGTGCACGACTACGAGTCACGCTCGTCTTCCAAGTCATGAAATGCCATTTTGCCATATTTTTGAAACCATCGTTTGAACTGTAGAGCTGCCAACCTTTAACGAAAAATATTTAATTTCTTCTTATTTCACGCAGAATTTTTTTAAAACTTTTTTAAGGTTATTATGGATTTTTAAAATGTTTAAGAAGTGTAGCGTCAAACGGAACGTAAAATTATGACATAGGAACTTCAAATGACAGGAAGTGACTTTGACATAAAAGCGTTCGTCGCCTGCGGAAACGAGCGGTCTCAACCGCTCGTTGCAATCACTCGCCAACTAACGATTCAAAAATGCGGCCTTTTGGAAACACTCGCGTCAATCAATCGTTTAGTGAGCCACGCGTTCAAAAATAGCACTCCAGTATAATGAGATACTAAGTATCGGTGTTGTACGGTATGTGGCATCAAAGATGGCGTATGTTCTTTGGCAGCCTCGTGGGAGATTTTGGCGACAAATCTATACGAGTCCATTTAACAGTCTACTTTAACTATTTCACAAATTGTTCTCGAGCACGAGCATTTAAAACACCAAACTACACCAATTTCATATTATAAAGTCCACTTAAATCAATTTGCGAAATTGTATAAGGCAAACGACAACTGAACCCCTTGACTTCCCACCAAAAAACCTGCCATATTTTTGAAACCATCGCTTGAACTGTAGTGCTGCCAACCTTCAACGAAAAATATTTCATTTCTTCTTATTTCACGCAGAATTTTTTATAAACTTTTTTAAGGTTATCAAGGATTTTCAAAATGTTTAAGAAGTGTAGCGTCAAACGGAACGTAAAATCATGACATAGGAACTTCAAATGACAGGAAGTGACTTTGACATTGCTTTGACACAAAAGCGTTCGTCGCCTGCGGAAACGAGCGATCTCAACCGCTCGTTGCAATCACTCGTCAACTAACGATTCAAAAATGCGGCCTTTTGGAGTGCCATTTTTGAACGCGTGCCACTCGTCTTCGAACGATTTTTGTATGAAAAAATCGTTCGAAGACGAGTGGCACGCGTTCAAAAATAGTACCCTTGGAAACACTCGCGTCAATCACTCGTTTAGTGAGTCACGCGTTCAAAAATAGCACTCCAGTAGAGGTGCATGTACGTCCTCAGCTAACATTTTATGATGCCGTTGTCACTCTCCCGCACCCTCCTCACCAAGGATGCTACTTTCTTTCGAAGGATGGCATGAAAACCGTCCGTATGGGCCTGAGCAAACATTTCGGACTCGCTGCAGAAACGTGGGAGTTTCAACATCATCCTGAAAATGTTATTATATTGGATGCGTAGTGTATCGAGCGACTTATTGGCAAACTTAAACCATAGGCCGCCCCTTCGAGCAACACGGCCTCCGTACCGGACGGAGGGAGTGGGCAAAGCGACAATTTACTATGACAATTTTTCTGGCGTTTTTTGCGGGGGGAAATGTGCACACAAGTTTAGTTCCGCACACCTACATACAAAACTTAAACTGTCACTTGATAGTAATTATGACATTGTCACAAAAAATGACATAAAAAAGAAAAAATAATTTGTGTACAGATGAGTCACACAACTAACACATAGACATGCATATGCCTAATTTTGGCTTGTACCTTGACAGAGGGGAATGCAGCATATGGCTACTCCCTTCCGTGTTGCTCGAAGGGCCGCCCGTGTACATACTCTGACAATAAGCCTTAAACAGGGTAATTGACAACATATACTTAACTGGAAGTGGTACTTTTAATATATGCAATCGAAAGTACCTTGTATGTATATACTTCCATATTTTTTGTATGTTTTTTAAACCAGTATTTAATTTTTAATACATTTTTGAAAAAAGGCCGCAAACGTAGGATTTATAAACAAATATCTGTGCCTCATCACCTGTCATTGTCAATCTGACGTAACATAATGACATTCACAGGACGTTGGCAGTCTGTGTTGCCATATTTGGGAAATGTCCCGGATGTCTGGAAATTTTCTAGAGGCATTGCCTCTCTCTCAGTCTTAGAGCTCTCAGTGAATGATAAATTGAAAAATATCGTATCCGTTTTCACTGTTTTGTTAACCGACTTTAAAAAAAAGGAGGAGGTTTACAATTCGCTGTAATCTTTATTTTTTAATGTAAATGCCGGCCAGTATATTTTTTAGATTTAATAATGATTTGGATTGCTTATTTCTTTTAGCTGTCAAATATGTTCCTGATATTTTACTTGTTTCTTTGGCGTTTAGAAAATATGAAAGTCTAAAACACATCTCTTATTCTTTACAGACTGGACGGAACCGGTTCAAAGCAATAAATAATGGTTTGGCATCAGTTTTGGGCTTCGCCATGGCGCTCAAAGCTATTTATTTAAAATTAATGATGAATGCAATTTTTTAAATATTTTAGGAATCTTTTGGGAATGACATCAGTTTTGTAATCATTAAGCAGTCAGCACACCCGAAAACGTCCCTTGCCTTGTACATTATAATTTGATGGTATAAATGGACGAACTGACTTTGCCTTACATAGGTACAAGGCAAGAAAAAAGGTTTTACGTCAGATTGACAGTGACAGGGAACGAGGCACAGATATTTGTTTATAAATCCTACGTTTGTGGCCTATTTTCAAAAATTCATAAAAAAATAAATTCTTGTTTAAAAAAATATAAAAAAATATGGATGTATGTATATACAAGGTACTTTCGATTGCATATATAAAAAGTACCACTTCCGGTAAAATACATGTTGTCAATTTAGACTTGGTCAGAACATCGGGCAAACAAACCTATCGGATTAATGTTTCGTTCCGGAACGTTTCGTTTCGTATTCGCGGCTGTGTGCTACAGGCGTAACGGTGTCGGTGTAAACAAACAAACAGATTTGTAGAGTCTTCAATCACATTCTAATCGAAGGGTAGAGTAAGTACTAGAAATTGATAAGTATAGTGACTAGCAACTTAGGCAAGCTACTCCACCAGTCAGTTGCCTCCTTCTACTCCATCACGTCTTACCCTTTGCGGGGTAGACAGAACCCAAGGTCATACCACTCAAAAGTTCATGTTTATTGCTCCTCATCTTTTGTCGTAAATTAATAAAACTACAATATTATTTTATAATTGAGAAAAAGAAAAGTACTTCCATAAATATCAATTACTTAGGAAGACTGTACTTCAGAAAAAAATGCGTATGTGTGTATGCAAATTTCATGATTATCGGTTCAGTAGATACGGCGCGAAAGCGTAACAAACAAACTCACTTTCACATTTATAATATTAGTTGGGTTTATAGCCTACTAGCTGTTACCCGCGGCTTCGCCCGCATAATATATAGCCTATGTCCTTCTCGGTACCTTAACCTATGTGTATGCAAAATTTTATGATGATCGGTTCAGTAGATACGGCGTGAAAGCGTAACAAACAAACTCACTTTCGCATTTATAATATTATAGTTGGGATTGGGACTAGCTGTTACCCGCGGCTTCGCCCGCGTAGTATATAGCCTGTGTCCTTCTCGCTACCTTAACCTATGACATGTGGTCTCAACGCCTTAATCGTACGATTTGTTCTCAGAGACTCGCATAGATGGCGCCACTCGAAACTACACAACATTGTATCTACCGTATTATGAGAATATAAAAACATAATTCACAAAACATATCTTTTTAAAAATCAAAACAATATTTTAGGCATAATATTTTTAAATGACACCGTATATTTAATAAGTTAAAGGCTAACGCAGATTACCGCCATCTAGTATCGACTACCAAGCAACTCTCCTGCGCCATACATTCGCCTGCTTTTCGCAACCTTAATTTGGTCCAATATTTTTGTATGAGGTGGGCAGACGTTAGTATTATATTGTCTTTGCCTATGAATATGCAAAATTTCATGACGATTGGTTCAGTAGATACGGCGTGAAAGCGTAACAAACAAACAAACTCACTTTCGGATTTATAATATTAATTGGGATTGGGATAGTTGGGATGGGATGTCCTTCTCGGTACCCTAACCTATGTTTATGCAAAATTTCATAGTTGGGATTGGGATAGTTTGGATACCTAAAGTAAAATAAAATTAAGCTGGTAGGTAACTAAAGCATAGGTAGTAAGGTAGGTACCTAGCTCTTGGACTAGACTATTCAAGCGTCAGGCAGGTGGCCGGTTAAAATCTTTTCCAAATTACACTACAATATGAATTACTGACAACCACAGCTGAGGATGCAACAGGATGCTCAAATGGAGACAGAATTAGTTTTATGAGGGTATGAGGTGCAACCAGTTAACTGATGTGAGGTAAAAATTTAACATCCATTAAAAAAATCCTTTTTTTGTTACTGAAAATAAGCTTTATTAAAAAAAGTGTAAATTACACAATGATAACTTATTGCTTAGTTACACGAGTTAAAAGTAGATTGATACAAAGCAAAAATTCTAAATAAAATCTATGAATTGGTTTGTACATTGTTAAATTTGTTTATTAAACAGTGTAAATCATTAAATTTTTAGTCATTATTGGCAGTTATTGGTTGTGCACTCCACTTATGCACTAGACCAATGATTGTGGGGTGGGCAGTAGGCTACAGACTCTTGACTTGCGGAAAAACAGCGAAAATTTAACATAATATTTTGAAGAAAACTTTGAAAATTCGCTCGCCTGGCAATTAGGCGATTTCCATTGAGCACTGATCAGTGCGCAACCAAGTGTTATACTTCACAATAATGCTTCGGAAGGCACGTTAAGCCGTTGGTCCCGGCTGTCATTGTTGATGGCAGTCGTTAAGCTATGTCAGATGCCTTAAGGCAGCTTAAAAAATCTGACACCAGTGTTGGCCACTTACACATACGAAAAACAAACTTCACAATTTATAATATGTAAATCTGTCTGTTAGATACTTGATGGGTGGCCTATTGTGCTAACAAACTAAATAGACTAATACAGTCTTATACACGATGGAATAACAAATATTGGTAACTATGAGAACAAGATCATTTTACCAATTAATAACATTAAAATAAATTATATAAATATCACAAAAACATTGTTTCTAGGTATGTAACATTCAATATGTTTTATAAAAAATATATTTTAACATGAATTATGTAATATCAACTCTGAAGGCACGAGAAGCACCAAAATATTGCTCTAAGTTGTTATTGCACCAGCATCTTTCAAACAATATTACCAGCCTCCAATGTTTTCACCCAGAATAATTTAAGATTTTAAGAATACATTAATTATAAGATTTTGAAGACGTGGTGCTTTGTAGTAATCAACAATTTTAGAAATGCTGATTTAAATTAATCAATTAGGGAGCTTGTAACTGATATCATCATGTTTAATTGTACTTTAAATTTCTATTTGAATTTATGTAATAATTTACATGTAAAGCTTCAATTTGTTTTAAACCATATGTCTTAGTCATTATACATTCCATCAAGTAAAAAGTCCATTCTTTTGTAATGTCTATTTTTCCAGGCTTCTTGTCCACGTCGCAATGCGATGTATCCCAGCACGGCAAACAGTGGCACTATTAAAATTGTTATCACAACTGGCATAATCATTCCTGGCTGATTTGCTTCAATACTCTCACCCTTCAGGTGACCAGCATTGGGATTAGGAATTTGGTCAGATATAATTGTTTTGGAAGATGTTTTAGGAGCACTTGGAACATCATGACCTGAACCATGTAGAGCTTCATAGGACAAGACTGTTGGTTTGTGATTTACTTTAACATCCATATTCTTCTTAGGAATTGATGAGTCAATTCTAGAACTATTCATTATTTTTGTGTCGTTTTTCGTATTACGTGTGCCATTTAGTTTGGTGGTAGTGAGTTCATGGTCCATTGTTTCTGAAGACTTGGTTGGGGCAGATTCTTTGCCTTTGAATTCTTCTGGATTGACTCCTTTTCGTGGCACGATCGAAGTATTCTTAGGTTTTCCCAATTCTTTATCTAAATCCATATAGATGATACTGTTATTTTGAGGCATGGTTAAATTTGTGTTAATTTGTGTAATAGCACCTCCTTCGGCAGCTATTGTTATCTCAGTTTTACTTGTTACATTATTTGGTGGCACTGAACCTGTAGTTCTTTGCACTGTATTATTTATTGTATTCGGGGGATTTTCCAATGTAAAGTTACTTCCGCAAATTAAAGGTAAAAATAACATTTGAATAAACAAAAACTCTAACATTTTGCCGTAGGTTTGCTGACACTCTTTATACTTTTATATATAAGAAATTAAAAAGCCTTGGTATTTTTGAAAATAAATACAAACAAAATTTCCTAAAATCTATGTAAATTATAAGGAAAACGAAATAAATAAAAATAAAAAACACTCCACGATTCAAGTTCCACCCATTGACGTTGACAAAACAATTATTTAATCAGCCTCAGCTGACGTTTGACAGTATAATACTTTTGAGCACTGAGCCCAAAATACATACATTGTCCAAGGAATATATTATACTTTCTATAATCTTAGAAAACCTAATCTATACGTGATCTACGCAAGAAAGGCTTTGCTTGTCTCTTTGAATAGACAAAATATTGAAACCTTGCTACCTACGAATAAGTTCGTAGCTTGCTACACTTGCTTGACCAAAACTGGTTTTTTATAACCCGTGACTTCACAAAAGGACAAGTGACTGCCTTCGAGCAACACGGCCTCCGTACCGGACGGAGGGAGTGGGCAAAGCGACAATTTACTATGACAATTTTTCTGGCGTTTTTTGCGGGGGGAAATGTGCACACAAGTTTAGTTCCGCACACCTACATACAAAACTTAAACTGTCACTTGATAGTAATTATGACATTGTCACAAAAATGACATAAAAAAGAAAAAATAATTTGTGTACAGATGAGTCACACACAACTAACACATAGACATGCATATGCCTAATTTTGGCTTGTACCTTGACAGAGGGGAATGCAGCGTATGGCTACTCCCTTCCGTGTTGCTCGAAGGTGACTGCCCTCCAACACTTTCACACGCATCACTCGTCACGTTCGCTTAGGCCAATACATATGTCGCAGTCATCTGGTTGAATTTGCTATTTGATTGAATGACTAGCGCGTTCATTGAATGGCGACGTTCAATTGAATGACTGAAGGACAGCTCGTCAAGTCGTTGAATGTAACGTTCAACATCTTGACTGAATGAATGTCATTTAAGCTATGGGTTCCCTGAGCAAACGCTCGTGCACTGCACGATCGTGCAGTGCCGCCGCTATCCGATGGGTGGACTTTAGACGACGGACGTCAATCATTAGTGTTGCTAGTCTAGCCATTTGTTAAATCGATATCATAGACGATAAATTTACTGGGGTACTATTTTTGAACGTGTGACACTCGTCTTCGAACGATTTTTGTATGAAATTCGTTCGCAGACGAGTGTCACGCGTTCAACAATAGTACCCCTGTTCAGTATTTTATAGTCTCTCTAATATATGGGTAGTATGATATGAGCACGAGATTAGTCATTCGCAAAGCTTAGCACCTGAATGCATTATTTAAACCTCTGTTTACTAACTAGCACGATAACAAATATATAACTATATATAACTTACTTACGTGGATTCAAAAGTATCATAACTTTTTGATGTGGATACGTGTTGTTCCTTTGGAACCTGTCCTGTCAGTCTTAGATAACTATTTTGTGAAAATTAAGGCGAAGTGCTATATGCGATTTTAGTGCCAGTGCCACCCAGAATTAAATTATTTTACTCCTAAAAGAATTCATGGTGGCGCTAGTTTCGCATAACACCTACGGCGCCTTAAATTTTATGGTGAAAATCATTTAAGTGTTTGGTATGACAATGTGTGTAGGATATACTGGCGATAATTTTTAGGAATAAGGGTTAAGTGCTCACACAGTGGGCCGTGTGGTTCCCATAGAGTAATATGTATGTATGCCCACTAACATGCTAAACGTGGTCTTTGGGTTTTATGACTGTGCTATGTTTACCCGGCAAGTAAATGTAGCAAGGCCACTAACATGAAAAAGAAGTTTTTTTGCTCATGGCGGACAGCAACCGCTCGAAAATGAATAATGTAAACTAATAAAACAAAGTTTAAAAAGGAGATAAATTCGACCTACCCGTACTGTAGCCCACCGTAATGTAATATTGTCAAAATTATCCAGTTCTTTTCTATATATTGTCGTTCTATTCCAGCAGCGTACTTGTGTACCGAAATCCAAAAGTGTAATTATGTATGAATATTATTTTTGTCTTGTTCGTGCATATCTCAAAAATTAAAAATGGGATTGCAAAAGGTAGGTAAATGATGTATATAGACTTAGTTATGGAACAGTTTTAACGAAAGTGTTTTGAAGTTGGATTATTTTCAATTGTTCTAGTTGTATTTATGTTAATTATACCATAAATACATCAGCACCCGTAGCATGGCACCCGCAACGCCGCTTATATCGCGCGATAAACTATTTACATATCCCTCTTTAATATTACGGTAAATAAGATGGCGATAGTCGATAAACGTTATCTCGTGTGCCATTCTACAGGCTTAGAAACAATTTCAAAATAATCTTCTTGCTCATCTTAAAGTCACAACTTAACGAGTACAATAATTTTATTTAATTTATACTAATTACTACAGATACATTCTGCAAAATATTTAATTGTTTCAAAAACATTCCGAGTTGAAGAAAATATCACGGAACTTCGTTTAATATAACGATACGCTTCAACATGAAGTAATATTTAATCAGGCAAACTTCCAAATCGAATGGCTATACTTACTTTAAAACTATTACAAACTATTATTAGATCTACCCAAAATTCAAGAAATACAGTCAGTTTGTCATGTAGGATATATTTTCATCTTTGTTTTTTAATTCAGGTGTCATCTAAATCGACAATCGATAACATAAAAATGTAAAGATTAATATGGAAACTCGCAATTTTTTCAGTTGGGAACACTGTTGCGGTGAACTTTGACCACCGCCGCCGTGCACGACCGCAGACAACGCCGTCCGGGGAAACCACCCAAACGTGTTTCCATAGAAAATGTATGGGTGACGTCATTCAACGTTTTGCTGACGAGCGTGCGATCACGATCGTGCAGTCGGGGAACCCATAGCTTTAGCGAAGTCGTTGAATCTTAGCCGACTTTGTAATATTTGGTGGTAGCATGATTTCATTTTTCTTAGTTTTTAAAGTAGCCGGCGGCGGCGTTATAATAGGTAAATCCATAACGTCATACTATTTTAATACAAATAACGCACTTTTAAGTAAATTTAATCGAAAAAAATATCAACATCGTGCCATCTGGAGTGCTATTTTTGAACGCATGACTCACTAAACGAGTGATTGACGCGAGTGTTTCCAAAAGGCCGCAATTTTTAATCATGCGTTGACGAGTGATTGCAGCGAGCGGTTGAGACCGCTCGTTTCCACAAGCGACGAACGCTTTTATGTCAAAGTCTCTTCCTGTCATTTGAAGTTCATCTGTCATCATTTTACACTCCGTTTTACGCTACACTTTTTGAACATTTTAAAAATTCCTTAATAATTTAAATAAAATTATTTTAATACGGTTTTTATCGCGTTTATTACATTATTTATACACTTAACGTTTCGAGCACTTTACAAGTAAGGACCTGCTAATACGTTGCATTCGCCAAAATAGATTCGACGCAGTAAATATATTAAAAGACATTGAGAATTTGTCCAAAGAGCTTCAATCAAAATTATCATCCCAAGACTTTGAACAGTGCATTAAATTTACGGATAAACGAGCCAGTCATACCTATGACGCATGTAAACAACGTCAAATTGCTAAATTCGAAAAACTAACAACCCATCGTTCGAAAAAAGATGTCACTGTCACTCGTGAAAATCAAGAAATGTCAAAGTCAAATGAATCGGTTGTCAATTTATGTAAACAAACGCCGATAGATACGTTAGCAATTGAGGCTCTGAAAAATGGATTAAATTATGCGGTGGCACCCAGGAGAATCCCATATGAACATATCATCTGTTCGGTAGAAAACGTCCTGGTTAAAAATCAGTTGAAAAAGGACGATTTGGAAGCGATACGCCAAGATGTGTCAGCAGTTCTTCGTCATGGCAAGCCGCCAAAACCAAATCTTCCTCGTGAACAATATCTTGCACTTCCCAGCCTTCGCAAGAACCCGGACGTTACCATCTTACGAGCTGACAAAGGTAATTCAACGGTTATAATGGACACCTCGGATTATAACTCTAAAATAGAAGAACTGTTATCGGATGAAAGCACATATAAACAAGTTAAAAATGATCCTACTAACAAGATCGTCACAAAAACAAAAGAATTAATATCAAAATACTCCGAAAAACTAAACTTAGATGCCATGTCACTCGTACCTTCCTGTGTGAAACCGCCAAAATTATATGGCCTTCCAAAAATACACAAAAAAGATTGCCCATTACGACCCATTGTGAGCCAGATTGATTCACCAACTTACAAACTGGCACAACACCTAGCGAAGATATTATCACCACTTCGTGGGCACACTGATACTTATGTCAAGGACTCTTACCACTTCATCAGCTTAATTAAAGATCTACAACTTACTGATGATGACACAATGGTTAGTTTTGATGTGCAGTCATTATTTACCAACCTTCCCCTGTATGACTGTATTGAAATCGTTAAGAGAAGACTAGAGGACCACCAGCTACCTCAAGAATATGCAGAGTTGCTTGAGCACTGCTTAACATCAGGCTACCTTTTCTGGGAGAATAAATTTTACCTACAAATCGACGGTGTTGCCATGGGGTCACCAGTCTCCCCCATTGTCGCCGATATATTTATGGAAGACCTTGAGGAGAAGGCTCTTTCATCAACCCTGGCTATGCCGAAGATGTTCAAACGGTACGTAGATGATACTTTCGTTGTTCTCCCAAAAACTCAAGTTTCTTTATTACTAAACCATCTTAATTCAATTAATAACAAAATTAAATTCACCTTAGAAACTGAGACAAATAATTCATTAGCTTTTCTTGACATTTTAATCATTAGAAATCCTGATAATACTATTAGTCATACTGTGTATAGAAAGCCTACCCATAACGACAAATATCTCAATGGCAAATCCCATCATCATCCATGTCAGTTGGCTACCGTTGGTAAATCTTTGTTTCAGAGAGCACATGGCATCTGTGACACCCACCAACTCAAGGAGGAGCTTCAACGAGTAAAATCGGTTTTAAGAAGCAACAACCTCAACCTCCCAAAAACACATCACAGAAGCCGCCCAAAGCCTCACACAGTTGATCGCTTTCCTGCCATCTTACCATATGTAAAGGGAGTCACGGACAAAATTGGTAATATACTTAAGCGTGCTTCAATCAAGACCTATTACAAGCCGCACAAGAAAATAAACCAACTTTTAAGACCTGTCAAATCTAATATCCCGTTACAAGATGCTGGAGTTTATAAAATTGACTGTGAGTGTGGTTTATCATACATTGGGCAAACAAAGAGAAGCATCGGTACCCGTATAAAAGAACATATTGCTGACATGAAGCATAGGCGCTCAACGAAGTCTGCAGTCTGTGAACATGCCCTAGACAAACCCAACCATTATATGCGTTTTGATAATCCTCAAGTCCTTGCAAAAGAAAACAGATACATTCCAAGAATGCTTCGTGAGGCTATTGAAATTAAAAAACATCCTAATTTCAATAGAGAGGATGGTTGGCAGTTACCACCAGCTTGGGATCCAGTCATCAATTTAATCAAATCTCAAGCTAAGCAGAAGACTGCAAGACCTTCAGACACCGTGAGCCAATACTGCGTACATCCGGAACGTTATCAATAAATATTTTAGGCGGTAGATTTTGCAGTTCTTATAAAATACTAGACAAATGTCAACTTAGTCTACCTGCGACCACGAACACTGTAAAGTGCTCGAAACGTTAGGTGTATAAATAATGTAATAAACGCGATAAAAACCGTATTAAAATAATTTTATTTAAATGTGTAACAATCGCGAAAACATAAGAAAACATTATTCCTTAATAACCTTAAAAAGTTTTAAAAAAATTCTGCGTGAATTAAGAAGAAATGAAATATTTTTCGTTGAAGGTTGGCAGAACCATATTTTTGAAACCATCGCTTGAACTGTAGTGCTGCCAACCTTCAACGAAAAATATTTCATTTCTTCTTATTTCACGCAGAATTTTTTATAAACTTTTTTAAGGTTATTAAGGATTTTTAAAATGTTTAAGAAGTGTAGCGTCAAATGGAACGTAAAATCATGACAGATGAACTTCGAATGACAGGAAGTGACTTTGACATAAAAGCGTTCGTCGCCTGCGGAAACGAGCGGTCTCAACCGCTCGTTGCAATCACTCGTCAACGCATGATTCAAAAATGCGGCCTTTTAGAAACACTCGCGTCAATCACTCGTTTAGTGAGTCACGCGTTCAAAAATAGCACTCCAGGAGTGCTATTTTTGAACGCGTGACTCACTATAACGCAAGTCGTGCACGACTACAAGTCACACTCGTCTTCCAAGTCACGAAATGCCATTTTGCCTTATTTTTGAAACCATCGCTTAAACTGTAGTGCTACCAACCTTCAGCAAAAAATATTTCATTTCTTCTTATTTCACGCAGAATTTTTTTAAAATATTTTTATGGTAATTAAGGATTTTTAAAATGATTAAGATGTGTAGCGTCAAACGGAACGTAAAATGATGACAGATGAACTTCAAATGACAGGAAGTGACTTTGACATAAAAGCGTTCGTCGCCTGCGGAGACGAGCGGTCTCGACCGCTCGTTGCAATCACTCGTCAACTAACGATTCAAAAATGCGGCCGTTTGGAAACACTCGCGTCAATCACTCGTTTAGTGAGTCACGCGTTCAAAAATAGCACTCCTGTTCGAGCCAAGTTCGAGCTGTTTGACGCCATATTTGTTTTGGTGACTACTAGCGCTGCAATGGTAAAAAAATGAACTAGATTTGAATCACCTGACCTTAGAGTATCAATATAACTATAGAGCGCTCCTAATGTTTTTCGTCGTTGTGAGATGTTCTATAGATTGTATCTATAGATGTAGCGCGGTCGGTAGTGATGTGCATTGCGTCGTGCGAAACGTCGCAAATGAGTTACATCCGAGGGCGTCTTTGGATGTAAATCACTTTTAATAAATTTTGAATCTTTCAATCTGAGTTTTTAGATATGAAATTAATCATCGTCCTCGTCATCATCGTCATCGTCATCATCCATGTCATCGTCATCATCCTCGTCATTGTCAACGTCTCGTTATCGTCACCGTCATCGTCATCGTCATCGTTATCATCATCATCATCGTCATCGTCATCATCCATGTCATCATAATCGTTCTCGTCATCGTCGTCGTCATCATCGTCGTCGTCATCATCGTCGTCGTCATCATCCATGTCATCGTCATCGTCATCGTCATCATCCATGTCATCGTTATCGTCCTCGTCACCGTCTCGTTATCGTCACCTTCACCGTCATCGTCATCATCATCATCGTCCTCGTCATCGTCGTCGGCATCATCGTCATCATCCATGTCATCGTCACCGTCACCGTCATCGTCACCGTCAACGTCATTGTCATCGTCAACCTCATCGTTATCATTATTATTACCACTGGGAGTGTACCCGGGTGTTTCCAACCGGGTACGGCCAGGCACCACTAGGTACTAATAGGCATGACCGGATACCATCGGATGCCTACAATCGGCTACCATCGTCTACAATCGTGTGACATCAGTTCCCATCGAATTCCATTGGGCTACCACTTGCATGTTTCTACTACAAAAAATATTCCTTACATCCAAACAAGAAGGTAAACCAAACAAATGGTAACAAAATACAGTCGAATACAAAACCTCCTTCTTTTTAAAGTCGGTTACAAAATAACAAGAATATAAAAAGTATCAAAAAATCAAATTTCAATTACATCACTATCACTACATATTATATAACAAAGTCCTCATATTATAAAACATCATCATATTATAAAACAAAGTCCTGCGCCGCGTCTGTCTGTCTGTCTGTTCGCGATAAACTCAAAAACTACTCCACAGATTTTAACACGGTTTTCACCAATAGATAGAGTGATTCATGAGGAAGGTTTTAAGGTATAATACATGCCCGAGCGCAGCCGGGTAGGGCTGCTAGTTATAAAATAAATATCGTGAAAGAGCCGAAGGTTTCTTCTGATTTTTGCCATTCGGCTACGGAACCCTAAAAACCTTCCAAAGTTCGTCTGTTTAACATTAAGGAATTAAAAAATAAAAATGCATTTAGAAAATTAATCAATATTTATCATAATAATTGTAATACATATACAAGTAAAACTACAAATATTCGGGTCCAATGTGGTACAACACTAAATCTAATGCGGGAAGAAGTAAGGCGGGGGACGTGGAACCATGTGCTGCGTTTACCCGCCCGCGCGCCTCCCGCAACACCCTCTTACCCCCTAGTCAATTACAATAAAATCAGTGTTTTAGAGGCAAAATATTACTCACCGATGAAAAGAAATATCATTCTTCTTTTTATTTTGCTTCCGGGAATCATGTTTATAACTCGGCACTACACATTTCACCATAATTATTGAAAAAACGTAAAATAATGGCGGGAGAAACAATCCGTGCGCGTGACCTCGGGTGACTAATCGCGACGTTCGCACTGTTTTGAAGCTGTTCATACCCGTGCTTACGGTTCATACTCGTAGACGCGCGCTCTATAGTTAATATTTATACTCTAAGCACCTGACTGATTTTATGTCCGCTATGTTCAAAGGGCTATGTTTCAACCCGCTAACTAGTTGGACGTTGAGCGACGCTTGTTCAATCAACGTTTGGCCTAGTCATCCAATTAAACGTGGTCATTCAATGAACGCGCTAGTCATTCAATCAAATAGCAGATTCAACCAGATGACTGCGACACATACCTTAGAGTATAGTAAATATTTATACTCTAAGGACACATACACTCGTTGTTTTGGCCTGATTAAGGACGCTTGCAGTCTTGGTTGGCGTCTTGGCGACCCTAATTGACCGTGTTGAGAAGGCTTTACCTACCTATTTTGACAATTATGACATTGAAATGACATACAGTTGTCAAAATAAACTGAGAAAAAATGATCGGGATGTGAAGAAAACCAAAATATATTTTTATATTCAAGATGAGGACCAGGAGTAATTCTGGCGTTCGTTTAGATTATTATCAAAGAGTGGTACATAAATTAATATTAGATCATCAACAGCCTGTGACAGGGTTGTTCCCGGCCAGTCCTCACAATGATCATGCCTGGATTCGGGATAACTTATACTGCATACTGGCAGTATGGGGGCTGTCCATGGCATTCAAGAAAATTGCGGATCAAGACGAAGATCGTGCAAAAACGTATGAGTTGGAGCAAAGCTGTGTCAAGTTGATGAGGGGTCGGTATATATTTATTTATTATAACACTGTATTTTTAGATACTTTTTGTATAACACACTAATTTATTTTTGGTATACAGGTTTATTGATGGCTATGATGCAACAAAAGGAAAAAGTGGAAAAATTTAAAAGCACACAGAATCCTTTAGACTCACTCCATGCTAAGTATTCATCAACAACAGGTCGAACTGTTGTCAAAGATAATGAGTGGGGTCATCTTCAAATTGATGCCATTTCTCTGTACTTGCTTATTCTGGCACAGATGACTGCGTCAGGTCTTCAAATAGTGTTCTCCCTAGATGAAGTTGCTTTTATTCAAAATCTTGTATTTTATATTGAGTCAGCATACTGTACACCTGACTACGGTATTTGGGAAAGAGGTGACAAAACAAATCATGGTTTGCCAGAACTGAATGCAAGTTCTATTGGCATGGCTAAAGCTGCTTTGGAAGCTATGAATGAACTAGATTTATTTGGAGCCAGAGGAGGGCCTTCCAGTGTGATCCATGTGCTGGCTGATGAAGCTCAGAAGTGCCAGGCAGTGCTGCAATCAATGCTGCCCAGAGAATCTAACAGTAAAGAATTGGATTCTGGACTATTGTCTATTATAAGCTATCCTGCATTTGCTGTTGATGATCCACATTTAATTACCAAGACTAGGGAGACTATAGTGTCAAAACTTCAGGGCAAGTATGGTTGTAAAAGGTTTCTGAGAGATGGCCATAAAACTCCAAGAGAAGACCCAAACAGACTGTATTATGAGCCATGGGAGTTGAGAATGTTTGAAAATATTGAATGTGAATGGCCTTTATTCTTCTGCTATCTTATTCTTGACTACTGCTTCCAAGGAGATAAAGGAAATGTAAATGAGTATATGCAAAAATTAGAAAAAATAATGCTTAGAAAAGACGATGGGATTAAGCTAGTCCCAGAGCTGTATGCAGTGTCATCTGACAAGGCCGACCAGGAGCAGAGTGAGCCAGGCAGCCAGGAGAGGGTGCCGCTCGGCAGATGCCCATTTATCTGGGCACAGTCTTTATACATTTTAGGAAAATTGTTGCAAGAGGTAATATACAACATATCCTATCTCTTGCTATGGACTATAAGTAAACTACATTAGTTACTCATATTTTTCTAGTCTACTTCATCACTCAAATAGATATATATATATATATATATATATATGTACTTTACACTTAACTCACTACTTTTTAGGGTTTCTTAGCTGTTGGTGAGTTGGACCCGCTCAACAGAAGGCTTTGTTTAGAAAAGAAACCTGATGTGGTTGTTCAAATTGTGATACTTGCTGAGGATAACGAGATTAGAGACAAATTGCTAGAATATGACCTTCACGTTCAGACAATCAATGAAGTTGGGCCAATTGAGGTTCAACCAGCCAGGGTTTTGAGTCATCTTTACACATATTTAGGTATGTAATTAAATTTCATTTGACAGCAAAAATCTTTAAATTATATTTTGTTGTTGGTAAAACATATATTTCATTGACGTTATTAACATTTTTCTCCAACCAATTCTCTAGGTAGAAATCTGTGTGCTAATCACACTGTGACTCTGTCACTGTTTATCGATTAATTTCTCGAAAATAAATAAATGCAATTCATATTTATTTTCTCTAACCAATTTTCCAGGTAGAAACAAGAAGTTAGGATTGTCCGGAAGGAAGTCCCGTGATGTTGGCATTCTTAGCACAAGCAAATTATATTCACTCAATGATAGAATATTTGCTTTTACACCACAGGTAATTCACAATTTAATTGATATGCCATATGCGTAACTTATTAATTTTATGAAAAATTGTTTCTATTGATTACAATGAATAATATCTTTTTACATGCAATATCTAAATTCTTCTTCTTCATCCAAGCGTTTTTCATGGTTGCATCCTCAATTGTGATGCGTAAGAACCCGGGACCGCTATATAACAGCTTTCAAGCTTGGATATGATTTTAGCGTAAGTTTTTACGGCCAGCTGCCTGCCTGGCGCCATCCCTCGCTCCTGAATGCAATTTCGACTTTATTAGAAAGAAAGCAGTCTGTAGTTCTATAATGTTGCATTTCTCTTTTTGTGTACTTTTTCATTTTATTCATAACTGGTTATGGGGAATCTGATCAACTGCCTTCACATTTTATCTATTTTTCTTTATTTTCCGCATATTTACATTTCTGCATGTAGGAAAGCTAATCCACAGATTTTTTTATTCAAATGAGTTACTAATTGTTTTATTTGTTTCAATAGTTTTCTGATATGAAGCGTTTCTACATTGCTTCTGACTATGAACTGATGGTTGATACGCTCAAAGCAGAAATTAATTTCTTGAAGTCGTCTTGGCAAAACCTTCTCGGCCGCCCGCTTGTTGTCTTGACATTGAATCAAATGTATTTAGGTATTTTCTTGTTTTTAAACATGTTTTTGCTTGCAATTTGTCCACTCATTTCCTTTTGTGAATAATATGTCTTAGTTTGCAGGTGTAGGTCTCATCCATTTTATTTTGTTGCTTGGTAGCAGGAAGCTTTATATTTATTTATTTATGCTTTTGTTATGTTTTATTATGTTCACACTCATTAAATATACCTATTTGTAAATACATAATATGTTATTCATTAGACAATGATACCTGTATAGACTAAGAAATCATTGTTGGATAATTTATTTTTGGTAAATGTTTTATTTTATTTGTTCGGTTATATGTCCATGTGATAATATACCATATAAAAATGTATGGTGGCTTCTTCTTTCTTACACAGTGGGTACATCTGTCGAAGTATTACCTAGCCATGAAATGTAGGCGCTAAAAATTATATTATAAGTACCTATGAATTATATTGTAATTTGATATGATTTACTTGCGCCTAGATGTCACGGTGGAGCAGTACATAAAGTACAAACGCTATACATTTTAGACACTCCCTAATCACAGCAACCACCCCATCACTTAACAGTACGCAACTAGTGTGATATACCTATTCCCGCATGGGTGTGTCGTAGAATTTCGACTACGAAGAATACTACATGTCGCGCGACCCGGCTCTGCTCGCGAGTACATTCACGGCCAACGTCGCTTTCCTGGGCATGAGCTGGAAGCAAATGCTCGGCCGGCCTACTATCACCCTACTTGCCACGCAGTATTTGTTAGGTAAACAATTTAAACATCAATATTATATCAGTCATATATCTATTCAAAGTGTTTTTACCTCTGACAGCTGTAAATCTGGAAAGTAAAATCAACTTAATAAAGTTGATTTTACTTTATTTGAGAGCAATAGCTCTCAAATTAAAGTTCACATTATTTATAAGTCAGGATGTAGCAAAACTCAATTTTATTAAAAATTGTGTTTTAGTCATAGTAAATTAGTCAAAGGTAAAATAACTTTGAACCAAGGGCAGCTCAAAGGCATTGTAGCGAGATAATTTTTATGTTCCGTCGTATTGAGGCTCGGTGTTTACGTGGTTTCATTTCATTACACATGCACGCATTGAATATAAATTGGTAGATTTTATAAGCTTACAATATGTACATTGTTTTTAAATATATAAAGTCATCAAAACTAAAACATATTTTTCGCAATCTCATGGAAGTCATTAAGACGCTGCTCCAAATAATGCTGGCTCAAAATTATATAAAGCCATACAAAGTGTAACAATCGATCGCAGTGGTTAACTTTGAGTTAGGTAAGATTAAGGATGAATTTTTGTTTTATAAATTTTTGTTGCTCATTAAGCCTACGAAACTAGTTAAATCCAATATTTATCTTTCTTTCAGTTCCGTTGTTTACAGTACTTACTTTTCATGTTAAAATGTCTCAAAGCTTTTGTTTATTATTTTTTATTCAGATTCACGTACCTAATTATCCTTCGAATACAAAGCATAGAAATCAAGACGATATATCGCTAACGTATACAAATAAATAAATAAATAGGGACAGATACTAACTCATTGATAATATATTGAATTTATTTGCTCGAGTAAATGGCCTTATCATTACGTTAAGGTACTTGGAAACCCATTTAAACTCACACCTCATTACTAACCAGGAGTGAATCATACATCGTCCTCGCTTCACAGCTACATTTGTACCGTTGTTGTTGTTAATACTGAAACTTAAAGCATTTCACACCATTTCAGACCAAGGTAAGATCCCAATGGCCATGATAACGACCATGAAGAAGCTTAAGTCGGGCTATATTAACGGCACCAGGGTGACTCTCGGCAATTTGGGAGACTTTCTGAGTACTTCTGCCATAACGAATCTAAGTTTCCTCGGCAGTCAGGAGGATGGCTATCCTGATAGTGAGTATTTTATAGATTTTTATTATCTTGGTCCAAAGAGGGGCAGAGTCGGCTTTAGTCCATTGGATTGGGTGAATACCACAGAGGCTAATACTGCAGTGTCAATGTTCTGTGGGTCGTGGAAGCTGCGTTATCTTTATTATATTTATGTTCCCTAAGAAGCCTTCTACGACATCCACGGGAAGACTTATTGTGGTCTTTTTTACACTGCCGGGAACCACACGGCTAACGCAATACGTACTTATCCTTCCATCTAATCTATTTTTCTTTAATTAATTAATCTTGTTAACAGTAATGTCGACCTTTTCCAGAGTTGAACCCGCAAGTGCAGAGCTACCTAGAGGAGCACCTGCTGAAATCGTTCAGCAACAAGCTGAGCGTGCTGTCGCGGCCGGCCGGCGCCCGCAACCCGCGCGCGCTGCGCCGCCGCATGTCCGTGCGCGGCGCCATCAAGAAGACGCGCTCCATCAACGTGGACTGTGAGCATCGCCAGACATTACTTATATTTTGATGTAGATTGTTATACAAGGGTTGTAAGTACCCTCGAACAATAAGCGCCCTCGCTCGCTTCGCTCGCTCGTGCGCCTAAATATCTCGGGTGCAATTTATCATTTACACTCGAGTTGAACACTACTTTACATTATGAATGCGAGGAAAAATATATGCAATTTGCAACAAATAATAAAACAAGTAAATGCGCGCCAAAACTTTTTATTTTTAAATGGCCGCTCTTGACGGATTCAGCCATTTGTGGTGGCCAGTGCGCTGGTTTTAAAAATAAATTGATGAGTATTATAGGAACAGCCGCCAGGCGCGTGGCCGCCTTCGATTTTCAAATTTACTTACCTCTCTAAGGATGTAAATCAAACTTACAACCCGCATTTTAAGTTTAATACAACCTCCTTTCAGAGCTTGAATGATGTAAGCATACTAACACTTTCACAGCATTTCACTTTAACCGCAGTTTTCCCGGGACTCCGCGTAAATCTTTAACCCCTTTTTCATCCCCTTAGGGGTTGAATTTCTAAAAGTCTTTTTTTAGTGCTCACATCATGAAAGGTACCTGTGAACATCTGTACCAAATTTCAAGTTTAAAGGTATAGTGGTTATGGCTATGCGTTGACATATTAAGTTAGTTTAGGCGGGCGCCCGCAACCCGCGCGCGCTACTCCGCAGCATGTCCGTGCGCGGCGCTATCAAGAAGACGCGCTCCATCAACGTGGACTGTGAGCAAAGCCAATATGTTGTCTAGATAATTTATCCATAAATATATTAGGTTGAAAAACTAAGGAGATTTAACGATTTCAAGAAAATATGTCTATCTCAGTTGCGAAAACGCTATTTTCTGCCGCGACAGCTAAAATTCCGCGCACGCTGCGCTGCCGTACGAAAGCTATGTATAAGATAGAATGGCGCCATCTATACGCCATGTTAAGAAGAAAGGATACTCGATAGGGGTTGAAATTCCATGGTATTGTTATTTCGAGCCTAGAGTCGATATAATTCTATTTGAAGTTGGTTGTCAACCTGAGAGTGCTACTTGCCATAGACTGGCCTTCTTACGGCCTTAGGTTCTGTGTACCCCGTAAGGCATAAAGACGTGTTGCTATGTATGTATATTATTATTGTTATTTATTACTATTTACAGAACTCCTACGAATTTTCATACTTATCACACACCATTCGCTCCTGACATTATTTACCGCATACTTACACACGCACAGACACTGTCACATCCATATTTCCATTATAAATTTACAAACAAGGATAAAAATAAAGAAGCAAACAAACAAACTCGCAATAATGTTCTTGCTTGATTATAATTACATATAAAAAAAAGATTGTTTCTCTTTTCTCTTTTTTTTTTTGCTTGTACTGTACTTACACTATGATTGTAGTCTTATTGTATACCCCTAAAGGAAGCAGCGGGTCATTCCCATCACGAGTATCATTAGATTACTCACTGGGAAGTACACAATAGTGTCATATGTTTTAAAATGTGTAAGACCAAAGTTAATTAAAACAGTAATAAAAAAAAATTGTTAAACTATTACTAATTTTTGATAAAAAAAAAGTTTGCCTGCATTGCATTGCGTTAAGGGTGCGCTAGTCAGGTGTTTCGCCATACAAATTCTGTAGGGTGATGACTCCGTTGTTCGGTATCGTAAAAGTTATGAGTCTCAAAACATTCCGTTTTAACTCGTAATTTTAACGTAACTCTAGGCACAATTAAATACCGGAAGGAGTATAAAATCTCTAAAACAAAATTCATACAAGCATAGTTTGGTTATTAAAAAATATAAATTATTTTACTTTAAATAAAAACATTCAGCTGTTTTATCACAAGAACACTTCTCCCAAACGCATACTCGCGAATTTTTAGACGACGAAGATTTAGATTTTTAACAATATTTGTGTTTGCACACACTAGACTGTTGTTCCGATGTGCTTATACATCAGTGTAAATAGTTTTGCACTGTTCAAAACCGAGTCTATCCTTTTCTCAGCGAAATAGCACGCATTTTAGCCACGTGCGCTGACGAGTTCGAGTTCCCGACTAGCGCATCCTTAAGGCCGCCTTTTGCGCATATTCAAGTTATTAAGTTGTATCATTCCCGTTTTTCCTTTGATGTGCCAAAAAAGGTTTCTATTCTATTCTATTGTTTTAGCTGAAACGCTCGGAATGGAGGGCGAGTATGTGGGCCCCCCGTTGGAGCGCAAGCCCTCCTGGTTGGACGTGGAACCCATATTCGGCCGCAGCCCGTCCCCCGAAGACGCGAAAAAGAAGGCTTTCACCAAGTAGGATTTTTTTTGCACCTACCGTTAGTTTTACGCTTTAGGGCTCTATAAATAGTAGAAATAATATTTAAATTATTGGTCGCCGACATTGAACACGATGAGAACTATATTCTCTTAATGTTTGTATTATTATAAATCATATTTGCAACGCAATGAGGTTGCTTAATTTATACTGTTACACACTGCCGAAAAACTACCTTTATGGATATTAAAGGTAGAACACGCGTCAATTGAGTTTGAATTTCTGTCCCCGAATATAAATTCAAACTTAATTGCATTACATTTAATGATCGTTTTCCTCGCTACAATATTTGTCTATGGACTCTATTGCCTAGGGAAAACACTACGCAGTAGGTCGTCTGATACTATACGGGAAGACCATTACTTTGGTATGAAAAGAAAATACGAAGGCCTTTCTCAGTTATATTTTCTTGACAACTAAATTTTTATGACTTATAGAAAAACAAAGGAAAACAGAATATTATAAAAAAACATAGACAAATATAAAAAGAGGTATAAATAGTCCCCGACAGATACTAATGATAGTATTTTCTTCTTAGTTTGTGCGGATACGTTCGATCAAACGTTGTATAAGAGGACGTACCATTCAAGTCTTTTTTATTCATTTCAGAGGCACTTCAACAACAAGCTTAGCTGTTGGCACACCGACTATTGAAGTAACGAAGGAAAGCACACCATCGCCTCCAAAGGAAGAAGGTAAAACAAGAATCTTCTTATTATACAGGGTCACTGGTTGGCATTTACACGTTAGAGAAGTTAGAACATTAGAACACAGCACAAAGACTAATAAAACGAACAAATTTTACGTAAGCACCTACACTGAAATCGGAAATAATAAGATTGGTCTATACACTTTTTCGCTTCTCTAGGAATTTATATATGGACTAGCAGTTACCCGCGACTACGTCCGCGGTGACTTCTGGTTTGAAATGCGGGGATTATAAAATATGACGCTACAAAGCGGTAAACTAAACATATACCTCGATTTACCCCCTTAGAGGTTTAATTTAGGGAAACTATTAAAAATGTTACTCATTATTTTTGCCGTTCTCAATTCACACGAAATTTCATACAAATATGTCCAAGGAATAAAAAGTTTCATATAAACTTTAATCCTCTATTTCACCCCCTTAGGGGATGACTTTTGAAAAATCCTTCCTTAGTGGATGCTTACGTCATAAGAGGAATACGTAAGGAAAATTTCTAATTTTTTAGCTCTAAGGGTTTGGCCTGCGCGAGATCTTTGTTAATTGCCCATTTTTTTAAGTATTAAAATGAATATAATATGTTATCCTTAATATATAGACATATGCCATCGCGGATTTTTCTGTAGACCTAAATAAGATACACAATTCCACCATACATTGTTTTGTTATATCTCAAAGGGTTTAGACAGCGTTTTCGTTGAAAGCTCCCAAACGGCTCATTTTATTACGATACCTCCAACAAATATCGTTGGTATATACAAATATGTATACAAAAACTTAACAAACTATATACTAAAACCTTCCTCGAGAACCACGCTATCCATTGGAGGAAACCGCATTAAAATCGGTTCGGTAGTTTTGCAGTTTATCGCGAACAGACAGACAGACAGACAGACAGACAGACGCGGCGGGGGACTTTGTTTTATAATATGTAGTGATTAGTGGTTTATTTTTCGCTTTATCAGAGTTAGTCGAATACTCAAAGGTATTATTTTCAATCGTCGAAAAACTGAAGAGGTTTTCAATTCGACGCGTTTATATTTGTAGACCACGCATAATAACTATATGGTTGGTAACAGGAAACTTTGGAGAGAGTTGACATACAGAGCCGACCCCAAATAGGGAAAAGGCAAGGAAGAAGAAGAAGTAGACCACGCATAACTTTGAACAGAGAAGTCCGATTTAGTTCCGCCCCTTGTTTTATTGGAAAGGGTCCCATAATAATAAGACTCCAAAGTTGGTCCCATATTAATTTAAAAGGTTATAAAAACAGAGGATGATTAATTTTTGCCATTTGGCGGCTTAATTTTTGCGTTACAAAGTTTATTGATACATTAAGTTGAACTTAGATATTTTGAATGTTAGACCAGTCAACTTGTATAAAACAAGACTATATTTATTCAATAGGATAAGTTGTTTGATTGCTACTATTATTCAACAGCTATAGTGAACAAGAATATTCAATCGATCGTACGCAACCGAACGACCTCGGAGTCGCAGAACGTGTACGCCGAGACCGAGACCGACGAGTTGCTGGCCATGCTGCGGGAGACCGAGAGCCTAGATGAGCAGGGCGACATCCTGCAGTACTTGGTCGACACGCAAGGACTTGAATTCAATACAGGTTAGTGATGCTTATTTGATTCTAATCGATAAGTAGAACGACGGAATGACGACGCTGTATTTCTAGCAGGCTTAGCTTAATAATTTTTGCATGTATTTTATCTAAAAGTGCAGGAATATTCCAAAGATTTTGACTAATATTATGAAAAGAAATATTATTCGCTCATGAACCGGGATAAAACCCAGTTAATGACTAATAGCACTAAACGTAGGGTAACGGTAGATGGGCAAGATATATAATACGTTGAGGAGTACACTTACTTGGGACAAATAGTCTCCTTCATCGATCGACAAGAAAAGGAAATTGCGCGAAGAATTGATAACGCATGGAAAAGTTATTGGTCGATGAAGGAGCTATTTAAGGGCAACTTGCCAACATGCCTTAAAAAGCGACTCTTTGACGTTTGTATCTTGCCTATCCTAACCTACGGTGCCCAAACTTGGTCACTGACCAAAAACAAAAGAACAAGTTGCAGGTTTGCCAAAGAGCGATGGAGCGCAGTATGGGTATAAAAAGGACGGACCGGGTCAGAAATACCACGCTGCGCTCTATCACTAAAGTGGTCGACGTGGGTAAGAAGTCCGCTAGGCTTAAATGGGACTGGGCGGGTCACGTATGCCGTAGTATGCCTGAAAGATGGGCACGTTCAATAACCAAATGGGTTCCTACTGATGGCAAACGTTCTCGAGGGAAGCCAAAAATGAGATGGAAAGACGAGTTTTATGCATTTAATAAGGAATGGCAAGACAGGGCACTGGATAGGACTAGGTGGAGAACAGAAGGGGAGGCTTTTGCCCAGCAGTGGGACCTAAATAGCTAGTAAAAAAAAATCGCTTCTATACAATATAATAAGTAACAAATACTAATAATGGATTTTGCTGCATTACACGGCCTGAAAACGCTAGGATAAGGAGGAGGAGTAATCTAATAGGCTATCTTCCTGGGTCAAAATATTAATAAGTTAGACAATCAAAAAATATTGAACACGTATTTTTCCTTTCGTTAATTAAACAATAAATGTCAAATATGAAACGTGTCAAAGTTCATGAGTGGGGGCTTGTGACATCACAGGCCACTAAAAGTGTGCTGGGTAGTGACGTTACACACAATCTTACGGGCTATATCTTTGTCATTTCTTGTTTGATTGACAAAAGGAAAAACACGTGTTTTTTAATAATCTAACTAACGGACTAATTATATTTTTTAGGAAAATATCCCATTGCCAAATTTTTGACCAAATATTGTCTATAATTTTATATGTCACCGTAATCACCCCAATATTTATCCCACAGGCATGCTAGAGAACGGCAAAGTGGTAACCGTAAAGGACCTTCTAAAGGCGCTGTACGAGAAGGCGTGCACGCAGAAGCTATGGGGGCTGGTGAGACACACGGCGGGCATGTTGGGCAAGCGCGTGGAGGACCTGGCCAAGGCCGTCACCGACCTGCTGGTGCGCCAGAAGCAGATCACAGTCGGCATGCCGCCCAGCAACGAGCATACTATCACCGCGCCGCTGCCTGAGAACGAGCTACGGCAGCTTATTCACCTCGTGAGTCAGAAACAGTAATAAATAAATGAATATATACGGACACATCACACAGATTGAGCTAGCCCCAAAGTAAGTTCGAGATGATGATATGATACTAACTCAACGATACTATATTTAATTATAAATACATATATGTATAGATAAACAAGACCTCATCGTAGCCCGATGGCGCGTGAGCATTATTAGCGCTTACGCATGTTAAACAACCCCGGATACAGGCTTATACCACCGTAAATATAAATTTGTTCTGATATAGGAGTAAAAGAATAAATTTCTGGCTGGCGTTAGTAGATATAAGGATTTACATATTTACCTGGATTGATAGCTCCATTAGTTGACATTTTAAATTGTTGTTACATTTTTTGCGGATTCGATCGCCGCGTACATATCAGTAATAAAAAGCAATAAATTATTCTCTCAAAAATTGAAATAATCGTAATTAGTAAAGGGGGATTAATTATGAGGGTTCATAAGATTAAAAACGGGACTCTATAAGTAAGCCTCTGCTATCTGCGTCCGTCCATCTATTACAGGGCTGCATCTCTGAAATCGTAATAGTTAGAGACTTGAAATTTTTACAGAATATGCATGTTGCCGTTTGAACAACAAATAATTCTAATTATATATGTATAGTTTGGTGGTGGTAAGGTACGGAACCCTCATTAGAATAGATCTCTCTATACCCTTGGGTACGCCGGCTGTGTGTGGTAAAATGTACCCTACGAACGAATATGTAATAAATATTTCTTTGTAGCCATGACCCCACAACAGTAAAAAGAGTCCTTAGCAAAAAAAAATAATTAAAGGGTAGTTATTATGCAAAGTCTATTTCATAAACGATAAAATTATTCCTTACATGCAGACATTTCGCCGCGAAAACTCTGAACATGAACAGAAAAAGGTAAAGTTACATAACCATGAGTATTTTGTAAGATTTGTCACTGTAAAGTAAAGATAGTGAATAATTGTTTTCATTCTAGCTCATTGACATCTTCGATCACGTATATTGTAAGTATATGTGATCGAAGATTGACATTATGACTTATTTGCTCTCTTATGGTTTTTTTTAACAGTGTAGTTAGTATTAGTTATGGCAGTATCACAGATAACCTATATTGTTTTTCGTCCTCTCCAAATCCGTATGGCATCCTCAGATTTATTTATTTATTTTATGGCTCTCTAGTTGTAAAGGACATTTTGTGCATCAACATTAGGGTTAATAGTAAAAGTAAATATTGTATAGAATAACATAACTGTGCAATACAATAGATTTGTTATGTTATTGCTAATATTTTGTGGAAATGCTTCACATAGCAAGTCATGTACTCATATTCCTTTTCGGAAACGGGGAATAACACATCCCGACATTGCACAGATCTAGTGGCGGCGATACGCGTAGTCCTGTGGCTTCCCGCTGCCAAGGGCCTCGCGCACGATGTAAAAGTGCTGCTTTTAAAAAAGTATTTTGATTAAAGGCTCGTTTGATCTTAATAATTTGTAACCCCTCCATAAAGTGCTTCGCAAATGGAATATGCCTACATACAGTTTTTGTCCTGCCCGCCAAATTAGGTCCCCGTTTAGGTACAAAAATCATCATGTCGTGTCGACCCTTTTAACTGATGAATAATTATTTCCTGTTTAATCTTCTTTGTAATAAAATCCTAAGTCAGCATAAGTAGTACATGCATTCTTTTTAGATTTTTAATTCAATGGCCTAAGAAACATTCTGTTTTTATTCTTTAGACTTTGCAAACTTTTTTTATATAACAAAATTTTTGAATACTGAATTTTAATTGTGGCAAATGTAAACCAGGCGTACGGAGACGACGAGAGCACAGCGATGCTGACACAAGAGCTGCTGGTGTACTTGGCCATGTTCATCCGCACCGAGCCGCAGCTGTTCCTGGAGATGCTACGGCTTCGCGTCGGCCTCATCATACAGGTAGTTTTATTATTATATTGAATTGTAGAGCTTTTCTATGGTAGTCGTCAAATTGAGCACTTCCTGCTGATGTTGTCGCTCGAAAGTCCATTGTCAAAAAGACTACAATTGTTGTTGTAGGTGATGGCCACGGAGCTGTCCCGCACTCTGTCGTGCGACGGCGAGGAGGCCTCCGAACATCTGCTGAACCTCTCGCCCTTCGAGATGAAGAACCTGCTGTACCACATACTCAGCGGCAAAGAGTTTGCTATCAATAGTGGTAAGCTAACATTATTTACTGACAGACAAGGTTTAGGATATATATGAAATAAAAGTCAAAAGGTAAAAAGGACCTTATAGAATGATAACTCTTCCGTATGTGTCAAGTTAAAATTCATATCACATATTTAGGTATGCAGCCTGTAAAGCTATGAAAACATAAAGTTTCTTACCTAATACAATCAAAACATACGGCGGTTTTTGACGCATATTTTGCGAATTTTGTTGTTGTTGTTGTTGCGAATGTTTATAAACATGAAATTTGGCAAGAAAGAAGATATTTTTAAGTGACAAAATCCGAAAACCGCTTTGTTCCTGCATCACAAAATTAAGCTATCTTCATCTGGAACCCTTGGTGCGCGAGACCGAATCGCACTTGGCCGGTATTAATTTTATTGCAAAATCTTCTATTTATTTAATTACCACTGTTTCCTTTTCAGCAAACTCGCTATATGTCATAAAGGACAGGATCAGTAAGAGTAAAGGCGAGTTAGCTTTTGTCCGTCTGAGTGTACCCTGACCTGTGACTACATGACTGAGGCTGCTTTTGTCTCTTGTCAAGCTAATATCAGCCCAATCCCTTTGAATCTAAGATTAGTTTTGCTTTGTTACTATTCATTTGTTATCATCCGTCCTGCAGGCCCATTTGCTAACTTTTGACAACTACGATGCTGATGGTCACTTCAATATTCATTACAACTTCCGTATAAATGAGTATGTTTATTTAAGATATGTAAACCGTAATGGATGTTAGAGTGACTATAAAAACGTTATACACCATAGTTGTCAAAAGTTAGCAAATAGGCTTGCTGATTTACTACACGATGATGCCTTCACATTATTCAAGACTTTATTGTGATGTAAACTGTAATTTAGACGCAAACTTGCAGCCTATGGCAATAAATGTGAGAAGCGTTGCATGATTCCTGCTCTGGCACGGACAAAAAATATAAAAATAGACTATGAACGATCATCAACCATTAGGCATAATTGAAATTCGCCCTCCCCTTGTTTAAAAATAACTTTGTCGGCGCCCTTAAGGATTCGCTAGTCGGGAACTCGAACTCGTCAGCGCACGTGGCTAAAATGCGTGCTATTTCGCTGAGAAAGGGATAGAATCGGTTTTGAACAGTGCAAAACTATTTACACTGATGTATAAGCACATCGAAACAACAGTCTAGTGTGTGCAAACACAAATATTGTTGAAAATCGAAATCTTCGTCGTCTAAAAATTCGCGAGTATGCGTTTGGGAGAAGTGTTCTTGTGATAAAACAGCTGAATGTTTTTATTAAAAGTAAAGTTATTTGAATTTTTTAATAACCAAACTATGCTTGTATGAATTTTGTTTTAGAGATTTTATACTCATTCCGGTATTTAATTGTGCCCAAAGTTGCGTTAAAATTACGTGTTAAAACGGAATGTTTTGAGACTCATAACTTTTAAAGTACTTATAATTTTACAATTATGATTCCATACAAGCATAGATAACGACAAAACAAATCGATAGAATTAAAAACTTTCAACAGACGATACCGAACAACGGAGTCATCACCCTACAGAATTTGTATGGCGAAACACTTGACTAGCGCACCCTTAACTGTGCTACATACTGTTTTTTGTACATATAAAATGCCCTTTAGATATGCATACAATATTTGTTAATAACAATCCTTTGTATCCGCCTACGAATAAATATCCGCCGTGTATGCCAATCCGAATGTTGATAGAATAATTATTTTATCATGCTTGGAAAGTAATATTGTTGTTATATTTCAGTAGGACGCGGCAACTTCTCGATCGTTAGCAACAAATCCAATCGCTACGGGAAGAAATCTCAAATCGTGTTAGAAGGCCAATCTCTTCAAGGCACTATGGCTATTGATGATGGTAAGTCCATTAGGATATTTTCAACTATCTGGTTGCTGCTGGTTTAATTAGGTTTTTGTCTCAACATAAACTTTACAAGAGTAAGTTTTACATTCTCCTAGCAAATTTACATCCTAAGAAAGACTGCTATAATTGAACATAGCCATTTGCTTGAGACCGTGTGGTTCCCGGCAGAGCAGAATAGGACCACTTCAAGTCTTCCCGTGGATGTCGTAGAAGGCGACTTAGGAAATACAAGCTAAACAAAGCTTATAACATCAAAGAGACCTTTCTAACTCGTTTGGACAGCGTGGAGAGTGAGGGCTAAATCTTCTGACTGCTTTGGGTAATGGCTTTGATAGTACAGAGAGGATCCTGCTGTGGAGACTAAAAATACCTAATGATGATGAGGATATATTCATTATCACGATGAAAAGGTATATTTTGTCACAAATGCGGTTCATTTCCAGCACCAATCGCGGAGCCAGACCGGCAAGGACAGTGGCTGCGGCGCAGGAGACTGGACGGGGCGCTCAACAGAGTGCCTCGGGACTTCTACCCGAGAGTCTGGGCCGTGCTCGAAAGGGTAACTTTGACATTTTCTGCCTCAATGACTTAAAAAATAATGCTTTTGTGTGCTAAGCAACTCCTGTCGCAGTTACCACGTGAATAGGTCACCAGAAGTGGCATTAAATATCTGTCCTCAAGAAATAGCAGTCGTCATGATTTGAAAACTCCCGATACCAATACCAGTTTCCCGCGAAGTCGTCAGCGTAATTTAAAGCCTATTTCACCCGCAGAGAAATTAGCTTCCTATCATTGAAAGAATTTCGAAAATCCGTCCATAAGTTTCGGAGCCTTTCAATGCAAACAAACAATCTAATCGTTCCTCTTTGTAATATTAGTAAATAAAAACACTAATAACAACAATATTTTGTAACAACACGCCTTTTCCATTTTCAGTGTCAAGGATTGATAATTCAGGGTAAAGTCCTCCAACCGAATTTGACCCAAGAGATGACGTCCGGAGAGTTGAAATTCGCGCTCGCCGTGGAGACAGTATTGAATTCGATCCCCCAGCCGGAGTACAGGCAACTGGTGGTGGAAGCGCTCATGGTGCTGACGCTGGTGGTGGAGTACAAGGCCGTTAGCCACCTGGGGGGCGTCATACATGTGGAGAATCTGGTGCACAAGGCCAATCAGATATTTTTGGAAGATCAGGTAAATGGATGTTTTATAGAACCATTTATGAGATGATGCTCGCTAAAGTGATAGTGGAATTAGAAGGCTGATGAAAATGTAACGGAAAGGGCAAGATGACTTCCGATTTGATGACAATGTTTAAATGACGCATGTGCACACAAAACTGTCACGCGCATAAGCTTTGAAAAATGTACCAGTTTTTTAACCTCTGGGTGAGATTGATGGCTTTGAAAAACAGGGTTCGCTGCTACTGTTACTAATCGCACGTTATGCGATGTAAGTTTTGTACTACTAACGCAAACGGCTAAGAGACGGTGCGTAGTGTGCGACTATCAGCTTTAATACAGTTTCGTTAAAAAAATACGACATTTTGCGAAAGGGAAATTTTGCTCCCAGACAAGACATTTTGAGAAAGGGACATTTTGCGAGGGAGACCTTTTGAGAGAGGGACATTTTGCGATGAAGCCCATCATTTCGCCCACGCTTCTTCGAAGATCGTAAATAAGATTGATCTCCTTTCAGATGCGCTGCAACGGCGACGCGACGCTGTGCTGCGCGAAGGCGGGCGGCGCGGACGGCGCGCTCGTGTGCGGCGGCGCGGCCGGCGTGTGCCAGCACCTCTACGACAGCGCGCCCAGCGGCTCCTACGGCACCATGACCTACCTGGCGCGCGCCGTGGCCGCGCTGCTGGCCGACCGCCTGCCGCACGCCGACCCCATCCAGTGCGCCATCTCCTAGTGCCACTGCCATCTCCTAGTTTCATTTCAAACCGTGTCCCTCTTATTATAAAACAAAGATAGCACCCAGCGACTCCTACGGCACCAACAGGCCGATTTACTAACTCGGTGTACAACGATTTGATTGTCACTTTAGCATCCATTGCGGTTTTCATACATTAAATAAAAATAGTCATTCATACCGAAGCCGTAATGAATATTGAAGTTACCATGAAAATGATGTACACCGTAGCTGTCAAAAGTTAGCAAATAGGCCTGCAGGTCACCACTTGGAAAACCATTTCTTTTAAGTTTTATGTTGTTTTTTGTGCAATAAAGAAATAACATACATGCATACATACATGACCTGCTCCGTACTGCTACGGCCGCACGCCGACCCCATCCATCTCTTAAGCCTAGTTGGCGAACGGCTAGTAAATTAGTTAAGTAGCAAGTATTTTAATACTAAAATACTCGCCACTGCGCAAAAATCATTCGCACGTGTCATATGACGCGACCCGTTCGGGTATGTCTAGCGGATGAGCGAGTAGGCAGTGAATAGGTGGTGGGAGGCGCTACTCGTAAAAAAAATAGATTTGATTGGCTCGGCTAAATTACTTACTAATCTACTCGACTAAAATGTTGGTGTCCGGACACGGCGAGTCACTTAAATACTCTGTACTCAACTTCAATACTGGCCGTGTGCGAACTAGGCATCAGTGCGAGCGCCATGTCCTAGTTTGATATTAAATCATATTGCTTCAGCATAGGGATGAATTCAGATGGCATTCTATCGGCCACTATTTTATACAGGCCGTAGCATGGCCGCGGCGCGTTTTTTTTTCACTATTAAATGAAATTTACCTCGCGTCTAAATAATTTACATGTGTCTGAATGACATCAAATATAGTTTATATAGTAGATTGCTCAATGCCATGTTGTTTTCAAAATAATTAATATTCTTGAAAACAACATGGCATTGTTCACAGTATCAGTACGCACTTTATGTGATTGTCTTTTGTCCCTATGGTCCAATCTATGCTATTAAAAAAAATAAAGGATCACATTAGTTACTGTTATGTTCTCCATAATATTATTTGTTTTAAAACCAACATAACATCGTTTTTGGATGTATGAATGTTTAGAGACTTCTTCTTCTTTCTCAGCCCGTGTTCACCCATTGTTGTTATAGACCTCTTAGGCCTATAGTTTAGAGACTGGGATGGCACTTCATTGGTAAACATAAATTTCAAATTTGATACATCTGGTGGACTAGATAGACAGCTTTTCGCGTACAAATTTAATGCTAGCTATTGTTTAAAATTCGTAACCTTAAGCAATTCTACCCTAGATGGCTTTAATTTGACATTCGAAAAATTAGGCATTATTAGAATTGGAAGTTTTAATTTAGACTCGTCCGATATATCTAGAATCTGAGATCAATCAACGTAACCGAAAATCGCATTGGAATGACGGTCCCATATAGAAAAACTGTAGCCATTTTTTTCCTTATTGTATTATTGATAATCAAATATGTTTCAATTTAAACTGGATTGTTATAGATCACAAAGTTTTAGAAGTAGGCGGTACTTAATACTTCCTCACACTGTATATGTTTATTAAATTGTGCTGCAATATTATTTTAATTATTTGAAATTCATACTTTGTACCCAATGTTAAATCTATATTTTCTCAGTTAACGATTAAAAAAAATAGAAAACCCATTGTTGTTTTAATTTGTATTTACGAAACTAATGAGCCGTCGTCACTCTAACACCTATGTACATGATTGGGGTCTAAAGTGGTTTATGAAAGTCAAGTCAAAACACTACCTCATGAAATAAACATGTCTATCTACTTCAATATTACACTTTGTCTAAAACGTAACAATTTTATACAATTGAATAAAACTCAAATTGACTACATGAACGCGAAAGCTAAGCTTCATCTTTCTTTCCAAAAGGATTCATCTTGGACAGCCATGACGTAGTGCTCCTGAAATGGAAAATTTACAATCACGATCATATGTAAACAGAACACCACTTTTTTAAAGCACAAGTGAAAAACCTTCAGTTTCAAAAAGTAGCAAGTAGGTAAGTAACTAAAAAGTACCCTGTGGCCTTCTCCTGATAATGGATATGTAAAATTTCATGATGATCGGTTAATATGTATGCATATCTCAGATATTAGTTATGTATGATTTAGGCAAACTAAAGATTTTTTCATCAACAATAAGAAATTCTGTATTCTGTGCATTTGCAACAGAATTTATACTTGCAATATTGTAAGGCCTCCTCAGGTTGCCTCAGGTAAACATGGTTTAGGTTCAAACTCACGTTAAGTCATCAGCAGACGCAGAGTTCCCCTCGATCCCTGCAGCTTTCAGTTTCTCCACTAAGTTCTTTCTGTACATATTCTTAAGAGGAACTGGCTTGTTGGCCGCCTCCTTCTGCTTGGCTACTTTGCATAGTGCTTCATACCAAGTCAGGCCATACCATTCAATTTCCTCAGGTGTATACTAAGTGACAAATAAATGAAAATATTGTGAATTAAAATATTCACTAACTACTGACAAGGAACAAGTAGCATTATTTAAAAAACGTACGACGAGCTCTGTGGCGCAGCGGGCAACACGCCTGCCTGCGACACGGATGGTCCTGGGTTTGATCCCCAAATGATCTTTTTCAGTGTCATTTGCCTGTATATATTTATATTTATCTGGCAACAAATCGTTGATTATGATTGCTGTCCCATAGAGAATTTTAGGTAGTGCTAGTATGTGTACTATGTCTGTGTCTTAACTTTTCGATTCACCTTTTACTACAAATAAATACTACTACAAATACTTTGCAATGCCGGCAAATCAAACTCATGTCAAGGATGTGTGTAATGTACAGGGCACAACCTGAGCCACATAGCTCTATTTTTTAAAATTTGATGAAGGTTCCTCATCTAATAAAGGTATTTTAAAATTTGAAAGTTATTACTCATTACGTAAGTGAAAAAAAAAACAATATTGTAATGAAAATACGTACAATATTACCTAGGGCCAGAGACAATATTTTATTTATGTGATTGAGGAAATAATGGTTATAAAGGCGCTCTTATAGTAACACTAGCGCCACCCAGCAATTGATTCTTTTATTTCTAAATTACGTCGAATTTTAAAAATGTGACAAGTACATAACTAGTTAATTACTTGTAGTATTTCGGTACCTATATACGTTTGATAAATTAAGAGGAAAACAAAGTAACCACTTTTGGCGTTAACCTGTTTTTCTCGATGTTGATTCTTCTCTTTAAATATGGCACTAGTAAATTACTTTTAATAAACAAAAAATACTACAAGTAATTTACTAGTTTCGTACTTGTTAGATTTTTTAAATACAATATATTTTAGGATTACATGAATTTAATTGCGCGGTGGTGCTAGTCTTACTTTGAGAGCGCTTTAATGGCAAGTTTCAGAAATCGTTATAGACACTTTATGGTGTGTGTGTAGATGAATCAATTTAGAAGTGTTTTAAAACATTTTGACTACTAACAGTGCTGAAATGACTAATGCAAATTCTTCTTCTTCGTCGTTTTCCTCATGATGGAGGGTTGTGACCACCATAATTTGCCCCGGCCACAAGTTGTTTCCAGGCTGATCTGTTTTGGGCTAGGCGAATGGCAGCCTGGGTGTTGCACTTCAAGGCTGGACTGATTCACATCAGTCCAGCGTGTTGGTGGTTAATTGAAGTTGCAGACACAGTAAATAATATGTAATCAGTGAGTTTTGTCCATATTATAGACAAATTGGACAGATCGAGCTAGCCTTAAATTAAGTTCAAGACTTGTGATTAGGGAAACTAACTCAATGATCCTAAGATATTTTATAACAAACATGTAAATAGATAAACATCCATGAGCCAGATCGATCTGAAAAAGATTACTTTCCATCTTGACCCAAATGGGGATCCAACACCAAGGCACAGAGTTAGGTAGGAATTACTCTTTATAAGTTACTAAAGAAGTACTTACTGAAGTCAAGTATGTTTTATATTCTTCATAGATTTCTTTTTGTTTCTGAGGGTCATGGGCATATCTCGGGCATCCATTCATCAATTCAGTAAGAATCTGTTTCTTCAACTTTAATGCCAACATTGACACTAAGTCACAAGCAGGAGTCTTTAGCAAGTAGTGGTCAAAGCCATAGTGGTCATTGACAAGCCTAATCGTCCGGTCAGTGACCGTTACTGAAAGATGAGTGTTTAACACCTCTGACTTCACTACAGTCCTTTTCAATACTGGAACCCAATAATGAGGCACTCGGCGGCGGTCTGGATCTCGTTTTTGAAATCCTGAAAGTGATTTTCTTTATACATTAATTACTAATTTTAAAAATTAAAGGTGATGAAATTTTGCCTCCATGAAAAAGAAACCTTACCTTTGACTACTGCCTCTCCTCCCCATATTCCGTCATGAATTTCAGCAGGATGCTTCAGTGGAATTGAAATATTTTGTATCGGTAGAGTCTCTCCCGTCAATTCATCGCGTTTCCACTTGCCCTCTTGAGGCACGAAGTGTACTGCCGCTGGTTTCAGAACTTTCCATTCACGCCAAAACTTCTTATATGCTTGAGGTAATTCTGAAGCTATCCCTATTTCAAATCTACCTTTTTTCTTGAATGTTTTTGATAGCTGACGCGCAGTAGCCTGAAAGATTATTACGCACTCAATCACAAGGCAAGCTCAAGATATACTTAGGTTATACAAAACTTTTACATGTTTTATAATTTACCTGGAGTCTCGATGACGCCATTTATTTGAATATTGCTACCATAAAATAGAAAATAAAACCAATAAATTATGTATTGAACTAATTAATTTCTAAGATTTCTGTACGAATCTTGACAATTCAGGCTCCAAATTTGACAGTTGACAGCTAACTTTTTAAATGTTTGTTTTATGAAATCGGCTTGATAGAGCCATACGTAAGTACTATTACTATCATAAATAATGTACAATTTTTTTATTTTTACTTATAAAGTCCAATAAATAGATGATATACCTACTTATACCTAATCCGGTTTCTCTATTTTCATATATTAGGTATATAAATTAAATCCACATTCTACAATATGCACAAATAAATTAGATGACGTGGAAAAAAAGGAATGACATATAAACATGACAGCTATGGCAGATTGTGGATTGGCAATAAAGTGCCAAGTGGTGGTGGAATAAATAATGTTTATTTGTAAAATACCTTATTCCTTGTATATTTCCAATTATTTTGTTTTCAGTTTATTGTATATAAACTTTGGTTGAACTATAGGAAGTGTATCATTATCTTTATTCATGTTCGCTGAGTGTAACAAACAATGTCCGATAATAAAAAGGTCGATATTACCCATGAAGGGGAAAAATTGGATAATATCGAGAGCAATATAGCAGTATCTACCAGTGAAGTGTCTAGTGTAGCTGGAAGTGTTAAAACTGCTAAGGTAAGAAGGTATTATTTAACCACCAAAGAGCCATACATCACCAAGGACATAACTCAGTATGTCAAACAATTTAGATAGGTACTGCGGAATTTATAGCGAAATAACACGTATATATATATATAAATCATAAATTATTATTTCCATCATAAATGTATGATGAGGAGTAAGCCTGAATTGACCAAGAGGTTTAACAATGTAATCATACAAGACATTGCAAGTTTTTATTGACATTAGAGTAATAACATATGGATGATTATTGCAGACACCACAGCGCATTTCATCATCATCTGACAGACAAATTAAGTACGAGCGTGCTCAAAAAGCTTTAGAAAATGCTGCTCTTGTTTCTAAACGTATCAAAGAACATCGAAAAGCAACTGCAGAGTTACTTGGACGTCCATTTGGTAAGTGTTATGTCTTAATTCTTTTAATAAATTATTTTGTTGAAACCTTAAAACATCTTTAGGCCTAAAATAAGTAGGTTGTCCATATCAAGATTAATATAAGACAAATTATATTCTTTGTTTGTTTTTAACATTGGGTCCGTGGAGTCCATCAGCACATAAGCTTTTTAGTTTCTTGGCTAAAAAGCTTATTGAGGTATCCCGTGACCAAAGGGCTGGATGGAAGCTACCTGGCTCAGCATATCAGCATTGCCATTCAATTTGGCAATGCTGCCAGCCTTTTGGGCACGATGCCCAGGAGTGAGCATCTGGAGGGACTGTATGATTTGTAAATATATTTTTAAGTACTTAATTTTCTTTTTAGTTAGGTTTACATATTTATGTTTAGTTATCTTTACTTTTCAGTTAAACCTTAAGTAGTTTTTAGTAAATACTAGCAGCCCTACCCGGCTGCTAGTATTTACTAAAAATTTACTTAATTTTTTATACTAACTTTAATTATACCTTAAAACCTTCCTCGTGAATCACTCTATCTATTGGTGAAAACCGCATGAAAATCCGTGGAGTAGTTTTTGAGTTTATCGCGAACAGACAGACAGACAGACGCGGCGGAGGACTTTGTTTTATTTAAATTTTTGTCTTTTTTCGTGATTAAAATCAAAACTATTTATTTTACAATAATAACATATATTTGAGAGCCTCATAAGGAGTTCTTTCTTTTGATATACATAATAACACAGTAAGGTATGCAAAACTGTTTTCTTTTTAATTTCTAATTTGTCCTGCAAAAATGTCTTGTCATCAATAATACAATGAGCCTCTTATTCTCCTCCACATAGATCAGAAAACACAGCTTTTTCCAGCACAGTATTTGTCTCTCAATAAATAATTAACTATAGGTACTCTCAATGTTTTCAGAGGAAGATGATGCTGGGGACACTGCTTCAGAAATGGCATCCACCATGAGCGAAAGGACTGGCTATTCCGTCGCAACTGATACTTCAACCACTCTGTCTGTAAAAGAGGCCTTAAACAGTAAGTCTTTCTATTTTAATTTACATTATTATACTTTATAACACTTTTGGCTTGTGACTCTGCTTGGATTAATGTCGATCCTTCAGAGACAGTACTTTTTGGGATGAAAAGTACCTCATTGTTGTTCTCTGTACACCACACAAGGTGTATGCAAAATTTAAAGATGATTGATTCAGTAATTAAGTCTTGAAAGTCTAATAAACAAATTCACTTTCGCCTTATTAAAATATTTTCGCGACTGTTACACATTTAAATAAAATTACTTTTGAGACATAAGGTTTTATCGCATTTATTACATTATTTATAATAATTTGTAAGTTGTAAAGTTTCAAACACTTTACAGACATGAAGTTTGTATGTGATAAATCATTTTCCACTTAAAAGTTGACCCCCTCCCACTTGCCGTCCACAAATCAAGTAAATGATTGGTCCACTAATTTTTGTTACATTTATTTAACTCCTTTTCCAACGTTTGTCATCCTGTTCTAAAGTTACGCATAAGCATACTTAAAATATTACAGAGCTAAATATATAGAGATTTAGTATGGAAAAGATAGCTTCTCTGTTCTGTTCTTTCCATTTACTTCTGTGCGCAATGATCTGTTTATAATTATAATGTCATAATTTTATAAAATTTGTCTTTAATTATAATAGATATTAATAAAATATAAAAGTAATATTACTATTGAAAACCTTACATTATAAACTGAAATAATTGCTACTGATAAGGTGCATAAGAACTTATTTCTTACTATTATTTATTTGTTATAGTACCTGGAATTAGTGAAAGCTTAGCAAACACACTAAAGCAAAAGGAGCTTTTAATGGAGAGAATCAAGCAATACAAAGAAATAAGCAAAAGACCATCTGTAATTAAGTCAGCTTCTGTCAATAAAAAGGAATCAATTGCTGATATTAAAGGAGAAGTAAAGAAGGTAAATATGGTTTCTGTAACATTTTGATAGCAATTTATTATTTTATACTAATTTTATATTAATTAGTTGAAAAAATAGTTTCTATAAAAATGTAGCTACTGCAAAACATGTATTATGGGAAAGTAAAGTCTATTTTTATATCGCAATTTCAGTATTGGTCCCATAGAAAATAAACTCTGTGGTGTATTGAACTCATTTCTAAAGTATTTTAAGCAATCTCATTGTATTCATACACATAAAAAAAAGAAGAATCTAACTGGCTGTCTGACATACTGACTGATCAATCAATTCCCAGTTAAAACTGCTGGGAATAGAAGCATGAACTTAGCACAAATATTCCTTTGTGCTGTTTATTATTATAAGCCTTCATACAGACTCAACCATATTTGTTTGTTATTCATATAGTATTCTTTTGTTCCATTTTTGTCTGTCCTTTTGCCAGGTGGCAAAGGTGTCCTCCAAACTTCTCCATTCTGGCCTTTCTATGGTCACTCTACTCCATGCTATTCCCGCGACTTGTCTTATGTCGTCATTTTGCCTTTGTGCTGTTAGAAATGTAAAAAATAGTGCTTATGCTCTATCAATAACTGTGAAAAACAAAAGAAATACTGCATCACTATTAAAAAAAAGAGGAGATTAAATAGGAAAATTAAATTGGTATGATACTCCGTCATTATATAAAGTTCCGATCGATGATAATCTCTCTGTCATCTGAGCGTATTTCCAGTTGCATTCTCAACTAGATATTTCGGAATCCAGGGTCCGGGGGTTTTGATAGATTTCATGATGAAACCCACATTCAAAAAGTCTCGAGGAACAGCTAATGTTACAATAATAAAATAAAAACTATGTTTTTTAGACTTCAGACAATACAGATTTGACTCAACTGATAAATACTGTAAAGGAAAAGGAAAATCTATTGAGTGTAATGCAAGTAAAAATGAAAGCAATGGAAACTACAATTTTAGATTTGCAAGAGAAAATTAATGAAAAGGACCAAATTATTGAAGCTAAGAATATGGCAACTACTTTGATGTCTGATAGCTTGAGTAAAAAAGGTGAGTTCTATTTGTTTATTAAAATCATTATTTTAATATTAGGTATCATAGTATATTAGACATTTACACAGAGCAAATATGATGATGAAAATGATTTATTTTGTTTTGCAGATAAAGATTCCATGATTTTACTTGAAGACACGCGACAACAAATGATCAAAATGCAAGAAAATTTCGTATCTATGGAATCTGAGTGGAAAGAAGAAAGGCAAAAACTTTTGAAAGAGATTGATGTAAAAGATGAAAAGATAAAACATCTGGAAGAAGCCAACACGATCCTCGAAAATGCTCGTTTTGAAATAAGTCTGGCTCATTCTAAATTAGCTGCAGAATTAGACCTTAAAATTAAAGAAATTGAATATCTTACAGAAAGTATGGAAACATTGTCTAAAGGGCAAGTGGAAATTTCATCAGTTAAAGAAATAGAAGACACGGAAGAAGAAAAAGGATCAAAGGAAATTGCAAATATGGTTGAACTCACCAAGAAGATTGAATTATTGGAAGAACTAAACTGTCAGATTAGGCAGACTAATAAGGAACTAGAGAATAAACTGGCTACAATAAGTGAACAGAAATCGCCTGCTGTTAGTTCTCCAGTAAAAAAAGGCAGCCCCATGCCCAGCCGTAAAGGCAAAAATGTTGGTACTAAAATGAAATCACCTTGGAGTAACTTGTCTTCCGAATCATTACCTCAAGAAACAGATAAAAAGTCCAACAAAAATGAATTAACAAAATTAGAAATGTTAGTCAAGTCTTTAAACAAAGAAATTTTAGACAAAGAGTATATAATATCTCAAAAAGATTCTTTAATTAATGAATTGAAATCATTAAATTCAGAGAAGAAAATTTTAGCTACCATAACTGACTTTAAAAATGAGCCTAAGATTGAAACGGCTGATATTGGTACTGTCACTGAAACTGTAGAAACAATACAATCCCCTCAGATTGTTCCTGAAGTATGTGAAACTGATCCCAGTAACTTGGATGTTTCTTTGAATGAACTTCAAGGTAAACTAAAAGCTGCTCAGGAACAAATAGATATGCTTAATGCAGATATTGACACAGCAAATAAAAATATGATTAAAGTAAAATCTAATCATAAACTAAAAGTCAAACAAATGCAGAAGACAATTGAGAATTTCAGCAAGGTGTCAGACGCAAATGCTGAAATTGTGAGACTGAATGAAGAATTGCACCAACTGTCTCAAAAAGTTGCAGAACTAGAAGAGGAAAAGGGTAATTTACAATTACATCTTGTAGATTATGATAGCGGCAGGCGTAAGTATACTTTATAAAAGAAATCACTTTTGATATAGTAGGCAAAAAACCTAATACTTCATATCTTTAATTTCAGTGACTGAAACAGAAATCTACAAAAAAATGGTTGAGATGGAAAACTTGGCAGAATCAAGATTGAGAGCCATCAGTGTGTTAGAAACACAAAAGTTCGACCTTGTGCAAGGTATTTAACTTCTTTTTAGGGTTCCGTACAAAAGTTGAAAAACGGAACCCTTATAGGATCACTCGAGCGTCTGTCTGTCCGTCCGTCCGTCTGTCACAGCCGATTTTCTCCGAATCTACTGAACCAAATTAGATGAAATTTGGTAAGATAGTGTAATCCTATGACCCAAACACGGGTGTGCAAAGTAAATAAAGATTTTTTTGAAATAAGGGTCATTTTGAGGGGCCCAATTACAAAATTAAAAAAAAAGTTTTGCAAACCTTACTGTGTCATATATCAAATGAAAGGGCTCATTATGATGATCGCAAAAATATTTTTTTTGTTCGGGTAAAATCAATACTTTTGATTTTATTCACGAAAGAAGGCAAAAATTGACCATTCCCCCCCCCTGATCTCCGAACCTACTGGTCCGAAAATTTTGAAAAAATTACAAAATATAGTTTATTCCTTGAAGATTACATGAAAAATAATAAGAATTCTATCACTTAAAAATTAAGTGGTAAACTCACAATAATAAGTTCATCTAGGGAAATAGTTCACTAAAATACCACTAGATGGCGCTAGTCAATTGAATAAAACAGTTTTTGCACATTGTGTGTGTGTTCACGAAGCATATTGTACGGAACCCTCATTGCGCGAGTTTGACTCACACTTGGCCGGTTTTTTTTCCCCAGCACACTGTCTGACTTGATGCTATGTGATAAATTCTCAAAGTTGTAGCTCTTTGAAATATTAATCAGAACATCTTAAAAAATACTGATGCATTATACTATTTAAGTGTAGGTAGATATAGCCCACAACAGATAATCAATTCCGTTTCTGTGTGCAATCCTTGATTAGGGTATCCACTAGCGTGCTACATCTAGCCATAATACCACAATATTTTTTGCCAACAAAAATTGTTTTTCATAGTATTTGTATGAATGACAAAGTTATATTTGCGGTTTATGAAAATGTGCTATATCTCAAAAACCACCGACCGTTACTCGCTCAGACCAATTTTCGTTGAGATTTTTTATTGAGATGTGCAATATATATGTCGCAGTCATTTGGTTGAATCTGCTATTTGATTGAATGACTAGCGCGTTCATTGAATGACCACGTTTAACTGAATGACTAAGGACAACTCGTCAAGTCGTTGAATGTACCGTTCAACATCTTGACTGAATGAACGTCATTTAGCAAAGTCGTTGAACCTTAGCCGACTGTGTAATATTTGGTGGTAGCATAATTTCCAAAGCTTTATTTAATCTCATCTTCACCCTTGAATCTGTAGAGCAGTATATCTCCTTAAAAAAAAAAAGTATAAAAGTCATTTATTATCTCCAACAATCTTACATGAACAAAAAAACAACAAAAGGAGAGTTATATTTAAGCAGATTGTAGGAGACTGGAGCCTGATGAAGGCAGGGTCTGTATCACAGTACTCCAGTGCTCCCCTCCTCTGGACATACACAATACACATTTCATCGGGACTTTACTTGGGTCAATTGATCCAGGTCGGAAGCTCCAGTTTCAAGGACGAGGTCTTTCGTCGAATCCGACTCGGCTGGGCAGCGTTCGGGAAGCTCCGCAGCGTCTTCTCGTCCAAAATACCTCAGTGCCTAAAGTCGAAAGTCTTTGACCAATGTGTGTTACCAGTGATGACTTACGGGTTCGAAACGTGGTCCCTTACTATGGGCCTCATAAGAAAGCTCAAGGTCGCTCAAAGAGCTATGGAGAGGGCTATGCTCGGTGTTTCTCTGCGAGATCGAATCAGAAACGAGGAGATCCGTAGAAGAACGAAGGTCACCGACATAGCCCAGCGGATTAGCTCTTTGAAGTGGCAGTGGGCGGGGCACATAGCGCGACGAACCGATGGCCGATGGGGCAGAAAGGTTCTTGAATGGCGACCACGTACCGGCAAGCGCAGCGTTGGACATCCACCGACCAGGTGGTCGGACGACCTGATAAGGGTCGCAGGAAGGCGCTGGATGCAGGCCGCTTCCAACCGGTCGTATTGGAAATCCTTGGGGGAGGCCTATGTCCAGCAGTGGACTTCCTGTGGCTGAGATGATGATTTAATCTCATATTTTTGCAATTTTTTCTTAGTTTTTAAAGTAGCCGGCGGTGGCGTAATAATAGGTAAATCCATGATGTCATACTATTTTATTACAAATAACGTACTTTTAAGTAAATTCAATACGTTTGACGCCATATTTGTTTTGGTGACTACTAGCGCCGCAGTGGGAAAAAAATTAACTAAATTTGAATCACCTGACTGATTCTATGTCCGCTCTTTTCAAAGGGCTATGTTACAATCCGCTAACTAGTTGGACGTTGAGCGACGCTTGTTTAATCAACGTTCGGCCTAGTCGTTCAATTAAACGTGGTCATTCAATGAACGCGCTAGTCATTAAATCAAATAGCAGATTCAACCAGATGACTGCGACATATATATTTTAGATTTTTCACTCTTTTAGTTTAGAAGTTGAAGGGAGAATAAAAAGCAAAAGATAAAGGGGTTATCTTTTGTTTTTTTTTTATATTTAAACCAAGTTTCAATAGTGTAGTTCTAATAGTTTCGGAATAAAGTTTCTCTGACATATGACGGACAGACATGTTGAATCTAAATAATGAGGGTTCCGTTTTTGCCATTCGGCTATGGAACCCTAAAAAACTTTAAATATTCAAATAATAAAGTCTATAAAAAATTTGATAATCTTATCTTTTTATTTCAGAACTACATGTCCTGCAACAAAAATATGTCGAGATGGAAGATAAGTTGGCAGATATGTCTCAATTCCACAATGATCAGGTTTGCTCTGAAATGAAATCAGTGCAGTTAGAAGAACAAATTGATGAGTTAACAGCTTCTAAGAAAGAATTAGAACTTATTATAGATAACCTGAAATTGGACAAAGACCGTTTGAATGGAGATTTGAAAAATTTGCATGAAGAAAAAGAAGAACTACTTCATAAGTTGGAAAATTACATCCAAGAAAATATAGACTTGACAGATAAACTTGAAAAGTTAAGCGCTGAAAAAGTTAGCTCTGCTGAGTCTATTGAAATTGTTGAATCATTAACAACTCAGGAAAAGCTAGAGCTTGAGGAATATAACAAGGGCAAAGTGAATGAACCTCTTGGAGAAGAATTTAAGGAAACTGTAGATGAAAACGATGGCCAAAAGACTATTCAGAGTTTAATGAAACAAAGTGATGACTTAAACAAAAAAATAGAATTATTTACACAAGAACGACAAGAGGTGATGGAAAAAATGACAAAAATACAGACAGAAAATGAGCAATTGCTTAATAAAATAGAAGAATTAAACAATTACTGTAATTCTCTGCAAGTGAACATAGACTTGTTAAATAATGAAAAATGTGAACTTAAAGCCTTGAACGTCAGTCTTAACCACCAAATAGAAGAACTAAAGCGCGAACGAATAGATATAATAAAAGAAACTGTCGAAATAACTAAACCTAATGTGATGGAGGAATCAACCGAAGCAGGAGAAATACATCAAGATGAAAAACTATCCGGTGATAAGGGAAGTAAGACCAAGTCTGTGAAGCAACTAACGAAAGAAATACTAAAATTAAAGAATACAATTAAAGAAAGAGAGGCGGAAATTGCCGATTGCCACATGAAAATTTTGTCTTTAGAAGAATATCAGGAGAAACAAAATGAATTAATGAATGCAAAATCGTCTTATGAAGCTAAAATTAACATTTTAATAGAAGAAAACCAGCAATTAAAAGATAAATTGGATGAGTCAGTTAAAGACAAAGAAACTGAAAATGAGCTCTCGCAACTTAAATATGCACATGAAGAGTTGCAAACAGAATTACAAAATGTGCATCATGAATATACAGCTACTATTAACTTGAAAGAAGCTCGAATTAACGAATTAGAAAATTTGCTGCTAGAGTATGAGAAACAAGTATTTAACTACAACAATACATTACAACAAAAAGACAAGGAATTAACTGAATACGTCAATCAAATCACTAAGTTGAATGACGTATCTCAAAAACTAAAGTCTACAATCGAATTACTCGAAGAAGAGAAACAAAAAGATCCTAATGCTGAGCTTGTAAAATCATTGAATAAGCAAATTTCTGCATACCAAAAGAAATTTGGAGAGTACGAAGAGAAAATCAGAAATTTGGAAGATGAAAAAGCTCAACTTCTGTCATTAAAAGGTGCACTTGAAAACAAGAATAATAACCTAGACATAGAAATACAGAAACTGCAAGAGTCATTGATAGAAAAACAAACCCTTATAAAAGATTTACAAGTGCAGCAGAAGAAATATTCTGAAGAAGTGTCAAGTGTTATGCTAGAAGCTAAAGAGCGGGATGAAGAAATTCATGAAATTAAGTTGCAATTAAGGAAAGAATCGATTGAAAACGAAAAACTGCGCACAAGTTTATCGCAAAAAGAGAAAGATATAGAAGATTTAATTTTAGAAAATGAAGCTGAAAAGAAAGCAAAAGAAGATCTGCAGCAACTGTTATCAGAAAAAGATAAATTCAAGGAACAGTACGAGGTGATTGAAGCTAAAAATAAAGAACTCATGGAAAAGTTAAAAAAATTTGCTTTAAATATAAAGAAAAAGTCATCTATGTATACTGAATTGGAAATTCAATTTACTGAAACTAAAAAACAATTGGAACATAAAAATGAACAGATAGAACAATTCTTAATACAAATATCAACGCTTCCATCCTTACAAGAAAAGGTTAAACTTGCAGAAGAAGAAATAAATAGGCTTCAATCACAGAAGATATTATTAGAGCAACAAAAATCACAGGATGTTGTACAATTGCAAGGTGAAATTGGAACGCTCAAAGAAAAATTGGCATTAACAATGGAAGAAATGTCTAAAGTTAAGGATTCCTTGAATGTGTCACACAGCGAGTTACATTTTGTTCAAGAAGAAAACACCAATCTTAAAACACAAGTTGATGCTTTACAAAATAAATTAGTTGAGCATGAAATAGAACAAAAGAACAATCTTAATTTATTGACTAAGATATCTTCTCTAGAGTCTGATATAAGTAACAAGCAACAAGAGATTACTGAATTATTAAAGAAAATTGAAATGCAGGAACAGCAGTTGAATCAAGTAGAATTTGGACAATCTGCTAAAGTTCAAGAACGTGACTTATACATTGAAACATTGGAATCTGAAATAGCCAAATATAAAAATAGAATTTGTCGCTTAGAAGAAGGTATTTCAGCAATGGAGGATAGACGTCATTCTCTTGAACGCAAAGCAGATCAATTGGATAGCCAGTTACAAGAAAAACAAAAAGCTTACAGTGAGTACACTAGCCAAGAAGATCAGTTAGTCAGCAGGCTTGCTGTGCTCATGGATCATGATAGAGTTGTCGAAAAACAGCTTCATGAAATTGAAAATGACAATAAAGAATTGCATTACAAGATACAACATTTCAACGAAGAAAATCACAGACTTAAAAAAGCTTTGTCTGATATACAGGAGCATTGCAATACAATGGAGGAAAAAGCTAGCAAAACAGATGCGTTTGAAGCTGAGATAATCAAATACCAAACTCATATTCAAAATCTAGAAACTAATTTGAAAAAACTAACACACGAACATCAAACTTTATTGGTCCAAAGAAAACAAGATATAGAAGAATTGGAAACAGAATTTAACATACAGATTGAAAATGCTATTAAGGAGAAAAAAGCATTGAGTGAAAAATATGAAAAAATCAATGAACATGTCACGAGACTCGAACAGAAACTCCTGGAATACAGGAATAAAATTGAAACACTGAGTTTAAATCTGGAAGAACTAAGCAAAATAAACCAAGAACTCATCGAGAAATCCGCCAATAAAAATCAAGTTGTTTCTCCAGATTACACAGAGCAATATATTAATGAAATAAACAACCTAAATGCATTACTGAACGCCAAGTATCAGGAGGTAAATGAACTCAATAACAAAATAGTAACATTACAAAATAACAATTTATCGAATGTATCTGTATTAGAAAACAAGATAACTGACTTTAAAACTAGTTTACAAAGTTCTTCCGCCCAAGTAGAAACTTTATGTAAAAAACTTAGTAATGTAAAGCAATGTAATGAACAGTTACAGAAGCAGTTGTTACAGAAAGATGAAATCATAAAAGAAATTAAGGACAAGAAAAGAGTATCGTTTGAAATGACTATTCCTAAAACAGAAGGTATGGTTATTTCTTCTACAATCGAAGCTCTCAGTGATGAAGAACCTAAAGGATATGATATATCATCACTCGAATCCCAAATAGTTACTGATATAAGTCCACAAGTAGAAGAAAAGAATACTGGTATGAAAATTTCTGAATATTTCCAATCAACGCCTGCACCCACTTCTGAAGTTTCTGACAAATCAATAGAAACGACTATTGTACCAAAGAAGAGTTACCTCTGCTATAAAGGAGACGATGACCCTACTGAAGAACCGGCCGATCCCTTTAACTCTGATGAAGGTTGGGGTCTAGGGGAAAATGAGGAACCTGAAGATATCGTTCCTGGATTTTCTCATCTTAACGAGCAAATTCTTCAACTGAAGAAGGAAAATGACATTCTAAGATCTGATCTTGAAACAAACAATGTTAAACTTCTGAAGGCGTTGAAGAAGCTAAAGGAATTGAAAGCTAGCAATGACTCCCTGGCTAAGGAATTAAAGCTGTCTAAACAAATGTCTCAGTCATCATTCTTGGATTCAGCCATTGAAGACGAGCTGCGTAATAATATTCAGGAACTAGAAAAAAATATTGAGGACCTTAAAGCTGACTTAGCTAAAGAAAAGAGAGAAAAAGAAGCAATCAGAAAACAAAATGAAGTGTTTAATAGTGCCAATGATAGATTTGTAGAAATGAAAGAAAAGATGGATAATGAAGTTGAGTTATGGAAATTTAAATTCAAAGAAGTAAATGATAAGTTGTCTTCGATGCAATGGGGGAAAGATACGCCAGAACATAAACCATCGGCAGCTCCCTCCACTGTTATCGATAATGTAAATAAAGAAGAATTTGAAAAACTCGAGAAGGAAAATGATGAATTGCAGCAAATGGTTGACCAATTAACAGCGCAAAATAAGGAGCTTACTTTTAAGCACTCACAAATGACAAACGAAATTAATGATTTACGCAATCAAATACAACAAAATTCGAAATGTGGAAATTGTAAAAATCTAAACGTACAGATTTCAGAGCTACATGACCGAAATAGTGAATTAATAAGAAATAATGAGCAGCTAAAACATAATCTGGATGCTTTAGAATTGCGCTACAATGAAGTTGTAAAGAATTACGATCAACAATCCAATAAAGTCGAAATGCAGGATATTTTAGACAAAGAAGTAAAAGAAAAAGCAATAGAGTGTTCTCAACTAGAAAAACAACTCCAAACTTTAACAAGTTCTGAAAATGAATCGAAAAATAGAATTCTTGAACTCTCATCTGAAATTGAAACACTCAAATTACAATATAGTGAAGACCTTAATAAAACTAAATTGCAGGGCTCTGATTTCTTACTGTTGTCCGAAAAATACAATGCTCTCGAGGAACAATGTACACAAGGTCAACACGAAATATTACGCCTTGGTGCTATAAACAAAGACTTATTTGAAAAATGTAATAGTTATTTAAGACAAGTGGAAAAGTATGAAGAACGGTGTAAGGACTATGAAAACAAGATAACTGAGTTGAATTCCAAGTTGAATCAAAATATTGTTAGCGACAAGTCCACACATTCACAAGAAATTATTGAATTAAATGCTAAGATTCAGCAACTCAACATTGAAAACGACGAACTATTGTCAACTGTTGCAGAATTGAGATCTTCCGTAGCAGGTGCAGTCGATCAAAGAGGTTTTGAAATATCTGAATTATGGAAGCAGCATTTAGCACAGAGGGAAGCAGACTTCCAGAAAACAGAACAGGAACTTCGCACCGAATTAAGTTCTGCAGAATCTAAGTATGAACAGTTGCTGGATAGCGTTCAGTCATCAAGTCAAGAAGAAACAAATAAACTCATAATGTTAGAGCAAGTCAATGCTCTACAAAGCAAGTTGCAAGATAAAGAAGAACATTTGCGTAATCTACAAGACAAATACGCAGAAGTTATGAATCAGTTGGATATGCAATGTTCAGAACTAGAGGATGAAAAAATAATACATGACAATAAACTGCTTGCACAGCAAGATGAATATGAAAAGTTGATGCACGAGCTAAGAGTCAAAAATCAGCAGTCTGCAGAAGAATATAATGAGAGATTCGGAAATGTACAAGCCGAACTTGCTGCGACGTTAGCTCAAAACGACTCCTTGAATCAACAACTGGAAGATTCAATCAACAAAATGATGGAATTCGAAAGGAAAATAACGGAGTTGTCAAATGAACTAAAAATTAAAGACAGTGAAATATACCAAAAAACATTAGAATATACACATAACTTATCTCAACGGAATGAAGAATTTGAAAATGTCAGAAAACAATTACTTGAATACGAAAAGAAGGTCGAAGATATAACTTTCGAAAAAGAATCTGAGCTGGCCATTTTAAGATTGAAAATACATGAAAACACAGAACATTATGAACATAACCAGAAAGAACTGGAAGCTGACAAAGACAGTTTAACTGAAGCTCTGAACGAAAAGATCGTGGAGTGTACGAATCTTAACAAGAATATAATAGAATTGAAGCAAATGTTAGAAGAACAATCTAATAGAACTGCAGAAATGCAAGCAGCGTTAGAAAGCCAGGAAGTAGAAATAGTGACGCTAAAGGATGAGTTGCAAAAGATGATAAGAATGTCGGCAAGCAAAATTGAAAAACATGTGACGTTTGCATCCGACACGAAACCCGATACCGACACCCAGACCCCTGAAGGAGAACTGAATAAAGAATTGCTTGATGCCGTCCCAAGAGCAGAGTTGGATCTTGCTTTGTACATGTTACACCAGCGAGACGTCCGTTGTGAAGAACTCACTATGGAGCTTACGCAGTTATTAGAAGAGAGGGATACTTTACAGTTGCGTCTGTCCGACAGCCTGCGTTCCAACGAAGAACTCAAGGCGAGGTGCAAGGCCGCAGGGCTAGACGACTCGCTCAATTCCAGTCAAGAGACAGTGTCGGAATTGCCAAGTTTCTCAATGGAGAGAGAGCAGCAGTTTGTGGACATTCACCGCGGCCAGTCGTCGCGCAGTAGCAGCATCAGTGACCCAGATGGGGATAAACCAAAATTACAAGCCAAGTGAGTTCAAACACTAGTCTTATCAAGTATAGTCGAAATTGTTTTACTTTTACCTAGATAAACCGTCGTCTCAACGAGATTTTCTACGGTATAACATAGTCTTAGGAGATTATTAAACATGGACGCGTACTTCATTAGTGATATCTAATTTCTTACACCCGGATAGGGAGCGTAAAGAAATTACAGTAGTTTGAAAATGTCTTTTTTTGACAATTATTTTTTTCAAATAATTCAAAAGTGCCTGCAAGGGGCTAATTTCTAAATCACTATCATAATTTTAGTCTCAGAGGATTTGGCCTACACTTTCCATGTTGGTCAAATGAGTTGGAGAGGTCTCTTTAAAGTTGATAAGCTTCGTTTAGCTTGTGTTTCCTAAGTCTCCATCTACGACATCCAAGGGCAGACTTGGAGTGCCGGGTTCTTCTCTGCCGGGAACCTCACGGCAATTTTCTGAATAAACGTTTTCAACCTTTTTAACCCCCGACGCAAAAACAGAGGGGTGTTATAATTTTTATGGCTCTGTCTGTGTATCTGTGTATATCTGTCTGGTATCGTAACTCCCAAACGGATGAACTCATTTTCGTTTAGTATTTTTTGTGTAATAGATAATTTTATCCCGAGTAATCTTAGCTATGTTTCATGAAAATCAGTTCAGCCGTATGAAGATCATCAGCTCTTTTCGAGCTGCTGATGATATCTGACTAACCTCCTCATGTCCGATCGATTCGAGATTTGGTACCGTGTTACTTCAGTGATATTGCTTCAACTAAAATTGTGAGTTGACGTCGCATGGAGAAAATGCGCTGTGCAGTTCGTTGCCACTTCTGCACTCCGCATTGGAAGCGGCTTAAACTTAAAAAAAAGTAAAAGTTAAATGGAATATCACAGTTACTAAGTGTTCAAAGAATCCTATATTAAATAAAATAAAAAAATAATGTGTCGGGGGCAGTGGCGGCTCGTGACTCAAAGACCTGGTGGTGCACATCATAAGACATGCCTAAACAATATAGATATTTTTTATATGCAGAAATAATTCTCTCTTATTTAGATAGACATTTTTTGTTTACATACCTACTTAATGTATAATAATAAGATTAATAAGTAAAACAAAACATAAAAACAGCGAAAGTAAAACACAAACAAATACAAACGTAAGACAATTTACGCGAGAACTACCTAATCCGAACATTTCCGAACGTCAGCGTTCGTTCCGCGTCGGACCCCGTGCGGCGCACCAGATTTCGCTAAACTTCCATACTAATCTTCCGTCTCACGCGCCAGGCGTTTCGTCGCCTTCTCAATAGTAGCTGTATGGGCGCGCTGCGTGCGTTGGGAGCGAGCGCACGGCAAATTATTTTGTCAAGCGAAAATAATACTTATTTCGTTAAGTATATGACTGATTATCATTTGACAAAAAAATTATATATTTTTACGTAAAACTGCTTATTTATTATTTATATCTATGTAATTTTTTTGTATATATTTAAGCTTAAACTGGTAGTGCGCCGCACGAGTGCACTTAAGGGGGAGCCGCCACTGGTCGGGGGGTTCTATAATAGTACATTATGATACAAGTACGGTAAGCTGGATATTATAGTCGAGGTGTTTATAGGCACGAGGCGAAGCCGAGTGCTTATAATAAACCGACGACTATAATAGACAGCTTACCGTAAGAGTACCATACGATGTTTTTCAATACATTTGCGATTACTGTAAAACTAAAACAAGATTGAAGTTCAGCAAATAAGGAATTTATAAAAGTTAGGAACTAAAGCAGTCTGTAAAAATACATTTATAATAATCAGGTACTAAATAAACCTAAGTAAATGTACATTTACTTAGGTTTATTTTCTCTAAAAAAGTACATTGATAACCTTCTCCTTTTCGAAGTCGGTTAAAAAACCACATCTCAGGAATCAGAAAAAAGTTTTCATGCTGAACTTGAAACTCTTTGCTTGGATTCTATGAAAATGTTTAAATTTTGCATCTGTGGCATCGGGCAATTGAGCGGATGTGATTGGTGTAAAGTGAAAAGCACTAGTGCCATAAATACATCAGACGATACAGATTTCGATGTCATAAGAACCATATCATAAGCTAATGTATTGAATTTTTTTTAATTTTATTTTATTGTGTAGGTTGTCGGAGCTGCGCAGCGTGAAGCACAGCCGCGACGTGAGGCTGCGGACTGAGAGCGAGCAGCGGCAGCTCGGCCTGCGGCTCATGCAACGCGACGTGGCGCACCTGCCGCCCGAGGCGCGCGACCAGCTTGCGCAGGCCCACCATACTCTCTGTAAGACCCTACTTATTATACATGTTAGGTCCGCGCTAGCGCTACACTGGATTGGCATGGGGTGGCATCGGAAGTGACGCGTCATTTCAAAACAAGCTATATGTCAAGTGACATAAGATGCAAAACCTCCGCTGCACGCTTGCGGGCGTCTAGTCCGCGCGAGTATGCGCCAGGCCGCCGGCCGGCTCGCCCTGTTCAAGCAGTGATGCATCTTATGTGACTAAGTATAAAGGTTGTTTTGAAATGACGCGTCGCTTCCGATGCCATCCCATGCCAATCCAGCGTAGCGGGCCCTTACAGGTCGCGCCAAACTTTATTGCGTGTAGAATATTAGCTGCGAGTTGCGCAGTCCGCGCCCCGCTTACCCTAATATTGTGTACTGCGCATCTACTCGCGCGATGTTCAGAGCCGCTATAAAGTTTGGCGCGCTTGTATGCATGTTGCGTGGTTAGGGATCTGGATTTGGAGAGAAACACCAAATTCTTTGGTGGGAAGGCGACGTGGCGCACCAGCTGCTCGAGGCGCGCGACCAGCTTACGCAGGCGCACCACATGCTCTGTAAAACCCCAAAGCTGAAGAGTTTGTTTGTTTGGTTGAACGCAGAAACTATTGAGGAACAACCGGACCGATTTCAAAAATTCTTTCATTGTGGTATTGTATGTACTAGGCTTGTATCACGGGCGAACCCGGGACGGAATGCTAGTACTCAGAACACATGCATCTTTATTTCATCATTATCAGGTTTATTTTAGTCACCACTGTAGATGCACGTACCTCTCTGTTTTACCAGAGCCATATAATAGCCTGAGCAGTGAGAGGATTTGGCCTACACTCTCTACGTTGGCCAGATGGATTGGAGAGGTCTCTTTATTTAGTTTGTGTTTCCTATTCTACATACATTAGTACATTATGATGCAAGTACGGCAAACTGGATATTATAGTCAATGTGTTTAGGCACTAAGTAAAGCCGTTTATAATAGTAAAAAAAATAGCCAGCTTACTAAGTACGAGCATATTACGACGTTTTGCGGTTACCATAAAATTAATTGAGCAATTGCTACAAACACAATATATATATATATATACTTTTTTTATGAAAAAAAAAACCAATAGTTTTATGTACCTATTATTTATTGAAAAAATAAAAAAAGATAATATTTGACATACAATTGAAATAAAAAGAATCTTCTGGTTTTTTTTTAACAAATAATAAATTACACTAAACTCAATTTCTGTGACATCATTAATAGATTATATGACATAAGATTTTTAACTTATATGATTTTTGTTAAATTTCTAGCACGAGATTCGCAGAGCACGTCCACAGTACTGCTGAACTGGCTTCGAGGGAAGAGCACACCAAAGGTTGTCCACATGTGAGTGCTAGAGCTTCGGCAAGTTCCAATTTGAGACACTATCAGGTATTATATAAGTGTTTGTTTCAAATATGCCTTAACAATGTTATTATGTTAGTGTTATAGTTTACCATCGGTTATTACTGTCCAAATTCCAAATAAGTATATTAGGCTAGAGTGTATTGCATTTAAAGGCGACATTTCCACCACCCACGACACAATTGTCAAATGTTTGTGCAAACATTTCATAAATTGTGGACATCCCACGCTTGTCCACTGTAGACATTTAGCGATAGCCCATCATTTTCATATTCAAATTAAATATGTTCTACAGTATTTGCCCGCTTCATTTATATCTTGCAATACATCTTTGTTATTAAGCTTATATAATTGTTTTTATTCTTCTTAAAAGCTTCTAAAATTTATCCAGATATTTCTTAGTTCTCACTTACACATGCACGTTCAACATCTTTGAAATCCAGCTATCGGACTAAATGTCTTTGCGACAAGTACGAACGAACGAATGGTAAAAAAATATACCGACGCATTCCTAAACATATAGTTTAGTTCAATGGCTAGAATAAAACATTTAGATGCTTTTATCTGTTCTGTTATTAGTTGAAAAAAATATCAATAAAATTTTCTTTATCTTTCTATTTTCAACTCTGTATCTCTTATTATTAGTGCACATACATCTTTTAAATTTAATTGTTATAATAACTAATCAAAATATAATCAGCTGACTTCCTAAAACTATTATTCTTTGTGGTCAACGAATAAGTTCGAAAAGTGTTTTCATTTATTAACTTTGGTTCCCACAGTACTATAATATTTATGTGGCATTATTTTAAATCAAATTGCCGTTTCTTGAAAACATGGTTTCGAGACGTGCCTTCTCGTTCATTACCAAGTGTAAATGTTATTGAATAATAAGAATTAATAATTGTCTTAAATTCATTATTATTTACTGTACATATATAATTATTGGGTCCACTGACGATGATGTGATGACCTCTGTATATGACATTGTACATTTGTTTTTCATTAAATAATTTTCCATGAAGTATTATTGCCTTTCTTTTCAAAACATATACCTGTTCAACATCATCTTCTGAGCAGTAGCGGCGTTAGGTAGGATTGGGCGCGGTTGGAAGACCGCCCAAGGGCGCGGAGTCTAGGGAGGCGACAACAGTGGCAAATTTGTATACGGAAGGCGCACCTATAAAATCTCGTCGCTGGGTAACGTGATGCGATTTGTATAATGAGGCGCTAGTAATGCTGAAACCAGCACTGCTGCCGAGCGCATTTCTAGGTTGCATCCTCTGCGGGAACGCTCAGAGCCTGGGGTCCACTCTCTATACCTATATTTGTGAGTGATTTAACGAGGTTACTGGTTTTTTTTTACACAGAGCGGCTGCTGTCTGACCTCCCCAATTCAAAGAGTAGACCAGAACCAATCCTTTATAACAGAGTCGTAGAATAAGTTTTTAAGCAAACGCCATATGGTGTTTCTTGTGTTTACGAAGCACGGAATCACCTTTCTTTTTAAACCCCGATGCATAATAAGGGGTGTTATATATGTTTGAATGTTCTGTTTGTTTGTGTTCTATCTGTGGTTTGGATGTGGTATTTTTATTTGAAAAAGTAGGTTCCTTGGCGATGGCTCTTAAACATGTTTAATAAAATCTGTTCAGCCGTTAACAAGATCGAGGGTTTTGCACGTTGCTTCAAATATTTAAATTCTATATAACTTGTCGGATTACCAGACTGGAATCAACTTCCTGTATCTTAGGTTCAAGCCCCACTGGACTAAAAATATGTTTCCAATGGGACTTCAACCTCTTCTTTTGTTTGTCATAAACGCCTTGATGATATGACCACAGATGCAGTCATCCAAGACAAATAAAGGGCGTTCCACACCAAAATCTTCGACCGCTTATCGTTCGGTATGGGAACCAAAGTATGAATTTAATGAATATGTAAATGATAAAAATGCCTGGTATTAATTTGTTTGTAATTTATTGTAATAAATATAAATAACATTAGAAATATATAAAAATTGTAATACCTACATTGTAATCGAAGCCCTTCAGGCACGTAGGGGACCAAGTCTGGATTGAGTTTCTTTCGGCGTATTCTTCTCACCAGTGGTCATTACGAAACGCTAGTAGTTTTTCGATTTTGCATATTAAAAATAAAAATAATATGAATGAAAAAAAATGACGTTCAAAAAGAGATACAATTATCCAATTTTGAATAAAAATCTTTGACTTTGACGTTCGCCGGCCTCGGTCAGTTTCGGTGTGAACCGCCCTTATGAACTATGAGTTCTTGTGTGTAGGGACTAAAATAAATAGATGTCATAATGTTTTGATACTTTTATTGTTTGTTTTTTAAATATTTACATCTCAACGTCATAACTAGCATTTAATGAAAAGACAATCCTAATGTATTTAATCACAAATCATTCAAAATGTGCTCATTTTGATACTAAAGTGTCATATAGTTTCTTATAATCTTATACATATATAACATTTATTCGTCTCATATAATGTTTTAAATTATACATTAAGAAAGATCACCTCTATTTAGAGCGAAATTTGCTCTATTTTTACATCACAGGAAAATCACTATTTTCCCTTATACCTTTTTTACTTCGTAACAAAAAAATATTTCTTAACTTATCTATCTATTAGAAAGCCAGTCCAAAAGCCAAAAGTAAGCATTAAATAAGACTAAACTTGTAATGCGTATATTTTCCCACATAATTTTATATAATATCTAATAAAATGTGAAACTTTAATGAAAAATTTCAAATGCCTATATCTATTTAGACATTAAATGCCACAACCAAAATACCAGAAACTTAACATATTAACGACCACTACAACTATCCTTTTTACATAAAATATATATTAAATAATTGTATTCCTTAATAGTTTAAAATATATTTTATGTATGTAGGGTAGTTGTTGCGGGATCATTCTATATTATTATCAAATCATCTTACGTTAATAAGTAACGTTGTTGATGTGTACTCGTACATTGGCATATGGGTACAATAGGATATCTATATTAATATTACATATTATACATTCTATGTATTGCTTGAAAAATACTTTAAAGTAGTGTTACTTATGGCACCACATGCATACAGAGCTATAATTTTTATTTACATCATATTATATTTACAATATTTGCATTACGCAACTTACTCTATGTTTACTTATAAGGAGAGCCGGGCATGTCATGTAGCTCTGAATATGCGCCCGACGTCCCTCACAACATGGAAGACAAGGATTCTTGTTACACATCAAGCGAGCACCTAATGAATGTCACTGTAGATAATGTTCTTACACAACTAAACTTATACTTAGCTGAACATAATTTAGGACTGACTTATGATATATACGCCACTCGTACTTATACTACATAAAAGCATTAGGTACTTAGAAATGAAATTATATCACAATTTGTTAACATGAACTCGAAATTTCTACAAACTGGTCAATATTAAGTACAAAGTAACAGAACATGACTATTGCATATTTATTACCAATGGTTGTAAATATAGGAACGACAATCATGAATTTTATTGACTAAATCCTATCTTAAATATCTTATCCAATACAATCACATTTTTTCATTTTTTTCCTAGTAATTACTCAAATTAATCTTACATAGTTACTTCTAAATTAACATATTATGACTGGAAGTGACTATGATACGAAGTTCTAACAACATTTTAACACTATCACACAAAATGTTACATTCTATATTGGTATTTTTGTCAAAAGGAACAAATTATTTGCCTAATTATAATATCAAAGAAAAATCAGATGATTTATGTCTTATTCGTCATAAAGACATTGATTTATACATACTGGTAGATATTGGATGAGAAGGAAACTTTATTTAGATATAGCTATCTATGTAGTAGTGTTACATACATATGCGAACATTATGTTAGTTGTATTTTTACATGTAAAAGCGTAATTTATTGCCTTCCCCCGATATAAATTGAATCTGAATCTAGTATATATCTACATTGTTTCTTTCAGAATGCCAATTGAAATTTTTAATACTCTTATGTATGTTTCTCAAAAGGTTGCATGTGGATCGAAACAATTACATACATATGTCAATGAGTTATGCACTAACTTTATGATTAGGAATTCAGTCGACTAAAGATGATAACGTACCGCTATCATACATGCTAAAAATAACTACTTACTTAAATTAAAAATATGAAAATACCAGAAGGGTTTATCAGTTCACTGTTTTTATAAGGAAATTATTGTTAAAAAGATAACTTTGGTCCCTCGTGGTCGTAGGTATGTGTTTAGACAGGCGTTTGTAATATTACTGCAATTTGAACTTGTACATAAGATATACTATTTTATTTAACATGGTGTATAATATATATATGTCACTTATACAAGTGAAACTGAAATTTATTTCTTATATGATTAAGAGGTAGATTGTAATTTCTAGAACCGCATTAACTAGAACTGCAGGCACGTCTGAAGACGGCCTGTCGCTGGTGGTACATGTGTGCTTGATTCGGTCAAGATAACTTCAAATTCGGCTTTCTTAAAACTTGAAGCAAGAAAAGATAGCGCATCGTCGCTTAACTAAAGATAGAAGAATTACAACTTAGTAACTATTTATTGGGCAATGTTGAATTGGCGCAACAGTGGCAGTTGCTATCAATCTTGTCTCAAGTTATCTTCACCGTATGTTAAGAGTAACTACACGTAGTAGGGCTTACTTATCCATATTCGGGCTTATACTACGTACAACAAGTAGTTAACTACTTTAGACACGTATATTTCAGTCTTTGTAGTTTTATCACGGATGCACGTTTAACTAAACGTCCTAGTTTAAAGTATTTTCGTACTGCACCGTAATTAAAGCATTTGTAGGAATAGACCCGGACACTGCACGCTCGCTCAGAAGTGTACGTCTCTGACGTCGGTGGGGGTAGCGGCGTTACTGTGCACCTTGTCCTGGTTGGGAGGGGGGGTCCACCCCGCCGCCTCCTTGCGCTGACCGTTTGGGTCGGAGAAGCCGCGCTCCTCAATCATTTTGTTGACCATCTGCTCGATTTGTTCGAGGCATGTTTGGAGACAATCCTATTGAAAAATCAACATGTTAACATTCAATATTAAAACATCTGAAAAAACGACTACGTACGTACAAAAAGAATATTCAGGTATGACAGCAACCATTAGCTCAAAGTAAAATGTAAATAAACTTCATAGCTTTTCCTTTGGGAGACCGCACTACGTGTATGATGAATTGAAATTTTGATAAATACCTAGGATTATTATTTTTTAATAATATGTGATATACATACCAAGTCTATGCGCGTGAGTTCATGTAGCCGCTGAAGCTGGCCATCCAAACCGAGCCCCCGCAGCGCAGCGGCCACGGCGCACGCCGCGAGCGTGCTCGCCGATTGCAGCGTGAACGTAAAGTCTGCGGAAGAAAACAGTCTTGAGTTTCAACGTTTCTATGGATACATTTGGAATACTTAAAGGCGGTTCACATCGATAGCAAGCGTGGCGAGCGAGCCAAACGAAACTATGAGCCAAGCGGTGTGGTTCACACCGCGATAGAGTTACCGAGAGCGAGAAGAGAGGCAAGCGAGCTCTTTCGGATATCTTCGGAGGCATCGCGCATATTATCGCAGTGTGAACTAAATTATGAAAAAGAGATGAAATGTTCGCCGGCCTATCTCGGTTCCTAGTTCTTTCGGTTATCTTCGGCCGCATCGCTCATTCGCTGTGTGAGTGAACCAAAGTACAAAAAGAGATAAAACGATGTTCGTTGGCCTCGCTCGCTCGCTGGCTGTGTGAACCGCCCTTACGTGTTCATATGAACATGTAAGGGCGGTTCACAAGGTGACTTGTGAGCATTCGCATGCCTAGTTGCTACAAACGCGACCGAACAATAATTATCATCATCAGCCATATGAAGTCCTTTCCATAGTATTCATTTACCTGGTGACTCAGGTTTATATATCATAGAATTTAATTAGATCATGGCCATTTGTTCGCATATAAACAAGGATTACCGTAATAGAATGCAAAATACTCCTACTTTAATGCAATTAAAATATCTAGGTATTTAGTTCCAGCTCACTGTTTGTAGAGTTGAACAGAGTTGAACCTACCCTTTTACCCGACTGCCAAAAAGAGTTACCTATGTGTTTCGTGCTTATCTGTTACGATTTTATTCTTTTGTTTATAACCTCGCCTATCTTCTAAACGGCTAGATGGATTTCATTCAACAGATAAGGTTCGCCTCAAATAAAAGGGCTTTTCAATTTACCGACTAGTTGACATAGGTTATAGACTATACTTATAAATTAAGCTACTTAATTTAATAACGTGGGGGACAACAAGGGAGAGGAATGAAATCGGACAAAGAAATGTTCCTTTCTTCGTCGGTCGGCGGTTCGTCCCTCGGAGAGTTTAGCGCTCGTCAAAGGAGCCGGCAGCAGCCGAGCCGCCCTCGCGACCGCATTCCAGCCTCCGCGAGCTGGCAAGCGCAAGCCCGATTCACTCGAATATTTCTCACGGGCTTACTTTGGCGAAACCATTATACGTAGCCTGCCCGATACACCATGCACTAATTTGGACTTGAATTTCTCATTTATTCAAGAAAAACACTTGAAATGTTTAATTGCTTTGGAACTGTGCTTCGGAATGACGAAAGATCAATGTTTTAATGTGGACATTTAAATAAATGTGTGTGTGAATGCCATAATGGTGTCGCTTTCAAGTTTTAGAAACTGATTCATGATAATTATTGTTTTCTTTATAAATAATGGTCAATTTTTTGTTAAAATAATAAATCATTTTATTTATTTGACACATCAACAGACAGTTTCTGCGGTAGACAACGAACGCACCTAGTTGAGTCGAATTGAATCCTATAGTCATCTATTTAATATGAGAAGAAAAATACATACCCGGTTATATTTAAAATAAATCGTACTACTTAGGTATATTATTAAATTAAACTGATAATTAAGCAGGAAAATAGCTTGTTCGGCCTTGTATAACCAGATAGGCACACACAGGACTCGCATATATGTTGGTACCTTCCTATGGATTTCGGAAAGTACAAACATAGGTATTTATTATTAGTAGAAGTAGATATTATGTAGTATAAGTTATAAGCAAGTAGGTGAATAATATGTTCCCACGCTACGGAGGGAATGCGCGACGAGACAGTGCGCGAAACCACAGCTACGAGGACGCACACAAAACGAAGCAGGGCTTCAAGGGGCCCCCATTCATCATTAAGTAGATCCCATTATACCGACCAACGTATGGATATCGAACACGCTTTCAGCTCATTTAAAATATTTTTTTTAATTCTCATGTCGGCATTCCCGAGATAAAGAGAAACGGGCAGAGGGAACGAAAAACGAACGCGACGAGCCAACGAGAGCGGCCGCTCACTAGAAGCATTTGCATAATCTGATGTTAATCAAACAGAGGAGCCCTGGGCTGGCCTCGCTGGAACTCGGCCTATTGCTGAATCAGAATGCCTTGAATCGAGATTCCTCTATTTTTAGAAATCACCTATTTGTTTGACAAAACAAAACAAGTAATAACCATCATACGTAACCTATCGGCTTCTTTACACAGGGTCTCAGTGCCTTATATCCAACGCTATAAGCAGGACACACACGCAGCGGATGCGATGCCCATGGAACCTTATTAGTCGTAACGTGACAAACTCTTTACGTTACAATGTAGACGGAACACGACGCGACTTTCCATAGGAATTAGCAGGATCTCATGATAATACGTCTCTCGTAATGACTCGCTTATTAAAGAGAAATGTTAAGATTAATTATCTAATCACGCTCTAGTTAGAGAATCCAAGGCGTATCTTAAATAAACGTAAGTAGGTAGTCTACGCAACGAAACATGAATTTGATTTTAAAGTCTTCTCGCTTAATGCGCAGGAATTTAGTTTGTTAAGGATCAGGGAAACCGCAATAGGGCTTACGCCCATCAGCGGTGACATAATCATCGCACTGCCCTTGAACATGGGTACGTTGATGTGGTAACAGACGTGCGGTGCGGGCGGCGCTATTCGCGAGGCGCGAGGTGAACGGTCGGGCGAGGCCGCGGTGCCCACCGGAACAAACACCCGGACGGCCCCACATTGCTGCTGAATCTTTGCTAATTCCACCATTATAGGATAGCTCACGTGTGATAACTCCCATGAAGTCTAGGACCTGTCGCTATATCAGACCAGTTCGCCTCAAACACAAATTTCGATTTCAATATACCTACCTATATATCTTTTGCGCCCCAACTAATGAAAGCACAAGTACACCTCCAGAACAACAACGTAATTTAAAATTAAAAAAAAAAAACTACGCATATAATTTATCTCCGTTGGTGGAACTGTGCGAAACATGTCAGCTTTAAAATAACCCATTACAAATTTAATATCCCAGCCAGTTATGATTCCAGAGTAAATTGTGCCATTCAAATAATGATACATAATGCGGGCTCGCTCGATACAGCGAATGCTCCTCTTCTACGACACGGTTTCGTGGCGCGAGGGGAATCAGCATATCGTATGTAGCCGTAGACTAATAAACATATCTAACTTAGTAAAATACGAATAAAGTTTATGATCAATCGCAATCCTCAATCCGTCAGAAAAATCAAGTAGGTACCTATAGGTAGATATTTTGTATGAATTATTCCCCAGAGGTACACTTTCCCCGTAGACACTTTTAATAAAACTGCGCATTTATTCCTGTAAGATACACTGTTATAAAACCTTACCAGTATATTCTAACTAAATATTGGTTGTAAGTAGGTAACAATGTTAATAATTTTTGCTCTACAAGCCATTAAGACAAAAATTACATTAGTTAGGTACTTAGCTGACAAGTGAGCGATGATATCTTCGGAGCAACTGAAATAAAAGAGCTGGAGCGTGAACTTCTTGAACAAAAAAACAACACGACAGCGGCGGCGAACAACAAAAACCGTTGCACAAAAACATATGATCCCATGAGGGTTGCGGGGAGGGGGCCGGAGCGGCGGCGGGCGGGGCGGGGAGTCCCGAGGCGTGCTGGAATGCGCTCGGGCGAGCCGCGTGGGAGGCGCCGCCGCCGGCCGCCAGGACACACACAGCCCTCACTCTACCCTCACTGTAAACAAACCTATTCGCGTCTGGCACTCGCAGCCTCCTCACCTTTTACTTCGGATATACGAGTTCTTGGAATTCTCCAGCAATGCTATTGCAGAATCTTTTCAGGCAGTTTTCTTTGAAATTGCAATCTTTTCATACAAACAGGAAGTGTTGCCCAACTACATTCCTGATTCATGTAACAACTTTTTTTGACAGAATTTAATTAATATGCTCCCAGACGAATTCCTAATCGCGCGAGACTAGTTTTCCATACGAATTGAGATTCGTGTGAAACAAAAGGTTCAGTGACATGTGACGAGGAAAGCGAGCGGACGACTCCGCATTGTCGTGACGTGACGTACTATCAAGATGCTAATTATCGTCTGCTTCAGCAAACAAAGCCTAGCGAATTGTCGATTTTATTTTTTAACATACCCTATAGTACGTAAATGCTAAAAAAAGTAGATTAGTGAATTTCATCTGAATGTAAGTACCTATTGCGAGGCACAGAATGGGGGACTTCATATGACTGATTAATGATAAAGACGTTTCTTCTATTATGAATGACAAATAAACCGTTGATAAAAATTACCATTTGCATCATCAATTTATAATTTTAATTAAGAATAAAAGCGATCTCACCTCTAGCTGCTAACGCGATGAAGGTCTGCGCATGCCTCTGCACCATGTCGGTGTCGACGAGGCCCCGCAACGGCAGTCGCGACAGCAGCAGCGGCAGGAAGTCGTGCGCCGTCACGCCCGCCACGTCCCACTTCAGCTTCGACAGCACCAACAGCTCCCAATGCTGCAACAAACAACACTTCGTTTATACCAACCTTTTTTTTGGAGCCATCATTATCAAATCTTTTTTAGTCTTCACTGCAAGAGCACGAACCTCTCTGTACCAGAGCCAATATTAGCCTGAGCAGTCAGAGGATTTGGCCTACATTCTCCACGCTCTGGCCAGACGGGTTGGATCTGTTTAGCTTGTGTTCCCTAAGTCGCCTTCTACAACATCCACGGGAAGACTTGGATTGGTCCTATTCTACTTTGACGGGAACCACACGATTAATTTTTGGAGTACTCATCACAATTAATAGGTTATGGGCCCAATCTGCCAGAGTGTGCCGTCTTTACAAATTGGATTACGCCATTACTCAACGAAGCTTGACAGATCAAAGATCATAACGTTACAACTGTCAGAGCTGGTTAAATGAAATGCCCCAAATAGCAGAATGAGTTGAATTGAACTGTCACAGAAGTAGTTTCCTAATAGATGTGTAAAACTTGTCTCGTATTCAGGGAAGTGCTTGGGTACTTTAATATTTTATTTTTTTATTTATTTTATTTTATTTATTTAAGAAGACCAACAGCTTTTTATTACAAAAATAGGTAATAATCTTATAAACCAAGAAGCCAATTACAGGTCCTCACATATAGAAACTGAGTAAGTTAACAATAAGGTTGAACATAAAATACGTACACGCTACTTTTAGATTAAATAGAATTTTAACTGAAGACAATATTGGGAAAATCAGTAGTTGCTAACATCTACTAATGTATTAAGAGTAAATCTTTTTCAATGTATTATTATATAAGCCTAAGTAAGATGTCAAAAAAAAAAAGTGTAATGACAAATATAGGAATTATAAACATACCTAAAAGTCACTTCCTTTATAATTATAGAAAAACAAAAAAGAAATCTATGGTACTACACTACTATACTGGAGCAAATATTCATACAGTAAACGCTTAGCGGCCGCTATGCCTGTGGTGAATAAGTCAATATCAACGGTTTTAGAAATATTATTGAAATTACTACCCACACGCATGAAAAACGAGTTTTTACGGTAATTCGTTGAAGTACCGGGAAGAAATATAAGGGGGTTACATCTAAGTGTTTTTGGAGGGGCATATAACTGCAGTTTTGCCAAAAGTTCAGAGGAGTCAACTGCACCAGAAGCTATCTTTAGTAAGAAAACTAAGTCGGCAACATCTCGTCGAACCTTCAATGGAACCAGGTGATGCCTTTTGCAAAGATCTAAATAGTTATTAGAATTGTAATAGATTTTTTGACGGAAGCAGAGGTATTTAACAAACTTCTTTTGAATGTTTTCGATGCGATCTATATATTCTTTGTACATGGGTTTCCAAGCTTGTGAAGCATACTCCAGGTGAGGACGTACATAAGTACAAAACAATATTTTTATTGTTTTGAGGTCTTTAAACGACGCTGCACATCGAAGAACGAAACCAAGTGATTTATATGCTTTCGAGACTATTTTATCTATGTGAATGTCGAATAACAATTTAGAGTCGTGATGTACTCCCAGATCACGCACACTTGTGGAACGCTGTAGAGGCTGTCGCTTGAGCATGTAACTTGTAGGTATTATGTTCAGTTTTCTTGTAAAGGTAACTACACAACACTTAGAGGGGTTGAGTTCAAGCCCATTACAAAAACAATAATGCTCAAGACGGGAGATGTCGGCCTGCAGTGCAGATGCATCATTTTGAGAAGATACAGTACAGAATATCTTCATATCGTCCGCGAAACAAAGTAATTGAGATGAATGTAGACATTTTTGGATATCGTTGACCAAGATATTGAAGAGAAGAGGACCGAGCAAAGAACCCTGAGGAATACCACTAGGTATGTCTACCCATCCAGAAATATAATTTTTGACTACTACTGCCTGGGACCTATGGTCTATATACGAGGAAAACCACCTAAGAAGATCCCCAGTGACTCCCATGGATGCAAGTCTCCTTTTAAGCACATTATGATCTATGCGATCGAAACATTTGGAGTAGTCGGTGTATACAACATCAACCTGCTTACCAGCCTCCATAGCCTGCGTAAGGTAATCGTTAAAGAGCACCAAGTTGGAGACGGTGGATCTTCCGCTGAGAAACCCGTGTTGAAAAGAACCAAAAGAGCTTTTTAGTGCTGTATATAATTGATTATATATAATACGCTCAAAAACCTTAACAATTATACACAGTTTTGAGATTTGTCTGTAATTTGAAACATCAGTTTTTGGTCCTTTTTTGTGCACAGGGGTTATAAATGCAGACTTCCATATACTTGGGACAACTCCCTCTCCTAACGACTTCCTAAAAAGCAACGTGATAGGTATCGAAATCGATTCAGCAGTGGCTATAAGAAAATGGGCCGGCACCTTGTCAGGTCCGGCTGATTTAGACGAATCCAGGTCAAGTAAAAGCCTCTTCACCTCATCAAATTCAATATTAATACTAGATATATGCGAAACCGGGATATCAGTCAGCGAACTGGGATCTGTATTGCCGGGTTGAAGCACCGAAGTCGCCTGAGTGAAGTTAGAAAGAAAATATGATGAAAAGGTTTCACAAATTTCACTGCCTGTGGTTGCTTGAATATTATTATACTTAAGACTGCTGGGAATAATACTTGACTTGTTATTGCTTTTTGATTTTATGTAAGTCCAAAAATACTTGGGATTTTTTACAATTGACTTTTCTACGTTATCGAGATATGTTTGATGACATTCACTTTCGAGGTGCTTTACTCTGTCCCGAAGCAATTTAAATGACTCAAGGTCGCTACGATTTCCGTAAATGTTGTATTTGCGTAAAAATTTATTTTTTTCTTTTATTACTTTAATCAAAGCTTTAGAGTACCAAATAGGATAAGATTTAGAAGTGGATTTAACAGAGGGGATATATTTATGGATAAGATTATTTATAGAATCGTAAAAGTATTGCACAGAATCTTCCATTGTTCTATTACAAAATTCAGTATTCCAATCAACTTTCTGTATCTCCGAATTAATTGAGATATAGTCACCTTTGTAAAACAAACGCTTCATGGCAGGAGCCGGTCTTAAACAATCAATGGTAATAAAATCTATTTCAATTAATAAGGCATTATGAAGAGGGTCAATCGGTACCAAGGGGTCAAAACATTCCGAAACTTTGACTGTGTCATTTGAAATAACTAAGTCTAGCACCCTGCCCTGGCAGTTTAGAACGCCATTAAATTGGGCAAAACCGTGCATGTTCATCTCGTCCACCAATAAACATTCGTTGGGAGATAGGTAGTCGGTTGGAGTATAGCTCAACTCGTTATTAAAATGCCAATTGATTTTACTCATATTGAAATCACCGACTATTAAGTATTTATCGAGAGGATTCTGCAGCACAATATCGTTGAGCTTATTAAAATAATTGTTTAATTGTTGCGAGAATGAGTTACCCAAGTTTTGTGCGCACAAGTAAAGAACACATAAGTGTAATTTAATCCACGACTGTTTACCCGAATTAAATGTTAACGTTAACCACAAATCTTCGGCAGATGAGTTAAACGTAGGTTGTGATTCAACTCGCAAATCTTTCCGAGTTGCTATGAGCACACCACCACCCATTTTCTGTCCTGTGGAAGAATAATCGCGATCGCGGCGCCAAACAACATAGCGGTCGTCAAAAATCTCGCTGTCAGCGATCCCGTCTAATAACCATGACTCCGTTAAAAATACAACGTCGTAATTGGCCATACAAATATTACGTTTAAATAAATCTACTTTAGTTCGCAATCCCCTTACATTTTGATAATAAATATTTAACGGTGAACTTTTATCCATAAATAAATGAAATGTAAGTATTAGCGACAGAATAATAACAAATTATTTTAAGGGTACGGTAACAAGATAATAAATAAAAGTTGGTAAAACTAGCAATTGAAACTCGTTTACGCATATTGTGAGCAGGTAAATACGCATGGCGCTTAAAACGCACGCGTGGAAGCGAGACAGATATTGCATTAATTGTACTCACCACAAGCACAGCAGTGCGATAAGCAACACAAAAGACGCTCGAGCGCATACAATAGAAGTAATTAGCTATGGAATGCGTGCCAGTGGTGCTAAACAGTTGCAATTGGAAAGTGTATGAATTTATATAAATATGTGAGATATATTGAAAGTGACATTTATAGTATCTAAAAAATTGCTCCAGTATTACAAAAATTAGTTTAATAATGTGATATAATGGGAAACAGTTTAGGATATTTTTTTTAAATCGTTTTCTGTATTAATTATATAAATCTTGGATGTATCATTTTGTCGAACATGAATTTTACCGTATTTTACCCAGACATATCGGTATCCTAGCTTGTCTTTGAGGGTTAGTTTTGTCTTCGTCAGCAAGTTTTTCATATCCGCGGTGAGGTGATCGTTCACGTAGACACGCTGTGTACTGTCCCGAAAGCCGATATCACTTGCCGCAAGATGTTTAGTAGACCGCGCTGCAGCAACAAAATCTTCCTTCAAATATCGATTGGTGAAGTTAACCACAATGGATTTCTCTTTGCTGTTATGCAGAGGCACCCTAGCGACATAATTTATAAATGTCTTAGGAATATGACATTTTATATGTCTCCCAATTGAGTCTACTATGTCGAAGAGGTTTTCGTCTTTTTTGATGGGCACTCCCTTGATCTCCGCGTTGTTAAGTCGAGACCATTGTTCCTTAGCAGCTAATGATTGCTTGCATTTGGCGAGGTCCTCTTGAGTTGACTTCAGTTCTTCCCTTAGAAGGTCTACTTCCAGCAATTTAGCCTCAACAGCATCGATTCTGCCATTGCATTCATCTAATTTGCCACTATTAAATTCACATGAGGCTCGGAGATCTTGTAGATCACTTTTTATGGTTTTTACATCATCTCTCAGCGTATCGAGACTCGAAAGGTGTTTCTTCATATCGAGGATTTCATTGAAGATTTTCTCAAGAGATACCGGATCCTCACATCCACCGCTTCCACCAACCGTATTCTTGCACCCTGTGCATTTCCAAACGGCTCTTCTATAAATACTTATTTTGCCGCGCCGCGCCGGTCCCGATAGCTATTAGGTAGTCCCCGGTACATTGTTGTGCAATCGGAAGTGTAAATTATACTGTTTTAGTCTATTCATAAGCTGACCAACTTGCTGAAATAAAGACCGTATAGATGCCATAAATCGGCCATTTGTTTGGCAGAAAAATTCAATAGCCGTACCAAAGAAGAAATTAGTTTCATGATAATACACAATAGGACCTGGAGCTGTGCAACAAAGTGTATCTATTCTTATGCCAGCTGTTCCAAACAACTTTAGCACAATAGGTATATAATAAACTGACTTTGGGCCAGTCAGCTTTCGATTTTAATTTTAATAAAAAACGTTCAAAGCGTTTATCTTATCGAGTATTTTGTTAAAACCGCAAAGCTGACCTAGATTAAATTAATTAACATTTAAGAGAAAAACGTAATGCCGACTGTTATCTTGACGGTTAATTTTATGAATAACTTGATTATTGAGTAGGTAAAGCAAAACACTCATACTCGAGCGATGCATGGCGGTTGACAGATAATACTCCATGTTTACTTAACTCAATCGGCGGGGTCGGGCGCGGGCGCTCTGCTCTACCTATCTCTACCGTTTAATTTCATATCGCAGTTACTAAGAATTAGAGTCCGCTTTTGTGTGACAAAGGAACGTGTTTAGGGCCAGTTGGTTTCCAACGCGCAGTTTGTGAATGAATGAAGTCTCATCACTGGAAGTCGAAATCAGACCGATGAGACCGACCGAGTGTCAGTATGAGCAACACCATTGTCGGGTCAACACAGATGCAGTTTGATTTGAATATAGACAGTCGCAAGTATATTCGCCGATGCCGATGGCAGTTTGGCCGTCCGTATTCGAGTGAACTCGTAGAATAGAATATAAATAAAAAGGCAGTGCAGGCGGTTAACGATGTGGCGGTATGCGGGTCGACCGCGAAATGAAAAGATTCGGTCTTTCGTAGAAGTGGCGAGGCGACCGGTTGAAAAGCTCTTCGAAGACAATGCGCTCATAAAGCATTCACCGCAGATGCCGCTGCACGCGATGGCAGACTGATATATCTACACTTATCTGCTAGGTTGTTATTTATTGCGCGTGTTCTTTGCTTATATGACATCATCCATTCTCTTATAGCTATAATCAGCTGTAAGTATAGTTAACGCTGGGAACGTGCGTGGGTATGTATAGAACCCGAGACGGATGGAATGCAGCTCGTAAAATTCCAGGCGGGTGTTCATTAGAAGAGGTCGGGTGGGCCCGGCTGCAGCAGTTGAACCGCGCGTTACAGCCAATAAAGCGAGCTATGCAAACAGCCTCGCGGTGCCTGAACACGCGCGCTGAATTCCTCGTTTGGTTCCCATGCTTTATCCAATTTCAACGAAAGGTGCGACTACGTCGCTGTTAGAATCAAACAATAAGCTCGGTGTCGCGTGGCCGCTGCGTTCCTGAGACAAAACAACCATGGAATATTCCATAATAGGTACCAGATGCCAGTCTAAATGCAACATATTGTGACATTTGCAATAATTTTGAGCATAGCTTCAGTTTTGTTGCTTAACCGCAATCAACATTTTTCTACGCACGCTAGACGTTACGCATTCTCGTTACTATGATAGTTATCAGTCGGAAACCTAACAAGTAAGCGTTGAATACTTAAGTTAGCGCGAGCGAACAAAACGTGTTAGGCATGCAAAATATCGCAAGGGTTACGTAAGACGTTATCATCAGCGGATTCCTGTAAAACGATGACGTTTCTAATGTTCACAAAGTGCAGAGCGACATGTTGCATTGATTGAAGCGCAGTTTCTTTGTATAATTGTGTTTGTAGATGGTTTTGTATCGATCATCAGGCAGAGAACACACGGACAATGGGCAGCGAGAAGCTGCCGAGCAGCGTTCCATGCCGCGATTCTCCTGACCACAATATTTTCATTTTTTTCTTCCCTCGCGGCCGCCGCCCGCATAGGGCGAGTTGTCGAACTGGTACCAGTTGGAATTTTATCGCCATCGTTGGTACCTTTCGACGCGAATCCTTAGCAATACATTGATGGTGTGACCACCGGACAATTTTAATTTCATTCAGGTCTACCTTACTGGATTGCTTGGTAAAGAAACATGTCTATGATCTTATATAAGTAACTTTATCTTCGTGCAATATTGAGCAAGGAATATTTTCTTATAACACGAATATCTCCAAGAAGGTGACTGAAGGTATGCAGATAGCATACCTTTAAATAAAGTATCTTTGATTTTGAGTAATGTAAGAGAGAATAATTATATGTATGTTGGTGTCACTGTAAAGTCCCAGAGAAGTTTTCTTGCCGGACGCTGCGCCGGAAACAAGGGGCCGCGCCGTGAGATCGGCAAACAACCGCCCCGGTCGTGCTAATATGCTTATTCCTCATATTCTAAACAATAGTTTTAATTTCCTGTACGTACGATATATTATGGCTAAGCAAGCTTTTGCTTACAATGCCGGCTTTATCGTCAAATAGGTACTAGACAAAGCACTAATAAGCCGAGTAACACTAAGAAGTGTACATTCACTCTTGTAACATTCGATTGCATAAAACAATGCCATACTGGTGTGATGTAGTTTTGGAAATTCTTTTCACTTGGATAATTCTGATTATTTTAATGAGACACCAGTGTTGACCGCTTTCAAAAATAACATTATTTTAACTTGGTTGATATTGAATTTAAAATTACGCTCATACGTATACGTGCGCACGTTTCTGCAATATGTTGCTTAACCTTTACATTAATTTGCGGTCAAATACGCGTCTCGCGACGCAAAGACGTTATTTTTTCAGCTGCTGTCAAAGCCACCGCCATGTGCTTGCTAATGTCATTTATGGTTTTCAATAGAAATCTACTTGTTCTTCGTCAGTAGTCACAGACTGACCCAACCTTTTCTAACAAACTTGAGAACAGAACACATTACAGAAAAGTATATCTATTCCACACCACACCCTTTCTTTTAGTCACATGAATCATGCATGATAGATAAGCCGCCAATGAATTTGATTTTCACTTATCCACATTTGCTTCAAATCAACTTTCCACTCTGCAACTAATGATCGAATTTGGTTTATATATTTTATATAAGCCTGTAATGTCACACGTTCTCTAGAACTGGCATGCTAACGTGCTACTACCTAGGCAGTAAAGTTGTTACTTAATCGTTATGCTTCAAAATAAGAGCGACTTAGTGAATCGATTATCCCGGAACTAATGTTGGTAGCGAGTATTTAACAACCTCTAACATTTATCGGCGACGACCGACAAAGATAAAAACGGGAACGGTACCTAGCGCGCGCACTACTTACTATAGTGCTTTGTGCGGGGCTATAAAATAGTAATAATCGTACATCGTTCTTACCATAACGCCGACATCGCTAGATACGAAACCGCTACGGAAAGTTAAAAAAGGAAGCATATTTTATTTTTATTAAATTACGAAATAAGATATGTAAAAAGATTCCAAGCGGGCTGAATTCGAACTGCGTCTTTGTCTTTATACGACATACTTTAACTGTCGAGTAGGTAATTCGGAATAACATTCGCTTATTAAACATCTATAAGTCAGAGTAGATGCAATATTGAATTTTCTCTTTTGACCAACTGGCACCGCGGGTCGTAAACTTATGCTTCAATTATAATAAACGTTTACGTTGGTAGTGTGGATGTGAGAACGCGCGAGGTTTTATGGTCGGGCGGCGAGGGCGACCGCGGGAACCCAATATTAAACTCGGCTCGGTCTCGGATGCCAGAGCTCTTTTTGCTCCAGGCGCGCTAACCAGACGCACTGTTCAATCAATCCAATCATTCAGTCGTCTTCTACTTCTATACGTTGCTATATTGGCAGTATTTGCGAAAGGACTAGGCCTACCTAGAGTGTTTATCGGCGAAGGACCCAAAAAAAAATGCAAGTAATGGTATATGCCAATGAAAACAAGGACTACGACAAAATAAACAGAGATAACTTAACATAGAAGACAAGTTGTATTGATAAAGGAGACATTATTCTGTTCACTCACGGGATGTAAATTAAAATCATATAATATTCGCCGATACAAGCTAAAACTCATAGATTCTTTCAATCCGGCGGCGGAAGTCCGATGCACACGGTTGGTTTGATGGTGTGCATTATTCTTTATCATTATCACAAACATGATTCCGGAATGCAGCCAGTGTGACGTACCGTTATTTGAATCTGTACATTTACTTCCTAGTCCCGTTTAAATTCATCAGGAAAAGCGGAAATACAAATTTTCGGCAAACGCCTTTAAGCAGCGGTGTCTACGAAATCTCGTAGACCCGCTACGAGAGCGCTACGACAACTCATTCGGGCTAAGTTAGTAGGTAAGGTGCATTTATTGTAAACGCACCAAATAAATTAAAATAATCAAATTGAAAGTATACGCTCTAAAATATTTTTTAGAATACTATGATATTAAGAAAAAAAAAATTCGTGTGTTTATCAATACTTGCAATATAAAAAGAAAACATCACCAATCATTTAAAAAAAATTACAGTATGCGAAGTCCTCGTTTATGTAATATAAAACATGCCTATCAGAAACAGCAAGTTATAAACAAACACATATCTACACCCAATATGCGTCGAATGAGTCAGGCTGGGGTGCCTAAAGGCGAGCATACGCTCACGACCGCCATTTAGAATCTCGAATCGCTATAAATAGCTGAATCGAATGTGCGATATCATTTATTGGCAAAGTTGAAGAGGCAGTTGACGGCGTGAGAAAAAATAAACGGCGGCGTTTCGGCTGTAATTGGTCTGATTAAAACGCGGGCCTCGTTCGGCGGGGCTTCCGAGAAGCCGGCTCGTTAGGGGACAGTGTCCGCGCAGGGTAGGCCTCAGACCACGGCCTGCCGCATTCCTCGCTGCCCGGCCGCGTGCTCATACAAATTTCGAATAAATATCCAATAATTGAACTTCCTGGACTGATCCAATCATTCCTTTACGGTCATATCGAAATCTGCGTAATAATAACTATCTAAAGACCGCAAGTCTGAAAGCATATTGTAACGTTATAAGGTTACAAAACTGTTACAAGTGCATGTGAATGTATTTGTAGGTAAGAACAGGTCGTGCATTATGCGGCGCGAAGATGTGGCGTGCACTTATTATCTACGGGACGAAGGCGTCGCACGGGGCCCCGGCGGGTGGCCGCGCGCCCAAATGCAACCGACTACATTTACGAGTACAAATGCAAATATTGAAAATATTTCCACAGCGGTACTTTGGAACTGGCAACCTGACTTGTTGACATGGACAATATTAATGATGCCTTTATTAACAATGTTACTTAACAAATATTTCGTCCTAACACCTGGGGTCTACACTACACATTGGGGTAGATAACTCTCTCGTTGATTTCTAACGCTCATTGATTTCTTATACCTACTTACACATTGTCTAACGGTTTAGTTAAGGGGCTTAACTAAACCGTTAGACAATGTGTAAGTAGGTAGGTTTAATTAACTTTGATAATTTTGTACTTAACTAAAGAATAACTCAAGAATTGCAATTCTTGACATAAGAAAGTGCATGTGTGTGCGCCTTTGATTATTTATGTGTGTGCATGCATCACAAACTTGAATTATTAAATATTATAAATTTTAATTTAATTAAAGTGACGATAGATTTTGAAAGAAATTATAAACATTGAGAATTAGGTAAAAATTATAGTCGTAGGTTTGGCAAGACAATACGTTAACTTGTTTATAGCCCTGCCAGACATAGTAGGGCCTATTTTAATGTGTGGTGTATGTAATGCAAGGAGAATATAAAAAGATTGCGTTACGTTCCTCGATGCATAGAACATGTGGTTATTTATACCAGAATTATTTATAGCGGACGCTCTTTATGAAAACCACAAATTCCCGAAGCTCATGAAATGAACACATTTTGGAGATATCTGTTCACACATATTCATTATCCTGTTTTTTTGGGAAATACTAATTCGAGTAGATATATTTAGAATATTACATATTATTTATTTTGATCCTAATTTTATGGTCAATTAAATACTAATTAATTTTTATATAATATATTTAGAAAATAGCATTAAACGTAATAGACATTGCAGTCTAAGAAATCTCAACGTCTTTGAAACGCCTCGCATGGAAAACATTTAATCTACATCACAAAAAAAGTATTTATTTTACTGGTGTGATTTATGTACCGTTGTAAATGTGGATTGCAGCGTGTCGCGGATGTTCGGTTGGCGAATGACTAGAAATCAGGTGAGAGAACGATAGGAAAGCTTGCAAAATCATTGCCCGTGCGCAATGCAAAAAGCGGCTGCAAGAAATTGCATGATTAAAGAAATCAGCTGTTTCCGCGACGAAGAAAGTCCATTAAAACGTCTCGTTATCAAACGGAATTCAGCGGAGCGCATGGATGGCGTGCAGCCGCGATCAACCACGGACTCTTCGTCGAGATCTCTTTCTTACTCGAGATCTCAGAACGCAATCAGAAAATCGAGATAAAAAGAGCTTTCAACTTAAGAAAACTGTGCCCATAGGGCCTGTGTCTTCCTGGTATAAAAAAATGAACTTGAAGAAAAGAAGGTAACTTACACAAAGGTCTGCCAGAGTGATGCTATTCGCAGTGTAGAATATGAGGAGGTCTGCTTGAAGACATCGTGAACCAGGCTCCCTTAATTTGGAGGCTAGCAGCAGGCATGTCGTACCAAGCAGTTGGACTTGGCTCTTGCCCACTCTGCATACACTCAGGAACCGGTCAAGATATGATATCGCCAGGGGGAAAACTTCCTCTTGGCAATTCTGGTCTTCGCACACCTGTAAGAGAGAGACTGGGTTAGTTTTAATTAAAACAATGGCCGTTGCAAAGAATGAATCGTAGTACCTACATACGCCGCACCCAGGCCATGCTAAGTTTATCGCCCGGAATTCCCGATAACCTATATATAAAATTATTGCGATAATACAACGCATTGCTTTCCTGCAGTTGCTTTTCTTATCAGCGGGAATGGTAAACTTACATTGGTACCTACTGCGACATTTCTAACTAGACTTGCTTAGATTAAGATTGGTATTTGCCAGTCAATTATTTGTTAGTATGTTAAATGGCCACCTAGTTATTATTATATTTATTTTCTCAGCAAGTTATATCCTAAGTATAGGCCTTAGGTATAGGCAGATATATTGGGAACTGGTAAATAAAATCGGAAAAGGAGATTACTCGCGATATGTCGCCGCCGTAATGGCCGTTCCAACATAGGAGTATGGAAAAGCGAAAGCAAATGACACTGGGGCAATGAAGTAAGTGGATAGTGCCATGAGAATGAGAGACGACGAGTCGGATTGTTCGGTGCATAGTTTCGCACGGTGCGGCGCGGTGCTACTGAATGTAACGCGAGTCGCGGATGCGCTCATATCGCGTCGCAGCATCATGAAAACATGTACTTATCGCTACCTACTTATAGAACCCAGCTGGTCTCACGCTCTTGAGCTCGCTGTCAGCTGATTAACGGATGTAAGCCACGATTCTCATGCAACAATAGAATTGAGCTGGATTGGAAACGAAATGACATTTTTATATGTGTGACTTCTTATATTTCCTATAATCGAACATTTTTATTACGATGTGAAAACCACTCGTTCACTTTTTGTTATACTTATATTATTTCATGATGTTATACTTAAGTAGGACCCGCCTACCTACATACCTAATGTTGTTTATCAAATAAACATGAGTCGTGTTGAGCAACGGAAATCCGCTAACGTTTTAGTTTAGAATGCCAGCCCAACACCATCATAAAATCAGTGATACATTGGTAGGTATTATTTTTTCTGAACAGTTTGCTATGTAGATTAAAGGTATGTAATACCTATGTAAGTAGACATATGTTTTCCCAGGTCAATATATTATATCGTTCTTTTACGGAGATCTGGCCACTAACTAGGTGATTATGGATAACTACTTAAACTATCCCATGTGGGTAATAAAATAATCATATAGGAATCTAAATAAAAAAAATATACCTATTTCGTGACGGTAAGATTCGATTCTTTTGTAGGTAGGTACCTACCCTAGTGCCTAACTACTGAACTTCTTTCTGTGCTGGCAGACAAAGTTAACGTAGGTATCTACAAGCTACAATGTCATTGACCTTACAGGCGCTTAGTATCGTTTCGGTCTGCTTGTGCTGAAATGTGGTATGCGACTGGTTTAGATGAGGTGAGATGTACTGATGTACCCACGAGCCCACGAGGTGACGGCAAAGTAGGAACGCATGCGCTGTAGCGAATAGCGATCTACTCGCGATGACGTCAGCCCGCGTCGCCGGCGCGCGTTTATGCCGGCCGGCTCCACGTGGCCCGTCGCATCTCACAGCTGATTATCTACGTATCATCGTCACCTATACAAGCGCTACGCTACAACTAGGTAGGTACTTAGACATGCAATCAATCAAAAAGGAAAACGTGAACCATGCTCGGTTTTCGATTTGAATAAAGGAATGGCCTATTCGCTAGGTACAACTTAACTCTGTTTTCACTTCGACATCGGTAAAACGAAAATACCTATACATTGACGTGGTAAATACAGCAAGCAATACTAATTCGCATACATAGAACAGTATCTATCTAGTAGGAAAGATAATAATGCGCGTCCGGCCGGCGTCAGCTGTGTGTGTCAAAATCAGCTGATTATTCAAATAGAACGAGCGAGTCACATCGGTCGGCGACCCCCGCCGCCCGCTCAGCCGCGGGGCCCCTCGTACTCGCACACTTGCGGAGCTTAGTAATCTCAACTGGAACTTATGATAACGATCTACCTTCGTCCTGCCAGCATAATTCAACGGTTTCATTATTATTTTTAACAATGAAATTAGGTCCATGTAGCATATTCTTATAAGATTCCAATAGGTCTAAAAATTACGTGTTCGTAATCAGCTGATCATGTAAACAATGCCGGTACGACTGGCTAGACTTCAACACACTTACCTAAAGATACGATAAAACACTGTTGGAAAACACGGGTTCAACACTATGCACAACTTATGCCGAGGGTTGGGGGCGAGATCATGAATGAGAGTCAGGTTCGGTAGGTACTTCACGTGTGGTATCCAAGAGCGAGCAGTGGCTAGGGCATACAGGGGCCACTGGTGCTGCTAGGATCGAGGTACCTACACGTGGCCGGAAAACGCGACAAAATGGCGAACGTTCGGGTCGCGCGGGTGGAGCGGCGGAGTGGGTGCGGCGGTCGGCGACGGCATGCGGCGCGGGTGCGCTCACCTCTAACATCCACTCGGCGACCAGGCGCCGCATGTGGGGCGTGATCTCCTGCTGCACGGTGTCGAAGTAGTTGGCGGTGACAGCATAGCGCTCCTCGGTGCGCAGCAGGTTGTCGAGCACTCGCCGGCGCAGCAGCACCGGGTCGCGCGCGGCCGCCGGCGCTGGCGCAGCTCGCGACGTGCCCTCGCTGCTGCTGCTGCTCACACGCTCCGCGCACAGGAGCTCCATGTCACACCGCACTGCGGCTTATTGACGGTTCGCCTTGCGATGTCGGCAGCGTGTAGTGCGCGTTAACAGCTGATCGTGCGCGAGTGGGCGATGTGATGCTAGGCTACGTTTTGATGCGACAACGGCAAGAGCCCGAGTCGCAGTGAGCGGCTGAGCGGGCAGTGTGCGCCGGCCGCCGAACATATGATCGGCGGGTGGCGGAGGGGCGCGCGGGGAGGCGGGGCTGTTGAGGCCCGCACGCAGGTTTCTCCCGATTCGACGTTCAAATAATAATACATAATACTTACTCGCTCACGCTTTGCTATTTCCTTCCCTTTCTATTAGGTACAACAAAATTTTACAATGCTGAAAAAATCTGGGGAAGTTTGGAACGTCTAGGTCTTGTTTATGTAGAGACGAAAGTTAAAAAATAACAATGTTCTTTTATTTAATTCATTATATAGGGAATAAATAAGAATAGGTAAAAATATGCCTATCTAAAACTAGTTTTCGTAGAAACCTATTCAACCAATAGGTTCCTAATTCCAAGATATAATGGATGTTTTAAAGAACGTTTTGTTTTTGTGTTTCAAACCTAGGTACCTACCTACAGCCAAGGAGCCACTTACGTATCATATGAATTCCAGTCCAAAGCCCTCTGGAATGGCTATAAATAGGTGATAGTGACATGGTTTTACACTTCGTACCGATCACTATTTAGGTATATAGGTAGGTATGTAAACATCAAATACTACAAGTAGGTAGGTAGGTACCTATATTATTTTAAGGGTGTCATCAGGGGTGCATTTGCAACCTAAAGATAAAATAAATTGTATGTAGGTAGGTACTTACCTAAAATAAATTGTATAATACATACTAGCACGTCTTTTTAGACAGAGCCCAAGTCTGCAAACCTTATTCCACGTAAAATAAAATCTTCTATAAGTACATATTTTTTTATATTTTTTATAATTTATATTTAATCTAAATAAGTATATAAAATAAAAGGTAAACCTGGCTGACCGACTCATCTATCAATGCAGAGCCGCAACTACTGAACGGTTTTCGTTCAATTTTGGTATTTTAAATTACCGTAGGCACAATGCCGTGTGGTTCCCGGCAGAGTAGAACAGGACTACTCCATGTCTTCCCGTGGATGTCGTAAAAGGCGACTTAGTAAATACAAGCTAAACAAAGCTTGTAAACATCAAAGAGACCTCTCCAACCCGTCTGGTCAGCATGGAGAGTGTAGGCCATATCCTCTGACTTCCCTGGCTAATTATGGCTCTGGTAGTTCAGAGAGGGTGAAAAAGGTTTTGAATTATGTAGGGAATTAAGTCTTTCATCTTTAGAGCTAGAAACCTGAACTTAGAAATAAACAGTTACATGTCTTAGGGTTTTTGAAAATTCTACCCTAATGAGGTAGTGAAAAAGGGCTTGAAAGTTTGTATGGGGAAACAAGATTAGTTAAACTATTTTATTCGAACCTTTACAGGAGTACTACTCCTATTAATAAATTAGTAAACAAGTGGTTTAGGCTCTTTCAGAACTCAACCCCTAAAACGTGGAAAAGGGGTGACAAATTCTGAAATCAACATGGGTATATCGTTTATATGGTTTATCGGGTCGCTAATTACACGAAAACAACAACTATTTCACAAAAATTGCACAAAAACATAACAAAGAAGATGTATACAACAATTTTGCATCTGAACAAAAAATAATTATTTAAAAAATTAAAAAACAATGGAAATAACAACGTAGTTAATAGATAAGCAAAAAGTGATGTATAAAGAAGTTTTCTATAGTTTACTTTCTAGCTTTTGACTGAGAGCTCGTGCAATTCTACTTCGTTTCTTAGAGCTCGCCTACGTTACGTTACGGTTTGATATAGGTAACCTAACTCCACGCGGACGAAGTCACGGGCAACGTATAAATTGTATGTATGAATATATAAAGCTAGTAACGTATAAATTTATTAATTTTTAACCGACTTCAAAAAGGAGCAGGTTCTCAATTAGTCTGTGTTTTTTTTTTGTATGTTTGATACGCGATTTTTTAGTCAGTTATGAACCGATTTTAATGTTTCTATTTTTTGCTTGATAGGCAATGCTTCAAAGGTAGACCCATTTAATTTTTATTTGTTGAAATGTATCTTGCACTTTTTGAAAAAATCTATAAAAAGCAAAAAAGAAATATCGTTTAATTTTATTTCTGTTTTATTTTTTCGCGAATCAAGACAAGTTGATGATGACGTTGTTCCTCTAATTTGATTAAAATACCACACCTACTTAAAAATGGAAAAAAGAAAATTATTTATTAATAAAAAATCTAAAACCTAGTTCAACCCTATACGTAAATGTATAAACTGGAACTAAAAAGTAGATATAATATTGATACTTTCAAACCTATTTTCAATTTTTAAACCAGCTTTTATTTCGGTTTTCAGCCATTTAGCTTGGTTGGAGGGGTGGGAGACACTTGACTCCAACAAAAATTAGCAATTTAAAGCTTAATAAGTATATCAAAAATAGATCCCTGAATCGAAAAATATCTAGTGTGCAGACACCGATAATTATTTTTGAAATAGGTATCTTTTCAATGACAACCTTTAGTAAGGGGCTGACGAGAAAAAGAAGGGCTACATTTCCTTAGAGCTTTCTAATACTTATAGTATATGAGCTAAACCACGGACAGACAGGCATTTTTTTATGAATCTATCGAGTATGTTTGACCCTTAGGAAGCAGAAATGAGATATAGGGTGGTACACGAAACTATAAGTGTTCCTTGATTAGTACGGAACCCTAAAAAGAAACCCACAAGGAATTCACATGGAAGAAAACATGTTGGACTTTATTTCATGCTCATACACGGTAAATTATTAGATTCTGCGATAGTCTAGGGGATTGAAATTATAGTAAAAACAAGTAATGATGCAATTTTAAATAAATAAATAAACATATAGAGTCAAAACACACATTTCACAATTTTTATAAGGTTTCTGGGGATATATCATAAAGACAGGACATAAATCAGGTAGGTACCTTTCATTCTGGAAAAAGTACTGATCTCGAGAGAACTCAGCCGCGGGCGAAACCTGCTTCTCTACAATGTACCTGCACAGGTTAGTTAATAGCCAGTAAATATGTCCAAGGAAAAAAAAATTCATGTAAACTTTAATCCTCTATTTCACCCCCTTAGGGGATGACTTTTGAAAAATCCTTCCTTAGTGGATGCTTACGTCATAAGAGGAATACGTGAGCCTGCTTCTCTACAATGTACCTGCATAGGTTAGTTAATAGCCAGTAAAGGTGGTAGCTTTGAATTTATCATACACTAGCAGTTACCCGCGACTTCGTCCGCGGTGACTTCAGGTTTGGAATGCGGGAATTATAAAATATGACGCTACAAAGTGGTAAACTAAACATATACCCCGATTTACCCCCTTAGAGGTTTAATTTCGGTAAACTATTAAAAATGTTACTCATTATTTTTGCCGTTCTATATTCACACGAAATTTCATTCAAATATGTCCAAGGAAAAATTTTTTCATATAAACTTTAATCCTCTATTTCACCCCCTTAGGGGATGACTTTTGAAAAATCCTTCCTTAGTGGATGCTTACGTCATAAGAGGAATACGTGAGCAAAATTTCAAATTTCTAGCTCTAACGGTTTGGACTGCGCGTGATCTTTGATTATTGCTTAACAAACTATATACTAAAACCTTCCTCGAGAACCACGCTATCCATTGGAGAAAACCGCATGAAAATCGGTTCGGTAGTTTTGGAGTTTATCGCGAATAGACAGACAGACAAACAGACGCGGCGGGGTCACGTCTTTCTCCCTTGCGGGGTAGACAGAGCCCAGGCCAGTAAAAGCTTAAGAATCAAAATAGTGACCGGGTTTCTAGCCGCATCGCCTATTGACATGATTCCTGACGCCCATACCCTCGATCGGCTTTTACGATCTGCGCAGGAAGAGAAGCAGCTGTGGTACAATTCTACGTTTTTTCTTTTCTCGCAGACCAGTGTGGAAGAAATTATCAGTTTTTTATTATTCATAATCAGTGTGAAATAACTTTAGTTGAAGACGTCTGGTTTTACCACAGGTTTTATCTTGTTAATCATGGAGCGTTTCGTGATTCAATGAAATAAAGGTTCCGGTGTTTGACCCGAAAATTCGGCTTGTCGTAAAGAATTCCTTGCAAAAACTCGCCGCTTTTTATATGTCTGCTTTGCACAGTCTAATTCATGGACACTTTTAAATAAAATGTGAACGTGACGCAATGTGATTTGGTGAATTTTAGAATCTATTGAGGAAGACTGGATTCTAGTTACCGGCAACATTGAAAACGGGAGAGCACAGCTTGACTTCTTTGGGATGGGGATGTAGGTATTATAATTACAAGTAATGGTTTCTCCTCTCATTTCTTTTGTGTTACTCGTTTAAGGGTTAATTTAATATTAAATAAAAACCGGCCAAGTGCGTGTCGGGCCACGCGCAGTGTAGGGTTCCGTAGTTGCAAATAACAACTTTGAGTTTACACTGTTTACACTCGCACCTCACAGTTTAACGACCAAAAACATCTAACAATGAAAATTGTATGAATTTTAGATTTTCCAGTACATTTTATAAGTTGGTTACTTCTTAGTTTGCACTTAGAACTCAGCTTTGATAGTTTTCATTTCAACTTCAGTATATATACTACTGCTGTATTTTTTTCACGTATCCATTTATAACCGTTTAGCAGATAGAGGGGGGGGGGGGGACATACCTCTAACAAAAATTTGCACTTTTAAACCAAATATTTCGGAAACGGATCCCTAAATTGAAAAATGGTTATCTATACCTCACAATATTTTTTAAAGACCTTTTTAACGATACCCCACACGATGGGTAAGTAGAGAAAAAAAATTACTCCCCCACTTTACTTGTATGGGGCTACCCTAAAAAAAAATTTTTTTCAAGATTTTTTTCTACCACTTTTTTGCCATGATTAATATACATACCCATACCAAATTACAGCTTTCTAGTACTTATAGTCTCTGAGTAAAACCGCGGACGGACAGACAGACAGACAGACAGAGACATGGAGAAACTACAAGGGTTCCTAGTTTACTACGGAACCCTAAAAACAGGAATTAAGATCGTGATAAATTTTTTTTAAACTTTACCAAAAAGATTGGACCAATTATTACCCTCTCAAAAAGAAGAAAATATGAGTTAACAAACAAAATAAAAATAAATAAATAAATATATACGGACAAATCACACAGATTGAGCTAGCCCCAAAGTAAGTTCGAGACTTGTGTTATGAGATACTAACTCAACGATACTATATTTTTTATCGACGTCGTCCGAAAACTTTATTCAGTGCAGCCAGTGCTCCCAGCCTCGATTCTTTAAGGGACAGAGGGGATTAAAAATTCATCTGGCTAGAGTCCATAAGCAAACTACAGGAAATGAACATATATGTCCAACTACTTCATCATTACACCCTCCAGACGCTTCACCAATATTAAGTAACATACCTTCCTGTAATCAGCCACTTCATATTCGACTCTCAGCCTTTAAGCATCTCCCAGTAATTAAACGCATTCCCAAAGGAGCGAGACGGTCCGTCTCACAAACATTGTCGAGTGACATAAGAAAGGCATTGATAGAAAACTCAGAAGAGGCATGGGAGCACTTACTGACCTTTCCGTTTAGGATTCTACATATATGCGACGAAAATTCATCTAGAAACGCTAATTTGACTACCAAAATCAAACAAAACTGTAATACTCCAAATTTCAACACCTACTCCCAACAGATTTTGGCATCTAAATTTAACCAAAAAAGTGTGTCGCAATATGTAGAGTCCAAAATTAGTGATGGTGACATTAAGGGGGCGGCCAGAATCCTTTTTTCGGATGACGCACTTGCTCCCAATACACCGGAAACTCTTTCCGCTCTTCATGAGAAGCATCCACCTTCAGCAGCAGACCTTACTCTTCCTGACCCTCCCAATGACATTGCTGAGACCCTACAAGCCACTCCAGAGCAGGTTTATGAAGCGGTAATGTCCTTCAGAAGCGGCTCTGCTGGCGGTTTAGATGGCCTATCGCCACAACACCTTAAAGATCTTTTAAGCAGTGACAGCACTGACGCCGGCGGGTCGCTTTTGAAGGATCTTACTGCTCTGGTTAATTTAATGTTGTTGGGAAAGGTCCACCAGTTGGTCACCACCACTCTATATGGTGCCAATTTGTGTGCATTGAAAAAGAAGGATGGTGGCATACGACCAATTGCTGTGGGGTGTACTTACAGAAGGCTAACAGCCAAAATATGCTGCAGAGCCGTCGCAGCCACCCTTAAAGATTATTTTCAACCCACCCAGTTGGGATTTGGTACCAAGGGTGGCTGCGAGGCCACTGTACATTCTTTGCGCACCTTCCTTCATCTGCGGAGGGGTGAAGTCCTACTGAAGGTGGATATCAAAAATGCATTTAATTCGGTTGACAGGGGTGCTATGCTGACTCAAGTAAAAGAGAAAATTCCATCGGTATATAAGTTTCTTTGGCAATGTTATAGTCAAAATTCCAAATTGATGTATAAAAATAATCTTCTCTTTTCTGCAGTTGGATGTCAGCAAGGCGATCCCTTAGGTCCGGTTATTTTCAGCCTAGCTATACACCCTATCATAAAAAAAGATAAATTCCAAATTTAACACCTGGTACCTTGATGACGGAAGTTTAGGAGATACTGCTGAAACAGTTTTAAAAGACTTGCAGTTCATTATAAAAGAATTTAAAGGCATCGGTTTGTCAATAAACTTTTCTAAATGTGAATTGTTTATAGACAAGGAGTTGCCTTTATTATCTAAAATAAAAATCATCACCCAATTCAACTCTTTGGCACCAAATATTAAAGTTTTAGATTCATCTTCACTGCGTCTTCTAGGTTCCCCAATTTTGGATGAGTCATTCCCAAATTTTATTGAAGAAAAGATTCAAAATTTTAAGTCCGTTTCCGATCGCCTTTTAAACATTCATAGCCATTTTGCCTTTTCTATCCTAAAACACTGCTTGTTTGTCCCAAAATTTACTTATAATTTACGATGTAGTCATTTATGGAAATACCCGGACCTACTTTCTAAATTAGATACTGTTATCAAAGATACTTTATCAAAAATATTGAATATAGACTTTGATGAATCTATTTGGACTCAAGCCTCCTTGCCTATAAGGTTAGGTGGTTTAGGTATCCGCAAAATTTCTAGTGTGGCTCTACCTGCATTCTTGTCCTCGGTTCACAGCATAAAAGATCTTGCAGTCAAAATTTTGAACAGTCCTAACAATGAAATAGTTTTTCTAACAGAGGCTAGAATTGCATGGTCAGACATCTGCCCAAATTCAAAATTTCCAGATTTCCCAGCTTCTCAGAGGCAATGGGACGAGCCGCTCTGCAGAGTTGTACAGAGTAACTTACTTGAATCTTCTAGTAACAACTCTGTAGAGCGCGCTCGTCTCCTTGCCGTAGCGGAATGGGAGTCTGGCTTATGGTTGCAAGCGTTGCCATCGTTTAGCTTGGGGACATTTTTGGACAACAACGCCTTTCGCTTAGCGACTTGTCTCCGTTTAGGTGCTAAAGCAAATGTCCCGCATCGTTGTCCCTGCGGCGACACAGTCGACCAGTTTGGCCATCACGGACTCTCCTGTCCCAGGAGTGCGGGGCGCATAGCACGTCATGCTAGCATTAATAACATTATCCGCCGCGCTCTTGTCACCATCCAGCTGCCAGCTATTTTAGAACCTGTAGGTTTGGCTCGGGATGATGGCAAGAGACCGGACGGGATGACACTGGTGCCTTGGAGATTGGGAAAGCCGCTGGTGTGGGACGCAACATGTGTCGATACACTAGCGTTTTCTCATCTCCATGGTACAAGTAATAAGGCTGGCATGGCTGCAGCTTCCGCCGAGTCCCTAAAACGGCGCAAATATATATGCCTTGGCGAAGCATATATTTTTGAGCCGTTTGGGGTCGAGACACTGGGTCCGTGGGGTCCCTCAGCTCACAAACTATTCAAGTTTGTGAGCAAAAGGCTGGTCGAGGTGTCGAATGACCAGAGGGCTGGCAACTATTTTGCCCAAAGAATAAGCATTGCCATTCAACGTGGCAATGCTGCCAGTCTTCTGGGCACATTACCGCAGGGCAATGACCTGCTGGACATTTTCTATTTATAGGTAAGTTTTATTTATAAGTAGTTTTATTTTATAGGTAGGTTTAATTCTTAGTTTATATAAGTTAGTTTTAATATTGTTACTTAATTCTTATAGTTTAGTTTTGAAATAAATTTAAACATACTTATTAAAAAAAAAAAAAAAAAAAAAAAAATATTTTATAATAGATAAATATATAGATAAACATCCAAGACCCAGGTCAATCTGAAAAAGATCATTTTCCATCTTGACCTGACCGGGAATCGAACCCAGGACCATCCGTGTCGCAGGCAGGCGTGTTGACCGCTGCGCCACGGAGCTCGTCAAACAAAAAGACCCTTCTTCTTTTTGAAAGTCGTATATGCTTACTTTTATCCTTTCTCGTTTCTCTTGTGGTGTGGTTTCCAGCAGGCTAGAATAGGACCACTCCAAGTTTTCCCGTGGATGTCGTAGAAGTCGACTTTGGAAACACAAGATAAACAAAGCTTATAAACATCAAAAAGACCTCTCCAACCCGTCTGGCCAGCAGGGAGCCTCTCTGTCGCCTGCTTTGTTGATTAACAAAGACCTGGCAATGAGCCTTCCCATCATGTAATTGTGCATGTCGTCGATGTATTGTTCAGGACCAATGTCCTGAACAATACCTTGACGACATTCACCAATGTACATGTCATGTTATTTTCTCCCGATGACGTGAGGCAAGTAGATAATATACCTATTCGAAGAGTAACAAAGATCATCATACCTTACAAGGCATTTCTAATAATACTTATAGAAAAAAAAACACTAATAACTTTGTCGTAAACTCAGAAAGATATACCTATTTGGAAAAGCGCTGAATGAGCGATAAAGCCAAGTCATGGGTTCAATTTGAAGGTAACAAGAAGTGAACAATAAAGTCGTAATTGAGTTGCTCTACCGAGCGTTCACTTGCCGACGGAACTATTTACGCTCCTCTGCTTTAATTGAAAAAAGTATAGGTACCTAATAAACAACACTTCCATTTTCCTGATCGATCGAGGAAAACAGCAGCGAGTTAACGCTTAGATATTACCGATTATGGTCAATTTGCGTTCCATAGATTTGCGATTTGTTCTCATTGTGCTATTGATGTCAACGGCCATATAAAGTGCTCGCTTGTGGCAATATAAACTGCTAGTCGATCAACTCCTTTGCTTTCCTTTTTGCTATTTCAAATTTGAAATGGGAGGTAAGCGCAGCCGCGGTTCTCACTGGCGCTGGGCCTGTGCTGTGCCCACGCAGGAAGTGCGCTATAACCGCGCACCATTAATCACTGACTGGCCGGCTTCCTCCACTGACTGCACTCACAAATACGAGGGCGACACTTTTATTGTTTCGCATAATTTTCCTTTTTGCATCTGAGGCCGAGCGCGCGGCCGGTCCGGTCGCGGTGGTCTCCAAGTAGAGACAAAGTTCGCCGTTCCCTCATTTATCATTATCCTGTATGAGGTAGATAAAGTAGTGACGGTTTAGCTGTGCTGGCCTTGGGCCTACCTTCTTTTGCAGCCCTTCTTAGAAACGAATAAAAATAAAAATAAATAACGGCCAAGTGCGAGTCGGACTCCCGCACTAAGGGTTCCGTTATTCCGTACCATTATTTAAATCTCGTTTGTTGAATGGGAGCCCCCTTAAGTATTCATTTTATTTTGTCATTGTTATAGCAGCAACAGAAATACATCGTCTGTGAATATTTCAATTGTCTAGCTATCACGGTTCGTGAGATACAGCTTGGTGACAGATACCCATTTTGGCACATATAAAATAATACAAGTTTCAGTTAATTTTTTTAGTCCTTATTAATTGACTGAATGCAGGTAGAGCTGCCGTGTGGTTCCCGGCAGGGTAGAATAGGACCAAGTCTGCCCGTGGATGTCGTGGGAGGCGACTTAGGAAAAAGCTAAACAAAGCTTATAAACATCAAAAAGACCTCTCCAGCGTCTGGCCAGCGTAAAGAGTGTAGGCGAAATCCTTTGACTGCTCTGGCTAATATATGGCTCTGGTAGTACACAGAGGACTCCTGCAGTGGAGACTAAAAAAGTCCTGATGATGTAGAAATATTTGCCGCCCGCTACGTGTCGGTTTGGTGTCGGTCTTTTGGGCGGCCTGCCTAATTTGCCCAGCCGTAGCAAACACTGTTAAAATAAATCGAACTGGCTACTAATTTCTTTAACGTGTTAATTTTTTCAGCATAAAATTAAGTAGTACTTGTCTTACAAATAAAAAACTTCTGACACTGATAAAACTAACTGTCTGTAAGTAATTAAAATTACAAAAAACGACAATGAAGTGAAATACCGACGTTACTCTTTTAGACCTTTGACCGGATACGAGCTTAGCGTTTCCTTAAGTGTATTGAAATGAGCTTGCGCGCAAACAATGAACAGAATTCCAAAACACAGGCAATAACACCGAATGCTTAGTGCGAGTGGGACATCACTCTTTCTCGGAATCCCGAAGCTGCGTAATGAAATGAAACACGGCATGGAATGCAACCGGCAGTGGCCGGCCGGACTCCGGCAGGCTCCGACTCGAAATATTAGCCGGGTCGATGCGTCCCCGTTCCATGTAGTTTGAATCTTACGACCATAGACGAATTGCCTGCTAAGTGATGGATGATATTATTCCAAATATGTAATTGTTCTACAGAAGATAGGCATAGCGCATATTATTTCATGATTGAATTTTCCCACGACTTTGTCCGCGTAAATTATAGCCTATATGTCTATGTTAGGAATCACGTTAAAGGCGATGCGGCTAGCAACCCATCACTATTTTGATTCCGCTTGTCACCTTAACTAATACGCTAAACGTGGCCTTTGGGTTTTACAACCTTGGGTTCTGTCTACCCCGCAAGGGATAAAAACGTGATAATTATGTATACATGTATATGTCACCCGCAGATAAATTAGCTATCTAGCAGTCCAGTAGCTTCGGAGTCTATTCGTGCAAACAAACAAACAATCAAATCTGTCATCCTTATAATATTAGTACAGAAGAACACAAATTTATTGTAAGATTGAAGAACAACAGTACTTTCAAAGACTGGTTGGAAACCTGACGGGACTGGAAATAGCAATCAGCTGTATAATATTTTTATGGGTGTTTTTATGCATTCGCAATGCTATTCTGATATACTCTTATTACATTAAGAAATATGACATGGGAAAAATAACACGCGGGCAGGATTCGAACCAGCGATCTTTACTCTTTGTACGACTTACTTACTAATAGGTAATGGCGCTTCGATCCTACACGACGAATACTAAAAATATTGTGTGGCTTCCTACATATTAATTAATGTTTAACTTTATTGTAGAATGAGATGAATCAAATTGACACACACTTGCAATGGTGGGGAGATACGATGGGTAACGCAAGCTCTAATATTAGTTAAACTTTAAACAAAGACATAACAGGACAAAAAAGATGTGGATAAATTCATTATTTGACCAAAATAAAAATAAACTGTTTCGCAGTCATACATGAAGGATAAGTCTCGCAGCCATGGATGCCTAAGACGGTGCGAAGTGGAGAAGAAAAATCAGAAACTCGTCCCTTGAATTCCAAAGCATTCCAGCTGAGGTTGCAACCTGAAACGCGCTTAGATGGGAGAGATGGAGAGAAAGAGTCATAAACACGAACGAAATACATTTTCTTCTTGGTTGCATTATCAGATGAGGAGCGTTGAAGCCCAGGTTCCGCTTTTATGATAGCATTAAGAAATTCTACATGATTATGATTTGTAAAAGGTTTTATAGCCAAACGCCTCCTGATGCCAACTCTTGTTGGGCACCTATTACCTTTGGGGCGGTCTGCCCCGATTGTGACGCCCACTTGGGGGCGATACCCACAAAAAAATGCAACGTTCCTTCCAGTGTGACCGTTGGGGATCGTCACCGAAATCGAGGATGTTTCCATTTGCCATCACACCCCTGGCTACGCCATTGCAAATGGATAAATACTAGAAGAGCTTTTCTTTTCAATTAAATTCACCATTATCATGATTTGGCCTTTTTTAGTCTCAACTGCAGGAACACAACCCTCTCTCTACCTACTTTATTAGCTAGAGCAGTTAGATGGTAGAGAAATTGCGTCAAGGTGAGTAGAAATGGCAGAAGGAGTCTACCGTATTATTTTAAGAGACTCTTTTGTGGAGCGAGGGCAAACAATTTTCAAAATTCTTGGAAAACTACATTATTAGCGAATAACAGAGGCTATATTTTATTAAGTAAAAAATTTGTGATGCTTACGAAAGATATCAAAAATTTGCTTAGGTATAATCGATATTATTGGGCAAGCGCTGCCAAAACTATAAATGTCTCTGGTTGTCTAAGCGTTTTCCCGGTTGCATCCTCACCTTTGAGGTTCTTCGGATTCAGGGTCCGGGGGCCTGACTTGAATGAGTGATAATATTGAAACCCACACCGACGAAGTTGTGGGGACAGCTGCTACATAGCCCGGTTAATAAAATGTTGAAACAATACTCGTGTCTAAAAATTTTTATTTTCTTACTCCTCGTGAATTATTACGAATTTTAGACTTTATTATTTGCTTCAAACAAGGGATGAAAAATAAATATTTTTAGAGTATCAATTAATACTCTAAGTAGGTAATTATTAAACAATGGGTTCATTTAGGTGCGTATACAATACAACAAACTTTTGGTTTATAAGTACAATTATGGCACTGGGACAAAGCAATTGTTTCGCCTACTGTAATATCGACGTCATTCAAATAATTTGTTTAGTAATAATAATAAGAAAATCATCTTTTTTCAAAACTTCATTGATACCAAATATTAAGAACGAATTTAACGTATATTGCGATGCGGTGTATCAACAGCTGTTTTATCGGTAGTTTATTGTGATCCATCTTCAGTGGTATAATTGTGGACCTTCTATTTGGATGTACACCTCAGAATTTCACATTTAATTCTCAAATTTAGGTTTTATTTATAACTACCTAGCTTTCGCCCACGGTTCCGTTTGGATATAGTACATTTTCGGAAATGAAATGTATCGAGCATTATGTCGGTGGAACTTACGTTACATAAGTACATTAAATGTGTGGTTTTGATATTTCTGTTAAGCTAATCTAGGAGGACTAAGTAAGAGTAGATGACAGACGGGTAAGCTGATCAGATTGCAGCGTTTGCCAACTATTTTTTTAGGTTTTTTTTCTCTGTTACTTCAGAGGCAAAATGTTGGTATCCATACCATGTGATTCCAATTCCAACCCCTTAATCGTACGATTTGTTCTCACAGACTCACATTTTTGGCGTTACTCGTTGCTACACAACATTGTATCTTCCGTATTATGAGAATATAAACGCATTATTCACAAAATATTAATAATTAGAACAATATTTTTGGCTTATTATTTTAAAATAACACCTCAATTTTAGTAAGTTTAGGCTAACGCAGATTACCGCCATTTAGTATCGAGTGGCAAGCAAATCTCCAGCGCCATACATTCGCCTACTTTGCGCCACCTCAATTTGGTCCAATATTTTTTATGAGGTTTGCAGTCTATTACGTTAGTTTTATATTGTTTTTGATATGGATTTAGAAAAACGCTCGTATGTATGCTAGCAACGAAACAAAGAGCCGTCAGCTCAGGATCCGCCGGGAACAATCGAAGACAATGCCGCCGCAATGCCAACCCATTGAAATGCCGATGTATTTGTGCTTGTGTGCTTGAAATTCTAACGGTTCTGTATATGTCTGTATATCTATAAATAGATCCTTATGAAACTGGCTAAAGAAGAAGCGACGTATGCTAACGCCCAGTCTAGTGATCTAAAATTTAAATATGGATATTTTAATCTTCAACCAACTTAGAATTAAGGTTTTATACAGGCGCGCCCTGGCTGGAAAGTATTATTAAGGTCTGTCCTGGATTTCCTCAAGCCTTCTCCTGAATCTCAGGGAATTGTGTATCCCAAGTAACATCCAGAGAAACCATTTCGAGTAATAAGTAAATCTTGCATTTTTGGATTAAGCAATGCCACTTGGAACGATCAATATTCATCCTCATAACTTCCATTTGAAAATCCCTGGAAATCCCTGCAGGGACCTTCAAGCGCTAATTTAAATTCTGAAGGACCAGCTACCGTATCGTCGTACGGAACGTACGAATATACAGTAGTAGTACAGTCCGAATCAAACTTTATGGCAGTTCGGATATTAGCTGCGACTGCGCAGTAAGCCCCGCCTCCCCGCGCGAGCCCCGTTGAACCTAATATTGTGTTCTGCGCATCGACTCGTACGATGTTTCGAGCCGCCATAAAATTTGATTCGGACTGTACCTGTACCAAAATATGCGCATCTCAATTACCTGTATTTTGGAGATTTGTATAGCGTGAGTAATCATAATTAGGTGTAAACAATATTTGATTGTTACTTAATATCATTACTTCCAGTATACGCCTTGTTATTTTATTATCTTGATAAAAAAATGGTTACTTAAATAATTTAAATTTATAATTTTATTGCTGTCTGCTATGCAAGAATTGCTGTAAATGGGTGCTTACTCACAATTCTCAAAAGTACTTACATTCACCACTGAATGCATGATTTAAAGATACTTAACTACGCACGCCCATTAGACCATCGGGCTCCTCGTGTCATGACAGTCGAAGGCGACCATGGCAGTCTAAGGTGGGATCATCCTCATCATCAGGTCTTTTTTAGTGAAAAGCGTGACCCTCTCTGTAATTACCAGAGCCATAATTAGCTAAGGCAGTCAGACGATTTGGCCTATACTCTCCACGCTGGCCAGACGGGTTGGAAAGGTGGGATCAATCGGTCAGTACAAAAGGAGAGCTCTATAGAATAGTATTTTCTTCGTAGTTTGTGATCTACAGCATCCAACAAATGTTACGTGTTACGGATGTTGATTTGTTTACTCCGGAGCGCGGCGGCGCGGGCGGCGGTACGGTATGCGTCGCGCTTCGTTGCCGATGGCGGTCGGTGCAGCGCCGCCGGTGCATCCGAGTGCGCTGCGGCCACTCACCTGCGCAGGCGCAGGGCTGATGTCTAGGGTACCGTACAGACTATGAGGTCGAGGCGTTGAACTGTGTTTAAAATTTAAATTTATTATATTTTAAGTATTCTATATCTATACTTATATTATAAAGAGAGATAAATTTGATTGTTTGTTTGCATCGAATAGGGTCCGGAATTAAGGCACCGATTTTCAAAATTCTTTCACCTATAGAAAGCTAATTTATCTGCAGGTGATAGGCGGGAATTTAATACTTTCTATTTAAAATTGCTAGTATGTATAATATAAAAAAGGCCATCTAGCGTGTAAAAGAGATAATATATGTTGTAATAAGTGGGCGGTTTTTACTGTTACTTGGCTCTATATGTTTGCGATAATAAAAGAGAAGTACAGGTGCCAGTACAGCAAATTTGATTTATTTAGTGTGCATAAGTGTGCAAGTCAGTATTTTTAGTGCGACTTTAGAATATTTTGTTTGAAAAAAAGGTAATTTTTAGATGTTGGATTAAATACTACCTATAAAATAATTGGCATCGCATACAACAAACGTTATTTTTTAATGTTATTTGCTCCATAGTCTTATGTCGTTTATATAATGTTACGAAACCCTATGTGCGCGAAGTTGACTCGCACTTGGCCGATTTTTATATAGCTGTAAGAACCGAAATGGTCAAGGAAAAACTAAGAAATGTCCGCAGAGCGTTTTTATTTAGGTGGAAAAATCGAAGATTAGGAACACCTGATGCTTAACCAAGTTAAATTAATTTGCATAAACCTGTGTTTACAAACATTTCTTGAGTATGTATGTACATGAGTTCATATTTATATTATACGTCGAAGTCATAAAGTTTACGCGAACGAAGTGGCAAGCTTCAGCTAGTGCAATGTACCAGCACTACCAGCTGCTTCCCTTCTCGTGCAGATCGTTACAATCAGTCGAAGGAAGGGGAGAATATCTTAGGAATCGTGTCAGTGCGATGCTGCTAGCAATCAAATTTGATTCCCTTTTCCACCTAAACGGCCACAATATACGAGTAGTAAACGTGTTAGATATTGCAGCTGGGCTCTGCCTGGAAATTATTGATAAGTATGTTTATCTGGGCCTTTGACTATGGCTATCACCTTGGAGACCATTTTGTTACTACATCACTTTATTATCACATAATGTGCAAATTGAACTGTTGTGTTATTAACCAAACACACCTTTTTTTACAGGGAAAAAATTTGAATAGTCATGTAAAACTTGTTCCCGTTTCTTTTAAGTTTTAAGTTATTTTTTGTGCAATAAAGAAATGACATACATACAACTCTCAGTAAATTTTATAATTAAGTTTGTATTGCCCAAAAACTTAATAGATCTGTCAAAAGTTTACAGAAATTTGTAATTAGTTCACCCTCCCCGTGATATGAGTTACAGTACTGGTATAATAGTTGATAATATTGTAGGCCTGTAAAATGAGACGAGAGTCTGCTATTTAGTTATGTTTGGTTGCTTACATTTGTCTTTACAAAAAGTGGCCTATTTCAAGAAAGCCTTGAGAATGACGTAACGACCCGTCGCGGCTCATATCAAAATTATTTCGTTTCCGGGTATGTAAGTACTATGTGTGTATGTATATACATAAAATATTGTTCTTTACTTACAAGTAAAGTTATATATAACACTAACCTACCTTATGTTATCTGTATTTGAACGAATATGACATATTTTAAAGCTGAAAAAAATTATGTGCTTGAACAGATTTGGATGTTTTAGATATCGTTTGAATGCTTGTCTTATCTCGAGTAACATAGGCTACAATGTTATTGTAAAACTTGTTACTGTACTAGTTTCCTGTACTTAATTTATCGTTACGCGACTAGTAATGAATGATCAATAAACCGTGCAACATCATCGTCAATGATTTATCACAGAGACTCGTATATCATTGAGATTTGATTATATTGACGGGCTGAGTCATCAGGACCTTTTTATTTTCCACTGCAGGAGCACGACCCTCTCTGATCACCAGAGCCATTATAATTAGCCAGAGCAATCAGAAGATTTGGCCTACACTCTCCACGCTGGACAGACGGGTTGGAGAGGTCTTTTTGATGTTTAAAGGTTTGTTTAGCTTGTGTTTCCTAAGTTGAATTTTACGACATCCACGGGTAGATTTGGAGTGGTCCTATTCTTCTCTACCGGGAACCACACGGCTTATATTTCTTTAAGGGTATGTCGAGGGTCAATTTACACGCTGTATATGGATCACCTATACCTTCACCGATCAACTCGTACAATTTCTATGACCAATTTTATTTTACTTTTTCACTTTTTTATTTAATTTTATCAAATGCAACCGAAAAATGTAGTCTCCCTGGAGGTATTTACATACCATAGAGGTAAATCGTTTTAAACGGTGTACAAATTATTTACGTTGGCACTTTTTAGTTCCACCTCTTGTATGACTCATATATTGCCCTCCAATAGTCTTAAGACGCAGACTTAACATTAATATACATACTACATATATCACTAATTTGTTACGCATACATTTATAAATTATAGTGTAGAATTCATACTCTGCTCTATAATTGGTCTGGTCTACCAAAGTATGCTGCATAATGCACGTGATATTTTATATTTGTTCAAGCAGTGTGGTTTTTATAGAAAAAGAATTCGTTTGACTTTTACGACTACACTGTTTTTATATTTTAGCGAAAAATCGTTTAGATTCGTGAAGTTATTATGTCTTTATATACAACTAGCTGTTACCCGTGGCCGTATATATAGCCTATGTTCTTCTCAGTACTAGATAACCTATGTGTGTATGTTCAGTAGATACGGCGTGAAAGCGTAACACACAAACAAACAAACTCAGTTTCGCATTTATAATATAAGTTAGTTAAGTACCTAAGTTATTATCTTTATATACAATTGCCTGATTGGAACTAAGGGGGTGGTCAAGACAACGAATACCAATTTATATTTATTTGACGTTTTATGGATCAAAATAATTAAAATACTTATACAAATACTTACCTGAGAGCTGGGGCAGTAAAAAGGAAATTACGAAAGATATTAACCAGTTAATGCGCCAAGTGTAAATATTCAAGCAAGTGTGACAGGTCGTTTATGTCTTTTCGTCGTCGAGTCCACGAATCGCAGGCTGAGGCAGATTTAAAGCAGTTCCTAAAGTCATGTCAATAGTCCGTGCAGCGATTTTCCAATTTTTGATCAATTAGTTGTAAATTTATATCGAAGAAGCAACTCAGCTCAAAAAATTTTTTTTTCAGAATTCCCATACAGACGCTTTTAGCCATCCGTGTAGTTTGTATGAGAATGTCGAAAAATTGTAGAAAAACACTACAAGCAAATAACTTTTTACTTAAAAAATATATAATATAATTAGATAACTATATTTTTGAATAAATAATAAAGCATTTAATATTAATGAACTAAACTAACATAATATTAACGGTAACTAAGATAAAAACAAAAACTAATCCTAAAATAAAAACTAACCTATAAAAAAAAAAGGAAAAACAACATTAAGATAAATAAAAAATTGAAGCCAAATCGCTGTGGTCAGCGGGCAGGGTGCCCAAAAGGCTGGCGGCATTTCCACGCTGGATGGCCAAACTCAGCCTTTGGCCAAAATGCGCGCCTGCCCTTTGGTCACCAGAAACGTCGATTAGGCGTGCGGAGATCTCTTTAAATAACTGTCGGGCTTCCGCACCCCAAGGCCCTAAGGTCTCCACGGCAAAGGGCACAAATATGTAAGGCTCGCCTAGAGCTGCATATTTGCGCCCCTTAATGGCTTCTGCCACCGTTGCAGCCGCGCCTGCTCGGCGAACGGTCGCTTGTAAGTGGGATGGGGCCACAGTATCCACGCATGTGGCATCCCATACAAGCGACCGCCCGTTTTTCCAAGGAATGAGTGTCATCCCGTCGGGCCTCTTGCCATCATCGCGAGTGATACCAACGGGCTCGAGCACTGCTGGCACACTCGCGGAGGCAAGGGCACGACGGATGACATCATTTAGCGCAGCATGACGCGAAAAGCGTCCTGCACTGCGGCGACAGGCCAGGCCGTGGTGGCCCAGGGAATCGACATGTCCCCCGCATCGGCAGCGATGAGGTTCATTTGTCCTGGCCCCAAGACGAAGACTCACCGCCAAGCTGAAAGATGTCCTCTCCAAGAGAGTCCCTACGCTCGCCGACGGGATTGCATTTAACCAGTAACCCGACTCTGGCTCGCAACTAGCTAGGAGACGAGACCGCTCCGCATCATTATTAGCAGACTCAATTAATAAGTTACGTGCCTGCATGCAGAGCGGCTCATCCCATTGTCGCTGAGAAGCCAGATTCAAGGGTGTATGAACATTTGGACCGACTGCACTACACCAAGCATCTCTGGCCTCGGCTAAGCCAGTAACCTCTACGTCACGAAAGGACGGGTTTAAAATTTTACCTACAAGGTTACTTGTGCTATTAACCGATGACAGAAATGCTGGTAATGCAATATCCGAAATTTTCCTAATTCCAAGACCACCATGGCGTATGGGCAATGCGGCTTGGTCCCAACTTCTGTCATTGAGAGAGCAATTAAATATTTTAATAATTGTCTCCCTGATAGTACTGTCAAGGAGGGACAGAAGTTGGTTATGGGCCCAAAACGGAGTGCACCGAAGCGTGTAGGTGGTCTTGGGTACAAACATACAGAATTTTATGATCGTGTAAGCCATATGTGGGTTGATGTCGCCTAGACGGCTGGAAGATTCATTAAAAAGCACTAACTTGTCTTCCATAAATTTATTGAAAGCATCTTCCAGCACCGGTGCCCCAAGGAGGTGAAGAGACTGGTCATTAATAATTTTGATATTGGGGGCCAAAACACTAAATTTGGAATTTAGGTCGTCGCGTAACTGTTGTGTCAAGCTCTTGCTGAAATACAGCTCGCATTTTGCGAAGTTTAATTCAAGGCCAATGTTGCCGAAAGACTTTATAATTTTTTCTAGGTCGGAAAAAACTGTTGCAGCGTCTCCTCCTAGGGTCCCGTCATCCAAGTACCACACGTTGAATTTTGAAGCCAAATCTTTGATGGAAGGTTGGATAGCTAAACTGAAAATGGCCGGTCCAAGAGGGTCGCCCTGTTGACAGCCAACCGCTGAATTGATCAATTGACCGTCATATACCAGGCACGTTGGCTTACTGTAGCATTGCCATAAATAAGGAAACGTGCCTGGTATAGTATTTTTAATCTGAGTCAACAGAGTGCCCCGGTCTACTGAGTTGAATGCATTTTTAACATCCACCTTCAATAGAACCTCACCTCCACCGCGTTTAAGGAAGGTACGAGCTGCATGTACTGCGGCTTCGCAACCTCCTAAGTCATCATTTCTAAGGTCCGGAATCTAGATTCAATAAATGAAGATAACTCACTGAATGCTGGGATGTCTGTTGAGCTGCCAAGTGATTGTTCCCATAGCCTGTGTGACTCAGAGTCCAATTTGGTAACAGTAATATGCACCAGTATGGCGTCCCAATGCGCAATGTCTATTTTCATGTTCTTGAGTGAATCTAAACATTGACAGGTAGTATCAATTAATTCTTTTAGGCTCTTAGCAGACTCACTTGAGAGTTTCTTCTGATTCAGCAAACGGTTTAAGATAGTGTTAACAATAACTCTTTTGTTGTCATACCTCTCATTAGATAATAATTATCAAACATAATCTTTGCTATTTCCGCCCTCCCCATAATTTGAGTCGCTTGCTCGTGTTATGTCGTGTAAAAATTATTGCATCTGTCAGGACATTCTACTTCTTTTCTCTTTCTTAGACTAGCATAGAAGATATGTCCCTTTGTCATTAAGAAAAAATAGGTATAAATATTATGTTAAATGTGCATTTTGAGAAATGTTAATTATATCAATAATACGTTATATTATCACTTGATTACTATATTGGTGAAAAAATCGAAAGCTTAATAAAATAATAGACTCTTGCAGGAGCTTTTTTACTTTTAATTATCTTATCACGGTAATACTTATGTATTTTATTTATTTCTTTCTTTAGGTTAAGGGCTCCATCGTTTAGCCAAAAACGATGATTTTGCCAATGTCAAGGTTGACAATAACACGCACGCACGGAAAAACAATAACAATGTACTTAAACTAATTAAGTGGTTAAACCATTGACCGGTACTGATAGTAGTGGGTTTTCCAAAACAAAAGAACAACAAGGGCGGATTAGTTAATTGTTAAAACCGAGTTATTATAACGTTATAAATTATTATTGTTCAAAAGCTAGAAGACAAGTAGATGTGCCAGTAAGCCAGTGCGGACATCTTGCAAACTATAGGAGATAATAATAATAGTATTAACGCAGAGACAGTTCTTATCACAATTTTTTGGACAAATGCGATTGACAAAACCATATGAGATTAGAGCTTTTCCAGCAGTAAAATAAACGACGAAAGAAGTAACTTGCTAGGTACTTCTTCGTGGCTCGACTATTTAAACCTGCGTAGGTAGGTATACCTAATCGTTCATTCCGTCTGTTCTCAATACTTCAGTCGAGTAGTTCGAGCCATTAGGAGGCCCTGGGCTGTACTTCACGGTTGTAGGGCAGTCATGGGTGAATTAAAAAGCGTGTAGAGACAGAGGAGAGCGTTGACCTGGTAAATGTTTACTGTCCTTGATCGCCGGCGCGGGCGGCCGGTGACGTCATCCCGGGGGCCATGGGTTTCAGCGGAGGCCCCACGACTTGGAATCTTCTGTTTACTTCTATATAATTTTCGAAGTTGTAGAAGCTCTAATATGAATGTGAAAGTTACGAATCCTTATAAATATGAAACTTTAGTCTTGAAAATTTAAAGTCTAAGGTTTCATATAAATGTTTGCTCTTAATCACGCCTTAAACACGAAGAAACATAAATATTTAAATACAGGGAAGCTTGCCTAATAATATTATTAATGCAAAAGTAACTCTGTCTATCGGCAATCTATTATTAGTCAGCCTATTACTTAATAAATTTGTGATAGAGATAGTTTGAGGGTCGGGAAATTTCGTTCCGGGAAAAGGTAATGTTTCCAAAAGATCTACATTCATGCGAGCGGATCCTAAAAAAGCGGTATATAATGTCATATTTTTTTATAACCGAACCGTCATTTACAAATTAGTGAACTGATAAGCACATTCTTGACTTATGTAATAGAAATATCTAAATATCCCTGTATTCGGCGTCTGCAATCTCTGACATGTAAATCTCAAGAGAAACTGGTACTGGTTTTCAAAAAAACATCCGTTAAATTTCAAATCGGTTTCTGCCTAACGACCACCGAATACAGACTGATGATACTGGTTTCGATGTCGCTTAGCTATTCTGTGAAATGTGCGGGCTATAAACATTTATGTAGCGAAATAAATATTGAGTGGCTCGGCGGTGGAGTGTAACGTCCTGTAGGAGCCCTGGCCGGGTACTGGTATCTGGTACAGCCACATAGCTGGGCGAGCCCGCGATGGCTCACACACTTTTTGCAGATCCGTTGCGAAGGTCGGTCGAGATCCACGAGCGGTCTAGCAATCCGACCGCTATGAATGAATAGTCGCCTGACAGGTCTGTGGCGCATACTAAATAACTACAGATTAATTTGACAACAAACATTTAAGTTGGCAAAAACCGGAATGTGGCTGGCACCCGCCCCGTGGGAATCGGCGGCCCAAACGTTTGTCTCCGATCAATAAGTACCTGGTGCCCATTAAGGTCTCTCTTATTTTACGCTTTTTGTAGCGTGATGTGTGTGCGGCCAATTGCTTTGTAATTTTTTGGCGCGACATCGGTTTTGGACACGCGATTTCGACGGTAACTTGTTAATGTTAACTTTTTCAAACCAAATCGGTCTACAGGTCCAATTTTCCATCGTAGCTTTTGGTTACTAAATCTTGTTGGGATGAATTCCCCTATTTGAAATTTTACAGATAGTAGGTACAATTATAAATTTTAACATAGATATTTTACTAGCTCGTAGCGAATTGCTGTCATCAAGTTTTGAATGAAGAAACTTTAAGAAACAGAAACAGCGTTGTCACTATCCATTTCATGCGGGCTATCTCACCGTGATAGGTCAGTGGGGATTTTTTTTATACAGGACATAGAGACAAATGGTCAATCACAGGACAGATTTTTGAATGTAGTTTTATAAGTATTATCTCTATGTCTTAGAAAAAGAAGAAAATAATAAATCTACATTGGCTTCTGGCTGCTTGGTTCTAGCAGTGACACACCCTATATACAAATTTTACCACTATAATTCGTAGGTGTATGTAACGTACTGTACCGGTGGAAAGTGAACAATACTCGTTACTAATATAAATAAAAAAAGCTATTGTAATTACACTAACACTGTTGCAATTTTACTAATTTTGTAAAGAAAGAAAAAGGGAAATTATAATTAATATTTACAAATAAAATAGACCTGGCCCTTGCACGTCGTTGCCCCAAGGTAGCGTGCCCTGCCATAGCAGCATTGCCATGTTGTACGGCAATGCTAATCTTGAGACCAAAATATATGCCAGCTCTCTTGTCACCACACATTTATTTAATTATTATATATATATATATATATTGTTATCTTATAATTATATATAATTAGTAATTAGATTATATTATTAGAAATTTTGGGAATCCCGGAATAGAATGAATAACTTTTTTAAATAGGTATACAATTTATATAGGTTTTAATATTCATTCATAGTTTTAAAAAAAAGACATCACCTAGGTATAATTATCGAATTACTATGCTCAAAAACGGTAATCAGCTTTACACGGGAAGCTAGATCTTAAGATGTTGCCGATGGCAAATACAAAATTTGAAAATTAATTTTAGATAAAGCGTTGTGAGCTTTTAAATAGCTTTGAATATTGCTGATCCTGTGTGCGTAGTGCCATGATTGGCAGACTTACAATACGTGATTAATGGTCGTAGCGCAATGTTTCATCAATAAGCCACGCATGAGTGATGTTGCAGGTCCACGCCGCCGCTGTATTTATCTTCCTGGGATCGGAATATCATCTCGGTAATGAGATACTTCCCTACTGAATCAATGTTGCAATAATTTTAAGTTATACTAATAATTTAACTTGCTTTTGGTCAAGGGTCACGACGTTATAAATCTTTGTAACATACACGAATCACGTTATAAGCTTAGGCAACTTATTGGTAGTTTTTCGTCAGAAATGAAACCTAGCCTTTTATTGTAAAGGACTTTTCGAAGAATCAATAGCAACAACCACCAGGAAATATTTAAATACTAATTTAGATACTGTGTCTTTTACTTAGCCATTTTCCACTTTTTATCCAAAGTAGACAGAACAAAATGGACAAAAGAACTGATTTAAAAAAAAAAAAAAAGCCGAATAGAAAAATTATATTAATCTGCTGAATTAGTTTTCAAAACCTATTTACTTACTCTGTCAAGGCCAACAGTAATTCTGACTGAATAAAGTTATGAAATGAACGCCAAAGAGGCGTTGTCAAGGAAACAAAAAATTATTATCAACCATACTTAGAGATAATCTTCTCATGTTATTGTGTAAGATATCATGACATGGCGGAAAATTTCGGATTTTTTTAGCTTTTCTCCATATCAAATGTTATTTTGTCCTGATATTTCTACCTGCATATATTTGGTTTTCTGCCGCATAACTAACTAAGTTAAAATTAGGAAAAATTGCACTTGGGTAGTAATTAGTGCAGCTATAGTAACAGAGTTACTGTATACTGTGAATTTTCAGTTTGAAAAGTGGTGAATTCATCGTCCTTGATTTGCCAGTGCAGGACATAAAATACAAATTAATGATGTGTGTAAGTCTAACTCAGTCTTCACTGCGAAAATGTAAATTATGAAATTCTTCTTAGCATGTCGAGTCGGACTAATCTATACATATAATATAAAAGTAGAGCCTTAGCAAAAGTTGTTCAGCCCGATTAGTATTTTTTGTTGAGGTGAAAAAATCGAAGATTTAGAACATCTGATACACTAAGTACCATGTTAAATGTTATATCGACAATTTTACAGAGTCACACTCTCCTCTGGGATAGAATGCGTAGAGTACGATTAGCTCATATTACTGGTGACCGCCCAGCGGTCCCCCCTCTCAGCCCATACGACAAAACATGACTTTGTTGTCCCTCCAAGCCTTGAACACCCAGGAACACCTAAAGACGACATTCATCCCTCCCGAAGACCCTTTGGAGATGTGCGATAGGTTGAAGGCGCTCTGCCCATACCTCAAAGTTTGGTAAAGTAGCGCAAGCTCACTTTGAGCTAGCTATATAGTCTTCTACTTATCGTATTGGTGGCTCAAAAGTCTAAAAGAATCCTTTATTATATCCCTAGCAGCAACCAATGCAATGCCACAGAATTAATAATAGCAATGCCATACAATTTTATAGCACTGCTACAAGTATTTTCTGGTGGTATATGAATACGCCGGAGTCATATAGTCCACGCGAACGAAGTTGGGGGCATCAGCTAGTTATAAGTATTTGTTTTGACCAGAACTCTGCCACTTATACAGCGTTAACGCGAGGACCCATACTTTACTATGCCACTGGCATTGTAAAGTATGGGTCCTCGCGTGTGCAGGTGGTAGGACAGGACATTATACGTTAAAATTCGTAGAGATCGCAAACAAAACTGGAGGATTTTATACCAAACTTTACTTTTATCTATTTATTATTTACTACTAAATCGAACATATACATATTCTCCTGAGATCACGTTTTTCTACCTATAATAATCAATACTAATTTATGCCTTACTATGTAGTTAACTTATAATATTCTTAGAACAAACAGTGGATATTATCTGCGGCTTCTTGAAATCATAGGATATTAAAATATATGGGTACCGGAAACGAGCCACTATAAATTCTTGACATACGAGGTGTGATTCGGCCTTGAGCCATGGGTTTTATAGTGATTATGTCAGGCAGCGGTAAGATATGCCACAGACGTACCGCAGTATAAAAGTGTCGAAATTTCTGAAGACCTTCGTGTTTTCCTGGAGGATACGAAGGTATTCGTTGGTAAGTTTACTGATAGTTTTATCGGAGCCGAAGGATTTATAGTAGTAAAAATTACAATGAAAAAGAGAGATGTGTTCATCCAACATATATTTAAATTCAAACCATAACTTAACAAATCTTAGGTCAATAGTTATCTATTGGAAAACACACCTAAACATCGGACGTATCTGGATCGTAGAGATCTAATATATGCCAGACTTAGATTATATGTCAGAAAGGTCTTAAAAGTCTAGGAAATGCCGCCAACCTTCTGGGCACTCTGACCTCTGACTCTGCACGCTGACCGCAGAGATTTGGTCTCGGTTATTTATAATTTAGTACTTAGATATATTTATAAATATTTATGATAAATGTTAGGACGTACAAATACTTTTTTTAGTTTTAGTTTATCTTGGTAAGTGTATTTTTCTCTTTGTTGTGTTCTTGAATAAATATTAATATATCTAGTTAAAAAAATCTGCTCTAATTACCTACTGATTTTCTATCTTTCTATATAAACTTACACAAAATATTAGAAGTTGGGTAGCTTTCTCGTAAATTTTAATTTTCCGGTATTGCATTAGGAGCTCTATAGCATCCCTAGTAAGCCAGCCAGTGATTTTTCACCTCGGCGCCGTTGGCGACGGGCGGTGCGGTGACTATGTCATTCATAGAGGCCTCAAAAGTGGAACACTGTTTTAAGACAGCGAAGGCCGTCCTTGCTCACGATTTGCGAGCACGGAAAAGCGAACCATAAAACACACTTAACTTGTTCTATTAATAGTATTTTTATGACTGGGGATGTAACTTGTACCTTCATGAAATAATGACTCTAAGTTGAGAAAGATAGACTCAATATTATTTAAGTGAGAAAAACTCATCTATACTTATATCATATAGGAAAGATTTGATTGTTTGTATACTTTGAATAGACTCCGAAACTACGGGACCAATTTTCTAAATTATTTCACATATATTAATAATATTTTTTTATCTGCGGGTGACATAGGCTATAATTCTGGCGGGAAAAGTCGCGAGAAATTTACTAGTTGCTTTATAATTTAAAAGTTATGGACATTATTACTTTGTCTCTATTATAAATATAAGCGCAAGAACTGGTTGTTGTGAGGAAAATGTAACTAAGAACTATTTTATGAAGAACGTACTGAGCCCTTAAAAGCTAAAATATTCGCAGGTAGAGTTTGCGCTAAAGCCATTTCTCTACCTTTGGAAGTTTTTACAGAAAATAAAAATAAGACTGAATAGAGAGCCGTGTAACAAAAAAAGTAAGTACATAACTATTATATTATTTTACCAGAATGAAATATTGTTTTATTGTTTAATAAGAAATAATGAATCGGCTAGTTTATTATTTGGAAAGAAAATAATGACTAAAAACAATATTTCTTAAAGGGCAATAGATTTGAGAAATTTGAATCCTCAAGTAAGAAGTTCCAGTGTCTATAGCATGGAAAGTAAAAGAGTCTCAAGTACTCTGGACGAGAGGGACTTTTTGAGTATGTATACCTATAATAAAGAGCTAAGTTATGTAGGAATTTTGGGATAGGCATTTCAATGTTTTAAATTATGAACTGGTGGCTCTGTGGGCTGTGGACCTCACAATCGCAAGTCTGTCTGATATATTAAAATTGGATTGGATGGGATTTATCGTAGTACATATATCTCCAAGGACCCATACGGTTACTGTTAAAAAAATCTATGAAATTATTAAACCATTATATAGAGGGGAAGAGCCGGATAAATATCTTGGCCAAGTTAAAATAGAAACTCTTCATTCGCGCGTCGTGCTATGTATGCACGGTATATAATTTTTTCCGCATGCATGATACAAAATTTAATGCTCATGAGCAAAATAGTCAGTTATAGTAATACAATCATCATCATCATCATCAGGTCTTTCTAGTCTCCACTGCAGGAGCACGACCCTCTCTGTACTACCAATACTACCAGTAATACAATAAGAATTGGGTATTAATTGCGGATGGAAACTGTCAAAAAAGAAGTTGGGATTTTATTTATTGAAATAACTTTACTTGTTTTATTTTATACATAATATAATAATTATATTTTAAAACACCTAAAATCTTCAGTTCTTTTTAATATCGTCGCCAAATTAATCATTACGTTTGATTAGTAGCTTTACCGCTTCTATGCTTCGTTCGATGAGTTAGAGCCGGAGGCCCATCCCCCGTCCTCCTCCTCCATTCTCTGGGGAGGGAAAAATAAAAGGCCAGCAACGATCTTGTAACACCCAAAGTCCGGTGAAGTAGCGAAAGATCAATTGGAGCTAGCAGTCCATTAAAAAAAATTGCAACACCCCTGAGATGCAGTTGGCCATGGGCAGCGGTGATCACTTATTCAGGCGACCCGCTTGCTCGTTTGCCGTTCTATGCCATAAAAAAATATAATCTTTTAGATTGAAATACGTAGACACCTAACCGAAGTTGGTATATAGTAAGAGAAAGAAAGGAGAGTTATCAATTGGCCTGTTTATTGACGCGTCGGCACTGCCGGCAGTAAGTGCCCGATCTGATCACAAAAGCGGATGACTAGACAAGCCATTATGACCGGCCGGTCGGAGCTCGCCTCGTGGGAAAAAATTAACACTTCTTAATGATTGCTTCGATTCTGACGTAAAATTTACTACCTAGACCTTTTTATAGTCACGCACGATCGAAATAGAATTGATGAGCTCGCGACGGACGTACTCCGTCCGTATTTTGATCCAAAACAAACGGCGTAAATATCAACTGAATAGGTATCTATTGATTTTTGCTGCTAATATAACGAAAAAAGAAGTTGCTTCTTTCAATAAAATTAAGTATTTTTTAGAATTCAGATCTTATTCGATTCACTCGAAAACAATATCAGAGAAAACTATATTTGCACAAAATAATTGACGCATTACAGGAAACTAAACGAGACACAATAGAATTTTTATTATTATAACTGCTATAGCCTTTCACTGTCATGTAATGTGTGAAATACATAAACACTACCTAGCTATACTAGCTATCGCTTGCGAGTTCGTTCGCGTTGTATAGGTGGGCAGATCCTTCGGGAAATGGTCGTTTTTCGCCCTAAAAGTTATCCTATGCTTTTCCTTCACCGTACCTCTGTATTTCCAGATTTCATAAGGATTCGTTCAACGGCTTTAGTGTAGGTACAAAGGAAATAGGGGTGTGTGAATGTGAATAATTAATATTCCTTAATTATTTAATGATGGATTCAATTATTTCTTTTATTTATATCCATAATTTATAAATAATGATAATTATTGTTATCCTATGGTCATTAGAATTTTTGATAACTTACCTAGGGATATAATATTAAGAACCGAGTGCTAAAATTTTACTTGTACCATTGACACGCAAAGTAGATTAAAACGAAAACTATTGAATTAGTAATAAGTTAGTTAGTTTTTTATTTACATGGTCAACAAAGACTATTTAAATAAAATCGGACAAGTGACAGTTAGAATCGCACACGAAGGGTTCCGTACTATCACACAATATTTAACTACAAAACACTCGAAAAATGCTTTTCTTATATACCTCCTCCTAATTCAATATTTCATCTTAATAGCAAGATGTTATGGCGAAAATGGATATAACTTGGTACATTTTTATTACATAATCGTATTCCTAACTAATAATGACAAATATTGTAGTTTCAACGAAAAAACATTAATTCTGCCTAATTTGTCTGTCAGAGATTAATAAATCATTCATCTGCTATTCTAAATTTAATGCAATGAATATATGCTTTAGATTAAACCTTGGAGTAAAACCTACAATCTAAAAATAAATGTGACAAAAACTGTTTTAAAAAGCGGCATGAATGGCGACGGTGACGGTACGAAACAAAAATTCCGTGCTAAATTATCTAACTGGCAAACGAGCCACAGCCTGATAAACAAAGGTCAACGTGTAGTTATAATAAAAGCATGGTTTTTGCGAGTGCGCAAAAGAGAACACATGTGGAACAAGGGAACATTTAGCAGATGAGCATGCCCCCTGAGCGCGGCCATGAACTCGAAGGATAGCTTATCTGTCGCTAGGTATCGGAGCCCAGTTTCGGCAGATGCTTGCAAACGGCGCTGATAACTCCGAGCCTGTATAACTGGGCGGCACGTTAGGACTTAGGACAGTGCATACCTAAAACATCATTGCCTTACAAAGTCTTTTGAGTAATAAGTAAATAAATTTATAGGATCATACCACACAAATTGTGCCAGCCCCACAGTGAGTTGTGAACTTGTGTCGTGGGATACCAACTCAACAATACATATAATTTATAATAGATACTTATTTAAATAAACGTCCAAGAGTCAGGCCAATCTGAAAAAGATCATTTTTCATCATGACCTGGCCGGGGATCGAACCCGAGATCCCTCGTTCCGTCATTCCTAGGGGCCCTTTGGTGATGTTCGCCTTACAGGTTGAGGACAGTCTGTTCTCGCTTCAAAAGTCCGGTGAAGTAGCGAAAGCTCACTTGGAGCTAGCTTAGTCCATTCAAAAACACGAAAAAAAATACAAATCAGCGTAAATTAACAGTACATAGTTCAATTATTGGTCGTGAGGTAGTATGCGTTTCTACCTTTATTTATTCGTAGGTTTGTATCTACCATCTATTTTTTTATATATTTTTTGTATGAAGAATTAGTCAATATCAAAAATTAAGGACACGTTTATTTGCTATATACCTACCTAGACATGAATCCTATAAAACACACGAATTCGTGACCCAATAATGGGTTTTTTGAGTAGGTACTTTAACTACCTAAAGCCTAAGCTATCTAATCTAACCCACTTGTAACGTTTTATTTATTTAGTACTAAGTTAATCGGTATTGGGTACCTAACCTACTTACCAATAGTCAATGAATCACCTAAATTGTTTATGATCATTTAGTTTTTCAAATCTTTTAATTTTCAATTGGTTACTTTGGCATAGGTAAAGTCAGTGCTAGACTTGAGAAAACAATGGTTTTTTGAATGGAAATAAGATTAAAGAAAGTAAGTAATGGTGATATGGAAACACTTTTGTTTTTTACAAGCTATTCAGTATTTACTTTCACCCGTATCATACTCGTTTCTTAAGAATTTAAAATTTGAGTATATGGCCTTAAGCGGGCACCCTAGGCACAGTAGCGACGCCAATCATTTTATTACTAATACTTTACAAATAGAAAGAATGTCAAAAAAGTAAATCATATAAGCAGTAGTAAATAACTTAAAGTATTTTGGGAATCATGTTTTAATATTTTGAAAAACAGTCATTAAGGGAAAACGTGATTACCTCAAAAACGGCCTTTTTTGGCGGTAATCTGATTTTCATAATTCTCACTGATTCTGATAATATTAAACTAAAAATACTTCAGGTTATTTACTAGTGCTTATATGATTTACATTCTTGAATTTCTTTCTATTTGTAAAGTATTAGGAATAAAATGATTGGCGTCACTACTGTGCTTAGTGTGCCCTCTTTACTCACACTGATTTTATAACTTTTTGAGGTACTGAAATCTGTTAGATCAGTTTATAGATTATCTTTAGTTAAATCATTTCAACTTTTGTAACATTTAGTTAAGCTATGTTATTATAATGTTGGAAAAGTAGGGCCAAGAGCCCAGTTGTCAGTAGAGTTTAGAAAACCCAACCTCAAAAACCAATGATTACCGATATCATGGAATTAAAAAACGTCAAGAATGTGGCAAAAGCTAATGACGAAACCAGTCGCTAATTACGTGGCCAACTATTTTCTCCGCAACGGTTATTTCTGGAGAAATGTTAACGCCTTATTTCAGATTAGGCGCCTTGCCGCCCATAAAACCAGTTCTGCGTTCTGCGGCGAACAATAAAAACCTTTATTCGGGAACCTGCCTTATCGGGTTTGGTTCTCTCCCTGGCGGACCCCAAATGCAGGTGGCCCCGTCTAGATTTAGACTGAGTTTGTAGTCGGGAAATCGGAATTTCATAGAGCAACCTACCTGTCTATGAATTTGCGATTTACATAAATGGCGAACGTCTCCGTTCCTTTCACCTAATTCCATTAGTTGCTACTTGCCTCCTTGAATCCTAATTGGCTTTGTTTAAATAAATGTAATAACGGTATATACTTACTCGTATACAATAAAAGTTACTCGTATGTAGTGATAGACAGGACGAGGCTGTCCCTGACAATAAACTTTTATATATTTTATTTTTTAACCCATAAAATTATTACCTAGTTTTGTTAACCTCTCCTAGAATAACATTCTGATCCGTATAATATTGTGTTTAAAAGTACAAGGATTTTTTTAAATTCTAGTAATGTAAGTAGGTACTTTTTTTAATAACTTAATATACCAACTCGTTATAAAAAGTTGATATGCAACTAAGTTTGGAACATTCAATACATGTTTGTCCAGGAAATTGATTAATAAGCATTACAACATTATAATTACGTTATTTTCTGCCCTCAACCACAGATTACCTACGCTACAGCAGATATTAAGTAACTCTATTATGGTACTATAGTTTATCTTATTGAAGCTTGTATTTTTAGGCCAAATAATCATCATATTGAATAGGTTTTGAATGTCAAGTGGGTTAGACCTGCCGTTCGCGTGAGCCCTATAAACATGTCATTTGGCGGTCGGCGGCGCGACGTGGCAATGACTCGCGGGCCTTGAACACGGAGCCACGGGGCAGGCAGAATTCGCGGGCCCCTGCGCGCTCGCTTCACTCCATCACGAAAATACTACACGTCATGTTTATGTATCTACAATACGTTACTTAATTATATTTTTTTTAGATGCTTCCATGCTGGTCTGGGAGAAAAGAAAAAACGTAGAATGTACCAGCTGCTTCTCTTCTCACGCAGGCCTTAGGCACCGGTTGAGGGTGAGGGAAAATCTAAGGAATCATGTAAATAGGCGGTGCGGCTAGCAACCCACCACTATTTTGATTCCGTATGAATATGCTAAACGTATCGGTCTTATGGCCTTAAGCTCTGTCTACTCCGTAAGGGATAAAGACGTGATATTATGTATGTATGTTAGATTGAAGTCAACGTATATTGTACGAAAATTTTATAAGTAATGTTTTTTCATCACACCACACCTACACAAAAACAGTGTCATTAAATGTAAGCAAAGTGGGCCGCGAGCTATAAGATTCCACATAAATCTGTGAATGACTATACAGCCATATATAATCCGTGGCAGGGTATTCGAGTAGGTCATTTCATATTCGGATTTGAAGTGTGCAAGATCTATTAAAATCCGAAATATCGGAAAACACAAAGACTGATAAATTCTATACCTACTTACCTAATATATTATGATAGCTGAGGCTAAATATAAAACATATATTAAGTTTTATCTAAATTGGATCAAAATACAATAAAGTGACATGAAATAGCTGGCCTGATGATGAAAACTCTTCATTCAGTGTTCCTTCACAATTTTTTGGGAACTTATTCGGTCATAATTTGACAAAGTTAATTATACTACGGAGATCGGGTGAAACTTGGAATGGTATAGTATATTTCATTTATGATTACTCTAACTTATATGATAACGTAAATATACATAATTGTACTAGTGGGGTAGCTCGCTGAGTGCTCTACAAAATAAAATAAATCTATATTGTTATATCAACAATATTATTTTACTTCGTACAGGCAAGTTACGTTCGTATTTCTAAGATTATACATATTAAAGTGGATTACCTCGGAATTTGTTAAAAGGCTACACTTTTAGATATTGCTAAATTTCATGTTATCTTTTGTCTGGTTCTAAATTACGAATATCGACAACGCTGTCAAATTCACTCCAATCAATTTTATTCGCGAAGTATTTGTGCTCCCGATAACGCCCCTATCAGGCATGGGGGCGTTATCAACACGCCACATACCAAACTATATTTTAAATTCACTAATAATTTACAAATATGCAGAGCATATTAGCATATTTTTAACCTGTATGTTTACGTATTAACATTTTTAAACGATTGAATTAACAGCCAGGCATGCGACTCTTAACAATGGCTGCAAACGAGACGCTATATTTGGGGTTGTTTTCGTCTCAATAGGCAATGGAAGTACGCAAAAAGCAGCAATAAAGTCAATTCGTTCAGGTTCAGGCAATTAAAGAACTATTAATCGATGATTCCTCTTAAACATGTGCCGTGAAGTATGTGCCGTGCGACGGCTCTAAGGACATTCCTCTCTCATGCGATTAATGATACCGATATTGGTGAGTATTTGCGCTGTTTGCTGCGATGGCGACCCAATGGAAAATCTTTTTAAAGTAAAACTTCTTTAGCGGCGCTGTGTACTTTTTGTGATGGAGAAAAATGTTAAACTCGCGACAGATCACGTGACCGATAGATTTGTCCCGTGGAAAATTCTTAAGACGGCGCAGGGCGCTTGCGCGAATGGGCGTGTGTGTTTGTCTTACAACGTGCTACGTACATCCATGGATGGTGACTGCTGTTAAAATAGGAAAGCTATTAAATTATAAGTGATAGTATTTAAGTTTTCACTTCTGCCGGCACTCCCGGAGTGCAATCCGTTTTTATTTTCACCTGTAGACTGTCGTCCTTACGATTTTCTGATGTTTGTAGACTATTATACATGGATTCGCACTTCATTAGTCATATAGATAGATATCCAATTTCTTGCATCCGACTAGGCAGTAAGCTAATGACACAAATTTGTTTGAAATAAATTCAATGAGTCGAATTTATTTTGTAAAAGTCACTGCTCAATAGACAGATCCAGAAGTCCATGTGGCAAGATATTACGAGACGATAGAGAGAAATAAGGACTCGAAAGTGTTCGCAAGAGTGGAATCTATTGGGCACAAGAGAACTGGTTGACTATGCTGAAGACGGAGGATGGCAAAGTGATGTCGACAAAGGTCGAGATACTGAGAAAGATCAAGAGGTTTTAAGGACAGCTGTTAAATCAGTTGGCAAACCCTCTATCAGCTTGGCTAAAGATCCAAGAGCCAAACTAATAGACACTATACCGAAGATATGGAAGTTCTAGCTTCAAGTATTGTAAAAGTATATGTGAAATATCCACCTCCCAAAAGATTTGGAATACCTATAGAATACTCGTATTATTGTTGCGAAACTAAATGTGGAGACCAAATTCACGTGCTTGCCAAATCTTAAAAATAATCTGATGCATGCAGTTATTCAAGGTGAGCTGTAGGTTATGTTGATACAGAAATTCACATTCAGTATAGGAACTAACTTACTGGAAAAAAATATGATTCCAGTTTATTATATGTTTTACATCATTCCCCGAGTGATGAGATGTCAATGAGTGTGATTGTTTTATTTCTACTCTAGCTGGTGACATTGACAATAAGAAATTGGATTTTAAGGAGACTCATATAGAGTTTATTGACCGAAAACGCGGAGACGAGTAAGACAAACACTATTTCCTGTGGGGTAGGGGACAGTCGCGGGCGGCGCCGGCGCAAACGGTCGGTTCGCACGCCCCCGCAATAAGTTTTAATTGAGTCCGGCCGACCGGCAGCCGTGCAGGATACGATGGCTACGCCCGGCACAACGGTCTCATCTAGCCACAATTCGTGCTGAAAGATCTCATATATAGTTAATAAGTGGGACATCGATAGGTAAGAGATCTCGATAGCTGGAACTGGTGTTTAACTGTCACTTTAGCACTGAATTAGCTCTGTTCGTGTGGTTCCCGGCAGAGAAGAATAGGACCACTCCAAGTCGTCCCGTGGATGTCGTAAAAGGCGACACACAGGAAACACAAGACTTACAAACATCAAAAAGACCTCTCCAACCCGCCTGGCCAGCGTGGAGAGTGTAGGTCAAATCCTCTGACTACTCTGGTTAAATATTGCTGTGGTAGTACAGAGAGGGTCGTGCTCCTGCAGTGGAGACTAAAAAGGACCTGATGGATGGATGGATAGCTCTGTTAGCACGAACAAATAATCTTCTATATCTGAGATTCGCACATTCGATTTTATTTTTAAAATACTTCGAATATCACTAAGAGAAGACCAACTGTATTTACGGCTTTGACAGAGGTAAATATAAAAAATCGGCCAAGTACGAGTCAGACTCGTGCATGCAGGGTTCCGTACCATTATGCAAACAACATTAGACTATTGGGCAAAACCGGCAAAATCAACATGTTTGTTGTATGGGAGGCCCCCAGGGGAAAGAATCCCCTGAATTTTAATCTCATTTACAACACGACCCCAATCATTGTTGAACCGTCCCATATGAGGTGGCACAACAGTGATTTACATATGCATACGCAGTCCAGTTTGCTAGACACCAGCATTTTCAAAATGCTTTTGGGGCTAGCTACGATCCAAGGTTGCAAAACTTTTACCCATATTACGCGAAAAAGCAATCTACCCGGGCCTCCGCGAACATCCCTGAAGCACTACAGACTACAGTAACACTCAGGGGCGTAGCTTCCGCCGTATAAATGAAAATCCCGCAATAACCAATGTACAATGACAAATAATATATCTTTTGATCAGTGACTATAAGTATTTATTTTTCTGTTTAAATTTTTCCAAACGTTGACTAGAAGTGAATACTTTTAGCATTAAGTCTTGAAGCTTCGTATTGAAGATTTAGAGGCTCGAAAAAGAAAAAAAAAATGTTTTTTGCGTAATATTCGACACACTGGGTAATTTGAATAGCTCTTGAAGTAAGCTTAAGCCCTTTTACAGCAATGGCTACCTGGCAAATAGCTAGTTCTGTAACTGGCTATGATGAATTGATGATGATAAAAATGTTGAGTTTTTAAAATTAAAGACTAATAGAAGAGTTTATCGATGGATATTTTTCTGAAAAAGTGGCCAAGTGGGAGTTGGACTCGCCCATCAAGGGTTCCGTAGTAGCAACCTTAAATACCACTTATCATTTTTCGCCAGCAAAAATTAATTAGTTTACACACACTAGTATGAATTACAAAGTATGCCTGCGGTTTATGAAAATATGCTTTGTCTTAAAAACTGCTGACTACATCTCATTCAAACAAATTTTCGTTCGAAGTGTTTATTGATATGATCATTATCATATCAGCATAATAGTATTTTTTTTGATTTTTTAATCTCTTATTTTAATCGTTAGAGGGGGGGCACATTTTGCCCACTTTGGAAGTGCCTATCTTTTAAATAATTGACCTTTGAAAAAATGTTTTTAAGATTCGTAATGTGTGTAAATTTTAAATACATACCTACTTATCTATAGACACCCCTTGCCTACGTTGCTACTCACTGTACTTTACCAATTTCTAGTACTATAATTAGTATGCACAGAAGGGACGACGGTATAATTAATAGCATAGTAAGTATTCTTCTGTCTACTCTACCGTCTAATCTACCGCCTACTCTACCGTCTGCTCTACCGTCTAATCTACCGCCTAATCCACCGTCTACACTACCGTCTACTCTACCGTTTGCTCTACCGTCTAATCTACCGCCTACTCTATTGTCTAATCTACCGCCTGTTTTACCGTCTAATCTACCGCCTACTCCACCGTCTACTCTACCGTCTAATCTACCGCCTACTCTACCGTCTACTGTACCGTCTACTCTACCGTCTCCTCTACCGTTAACTATACGTGTGTACCGGAAGGATAAAAAATAAAACAAAAACGAAACGAACGAGTGCGAGAACAAATCAATCGTAGCATTTCGGTGACAGGCGAGTACGCGGCGGCTACGCGGCGCGTAGCATGAAGCGTAGCAACAAGCCGACTCTCCGTGCGGCGCGGCGCGGCGCGTTACAATCACTGGCCATGGTTTTACGCCATTTATGAGAATGCGGTAATTGAAAATGGTATTTAATTTACTCATTAAAACTATTCATTTGCCTTATTGAACCGAAAAGAGAAATGCAGCAATACCGACGCAACAGTCCGAAATGCTTTTGGATTTCTTAGGTAAACTGGGTAAAACAGACCAAAAGCTTGCTGAACTACCTAGCTGCAAGCTTTCGGTCTGTTTTACCTTACAATCTAATGTGATAGTAGCTGAGCTTTTGTTTGTTTAGCTAGTATAATATGCACACCTTTCGAATGAAAAATGTATTGACACTTTTAGGTAAGTTATTATCTTATGAGCCTGCAACTTCATCTGCGTGGGATTCGATTTTATAACACAGTTAGGCAAGCTGCTGGCTGTAAAAACTTTGCGAAATCATGTTACAGCATAAACCACGACACGACCGCGACGGGCCACATTTGAGGATGCAACCGGGAAAAACGCTCAGATGATAATGATTTATTAAAAAAAAATAAACGCTTTTGAGCAAAAGATATTGTCCTCTGACTCCATGAAATAAAGATCACAATAGCAATTAAATAATTCTAAATTAAATAGATTATAATGGATATGAAACGTATGAGGTCATACGTAAATAAGACTCTGTCTTTGAATTTGAAGGCATTGAAGATGATAACAGCCTGAAACACGCCGAAAATAAATAAATTGCCAGCAGGGAACACTCATAGGGCATTGAACCTATGATGAGGAAGACACATGGTGAACAGAGTTTACATATTTACTAATTCTCCATTTATCCCTACTAAGTACTATTCATATATGCATAGTTATTGTTTCGAGGTTCCGAGAGTAAAATAACAATTTGTGTCCGCTGACATTCTAATCAAATCAATTTGTCATTTTAATACATATTAAGTAAATTCTGTATCAATTAAGAATAAATACCAATATTTCAAATCTACACCAGCAAAAGCAAAACCTCCGGAAGTATCGATTGAAGTGAAAACTTAACAATTAATTAGGTACATGTTTATTTAATTTTTTAATCTTCAGGAAATATTAGGTAACGCTAGTAGTTTTTCGATTTTGCATATTAAAAATAATAAGGAAGTAAAATATGACGCTCAAAAAGAGATACAATTATCAAATTTTGAATAAAAGTCTATGAGTTTGATTTTGTATATTGTGCAGGAAATTCTCTTACATTATATTAATTATTTATTTTATACAGAGGTGTCGGTTTTTTGGTAACGGTGTCGCGAGTTCAATGGTTTTTTCCCATCTCAGGAATGCCTAACGTGCCTAAAGAAGTTTTCACTTAAAAAGTAAATTATAAATAAAATAAACACTTAAGTACTATCTTTAGAAATATATTAGTATAAAAACAGTTTTCAAGCTTCGCAAAGCTGACAAGTCGTACCCAAGGGCGGGTTGTAATGGAAATAGATCCCATTATAAGGTTGCCAAGGGGCAGGATTGGATGATGGTGTTAATTTTCGACTTGAGGCACGAACTGCCCGTAGGCGCACTTCTTTGGTTGGCTTTCGCATATTTTGAATTTTGAGGCGCCTATTCATATGTTTGTTAACAATAAGTTGATAATTTAAAAAATAAGAAACCCGATTACCGTTTTATTTAGTTTAACAGTGATTATCTACCAAATTAAATACAAATATTTATAAAATTGAACAGAGCACGTTACATAGCCTATGTACAACGGGGAAGACTAGAAATCTAATGACTTCATACTTCAAGATTGGTTAAACCTAGGCTCTCACCTAGGTTAGACCTAGGTCTGTTCTATTGTTGCTCCTGTAGCAACAATAGAACAGACATTCTTACAAACATACATATACGCAAAAACACTATCCTCCTTCTGGGTGAGCCAGTCGGGTAAAATGCATGATAAATTGATAGAAAATTCTTCGTTTCATTAAGCAACAGTGAAATTTTAAACTGTGTGTTCACAGGTAACTGGACAGGTTTGTAATTTTGAACACGTTTTGCGTGTTATATTTGATATGGCAGATAAATGATAATAGGAATTGGAGTTGCCGGCGTTTGCAGCGCGGAGCCTGCGTCGGGCCTCCAAGTCGTGACGGCCGTTCGTTAAACTAATGGCGAACAAAAAGAAAACGCTCTTCCATTCTCACATTAAGTTGGTCCAAGTGTGCGACTGTTGACTCGGGCAATTTGCACGCGCGAACAGAATTCGTCTTTAGTACTTCTATTGTAACAGTTTTTATTTCCGGCTAGATACAGCATCGTCACTGTTCGTGTTTTTTCAATGTCGCCTATTCGTTTCGTTTAGTCTCGGCTAATTCTCGGTCGTAGCAAGTGCCATTATTTCTTGATTAGATACGTCTGCTGATAGCTGAGTTCGGCCGGGTTAAGGAGGTGATTGCTCCACGATGAAGTAATTAGCAAAGATGGCGCCATGTGTTCCATCGCGGGGGTCGTAGGATCCGCACATGGAGCCCACGCGACACGTCGCTCCGAACAGAGTCGCGATAAAAAGCGATGTCGGCGATCGCGCGCGGGCGTGAGAACGCAGACACGTGGCGGTGCCAGACGAGCTCATTCATGCATTTGATTCATAAACTGTTGTTAGGAAGGGCACATGCAACCGTCGCACTTTCATTGATATGTTTCTTTGGATGCTATTTTCGTACAATAAGTGATTCATAAGCAGTGTCAATGAATACCTTAACCATTTTAAGTATAGCTTGAAAAAAAAAACAGTCGAAATATAGAAAGCTGAAAAAGTTAAATATTGACAGGGTTTGATTTAGACACGATTCAGAAAAGGACAATAGAGCGCACGCAAAATTATGAACTTGATCTCAGCAACACCCAAGTTCACACACCTGACAAAAAAAATTCTACCGCGTAAACACGATAGTGGTTTTTTTGTTTGTAGTACATAATGCATTTTTAAGATCAAATGGACATCAGATCAGCTGCAAGGCAGATTAGATGCGGTCATTGGTCATGCGATTAGGTGGGGTGGTACCTCTAGAGATTCTACGGGTAAATCGTTCGGCAGCGGGCAGCGGCGGCGCCCGCAATAAATCAAGACCGATCGAGGTCGGGTCGAGCTGGCGGACGCAAGTTATTTTTTAAATTGCGTGCACAATATTATGTGTTTAGGGGGAATATGATAATTGCGGTGAGAGGCGCCGTAAGCAGACACCGACGATGGGATTACAGAGCGCTCGCCGCGCCGCTCTTCGGGCCTCATCACGCCTCGTTACATTTTGTTCACTTTACAACGTCCAATCTTTTTGGATTGACGATCTTAAAAAGCGCGGGCGACACAGTGAGATAAGCTAGCCCTATTTAATCAAACTATTGATGGCGGCGTTTTTCTGAGCATTGGTTCAACTTACGCACTCACACTGCTTGCAGTAATATTCGGAAGACTCGATACTTGATGAGATCTTGTTCAAACCTTTATTTTTTTTTATGTTCTTATAATGCATATAGGTACCTTAAATTTAATATATCTAAGTAGACTTCTATTCTTAAATATCTCTGACTAGCATTTTCCCGCAGCTTAGCTTACGTGTATGAAATTCCATTCGTGATGGCAAGTACATTTCTTCCAGTAAAAGTGTTTCTGTAATATCAACGCGATAACCTAGTAAATATATAAATACATAAAGAGCCTTTAATAGGGATAAAGTTCTTTCATTCAAGTTAGTTTTAATAATTACTCTAATAGTAATAAATACCTATCAACTTTCACGGCGGTGGCTTTACAATTAATAGAATTGCCACACTAACTTTCAACCTCTATCCGCTCGCGGATTACCAATCACCTTCAATGTTGCATTTTTTTCCGCAGTCCACACATACTAATAATACAGCCATAGAAATTGATTTTATTCGTAAAGAAACACTTTGATTGCCTCGCAGCATTTAACACATTCCCTGGAAGAAAAACCTTGCTAAGACCGCCATGGTAGAATTTCTAATTGATTCATATTATGACGACCAATTAAGTGCTGCTCACTTACTTTTATCAAATATATATGTAAATATAAAAAAATAGAAGGTATTCAGTAGTTCCCCTCCAAACCTGGGAATTGCGAGAAAAATTATGTAACTATATAGATTTTGATATATAGAATTTGAGCAATTTCAGAATTATTTTTTTCACCTTACCTATAAAGTCTTGGGTAATGTTATCTGTATCTTATCTAATTTATGGCATAGACACAGATTCAGATAGGCGCAGTAATGCGAAAGTGATTCTCTCTCTATCACAGAACTAGAACTAAAGCAACTCTCTATATTAACTTCACCTTCATAGGACCCTAAAAAGCCTAAAAGCCTCACCGCCTACAATGATTAAGAATTTATGGAATAATGCTATTATGGCAACTATATGAATAATGCCCTTATATTAGAAATTAACATAGGTAATGTTTTTTGTCGCCTCCTTTGGAGGTGGCCGCGGACAGGTACACGCTGAGGATGCAGAATTCTTTGAATGGGTATTCTATTCAGTGCGCTGCTACTCAACATTGTGTCTTCTGCCGATACAAGGAGAACTTAAATTTGTTTGAAAATAGTTAATCTTATTAGGAACAGCCCGATGAGTGCCGAAAGCGGCAAACTGAACTTTCCACTGCAGCCTTTAAAGTACAAAGTACATCGGGGCTGAGGAGGTGCGAAGGTCGGCTCAGCTACTATCAATCAGCAAGGCGCCATTGAGGGTTGGCCGAGGCTCGTGAGAAACCGTAAACACTTACCCGCTTTATCAGATGAAGGTTTTTTTTCGCTCAGCAGCGGGTCCAGTCAATTAATGGATTGCGCCGTTACTTACTTTATTTTTGTTCAGCGATGCTGCTTAGCATTAGAAGCGACTAATTTATATAGAAGGGTTTGACAGGTAAGGTATTAGGATGATGCAGATCGCCACACAAAGGAATGCACCGAATCTTATCATTGATTTTATTATAAATGGATGCCGTGCCGCAGCTTACGGGAGGTTGTTATTGCTCAAAGTTATAATTCTGTCAATATGGAAACAAACGAAACGAGATGGGCCGACCTAAATAAATTCCAAAGTGAAAATTAATTGTTTTTACCTGACGGAAGAACTTTTCCAGTAAATTGATTTGTTCTGTAATATTGATTTGTAGACCTGTGAGGTTCTAAGCGTTTTTGAATTGAAGACAAATATTTGTCAGGGGTTGTGGTCTGGGCGGTCTGTCGACGCATATGTGCGCATAAAAAATGTGTGTACTGTGCGCAGACGCCGTGTTGACAATGCGCATAGCTGCGGCGAAGCGGGCTGCGGCGACCACCCTCAGGGAACTCAACGACATTTCAATAATTTTACTTTCCTGTTATAAAACACAATAAATACATTTCTATGTGTATTTTAAGTAATTGTCTAACCTTGTTATCATTTTAATCCCACTTTAAATAAAAGGCTGTTAGATCGACCACAAGAGAGTTAGCAACAAGCAAATTTGGACTGTATTAAAACTGTAGTCATACTAAAATGGCATGTACTGCGAAGGCGCAGCCCTCGCGCGCCGCACTGTGCATTGCGCGGGAGTATGCGGACGCAGCTCGTGAGAAGTGTCTTATCTGAAGGAAGCCGTCTCCTATTTTAATAAATATTTAATTTAGTCGGAAAACGCGTGAGAGACGCCCTATTCCAGGGCATTAAGCTGCAATCGTAATGACGAGTAAATCTCACTGATTAGATACCAGTCCTGGGAACTGACAACAATATTAAATAGAGTCCCGTATTTCGCCGTGCTCTACATTCTTTTGACATCCGTGTCTGTGTGAGGGGCGCGTAGTTGTAGCATGAAAACTAGTATGGCTAATGTGTAAATGGTAAACAGATTTGAGTTTAAACACCCTCCGCGGAGCGCGACTCTGTTATTAGTTAGATATGGTATTGGTGGCGGTAGACAAACACACCCTAATTCTGTTTACCTAATGAGATGTGTCGACTGCACGCGATCCATTCTCACGACCCAACCGCGAGAAAAAAAGAAATTCCCAAAATTTTAACGCAATAGATACATTGTCTCTACATAAACAGCGGTTAAATTTCACCGAAGAAAAAAAACAAAGCTTAGATTGTATGGAAATAGACTCCAGCCAGGAAATAGAGCCAGCGGGATAGACAATTTATTGTTGAAGCGGTCAAGATAAGTGAATGGTTATTGTATAAACAAACGCATGTTTTTAAATAGTTTGTAGTGCGTGAATGATGTCATCAAGAGTATATTTGACATTTAAAAGCACGCCCACCTACATTCAAGCCCAGGTGACAACATCCTTTATCGAGTTCCGGGATTGGTTTCCGCACCGTTTTATGTGCACGGAAAATGTTTGCCTTTAGGGGTGATTACATGTTTAGAGAGTCGCTAACTTTAAAAGGGGAGCTCTATTATGAGAGTCAATGTTATGCTTTTGTATCTAAACCCATCACAATGTTTTGAAGAGGTCTCTTCTTACTAAAACTATTAAAAAATGGCTACATTGTTGAGCGTTATTTATTTCACAAGTTTGTTATAATGCATGGATTTAATTTATTATTATATTATTATCTTCCGAAAATTGTACCCCGTTCACAATATTATCGATCTAAAGTTATTTCGCACAATCATTAATCGCACATTAGTTTGTCACACTTTAGTAGTATACAGTAAGTACTAAAATATTAGTAATCGTTAAATGACTCGACAAGTAAATAGTAGAGAGTGAACTTAAAAATATTCAAAAGCCGCTTCCACAGCAGTGCAGCCACCATTACCTAAGGAATGCTCATTCGTCGTGCCGGCTGCACTTTGCGCCTCCTTTAAAAATTGATCGCTCCTTCTCCTTTTGGCTTCGCTCTCTTAACAAGTGCAAGTAAATTGTTATGTAACGTTTGATTACGGCGGGATAGAAAGGAACGACAAATATTTTGCTTTCACACATGGTCAACTCATTAAAAACGTAATTTATATATTATCCTGTATCTCATCCATGCTGGACTGGGATTATAAATATACCGCAGATTTCTACGATTTGCGGAATCTTATCGTAGAAGAGTACAGAAAGAATGGGCGAAAATCTGTGGAATCATGGTAATAGGCGGTGCGGCTTGCAACGCATCACTTTGATATCGTTTTCCACCATCACGCCCACCGAAAATCGTAGCGAGATGCAGGGTAAATCCTAGTTCGGTGGTGGGCTGCTAAGTGATGAAACCTTTGATATGGGATTAAGTAACATGTTTTTATTGTAATTTATGTTACAATCTCTGTGTATTTGAGACTAGACCAATAAATAAAGCTAATATTGAGAAGAGTTTTTTCAACTTATTTCAGCCATATTTCTTTTTCAAATGTCATTTCCAAGATCTGTCAAGCCTCCGAGAGTTAAGGGCCCACACTAGGCACACTAGCGACGCCAACAATTTTATTCCTAATACTTTACAAATAGAATTAAATTCAAGAATGTAAGTCATATTAGCATTAGTAAATAACCTGAAGTATTTTTGGAATCATGTTTTAATACTTTTAGAATCAGTCAAAAACGGCCGTTTCAGGCGGTAATCAGTAACATAGGTTAGGATACTGGGAAGGACATAGGCTATAAATCACGCGGGCGAAGCCGCAGGTAACAGCTAGTAATATTATAATTCCTAATATAGATAAACATCCGAGACCCAGTGCAATCTAAAAAAATATTTTCCATCTGGGGCCCCTTGACTCACGCTGGCTGGCTTGTTAACCACTGCGCCACAGAGCTCGTCGAAATATTTTAATCACTTTGGGCAACATTAAATAAATGGCGTGATGTTATTGTCCATTACGAGCAAGTAATGTATGTGTCCGCAAAAAAGCCATCTGCTGTTCTGTGCGGCGGATGAGTCAATGTTTGGCTGGAATTAGTCGTGCCCAGCGACTTGACCCTCACTTGTATGTCTACAAATTCATCAGCGACGCTCGGCTTACTTTGAGGATGGAGTTTACTGTGCTCATTTAACGCACATTTTTAGGCCATTTAAAGTGAAACTTGACAGAAAAATAAAGGAGTATTTTGAATTAGATGAGTAAAGAAGTAAAAGAGAGAGGAATAAAGGAGTATTTTGACTTAGATTATATAAAAGATTGACTCTATAAGCCCAGAGAAAAATGTGTCCAAGTCATAGATTACGATGCAAATGTGCTAACACAAAGCTGGCTCGCATACAAGCATTGAAATATTGGCCAGTTTTTAGATCGTTGAATAAAGGCATGACGAAGTCTAGAGAATACATAGTCAAAGGTGTATGAATGTACGATTTGATTGATTAAACTTTATAAAGTAGATTGATTAGTTTGTTGGAGAACTTCATCGATAGAATAGGTACCATCTTCAATAATAAAAAGCGCACGAAAGCAGTTTTGTGTTGTTATGAAAAAAGATAATTACGAGTACGTTCTAATAGCACTTTCAAATAACGAAGATTCTGATTTTATTTTGTTCCACAATGAGAAGTTGTTAAGGTTTGTCGCCGTTTGTTTTATGCCCTATGTAACAATGTTGTACATGCTCAAAAGGAAAGGACTATGGGACAAAAAGAAAAAGTCCTGCGGAATCCTTGGCTTGTGCTGTATTAATATTTATCAGAGACAAACTCGACAGGATTTTTAGAAAAATACGTTCTACTGCAATAAGAATAGAGTTTTCTTTACGATAATGAGTTGGTAAGTGAAATTGATCGCACAATGTACAATGGATACAAATTCGCTTAGCAGCGTTGCGTCGTGCGTAATGCCGCAAAAATGTCGCCGGCGTGTAATTAGCACTAGACTCCCAAGACATACACAAATAGAATGCTCTCTTAATATTTCTCACTACTAGTGGCACTAAGGGCAATGTTCTGCCTGAAGCAGATACCTACCGGATGTGGAATAAAGTGGCAAAGTCGTACGTCTTCATTGTGCGTCGACGTTCATTCATCTACACTAGTAGTAGGGCTGGTTACAGAAACCAGACGATATTTTGAGAAATTTAAAGTTTTTAGTTTATTGAGGTAGGTCGGCGGCTAGTTGGAATTGGAACTGACCTATATTGCGCCTATATTTAGCGAGATTTCCTTGAAGGGGTGACCCAGCCGGTCAAAATGATGAAGTCCGAATGAATGAAGACAGTGTTGGGAACTAAAAAAAATCGACATAGTATTTATACATATTGCCGGGCCGGCCAAACCCTTTTGTATGCAAATGTAAATTTTCCCTGTTCCTAGAATTGTTGCCATTGGAAAAATTGACAATTTTGAGGGGTTAACCCCTTTAAGGGATTGTCAGAGTTAATTTTCTCGCTGTATTGACGGTCAATAGAGAAAGTAGGCAAACTAAAATTTATACGAAATCTGGGTATGTAGCGCTCGGATGTGTCAGTTTAACACTGGCCTTTGTGTCGTTCTCGCCACCAGATCAAACATCCTCACCATGGCGATAAGGCAGCATTTATTTATTTACTTACACAGTCGCTCATAATAACGGAACAACAAAGATCAATAAATAAATCCATTCCTTGTAATTCTCACAGTTCGGGCGAGGCCGGCGCGGGCGCTGCGCTGAGCCTCATTCCATCGCGCGCGGCTCTCGCTCGGCCGCCGCGCGCGCCGCGTAACGTCATCTCTCTCTTTGACTTTGAATAGAACCGCCCTCGGTACAAGATTCTGAGAATTGAGCTCGTGGCATTTTTTTAGAACGCATAATAATTTGATCGGGAAATATTTATGGAAGGGGTGGCCGGCCGGACGCGGACTAGTCGGACGAGTCAATTATCAGTGTTGTGGCACTCTCTCCGGCCTGAAACCCGCGCAATGGGTGGCTGCTTACCCGTCGCTTCGACCTCAGCCGAAATTTATGGCGTCGATGAACCACCCGAGGAATTTCACATGATTTCGATCTTTTTTCACCATTTGTAGCATTATCTACCTAATAAAAATAGCTGCGCCTGTCTCCAATATTATGATACCATCGAGCCGTGTGATGCTATTGATAATATTTTAACACTGTTATAAATGTACGATCCTGCAGTTATTTTTTGCACGAAAGTGAAATAAAATGCAGAAAATGTAGTAATACTCTGTCGCTACCTACAGCAACAGGTAATACCCGAGGTGCATTGCATACCTCTGCGTCGTAGCACTGGCGCTACGCCCACGCCGCGCGTAGCTACGTAACTCGTAGCGCTACGAAACGCGGGTTGCTGTAGTGTGTAGATGGATGTTTTTTACGAAAGGGCCAATTTGTAATAATTTAATAATATGTTTATTTCTTAAGTGGTATGTTTTTTTTTTGTTTATATGTATTTTTGTAAAAAAAGATAATAGTTATTTAATATTTTACGGTGGTATCTTATCGAGACTGCAATTTGCATTCTATCGTATTAAGCAATTCGACTATGAGAATACAAGTGTGTGTGACTGGTTGGACATTTAAAATATTTATTAAATACTTTTAGGGTGATCAGTAGGCACCTCAAAAATAACAACTTTAATAATAGAGCTAAATTTAAAAATCATACAATGACCGGAACCTCACACGCAAGCACTAGTGGAATAAAGAAACTTACATAGATACATACTTACTTACCTGTAACATACATAGCTTATAGATGTGGCTCAAGAGCTGATGGTGTTTTAAAAAACGGTGGTAATACCCTTATTATCGCCCATTATGAAGAAGGTAGTGCTCTTCTTCAAAAGGGCGATAATAAGTCGTCCCTGAGCCACGCTACTGGCCTCAAGCCCTTGAGCTGAATGGAATTAAAGATGAAGAAAATTCAGTACAGGCGTTCCGCTCACTTTCAGGCCCCTGCTGTGATTTCGTCCTCCCTCGGCGCCCTGTTGTTTTTGAGCTACTTGAGGACAATCCTAAGGGGTCATTCAAATATTACGTAAGCAGTGAAAGGGGGTGGGGGAGTCTAGGCTTGGCTTATTTTTGATGATATGGGAGACGAAGATGTTGACGTGGATGACAAAATACACAATTTTTTATTGTGAAAATGATACCATTGTTTACATAAGCTTAGGGGGAGGGGGGAAGAACTTTTCTTACTTTTGCTGACAAGAGGGGGGAGGGGGTTAAGAATAGCAATTTTTCTGCTAACATAATACTTGAATTACCCCTATTCAAGTGCAGGCTGATGTCCGGGATATCGTTAAATAGTGGACCCGGGCATCCATCAACAACCTAGTAGGCAACCCGGAACACACTCCAATGGGGATGGCAACTGTCACGTTACAGTTTAGTAGGGTTGTTCCGATACAACTGTCAAATGTATGAACTTTTACACTTATTAATATTTTTCTTCATAATCAGACCAAATCTCGTGAAATAAACTATTAAATTGTTTATACTAGCTAGTTTCCCACAAATTGGCATATATATTTTATTGTTACTATAACAAAAAATATTATTGTAGGTTATGTTTGCAAAATACTTAAAAATCTTTTGATAAAGGAACTTACATGCATTTTATACATTTTTTTACGAAAGGTTTAATGTTTTGTCACTATTCTTATGCACTAATTAATTGCATCAAAATCTAAAAATAAAGATATTTATATTTTTATTAAGGATGAACGTACGCAGCGACATCTACAATTAGCCTTACGCTGCCACCTCTATTAGCCTATAAGTAATCATCCTAACTATCCTAATACCTAATATTATTAATGCGAAGTGAGTTTGTTTATTGGTTACGCTTTCATACCGTAAGTAGTAACGACTGAACCAATCATTATGAAATTTTGGAATATTCTCGAGTACGGAGAACTTTCATCGCAAAATAGTGACTTCTAAGGGAACGACATTATCGCGAGGGCAGACAAAGGCGAATTCTTGTGATAAATAAGCTGATGATAAAGTAGTTGAGAAGCTTTAATACTAATATACATACATTTTTTATCCCAAAACTTTTGAATAACCGTTCCTACGGTTATCTGCTGCACACATTTAAGAAAATACTGCAGGAGTATAATTACGTAGTGTCAGACAAAATTTCGCAAACTAAAAAAAATATTTGGGCATACAATACTATAATGTTAATGTCAGATTGGAAAGAGCTTTTTTTGCTTAGAAGAGTGGGAAGTGAATTAAAAGGTTGATATTTTGAACGCTTATACGTAATACTTGAACGACTGTAAAATCTTCTATTATTTTGAGCTGACTATATCTAATATTTTGAATCGATTGCATTTTAATAAAATACATTATACAATATATTACAAGGCTTTTTTTTTCAAATCAACATTTTTACTACTATAACACGTTTTATACTTTTAAAAAGGGAGCGAACTTCCACTAACAAAACTGCAAATAAACATAAAACATGTGATAATTTCACACTTACATAAACAATATTAGTAATAACTGTATATTGCAAATGTACACATTGCAGTATTTCTGCTAATTTGATGCAGTGTGATCGCCAAGTACGAAGGCGGGACCGTGGCGATGCGTATCCGGTGCATGTGCAAGACAATGCTGTTGAATGGACCCATTAATAGCACAAGTGAATGAGTGCGTAAAGACACATGTGCCGGTCACGAATCCGCTACCCCCACGGTCGCCGGCCGCCCATATGGCCGACCGATACATTGTCTTATGCAAAAGGACGGGGCGGCTTTACGTTCATTCATTAATTTGTGTAGGATTTCGAGGAATCCCCTTTTTATGAACCGAAACGATTCGCCGAAACAACATATTTTTATTTCCCCGGCCGGAAGTACAAGTTGCGACAACGGCGAGTACTTACGACGAAATAACTCAAAGAGTTTTTATGTAGGTTCAAACAAAAACAACTAAGAAATGGTGTTTAGATAAAATCGCAACAGACTAAAGATATAAAGCTATTGTTAAAGCCATATACTCAGCGGCATGACATCACCAAGTATACTATCGATAAAATTGAGAGCCAGCTCTTCTCGGTATAAATTACTTTAAAGATATGCTCATAAAATTATTCGTCTTCAAAGATTAGCTGTGCTTATATAAACACTAAAATCTAACGGTAAAGATGACTTTATAAATAGATATGCTTTTAGCGGAATTTCAGTTCCAAATTACCAATATGTTAAGAAAACACTTGAGAGGATATTGTTAGGAGCTAAAAACCCTTTCTCGGGCGCACACAATAGCTGCCGCATCACCTACGTGAAGCGAACTGTTATTCCTGGATTACTGACAATTTGGACAGATAGTATCGCTTCCTGTACTTTTTCACTGTTTGTTTAGAGCATAATAAACGCTGTGTGGAGTGTACCTGTGGCACAATAGGCCGGTACCGAGCTCACAATTGGTCTCGTATCCGTGACCCGTTATGCGGTTGTGTAGTTGTTGCTGCGACGCGCTGGCGCCAGGTATTCTTATTCTATTGTATCTCCGAGTCGTCTATTACCTATTCTGCGTAAAAGATTCTCAGTGATTGTCCTTACATCCTGGGAGGCACTTTGTCCAACCTCAGAACAAGTAATTGACTCGGTGGCGCTTCCCGGGAATCCCCCGTGTCTATTTTAACTAGATCCATTGAAGTATTCATAATTTAGTGCCTTTGTCCTATTCATATGTTCGGTACTTACTACCTGTTACTTGAACTGACTTGGAAATGTTAAATGTTTTCTCAGAGCTGATTTGTTGATAACAGTGCTATTAGTGTTTGTGTCCCGTTTGGTAGTGAGTTTATCATGATATCAGCGGCCGGATATGAACCGTCTCGCCGCCTTCCCGACTCTTATCGACGCAAACTCAATAAAGTCTATTCATGATAATGATTTCTACGTAAACTCAGTGCATTTCATTTCGCCAATGGTGAGGTAGAGTGACGTAATTGCTAATGGAGGAGCACCCGCATGGGGTAGGAATGAGATGGCTTAATTGTGGGTATAAATAAACTGGCTGTAATGAGCGGTGGTGATACTTTTACGCCGTCAAATAGTGGTCACGTGCCGGGAATTCGCCACAATTGCCTCGTCATGCGAAATTAGGGGACTCTAATCAGCTCAATGGGATTCTATACGACGTGATTATTATGTTACATTTAATCTGTATTTTGAATTGGACCAATTAATGACTCATTTTGTATTTGAACTTTGTGTGTATTTGAACAAATTTAAGTAAATTGTTCTTTTTTTAACTAACCTACTAATTTTCCTGCCGGTTTTCTCATCTGGTTTAGTTGGTAAAGTCTCGTGTGATGTGATGGATAAATAACGTTCTACCTGAATACTATCATAGTATCGTTTTTATGGGTTCCTTTCCCAAAGTGTAAAAGCTGGAGTCTATTACTGAGACTTCGATGTTAGTCCGTCTGTCTATCACGAGGCTGTCCGATTAGAACCAAGATAGACATAGATACTGTTTAAATTTTTAGAGATGATGTAAGTACATGTTTCTGTTGTTGCTATTACCCAATTTTTTGTTAATAAGCTTAAAAAACTAGTTTTTAAACCGGTCATCCCAATTGTTCCATTAAAATTTCATCAAAATCAGTTCAGTTATAATTTGTTGAAGTCGGTTTTTTTATCTGAACGATCAATTATCAATAATAAATAACGATATAAAAATAGTTACCGGTGCCACAATTTACAATCTGTGAACGACTTGTAAAATTTTTGGAAAACGAGCTGGTAGAGTGATGCAATTATAAAATTGATAAACAAAAGCAGATGCGTCGAAAATACAAATAAACGGCCTTCCGTGAAGGACCGCATAAACTAAGACCGTCATACGCAATTCAGATTTATCGCATCGTGGGAACAGGCGGGCTTATTGACTATGATAAAATGAAAATGACAAATATAAGGCGGCAGATACTTCACAAACGCTCTACAAAATGCTCCAAACGGGTATGGCGTGTACAAACCAGTTCGATTACGGCGAGCATATCGAAAGTGAGGGAATCGGGTATGGGCGGATTCACATCACCTAGTTCCCGGCGGTGCATTCCCATGCAGCCACTATCTTGCCCGTCACCGTCAGCGCAGTACATAGGTCAATGAGTTTTGATCACAGAGCATGGATGTCGCTCGGCATAGAGCAGGGAATGTGACTCTCTTAGAGACGCCTTTTCCACACATTTCATACGAAAGCCTGTCAGGGGCTGTACCGTTTATTGAGGCTTTAAGTTTCAACGTAATAGTAAAAGTGCAAAAATCTGCTACTTACTTGTGATATACTCGTAGGTTACATCAGAAAGCTGTTTATTAACCTTTTCACTGTAACTATGATACCATGTCACAGCACATTGGGGCATTTTAAACATAGAAGTATGAATCAAAATTTTTTTTTTAATCTATGATTTTAAAGTTTTTTGAGCACGAATTGACAGGCCATGTATGCGACTTTCGCCCACTAGCCTGGAGCGGGTTGACACGCGGTATTATTATTACTTCTGTACCTAGGAGGGGCGCGAGCGACATTCCGTACTTTGTGGGTCAACGCGTCTTGATAAACGATCGTTGAGTTCTGTGTGCGTGTGTCATGTCATACTGTGCCATCACACGGAGTTAGTAGGGCACGCTGGCGTAATTACAGCTTAAAAAACCAGCCAAGTGCGAGTTAGAGTCGCGTGGAGAGGGTTTCGTACAATGCCAAAGTTAAATATTTCTATTTCAATGACTAGCGTTATCCAGTTGTGTTTTAGTGAACTATTTTTCGTGAGTGAACGTTTTGTATTGAGTTTCCCACTTTATTTTCAATTGATAGAATTCTTATAGGTTTTCCCGTAATCCACAAGCAATGAATGAAACGAAGCTTGTATTTTATTTTCAAAATTTTAGGCTCAGTTGTTTCGTGATCAAGGGGTTGTGATTTTTGGTCTTCTTTCATGAATAAAATAAAAACTATTTCTATTAAAATAATTACTAAAAGATATTTAAGATCCTCATAAACCTCTTCAATTGATACATGACACAATGACACAGTAAGGTTTGCAAAACTTTTTTTTTAATTTCCCAATTTGTCCATCGATAATGACCCTTATTTTAAAAACATATTTACTTAATTTGCACATCCAAATTTCACCTGATCTGGTCCAGTAGATTCGGAGCAAATTGGCTATGACAAACGGATGGACACACAGACAGACGCACAAGAGAGGATCTATGGTGCGTCTGACTTTGTGTCCATCCGTTGTAGGATCAAGGGATCCATTTTTTCATTTATGAAAACCCTTAAAACCATCCAAGTCCAATTCAGACTCACATACAGAGTTCCGTGCATACCTAAATGCTATCTTTAATCAGCTATCTATGTGGTTTCTCTCTTTCTGTGTTCTGTGGTGTCTCTGTTCCACCATAACAGGTAAATGCCTGAACTGAATTCCATGAATCTACATATGTTTAACAGAATTTACATCGATAAATTAGTAAAAGTCATAGTTACAATTCTTACCTCGTACCAAAAATTACGTGATTAATTTTAATTTGATATGGATCTTGATCTGAATAAAGTTATTATGATTACATTTACCAATCACAACAATAACATCGAACCAACCACATAACACTGCAGGACAGTTGTGATTTCTTTGAAGTACCTATATTTTAATTTAAAAAAATGTATATGGTTTCTTCTTCTTAAGGTGCCTCTCCAACTAGTGAAGGTCAGCAATCAGCTTGGTACAGTCCTCTCTGACTCAGCCTCGCCGGAACAGCTCAGCTTTAAAATTTTATTATCACCTACTCTGCGTGTGCTTCTTTTTCCTTATAAAAATTCATGATTACAAGTCAGCGCGTGCGCTCACTATACGTATATACTACTATAATTAATAAAAGAATTGACTTAGAATTTCACAGATTCAAACACAGAGCAAGGAATTTCATACGGGGCGCGAACGACGAGTCATTCTTTCCCTGTGGATTCAAAGAGTTGCAGATCTGATTTTTATACATCTATCATCTATACTAATATTATAAAAAGGAAAGATTTTATTGCTTGTTTGTTTGCATGGAAATGATCGTTTTCAGATTGACCTGGGTCTTGGCTGTTTATCTATACAAGTATCTATTATAAAATATATATCCCATAACACAAGTCTCGATTTTAATTTGGGGCTAGCTCAATCTGTGTGATTTGTCCGTTTATATTTATTGAATAGGCTCCGAAACGAATTAATGGTCCGATTCTCAAAATTCTTTCACCTGATAGCTAGTTTATCTCCACCTAGTGTATATAATGACGTTTTTACCAAAAATGGCTCTAAAGAAGTTTTCACTTCAAAAAGGTGTTTCAGAATGCCTTCTGAAGCGTTTAGCAGTTGATCATGGCTTTCTTTATTAGATCGTTAAGCTACCTATGTCAAATGGACAACCTGACACCAGTGTAAGTCTCCTAAGGACCATCAAAACAAGGTATGAGAGATTTGGTTGACAACACGGGTCGCATGCTGAAAGATAAAGTTCATTCATGGCTACCGGAAATAGATATTGGCCACGGAAACTGCAATTATAAACAAAAGGTTATCATGAATTGTGTCAGTAAACTCGCCGAGAACTACTCGTATTTACCTAGTAACGTTCCATATGAATAGAACAAGTTTCTTATTATTATTTTTCTCGGAGCTACAAAAATATGATACATTGTTGTATTGCGTAATTGCGTATGTATGAGAGATATTAGTTGGCAAGAAAATTAGACAAAGCTATTTTTTTTTCTCAAAAAATTAAATACTAGCCTTTTAGCCTAAGAGTTTAGCTATGTCACTCAACAGAATGTAAGGATTTTAAGTGTCGAATCGAAACACACTATGCCGAAGATACGCGGCCGATGTTCCACGACTGACGCTACGCTCCTACGCATTCGGCTGATATGATATCAAAACAAGGTATGAGAGATTTGGTTGACAACATGGGTCGCATGCTGAAAGATAAAGTTCATTCATGGCTACTGGAAATAGATATTGGCCACGGAAACTGCAATTATAAACAAAAGGTTATCATGAATTGTGTCAGTAAACTCGGCGAGAACTATTAACCTAGTAACGCAATGTTATATGAATAGAACAGGTTTTTTTTCTCGGACCTATAAAAATATCATACATAGTTGTATTGCGTATGCTTGGCGAAAAAAACAAACACATAAATACATGAACTATAAAAACAATCTACTCCTTTTTGGAAATCGTGTAAAAATTCTGGCACAAGTAATATGGTTTTGTTTTGTTTTTCGTGTGTGTAAGTGGCCAACACTGGTGTCAGATTTTCAAGCTGCCTAAAGGCATGACGTAGCTTAACGACTGCCATCAATGATGACAGCCGGGACCAACGGCTTAACGTGCCTTTCGAAGCAAAAAAATATGGTGATCAAACAAGTACCACGTATACCTACAAAATTTGGTGACTGGCTATTTAACATTTAGTAGTTCTTAATAATAAGACCAGCCGGTTGATATTATATATTGTCGTTTATTCTCATTAGACTGTCATGAGTAAATCATGACAATTATCCGTAGTTCCAATGGTTCATTTGACCACCTCTATCTCTGAAGCCGTGTAGCTCCCGGCAGAGTAGAATAGGACCACTCCAAGTCATCCCGTGGATGTCGTAAAAGGCGACTAAGGAAACACAAGCTAAACAAAGCTTATTAACATCAAAGATGCCTCTCCAACCCGTCTGGCCAGCGTGGAGAGTGTAGGCCAAATCCTCTGACTACTCAGGTTAGTATATGGCTCTGGTAGTACAGAGAGGGTCGTGCTCCTGCAGTGGAGACTAGAAAGACCTGATGATGATCTCTTATGCTCCGTGCTTTGTAAGGTACGTTACGCCGTTGGTCCCGGCCGTTATCATTGATGGAAGTCGTCAAGCTATGTCCGATGCCTCTAGGCAGCTCAAAAAACCTGCCACCAGTGTTGGCCACTTACACACACAAATTTGCAAGTAATAAATTGGTCAGCCAGCGAAACACCGAGGCAACAAGAACAGGATGTTGCATCGAGAACACACTCGAGACAAGAGACAGAGAGAGATATTAATAATTGGTTAATCATAACCAACCACACTAAGTGTAGTGTAATTGCGCATGATTAAAATTGTAAGCTCAAAGAGCTATAAAATCTCCAAATAACGCTAACACGAGACTTCAACCCCCAAATGTCCGAAGAAGGTAAATCGTTGGTTTCGAAATACCTAATAATTATAATGATTGTTTATAAATATATTGTAAAATAATACTGGTATCAGTCTATGGGAGGAAAATGATTGACCAGCTACATTGTACCTGTAAGCAAGGTAGGTAGCAATAATAAAAGTATTCATAGCTTGCGGTCAATGTAATTTTACGTGCATAAAGATGATTCGGTTTAAATTGCGGTAAATAAGGTGCAGTATTGCAAAAACTAAAGGCCACGAAAACAAATGATGAACAATTAGGATTATTACAGCCTCCGATGAAAACAAAGCGGGCGCGGCGGGCTCTCTTGTGCGTGCAGCGTGCACGAGCGCGGCGGAGCAGACACACGTAACAAAATAAAACGCTGAACAACATTCCCGAGTCGACGCATATAATACCTATATTTGTGTTATAAATTTTACGCGCCACGGCCACGACAAGTGTTTGCGCAGTCACTTGGAATTTTGTCAGCACGTTTGACTTATCTACCGAACAATACATTCTTATGCGCTCCGCCTAATCCTAACAACGCATACCTGACAACCTTATCAGTGTTTAAAGCCTCCGCAATATTCATCCTTCATTACTAGTGTTATTAATGTATAGTCATTTAAATATGATAATAAAGAACAAGCTTATAGGGAATTTATTACAAATGAAATGAATGTCAAAACTGCAGGAGGTCTCATGGTAGGGATCGTCCACGTAAATCGAATATCATCGGGATAAACTATCAGATGGAGTTTCTAGATTTCCAACATTACGGCGACGTGAAGTTATTATTAGTCTTTTAGGAGAACACGGTAGGTGGTCATCACGTATTGCTGCGCTGCATTCGCATAAGATTAGGAAGTGATCTTCTTGCCTATCGCTTTCATGTTCAATAGGGCGCAGAGGCCATTGAAGTAAAGAAAACACACGCAGGACAATCGAGCGTGGGAGCTGCCTCGGTGGCATTCACTAATGGACGCCCCAAATCATCTTATTACGATTGTATTATTGTTGACGGCGTTTTTTGCATTCCGCACAATGACACTAACCGCGTTGCATAATGGCGTGCGAGACAGTTTCAATGTAACATAATACGCTATTGCACATTTTTCAGTCGTCAAAACTGTTTAGAGTTTTATTGGGATCAATCCTATCGGATTACACATCAATTGTTGTGTATATCATGATAATTTTCATTAAAACATATAATTTGTATTTTTGCTTCGTTAATCAGTAATACAACGTGAAATGGTGACAAGTAAAGAAGATGCGATGAAGGTTACTAAAATAAAAAACCGGCCAAGAGCGTGTCGGGCAACGCGCAGTGTAGGGTTCCGTAGTTGCGAATGACAACTTTGAGTTCACACTATGCACACTCGCACCTCACCGTTTAACGACCAAAAACATCTAACAATGAAAATTGTATGAAATTTTACATTATTAGAATTGAAGAAATTTATAGAATTTATAGAATACACTTACCTCTAACAAAAATTTGCACTTTAAAACCAAATATTTCAGAAACGGATCCCTAAATCGAAAAATGGTATTCTCAACCTCACAATATTTTTTAAAGACCTATTTAACGATACCCCACACGATGGGTAAATAGAGAAAAAAACATTACTCCCTCACTTTACTTGTATGGGAGATACCCTAAAAAAAAATTTATTCAAGATTTTTTTTACCATTTTTTTGCCATGATTAATATACATACCCATGCCAAATTACAGCTTTCTAGTACTTATAGTCTCTCAGTAAAACCGCGGACGTACAGACAGACATGGCGAAACTATAAGGGTTCCTTGTTTACTACGGAACCCTAAAAATTAAAAACCTGTTGACTCTATATTGGTCCCTGAGTAGATTTTTAAGCTATCTGATATAATACCTATACCTATTTACAACATATAATATGTATTAATTTAATGTTCTTACAATACTGATTTAAATTATTTTATACTTATTTTATTTTCTATTTCCTGTTTTGTACGCAGATTTACAATTAGGTAACATCCTCCAAATAATTTTGCTGGTTGATAAGTAGAGATTCCTAATGGGAAAAGTCCGCCGTTGTTGGTATATTTACTTTTACGTTTAAACTATGATACCTATATGTACTGTTTTTTTATAACATATATTCCACTCGCATTATCAAGAACTATTATCTACCATTCAAGGAACTAAGACTAAGAGGCAGTGACTAATTTGCAAATATGGCCACCCCTCTTTTACCCTGAGTCTTCATGAGCCCGGAGTAGGCGCCGTAGAGGCGGCCAGCGGCGCCCTGGGCAAGGGCGCGACAGACCTGCAGCAGGAATGCGAGTTCGCCAACTATCACACGCCCAGGATGAGTTGGATATTTTTTAAGGGCGCGATTCTTGGAAGTATCTGTCGAGCGGTCGGAGGCTGGCGCTCGAGTCCATTGTGGCGCGCGGCTAGTTTTGATCTTATTGTTAATGGGACGCCAAGTTTTTTCAACGGTGCTTGGAAAAAAGGTATCATCGGACCCCAGCGGAAACGTTACGGACCCTTCTGAAGTAAAATGGATATACGTTCTACGAAGGAGGTGTTATTTTAATCGTAGGTCGGCTTTGTTGTTCAGGAATGTAGATGGCCTGTCATAATTTTAATGGCCAGTTTCTCAGGCGTTCTGAACCTGATGGTGCACACGTCCTGAATATTCAACGGGTACCGAGACGGATACCATCGTGCGAACCTGCATCCTACTGCCATCAGAATGCAATTCTCGGTAAAATGTTACTTGTTACTATTATGCGGAAGATTAATTCCAATGCATTGTTTCATTTCATGACCTATTCAAAGCAGTGTATAGGACACGACATTCAAGTCACTGACTAAATAGTCAGTGACTTGAAAGTCGTGTCCTACAGTTTTTGTCGCCGGTTTCAACAACTATTTTCAATATAGAATGAGATGTTCTAATGATATGATTTTTATTTGAATTTAACCTTTTTGACCTCGTATAAATATAAGATAATATCTATCATATTGAGTCGGATTCGATTAAATAGCACTGGTGATTTACAAAACAGTATCGTCAACTTATTTCACGCCTTCAATAGATCTTTTGATATCAAACAATTATAGCTTACATGAATGTAATAAACGCAGAATACTGCATTCTTTCTTTTATAATGAACTATAAAGCATGATTCTACTCGTCCCAAAAGATCAGGTATAATGAGGGCATATTGTATGTTTACCTACAATAAATAAATTAATGCCCGCGCTTCCATTATTTACCATCGTAAGAAAGACGATAATGAATAAACCACACACGAAGATCTTAGTAATGGCTTGATAACGGCATCATTAATATCGGGCCAAAGTAAAAATCCACGCACAGTAATTATGCATCTTGAATTATGTCATGATCATGAAGTGTTCTCTGATAGCAAGACAAAGAGTCAGCCGAACATGATAATGTTATAAAGTTGATATCACTTTAATCACAAAGAAGCCGCAAATTGTGAGGTCTAAAAGCTTTTTTAGCCGAGTCCCTCAGGGCCTTCTTCCCATCTCGCTCGCTGGTAGAGCATAATGAGAGGTTGTTAAAATTATGAATGGAACATCTTCCGAGGACGGTCATTGTGTGCGTCGCGAGCCGCGTACGGACGTAGTTGTCGACGGCACACAGGCGGCCGGCGGCGTGTTTAGTGAATGGTGCATGTGTGCTCTCAGGCTCAGGCCCGTTGGTACACTCGTTCGCTGTGGAATTTTCTGTTATTTTCAAATTTACGGAACTTTTACTCTGTTTCCGTTCGATTGTTTTAATATATAAAAATATAATATTTTTTAGACGACAAAGATTTTTTAGACGTCATCGCGTTTTTAATGACAACATTTGATGCATCATAACTAGCCTTTTAGGGTTCCGTAGTAAACTAGGAACCCTAATAGTTTCGCCATGTCTGTCTGTTTGTCTGTCTGTCTGTCTGTCCGTCCGCGGTTTTACTCAGAGACTATAATACGAGATTTTAAGTAATGGACTTGATGACTTGAACTAAGAAAATGATTGTGTATTCTTTCAAAATTAAATCCGTGGATGTGTGTCTTCTGTGGAAGGTCTTTAAAGGCCACTTCAGCTGACTGGATATCCACTATCCAGGCGTGCCAGTCGCGATGTGGCCCTAATTGCCAATATACGACAAATCCCAGAAGTACTTTTTATTAGATTCGTAGCTTAATTTCTGAAAGTAACAGGTATTATACAAAACTCACATTAATATAGTAAAAAGTTTTTCAAAGTTTACAAGAGATTAGAAAGGATTGAGCGCGATACCAGTCAGCGGCAAACAAAGGCCCTCCCGTATAAGTTTGTGAGCCTAAAGAGTGGACGCTTGTGTGAGTTTATTGAAAGAATTTTAAGGTCCAATTACTGGTGAGCCGTCTACCATTAACAGCTTAAGTATAGTGAGATGAATAACTTGCGGCTTTTAATCAATCATGTGAACTACCGAGCCACGTCCGGTGGCCGCGACAATTGGGCATGCAAACTTTTATGAAGTTCATGATTTTATCATTTTATGTGAAAGAAGAAACATCATTCTAAGAAACTAATTTCGGTATTTCTGTGATTTATAAAAAGTTATTACTTATTTTTATTTTTCTCCAAGTGACGTCATTTTCATTGCCGCTTTTATTTATTTTTTTTGAATAAGGTAGAAAATCAATGTTCTTCGAAACATAATATCATGTTTGATGACTATTATAAAGAAAAAAAATATTTTTGGTACAAAAAGTTTATATAAACAGGATTAAATCGGGGTCGGAAAAAATGCATCCGCGCATGGCGTCACAAAACACGAAATTTATTTCTTGATAGTACCCCGTTTCATCATTCATCATCATTTGTTTTGAAAATCGGAAATATTATTATTTGAGCGTTTATCTCGAAATGGTTTAAGATTCAGCCCGTTAAAGGAAAATTTAGCTAAGCGAATTGTCCAATGAGCGCTGATCATTCTGCTACGCACACTATTGTTTGAGCTCCAGTCACCACAAAATAAGTACATTTTTATAGCGGCCACATAACACGCTCCATTGGACGAGCGGAATGTTGTTGCCACAGCCTGCCACATCATTATTACTGCACACAGTACTATATCTTACGGAAAACCGCTCTAACCTAAAGTTTACACAATAGTTAATTAAAAGTCATGCAAATAGATAAAGATATTGAGGTATCCGCTTTGGAGTTTCCTGTTTGTGACCATTAAAACGACTGAGAGTACCTAATGCAATATTTAATGAATAGCTGCATTCAATTTTTTTGCGTCAGATGATAGCGAAGAATTTCTATAAAATGATGGATGATTAATAATAGGGAAACTGATTATTTCCATACGAAGTATATTTTCTCAAATCAAATGAGTATTTTTCCGGAATGATTACTTCCCTGTGAAGAACTGCATGATTCTTTTTATAGACCTGACTTCATGGATCCAGGAATTGGCAGGGTACCGAGGACATGGAGTACACCGTGATAAGATAAAGCTTTTAAAGGGGATAGTTAAGGCAAAATTTAATAGGCATTTTTTTGTCATAGGACGGCAAACGAGCGAGCGGGTCACCTGATGGTAAGTGATTGCCGCTACCCATGGACAACTGCAACTCCAGGGGTGTTACAAGAGCGTTGCCGGCCTTAATATTTCCCTCCCCGGAGGGGGAGAGGGGATGCGCCTCCGGCTCTCTCACTCACCGAACGAAGCATAGAAGCGGTAAAGCTACTACTCAAACGTCGATTTTCTGTGAGAGTGTGGTTCTTCCCCGGACGAGCCGGCCCATTCATGTTACAAGCAAAAGTGAATTTTGCCGGTAGCGTGGAGTTTACGTGTACCACACTAGGCCTCATCGTTGCTGCCCACCAGGCAAGATAGGGGCCAAACGGCCAAACTTGATCTTATTTAGGCCTTGCAAAGAAGGAATATTATATTCACTTACACATAATATCGAGCTAAATGGTACAAAAGTCTTTTATCGTATCTATTGGATTTTTTGTTTGTTTAGTAAAGGTAGTTATAATTTGTCCCAAGAGGTTTGCGTATATGTATGTACTATCTTTGTTGGTAGTATGGTTATATTAGGTAGATAATTTGACGTTTTGATTAGAGACTGGCGACAAGCCAATCGTTAAGTTGGCCTCAAGGCTGTAACACTTTGCTCGGAACATAGTTACGTCGGAAACCGTTTTGTGCTTAACATTTCATTATTATAATAAATCATATGAAATCGTATTTTAAATTTCTGTTTATAAGTGCGTGAGAGATCAGATTACAATTATTGTCTAGCCGATGTTGTAACTTAATTTGAATCCCTACGTCATGTACTTACATATGTTGCGGTACATCCAGCCGTTGTCAATGTTTCTGAAATGATTAACGGCCACCGACAAAATCTAAAATTAGCAAAACTGGCGTACATTCACAGGCAATCAAACGAGTTATGCGACTATCTCCTTTTACATGGTGGAGCCTGGTGAAATCCGCCCCATTTGCGGGCTCGAGTGGGCAAAGGCGGCCGACCACCGCCGCCACACGCACTCGCCCAAAAAACACCCCGAGACGTAACATAATATTTCCCAAGCAGCCTTTTATTTATTAGCCGGGCAGCAGCGGCGCCGCGACATCTCTACTTCCCAGAAGCGAGTCGACTCGCCGGCCCGAAGCCGTTACATCTATGAAAAAACAATATTTATGTCGATGAAAAAATCGGGGTACGAGTCGTAGTTATCTGGAGTCGGTGAGCTATGCGCTTTTTGTTCAGGCCCGATTTGCAGGAATCCGCAGGTACCGCTCAGGGTTGAAAAATATTAATTTGATAATTAGGCCGGGCGTGGCGCTCGCCGCGCCAGCTAGCGGCCGCTCCATAGAGCAAGGAATGTCTCGTCGCTCGCGAGCGTCATTGAAATTTCTTGCTCTGTGGGCCGTTCCGACGGGAGTCCTTATTACGCCACAGACACATCCGCAGCCTCGTTGGTTGTAACAGTCGCCTTGCTGCGAAGCTCTATTCACAACAATTACCATTCTTGAGAAGTCCGTCCCATTCCTTCTAAATGAATTACAACAACAAAGAGCTTTTACGTTTTTAGGCGAGGTTTGTTCTCACTTTCACCATCCATTATTTAGGGTTGTTGTCCAGATGAACTTTAAAATTTTGTAATATTACGGAAAAAAGGCTAATAGAATACTCAGCAGATTGTGACACCTTTAAGTAACCATGACATTTGTTGCATAGTTCAAATCCCGTAAGAAAAATAAATTAACAAATAACAGTTACACCCATCAGCTCTACTTTTCAATAATATTAAGGAGTTTCCAATCAATTAAATTTGGCTCCATGAAAAGGACAGGTAAGCGCTTTTTTAAATCTTAGATACAGGCTGTTTATAAAATCGACTTTATTTTCTGCATGCACTACATATCTGTACATACATACAAATAATATTACTTTATTTATCTATACTAATATTAAATAAAGGAAAGATTTGCTTGATTTTTGCATTGAATATGCTGCGAAATTACTGGACCGATTTTCATTCTTTCACCTATAGAAAGCCATTTATCTGCAGGTGTCTATGCTATGCTATAATTTACGCGAACGAAAATAGCTAGGTAAAATATTTCACTCATGTATGGATGTATGCATGTTCTTACATACATCCATACGCGCACAGTACAGACATACTTACTCACCTATGTCCGTTCCATTGTCGCCTTTTGTAGCCTAAACACTTGACCGATTTTGAAGGGTGATGTATCATTAGATTCGTATTCTTCCTTGGACTGTGATAGGCTATATAACGTCAGCAAAAATCATAACGCGGACGTAAATGGTCAAAAAAGGGCAGTCGGTTTTTATTTGAAACAATGCCTCTGGTAATGAAACGAATTGATGAAATGTACACACATATGTTAATTAAAGGTCCTCCACGAAGCAGGGGTTAACACGGTACTTACACCGATGCCCCAACGCTCAGGGTACCGATTTCCAGCGAGGGTATTATACTTACGGGTACTGATCTACGGTTCTAGAGTTACCCTACATGTAACATATAAGATAGGCAGTCGGCTGTAAAAGCTTTCCCTAATAATTTGACTGCGGGATTTCGACTACTTACACCTAGGAATGCAATCAGGAAAAGAGAACGATTTGAAGGTATGAAATATAATAATGAATATGATACATATGAGAAGACACTTAAGATAATTTTTTTTTATTTGTATTAAATAACTACAATAAGGTATATTACGCTCTGTAGTTATAACAAGCTATGAAAATGGAACTCGCAGACAAATTCTAAATAAAAACGTGTAGAATCCACCTGTATACAAATAGAGGACTGATGGAAACAAGAAAGCGCCGCGTAAACCCGCTGCGTGAATGCACTTGACACCGTAATAAATGGAGGTGGACGACAAAGCGCGCGATCGACGCTCGCAGGAATTTCGGCGCTTCTACAATACTCCATATATTTTGAAATAATCCACTTGTTATAGATTTGCTTTGAAAAACTTCAATTATGCACTATAGTTATAACAAGATATGAAAATGGAACTCGCAAACAAATTCTAAATAAAAACCTGTAGAATCCACCTGTACACAAATAGAGGACCGATGGAAACAAGAAAGCGCCGCGTAAGCCCGCTGCGTGAATGCACTTGACACCATAATAAATGGAGGTGGACGGACGACAAAGGGCGCGATCGCAGGAATTTCGGCGCTTCCAATATCCGTTAGGCCGATTGTCGCGACTCTCACACATGGCCTATTATGTTTTTTTAAAAGTTTTGTATTATTGTTAGGTCATTTATACAGTTTTAGTTATTTTATATAGTTCGTATAAATATATCTTCATAGATCTTCAATAACCAAAAATTTTACATTACGCCCTATCGGTTTTTATAATTGGAGGACTGTCCACAAAAACTTTACCTAAATAAAAATTTTATGTACGGGGATGGATTCACAACAGTAAAAATGCTTGCATTTTGTTGATCTTAAAAAGCAGATAGTTATGGTTACTTATTAATAGTTTAGCGGAATAATTCGGCCATCATCGCAACGATATCTAGAATGGTGTGAATGCACTTGACACCATAATAAATGGAGGTATACGGACGACAGAGGGCGTGATCGACGCTCGCAGGAATTTCGGCGCTTCCAGCATCCGTTAGGCCGATTGTCGCGACTCTCACACACGGACTATTATGTTTTTCTTACCACTAAAAACGCATTAAAAAGCTTATAAAACGCGAAAACTTTTTTATTATTGTCTGGTCATTTAAACAGTTTTAGTTATGTTAGTTCATATAACTATATCTTCAATACCCAGAAATGTTACATTACCCCTAATTGGTTGTCATAATTGGAGGAGTGTCTCTACAGAGAACTTTACCTTATCTTTTTTATGTAGCGGAAAAGTGACGAAAATTTCAAAAATTTCGAATTTTCGGTAAAATTCGAAATTTGAGATTATAGACCTTATTTCATAATATTGTATAGTAAACTTTAAAAATTCGCCCGCCTGATAATAAGTGATTTCATATAAAGCACTTTTCAGGGCTTATAATATTTACAGAGAACGATTCAAAAAGGGAGATTGCGTTTTGCGATTGTATTTCATAAATTGCCGACGAATATCAAGTTGTCTGAAGACACAAATAATTGAAGCAGATAATATGGTTACTTATTACTTATTACGCATAGTTTAGCGGAATAAACATTCTAACGGGCACAACACTCCACAGGTACGCCCATCATCGCGACGATACCTGTATATTGCTGTTTCACTCACAGTAAGCTCTTGAGAGTTTTTCATCAACGCAGCAATGTACAGTGAATCGGCGTTGATTTTCGAATGTGCGGAGTGGTGTGAAGGGGCCTGTAAATATTATACTGGTCAAGAACAGCCAGTCACTTAGCCATATAATTTATCTTGTGCGTCATATTTATTGAACATCTCTATCGTGCTGATTTGACTTTTACTCATCAATTTAATTTCATGCTTGTCTGGGGGAGATTACGCTATGATTCAAGTGACCAAGTTGATAAGTACGTCACGGGCTGTTTTGATTAAAACTATGAGTGTTGTTATGATCAATATAGCTCACAGAAATCATATAACCTTTTTCAACACAACTAACAGTAGAAATAATTAAAGGGATTACTAATTTGCCTTGTTTCATGATTCCATACATCTTAATAGCGACACATTTGCGAATGTATTTAATGTCTATTTTTTAACATATTATTGTTAAAATTTTACTTAATCACTTCATCATCATCATCATATTTTAATAGAAAACTCGGTGCGAATATACGAAACTGCACGTTATTTTCCCGTAGAACTTTTAAGTAAACATACCTGTCCAAGCGACACCGATATCTTTATTCCTACCTACAGCTAATTTAAATAAGTAATCCGCTATTAAATTAAAAAAAAACTTTATTATGTTATAATTGTGTTACTACATGTAATGTAGTACGCTTGCTAAGCAAGGTGATCTTAGTTTCAAACTGTTTTTAGATTTGTTGGAAATGAAAATTCTTTGCTGACAAAAATTAAAAATACTTCACAATAATCTTTACTTTACATTAGCGTTTTATATTGACTAAAGAGCACTTCTGTTTTGTTAGAACGCTTATTCTTACGCAAAATTTCGACATTCCCATACAAATTCGGGCACTTTTGTATGAAAATGTCGATTTTTTTTTGTCGAGTTTCAGCATTTGTCCCATAGTAAAAGTTGTTCATATCGACGGGTTGAATCACCCCTAAGGGTCCAGAACGACCTAAATTTCGCTATGTATTGGCACGCACGGGCATGTGAGATGCTTACTAATAAAACAACCAGATTCACAGCAACAGCTCCGGCCCGGTGACTTCCCAATCTAATGAAGGCATCTCAGAAGACCTTTAGGGTGGCCACTAGAGAATCCAATCCCGCATCAAAATCGCGGTCCCGCAAGCCTGCGGGATTAAGATCATCAATCCCGCGGCTCCCGCGGGATTTGCGGGATTGATTTTAATTATTATTATTTTTGTTTCATGTAATTTAAAGAAGAGAATACACACAGTATTTTTAATTATTCTTATCAACATGAAGCAAAGTTATCACTTATATTATAAATTAAATATAATGATGTTTAAGACAATACAATATTCACAATATTTCACGTTTCATATTTAGATTTTTATTTAAAATAGAACATATTCATTGGTTTTAGAGGCATTTAAAATCAGCTAATTTGTTCTGAAAATACTTACGAAGAAATGATAAAGTATCTAACGTTTCATCTTTTAGATTTGATTTTATCTTGTTGCATAAATAGCCAGCGGCGGAAAAAGCACGCTCGGCTTCCACACTTGTAGGCGGAATTGACTTGACATAAGTATAAACAGCTTCCAAATACTGCCCCCTATTCCCTCCACATTCAAAAAGTGTCATCTCACGTTTCAATATCAAATCAGTTGAATTATCTAGTTGATAATAAAAAATAATAGTCTTGTCGTACGTTACGTAACCTTTTCACATCACAAGTAAGACGCAAATGACGCAATAACATTTTTTGACACTTGACCGCGCGCAAAGGTAAATCCCCGTGCGCCGTAGGGGAATTCCCAGTCAAAGAGTACTGAAACTGACATTGATTACGTTCCGTTCCCCGATAATAGTTCCGATCATCGTCTGAGCCTATTTTTCTTACTTTTTTTCAATCCCGCGAACGTGTGGGATCCCGCATGAGTAATCCCGCATTTTTGATCCCGCAAAAAAGGTGCGGGATCCCGCATTAGCGGGATCCCGCGTTTGCGGGATTGGATTCCCTAGTGGCCACTGATTTATTCCAGTAATTTAATTAACGCGAACATCGTGCCAAGGTTACCAAGCCACAAAAAGAGATTAACGTGAATTTAATAGTGTTTATCATTCTTATTCGGAACAGAGACTAAAATAAATCGCAATACCCAGATATTAATGAGGAGATGGTGGATGGACGACCCGGAGTAATGTCAGTGTCAGTGCAAGAACTCAACAGTAGGAATGACGAAACTGTTTGTCAAAACTAAAAGACATCTTTTTCGATTGCTGATTGACAAGAAGAACTATTATGGCAAGACAAAAAAAGATAAAGACAACACTTCTGAGCCAGCGAATAGATTATTCTGCTTTGCAGGCCGTGTTGTTGTTGTTACATAGTTAAAATATCTTATACTTGACCAATAGAGACTGAGTATTATACACCAGTCTTTAACGGCCCACACTAGGCACACTAGCGACGCCAATCATTTTATTCCTAATACTTTACAAATAGAATGAAATTCAACACTGTAAATCATATAAGCCTTAGTAAATAACCTGAAGTATTTTTGGAATCATGTTTTAATAATTATTCGCGGCAATTGCTACACTCTTAAGGGCCCACTAGCGTCACCAATAATTTTATTCCGAATACTTTACAAATAAAATAAAATTCAAGAATGTAAGTAATATAAGCCTTAGTAAATAACCTGAAGTATTTTTGGAATCATGTTTTAATATTATGAGAATCAGTCAACACGAGAACTACTGATTACCGCCAAAAAGTTTTTTTACAAAGTATTAAGAATAAAATTATTGGTGTCGCTAGTTGGCCTAGTGCGGGCCCTTAAAGGATTCCTTGTTCGGGTACATACTCGAAGCGAGCATACATATGCTTTTATAAAATACACTAAATTATCTACCGTTTGAGTAAAATTTCAACACTCTGTGACTTATATTTATTGAGTCATAGCTTGTCAAACTATGTACATTTTTGTCCAAATTTGACACAATTTGGGGTAGTTTTCCTTTCCGGGTCCGTACCAAAGAAACTAAAGATCTTATAGGAAAGTTATAATAAAATAAAAGATAGAAGACTTAAAAGCTGTCAAATGAGAGTAATTTTATCTCTAAGTTTTTAACGGTAGAAAAACAGAGTCATCAAGAACATTTTTGTTTCACTGAAACTGATGGAATGCCACCGGGAAGTGCTTAGATGAAGCACTTCCCGGTGGCATACTCAGTTTGTGATGGTTCATTAGCGGAACCATCCGCTAAAGGTACAATTTGCGTGGTAAAGTTAGCGATAGCGGTAACTTATGCGAAAATTGATTTGTATTTGAAGCATATTTTTGAAACCGACTCACTGACTTTAACGCACAGCCGAAACTACTGTATATAGAAACTCGAAATTTGGTACAGGGGTTCCTTTCATGATGGAAGAAATGATTTTTAGAAATTCAACCCCTAGGAGGGTGAAGTTTTACGCGGACGAAGTCCTGGGAAAATTGCTAGGACACAATTGGGACATGAATAAATATTTAATCTGAGATCTAAGGCCATACATGAAATTTTCGGGATCCAGTGCTGCTCCCAATTAATTAATAAATTATTTGAACGAAAACCGAAAACAGAGATATCATTAATGTCATGTCCGTATATTTATTTATTTATGTATGTTCCCCGATTTCTCGAAGACGCCTGGATCGATTGAAGAAATTCTTTTTATGTTCGATAGGTAATACTTTACAGTTGGTCTCATTAATTTTTTTCAAACTTAACACATTTTGATAAAAATTTTATGGGACCAACCATATTTTTATCAAAATGTCGAGCGCTTTTTTAAAAATAGACAAATACAAAAAAAATGTATACAAGGATGCCGTTTGGTTTACACTTATTTCCATTTTATTTTTATACTTATTCAAACAAATTAATAGGGTTGAAGTCGGTCTACGTTTTATTTCAAATGATTCATTGCGAATGGGAGTCGTCGTTCGAGGGGAACGTCATTGGACTCCGAAAAAATTACGTATCACCTAAAGTACCTACCCACATCTTCAATGATAAAATTATTTGCGTTCAATATTTATATTAAAAGTTTGCCTTAATATAAATTAATAAACAAAATAGTAATATCACTCACTATGAATCACTGTCACTTCCCGAGTAATCTGCCAACAGTGATAGTCCGGAGGGCTTTGGAGTCTGTTCAGCATGTGTACCATTTACATTTTCAGTTTTACAAGTCTCTGCTTTTGAGGTGGCAGCAACACTTGCTGTCTCTGCTTTTGAGGTGGCAGCAACACTTGCTGTCTCTGCTTTTGACTTGGCAGCAACCGTTACTGTCTCAGCTTCTGTGCCTTTCTTCTTACTCCTAACCAGGTTGGCTAGTGCTGGCTTTTTTGACAAAACCCCAATACTTCTATTCCATGATTCAGTTTTCTTTACTACACTGCTCTTTGAAGGCGCCACCTCAATTTTAGAAGTTTTTGCTGGAGGCTCGTCTTCGTCAGGTACATCTTCTATTATTTCTTCAGCAACTACCTTGTGTGTTGATGGATTATTGAATTTCACCGACCTGTAACATACAATTTATTACGCTATTAGGAAAAGAATCCAACCTATTCGGCCAGTCGCTTTCAACTTTATACCTTAATAAAATAAATGTTTTTAATATCTCTTCAAAACAAACAAAAATTTGTCAGTGGTCTGAAGTTTGATCTTAAAACCGAAGCACAACAATGCAAATAAATTTGTGTCGTCAGCAAAAATAAATCTATTTATTTCATACTTCTGTCATAAAATATCATTAAATTAATATAAAAGACACACGAATCGACATTAATGCAAATACTAGCTGTTGCCCGCGGCTTCGCCCGCGTGATATATAGCCAATGTATTTCCCAATACCCTAACATAGGTGTATACAAAATTTCATGATGATCGGTTCAGTAGATAGGGTGTGAAAGCGTAACAAACAAACTCACTTTCGCATTTATAATATTAGTTGGGATGGGATGAGGTAATCTATACTAATATTATAATGAGGAAAGATTTGATTATTTGTTTGCTTTCAATAAGCTCTGAAACTACTGTACCAATTTTCAAAATTCTTTCACCTATACAAAGCTAATTTAACTGTGGGTGATATAGGCTAAAATTCGCGGGAAAATTGCTAGTATCAGATATTTTGGTAGCAATCAAAAATTTTTTAAAACTACTGGACTGTTCAAAATTATGAAAAATTTTTGTCTAAATAAATATTTTCTCTTAAATATTTGTTAAGCTTACTTGATAAATTCATCGTCCTCCTTCTCCTCTCGCGCTCTCCTTTCGTCCGCCGTCTCCGGCTGGTATTGCTTCAGCATGCCCTCGTAGTCCACCGCTCGCTGCCGGCGGTTCAACTCCTTCAGCTCCTCAAGACTCTCAAGAAGCTCTATCTCTTGTCTGGACTGCTCTGTTCTATATTCTGTAAAATGTAATCACTTGGTAAACCAACGCAGAACTTGAGGAGCCCGATGGCCTAGTGGGTGTAAGAATAATAAGCGCTTCCACATGTTAAGCAACCCCGGGCGCAGTCCCCACTTAGATGGGTGGCCAAGTGGCTTAAAAATATCTCAAGCTCTTCTGTGCTTCGGAAGGCACGTTAAACCGTCGGTCCCGGCTGATGGCAGTCGTTAAGCTATGTCAGATATCTTTAGGCATCTTGGAAAATCTGACACCAGTGTTGGCCACTTACACACACGAAAATCAAACAAACAACTTGGTAAACCTATGTTTTGAAAGAATACTTATTCATAATTCATACTATCACGTCTTATACCCTTGCGTGGTACACAAAGCCCAGGTCTATAAAACCTAAAGGCCACGTTTAGCATGTTGGTGGGCTTGTCGGTGGAGAACGGAATCAAAATAGTGATGGGTTGATAGCCGCATCGACTATTGACATGATTCGTCACGCACGCCCATTCCCTCGATGTGCATTCGGCTTTTACGTACATACTACGTTTTTTCTTTTCTCCCAGACCAGCGTGGAAGGATTCATGAGGAGAAATAATTGTATATCTTAAAGTTGAAGTTAATTCTGTCCTAAGCAGACTGGAGCACAGTAGCCTGAATTGCTCAACAATCAGTGGACAGCCAGTGTATCACTAAAGACGTGTAATACAAAGTCTACACTACACATACAGACGATTATATGTATCTTGCTAGTACAGTGGGGGCAGATAAACTTGACCCACTACAATTTGAAATCTGTTTATAGGGGCTCAGGTGTATCTGCCCTGACCATATACCTAATTATCTACGTACGTATATCTAAAATTTCTCACTGTCTTGTCACAGTATTACAGCCATAACAAGTATTCTGTTGGACATAGGCCTCCTCCAAGAATTTCTATAATTGGAGGGTTTTGCCGTGCTCACCACGCTTTGCAAATGGGTTGGTGAGCGCAGTTTGTTTGGCTTATATTAGTTCCAATGCTGAGGCCCATCAAAACCGTTTTTTTAAGTGAGGGTAGGAGTTTGTTGGACTGGGGGAACTGCATAATGGTTTTTGAAATGCTACTTGCTTGGATGGTTAAGGGATGAGAATGTACCAGCTCGGAGGGCTGGGCGCGCGAGCTTGATGTCATACCCGCAACAACTGGCTCGTCACATAGAGATAAGTTATCCGGATCAGGGACGTCATCCTCAACTACCTGCCTAATGGCTGGAGGTATGGCATCAGGCATGTGCACCCAGCCTCCCAAGCTGCTACTTTTCATCCAAACCCATCCGAACTCTAGGGAACTTCTTGTCTCTGCATTTAGGGTGAGGTCTGGCCACGTTCCAGTTAACAAATTCTTGCTTTTGATGCCTGTGACCAAATCAGACTTATGTAGTTTTTGTCATAAGGAGGAAGACTTGGTTCTTGTCTTGCTGGAATGTGGTCAGTATACTGCCCTACGAGACAGGTTCTTAGCTGGAGTAGCTATGGAGAATGGATAGCTAAACACAGTGTTGAGCAATCCATTATCACATCCAGCAAAATCAGTATACCTCCTATGGAGGTGTATAATGTCCCTAAGACAAATTTTATACTAGAGGTCCCCCATTACACTATTACCGTGCCCATGAGGCTCGCATAGTCACATCAAGTGTACTGAACCCTCGAAAATAAATAGATTAAAAAGAAAACCCATCCAAACAAGTAGCATCCTGGAAAAGCATTATCCTGTTCTCCAGTCCAACAAACTCCTACCATTCCCTCACTTAAAAAACGGTTTCGATGAGCAGCAACATCATCAACGATAAAAGCCAGCTAGAAGGTGGGACAAAATCCTTTGGTGGAAATCTTTGGGGGAGGCCAATGTCTAGCAGTGGACTGGACTTCTTGTGGCTGAGTTGATAATGATGAAAGTAATCCATTCAATAAGTAGAAAACTAAATGAGAATAGTGATGGGTTTGCATTTTGTCTGCCCACCTGCTACTAAATATATAAAAAATGCATCCAAATTGGTTTGCTCCTTTTAGAGCTACGGCGCCTTGGACAGACTAAAGCGGTCAAACTTATAACACCCCTCTTTTTGCATGGGCAGTTTGAAAAATACCGCAGCTTAGAGCATAGTCTAAACTACAAAGACAAAGTTGTGGAAAGAAACTAGTCTTAAAAACATTGTTACCTAACAACTTCATGGGGTTGTTGGCCTCCTCTTCCTTCTGCTCCTCCTCCTCCCGCTTGGCCTGCTCCTCGGCCAGCTTCAGAGCCATGAAATTCCTAGTGGCACCTGCCTCTATCTCATAATCTGTGTTCTTGGGGTCTGTCTTGAAAGATATTTCTTGCAGGCATCGAGTACACTGGAATTTAAAGATATTTTTATTTAAATAGGGAACTTTTTTTATGCATGAAATGGGTTTGCTCTTGACCATCATCTAGCCTAGAGGCCACGATATGACCTAAGATGAAGTGAGCTTACCCAGGAGAAGTCTATTCACTCTATTTTTAAAAAGATTCACGTTTAGATATGATGAGATAGACCTGAAATTTGAGTAATGAGCAACCTTAGATCTTGAAAAGGTTGTTTCTACCAGTGTTGCCATATATATTAAGATTTTTATACGGAATTTTCAAGAAACTGCTAACTGGACATATTTTTTTTATATTTCAAAGAAAAATATTTGACATAACACGGCTGTTTGCATATTTTTAGTATTTATTTATTCCAGTGCATCTGTTTGATGGGTTTTCTTATCCGTTATTTTATTAAAAACTGAGTCAACCACTGAGACTATCAATGGCTATTATATATCAAGGTGTTATTAGCTGGAAAGTAGTGTAACGAGCTAGAAATTGATTCTTAAATGATTGAAAAAATTACTTAAGATATTTTTTAATAAATAAGGTTCATCAAACCATATTGCTTAAATACCAGTATTTTTTTAAGAGTTTACTTTTTGTAAACTTTTTCCTCAAAATTGTTCATAAAACTGTTCTAAATTATGTCAATCAAAGATACGATGCGTTTAAATTTTGGTTTATATACGGATTTTATACGGATTTGATTAGAAATTTCCCATACGGATTTCATACGGATTTCGGAAATTGAAATTACGGAATACTGGTTTTAAAATCTGGCAGCACTGGTTTCTACTAAATAAAGCTTCTTGCTATTAAGGAACCCTTAAACTGAATTGTTGTGGACAGGGAGTTATTTAAATGTGAAATAATATGTATTCTTCTGCAGAGATTGCAGATTAAGTTTACAACTAACTTTACTGTTGTTCGTATTTAAGAATTGATTATTTTTGTTTTGGTCAGAACTTGCAGTTCACAACAACTATCACTATACCCTCAAACAATTCAGCTGAAATGCATGCATGTGTAAGTTGCATGATAATAAAATTTTATGATTATGGGCTCTATTCAGTAAAAGCGTTTAACAAAAATATTTTTGTGACATATTGTGGAACAAAAATTCATATTGATTGTCATGTTGTACCTTTATGTAAAACCTGTATATCCTTATGCCAAGATAGTCTTCATTTTCTACATCTTCTTTTCTAGCGTTAAACTTCTTCCCTTTGTAAATATACTCGCCACAAGTTGCACATCGCATGTTGAATGGAGCCATAAGACGCACTGTGTATTGGCGGTTTTTCGCCAATTTCATGCGGGGGATTTTTGACGGATCGAAGTCTGGCGGGTAATATTTCTGGAATATACAAATATTATACAAGTAAATCCAAGAAAAAATATTTTTTACATGAGCTATCATAGGTTAAACAGTATACTTACGTTTAACACTTTTCTCTCAGACATTTTGGATTAAATATGTATTAAACTTTGAATCAAGGATTTAATTAGGCGTATTTTCAAGAAATTAGACAATCCTTTTCTGCTGTTTTCGACTAAAAGCACAATCTATTTTAACAACAAACAATGCAGACAGAAAGTAAAATAATGTCAGCAATCAACTTGACTGACATTTGAGTTTGACAATGACGTGACAAATTTTTTTTGTCATTTCTTTGCTTAGGTTACGCATACTATCACGCTGCAACCTTCCGATTTTGCCAGGCAATAAATATAAATACAACGCTAAGGGACTGTGCGCATACGTGACTTTTTTATCTCTGTCACCCTGTCCTTGGAGATGTATGGAGATGCGCTATAGTACATAAGTACATACATCTCCACGAGGTGCGCATGGTGACAACCCTCTAATTTACGAAAATACTATTGTTATGCATCTCTTTTTAACACTTTTTCAATACCATAAGAGGAAACAGGATGAACTGATGAAATTTTTGCGTGTTGCTCGAAGTTTAGCATAGTTTAGTGACTGTCGCCTACCGTGAGCGCACTCCGCTTGGGACATTACGGAGACATGAGGAAGACATGACAAACACTTTTTTGTCCCCGTGACAAAAGTCACCCGTGCGCGCAATGCCTTAAATCATTTTTATAAGCAAACTCCTGTAAAGTTGTATTCCGTATCTACGACAAACAGCAGTGAATCGCTTTTGGACTCGCTCGATGTTATCTTGGTGAACTTTGTAATACGGAGACCAAATGATTGATTCGTATATGGCGCACTATGGCTCACAATTATAGTACTTACTAGGATTTTTATATAAGAGTAGAATTGGACTACTCCAAGTCTTTCCGTGGATGTCGTAGAAGGCGACTTAGGAAACACTAGCTAAACAAAGCTACAAACATCAAAAAGACCTCTCCAACCCGTCTGGCCAGCGTGGAGAGTGTAGGCCAAATCCTCTAACTGCTCTGGATAGTATATACCTAGCTCTGGTAGTACAGACGGGATCATGCTCCTGCAGGGGAGACTAGAAAATACCTGATGATATGCGAAGTATGAAACCACCCTTTCCTAACTGAAGGTACTAATTTGTACCACCTACTTTCCCACCAAATATACTTAGTCAGGTCATAAGTTCTGTAAACTTTTTATAAAATTAATGATACACTTTTTGATAATTATAAAGAAATTATATATGAAATTAAAGGTAATTTAATTTAGAATACAATTTTATTTACATTATTCAAAATGCCCTCCCCTATTTTGAATACATGCCCTTAATCGACGCGGCCAATCATCAATCGCAGCACGCACCACATTCATATTATTATAAAGATAAATTATACAAAATAAGGCCAATTGTGGGTGAATCTTATACTTGAAAAACTACTGTCAAAGATTTTCGTCGCTCTATTGCCCAACAATCAAGGTTTTGTTGGGCAATAGAGCCCTGCAGGCCGATTTGCTAACTCCTCAGACAACTAACTCAGTATACAAAGATTTGATTGTCACTTTAGCATCCATTAAGGTTTTCATATTCATATCATAAATGAAAATAGTTATTCATACCGAAGCCGTAATGAATATTGAAGTTACCATGAAAATGACGTACACCGTAGTTGTCAAAAGTTAGTAAATAGGCCTGCTGGAGTGCCATTTTTGAACGCGTGCCACTCGTCTTCGAAGGATTTTTGTATGGAAAAATCGTTCGAAGACGAGTGGCACGCGTTCAAAGATAGTACTCCTGGTCCATCCAAGAGACGTAAAGCAAACTTCTCTTATCTCTACCATCCAAGATGTCCGACTGGGTAATAGACGAATACATTGGCCAGTTTTTGTGGAAAATAGGGGAAGGTGTGAATTGTGTAGTATGAAGAAGATTCAGTCGAAATCTCACAGCAAATGAAGTCACTGTAACGTCTTTTTGTGTCTCAATGAGAAAAAGAACTGTTTTGTGCAATATTGTGAAGCTACTGTCTAAGTGTTGCATTTATTTCATTTTTTCCCAAGTTGAAATGAAATGAACTTTATTGCGTTATTTTTATATAGGTAGTTGTGATACACCCAGTTCCTGTTGGTACTTATAAGTCTAGGTATTAGAAAAAGTACTTCTAGATATAATAAAAATCTGAAACAATTCTGACTTTTTCATTTCAACCCCTGAAGTAGGTACATATATTATTGAACTTTATTTTATAGGATTCATAAAATATAAATAGTCCCTATACATTTGGTACCTAATGACCTGGCTAAAATGAGAACGATAACTGGAAATCAAAAGTAACGCAGAAATCCTTGGCTACGTCTTTACGCAATTTTTTTTGACAATTCATCATCATTTCGTATGGCAGGTGTTCTGCAAGAATCCTTTTAAGTCTAATTTTAAATTCTTCAGCAATTCTACCTACAGCTTTCGGTGTCAAAGAGTGAAGTTCGCTCAGTCCTCCGGGGAAACGATGTAGTGGGCACTCTTCGGCAATATGCCGCAAAGTTTGGTCTGCTGCCCCACAGTCGCACCTTGGAGAGTCCCTGAGTTCCCATTTATGTAGATGGCGGTTGGACCGTCCGTATCCTGTCCGGAATATACAGCTTTTGACCAATTGATATGATAATACAGTTGTATGTAAACTTAGGTTCTTATGTGCAAAATGAAATAATATTTGTTAACATTACGAACATGAATTTGATACACACCTGTTATGAATTGTATCGATACCTCTTTGTAGTTTCGCAGCGAAATATTTTTAATTCCTCTGCGTATAGAAGAGAACTTTCTTTTTTCAAACCTTTGACAGTACCTTGACTCCGGTTGGAAATCTACGCACGACTCAATCCACCGTAAAAGTAAACCATGAATAAATAAATATATACGGACAAATCACACAGAGTAACTCCGAGACTTGTGTTATGGGATACCGAACTCAACGATACTATTTTTTATTAAAAATACTTATAGGTATAGATAAACATCCAAGACCCAGGTCAATGTGAAAAAGATCATTTATCATCTTGACCTGACCGCGCCACCGCAGGCTGGCGTGATGACCGCTGTGCCACGGATGGCCCCGGCTTTCGCTTATATTTTTTGGAGCTTTATTTATTTTTCATATGTTTAAATTAAAGACTAGACCAAGAGTATCGCAGCAAAGCTAGAGGTTCTTAATGACATCCGATGTTTTTTAATACTTTAATCACAAATAAAGGTACAGAATGAACAGGCACAAGTGAGACTAACATAAACATTTACGTAGCAAGACAATTCAGAGTCTATGTCCGGCAAATTTGAACATTTTATATTTCTTATCTTCTTGAAGTTTATCAGGTGAATATAATCCTAAGTTTCTCGGCACAAAATTTTTCTTTAGAGATACTGCTGGAAGGGCACCTCTAAAAACTTTAAAATCCTTGCCTACAAAAGCACTACTATAAGGTTTCTTGCCAGTTTCAGGTTTATTATTTTTTTGAGCATCCATATTAGTAATGGCTTTTTTACGATCTAGATTATCACCGCCATAATTTTCTTCATTAGGAAGGAAGTGCGCTTGCTTTCTAAAATTGCCCATTGGTATTTTTGTTGGCATTGATTCAGTTTCCGTGTATATCGGAGGCTCTCCATCGTGATCATATATTTCACGCTTTTTGCGATCGCCCAAATATTTTCTTTTTCCCATATATTCCCTTTCTTCAAAATTTGAATGTGGATCTAACGGCATTCCAAGTTCGTTCTCAAGAATTTTTATTAAATTGTCGAGATTATCTGGTGGTGAATCTATATCTTGATGTTGGTTATTTTTTGAACAGTAAGATTCATATTCTTGGATTTTATTTTCCAGTATACCTATCTTCTCTTCGTATTTCCTTTTTTGTAAACTATCTTTTTGAGATTGATCCTCTAAAGATAAAATTATTTTTTCTAGTTGTGTTATTTGATCATTAGCTTTATGTGATTGTTCCTCTAGAGTAATAATTATTTTTTCGAATTCAGATATTTGTTGTTTTCGAGTCTCTAAGGAAGTTATAAGTTTGTTTATTTCCGTATTCTTTTCCGAAAGTTGTTGTTGTAGCTGAAAATGAAATAACGCATAATTACTACTCTCCAAATACACATAAAAGGCTGTGGCTTGCACTGAATAACTAGTCGAAGTATAAGTAATACAATGAATTTTTCTTCCAACTACGCTGCAATTCTATCATAACTGCACTACATATCCAGCACAAAGAGGAACTTTGCTGCCCTAGAAGTAAAAAAAAAAAAAAAAACGGTGCAGAATACATTTTTGCTGCTCTAGTGCAGCAAAAATGTATGGAAATCCTTTACTGCACTGTTTAGTTCTTTTTAAATCGTGGACAATAGTTGTCACCTGTCATAAAGAAGGTTGGCCAACCTAACGGCCGTATGGAGTTAACAAAGGGACGTGTGTATTGCATTGCCAAAAAAAAATACTGGCCATAAAGAAAAAAAGCGGGAATGTGAACAACAAATTTTTAACTATTGTAATTTGTCTTCAGTTTTATTTTTCAACTACTTTTATTGCAGTAGTTGAAAGAAAAGCAGATTATGCACCTCGCATTAAGTAAGTTAAATTGCACTCGTGCTTTTTAGAGCCCTCGCTGCGCTCGGGCTCCAAATAAACACTCGTGCAGCAATAACTTACTTTCTGCTCAGTGCAACAATCTACTATTGTTAAACAAAAGTTACCGAAGAAAGTTACGCATTTTGTGTCACTTTCATTTTATTTATTTTTTATTCTACAATGTGGGATAACATGTTTGTTAATTAAATTAATACAATTATTATAAATGTTTACTTTGTAAGAATTTGCTACAATGTAGCCTAGCTTTTATCCGTTAGGTATTTATAATGATATTATCGAAATCTCGAATACTGCTTACTTCAGAATCAGCAAGAGATCTCATCTCCAAATTGTTTCGTAATAATTTGATGATGTTCGCCTGCTCCTCGTCCTTATCGGAGAGCATCTTGATGACGTCGTTCTTTTTCTGCAGCAGCTGCTCCTGCACCACGAGGCTGTCCGCGTGTCGTTCCAATTCTGCATCTTTACGCTGCAACAATTCTGACAATTCTTCGTTCCGCTGAGTTACTTCTAGCAATTTTTCTTTTTGTTGCGTCACCTGTAATCAAAATGTTTACTAGTAATAGATTCTGTTTAGGTCGTAATAAATTATTAGGAAGTATAGTTTGTTGCCGCTTCTTCTGCACTCCGTTTTGAAAGCGGCTAAACTTAGCTTATGAAAATATATATAAACTTAACTTACTTATGAAATTACTGTTAACAATTCATATTGTTGTAAAAGTTGTTTAATGAAATATGACAATTAATAAATGTTCAAAGAAACCTATATAAAATAAACATTTTGAATTTGAATTACAATTAAATATAGCTACTTAGCTAGATATTTTTATATGGGAGACCGGGTACGAAAGTATCGGAGGGTTCAAAGTAATTATTTATCTGTAGATAGCCAACACCGAACCCCAAACGGAAGGGTTGGGTTTGGTGAACCCCCTCCAGCATTCGTAACTGCAAGAGTATACCTATATCGCGCCGTTAGGCTTACTTAGAGGACATTGATAGTTTTAAGGCTCCGGATGGTCCATGGATTTTATTCACTTACGTATGTTAAGCAGTCCCCCACTGGGACGGTGTCCACAAGTGACATAAAAATATTATTTGCTCCTACGTGCTTTGTAAGGCACGTTAAGTAGTTGGCCCTGGCTGTCATCATTTATGGCAGTTATTAAGCTATGTATGATGCCTTTAAGCACCTTGAAGACACCAGTGAGTGTTGGCTACTTACTCAGACGAAAAACACATTTTACGCACCACAAGCAGATTTCTAGATATTTTTATACCATACGTACCATATTGATGTGTTTATTTTCTAATAAATCTATTCTTCATTACACAATGATCGATTTTAGTATAACTTGTTTCATTCTTTGGTAATGAAAAATGAATTGACCAAAATTTGGCGGGGTATTAATCAGCATTAAGCTGATTCGTAAGAATAAATTTCTGCCTAGAAGTACTCCTAACCTCTAGGCTGTTAATTTTATACTAGCAATTATCCCGCGACTTTGTCCGCGTAAATTATAGCCTATGTTACCCGAAGAAAAATAAGCTTTCTAAAAGAAAAAAATTGAAAATCGGTATTGTAGTTTCAAAGCAAACAATCAAATTTTTCTTCTTAAAAATATTATTGAAGATAAAGTAAGGACAATGAATCTGTATAAACTGTTAGAGAATGCTGATGTAACTGACAAGTACCATTACATGTTATAAGGTTCGAAAGGGAAATACCTATATTTTATTCTAATATGTTTCGCATATATGTTACTTTTGACCTACGCCTCGTCACTTTCGACCCGGTCCTGTGGACAGAAGTAGGTAGGTAACACTGGATTCTATTTTTTTAAATGCTTTCTATTCGTACGAAAGAAAAAAAATAGATTAAAATAGATTCACATTTGTAGAGGATAAACGAATTTAATATAGCGTTTTATTTGTTTTATCATTATACAATAACTAGTTAGGTTAGGTATCAGAGTGAGTAAAAATAATCAATATAAAAAGTGTTACTTTTGTACCCTCTCCACTGTATATAGTTATAACCTTGAAAGTCGGGATAGCTCTTAGATTCATAAAAATAGGTAAGTTTGTATTTAAGGTTTAAATAAAAATATTACCATTTCACACAAGTCACTGATATTTTCAAAATCTCCAAATTCTTGCTGTAAACTATGAAGCTGATTTTTCAGAGATGAAAGCTGTTCTTCATAAGATGTCAGTTTCGTTTTGCTGTAAATGCAATTAGCAGAAAGCGTCATTCAGTTAGGTTAAAACTAGGTGGTTGATATACCACCAGCTCTCACGAAGCGCTTTTCCTCTTCGTTTATTTTGCGTACGGCTAGGGAATGGAACCTCTTGCCACCGGAAGTTTTCCCTGACACGTATAATTTGGGCTCTTTAAAGCTAGAGTGAATAGGTTTTTAATGAGCCAGCGAGCTCCACCATAGACTACATCTTCCTTAACATCAGATGAGATCGTGGTCAATCTCTGGATCATCATGAATAAAAAAAAATAGCTTTGCATCCAACGATGATGATAAAGTACGTAAAAGTAATTTGTATAACTCTAAATCTGACCCTCGTACCGTCACTGAGGGGTAGCGGACTATCTCGTCATAGGGCTTACCCTTACATACTTATAACACGTATTTATCCCTTGCGGGGCAGTCAGTGCCCAAGGTCATAAAACCCAAAGACCACGTTTAGAGTGTTATCTTCCAAAACTTTACCCTTAGCTTTTTGATTTTTTTTTTGTATTTAAAGGATGTTATGAAAGTTTACCAATATGGGTCCTCAACTTTAGGTGCGTCAGTCTTGGTGAAGGCCCCAGTTTCCGACCGTCAGTCACCGTTATTATGAATGCTTAAATGCTACACTAACATATAAAAACAGTTTTAGTTGGATGTTCGATCGAATAGGTAGAACATAAAAAGTGCGTTTTGACCTGGGTCAGTTCGGCACAGACCCAAAGATGTGACGTCATTCTACCTAAGACCGATTAAGCTAAATATGCAGAGCATTATACTATACATATTGGAAGGATGTTATGAAAATATAGATAAAACGACTTTAAATTAAGAGTTGGCCCCGGATCCATGCCGTCAGCCACGTAGTGCTACCTTCTATTACCTAGTCTAAATAAAAAAAACCGGCCAAGTGCGTGTCGGGCCACGCGCAGTGTAGGGTTCCGTAGTTGCGAATGACAACTTTGAGTTCACACTATTCACACTCGCACCTTACAGTTTAACGACCAAAAACATCTAACAATGAAAATAGTATGAAATTTTACAGTTTATAAGTTGGTTGCCTATAACTTTTTAGTTTGTACTTAGTACTCAGCTCTGATAGTTTTCCTTTAAACTTCAGTATATATACTACTGCTGTAATTTTTTTCACGTATCTATATATAACCGTTTAGCAGATAGAGGGGGGGGGGGGGGACACTTACCTCTAACAAAAATTCGCACTTTAAAACCAAATATTTCGGAAACGAATCCCTAAATCGAAAAATGGTGTTCTCAACATCACAATATTTTTGAAAGACCTATTTAACGATACCCAACACGATGGGTAAATAGAGAAAAAAAAATTACTCCCCCACTTTACTTGTATGGGAGCTACCCTAAAAAATTTTTTTTTTCAAGTTTTTATTCTACCACTTTTTTGCCATGATTAATATACATACCCATACCAAATTACAGCTTTCTAGTACTTATCGTCTCTGCGTAAAACCGCGGACGGACAGACAGACAGACAGACATGGCGAAACTATAAGGGTTCCTTGTTTACTACGGAACCCTAAAAAACGTATTCCAGATGGATGTTCGTTCGAATAGGTCACTGGCCTCCCGGACTATATACGGTTAAATAAATACAGCTCTGTGACAGAAGGACGGACGGAAATCGGAGGCGAAGTAAAATATAACTGTTTAGGGTATGGAACCCTTAAAATAGATTATACTTAATCAAATTAAAAAATCATTACCCATTTTGTATTTGTTGTTCCAGTTGATGTTTCATGTTTTGTAGCTCGTTAATGGACTCTTCTTTAATAACTAACTCGCATTTCATACGTTCTTGCAAATCTAGAGAGTCCTTACATTTTTGCTAGAATAATGGCATTAATGAGAAATGACAGCTTAGGCAGTGGCGTAGCGTGCCCAAAATTGGGTGTGTGCGAAGTGGCTTTGCGAGGCCCCCCTAGGGTTTGGAGGCCCCCCTTTTTAAATAGTAAGTAAGGTAATGTATAGAAATTTATTTCTATACATTACCTTACTTACTTTATTTTAATCAATCAGGGCTCCAGCAACCGACACGCGATCGATTTTTGATTGAGTATACTGATTATTCATCATCTGTTGGCCTTGACCCCACCGATCGGGCCCGATTTTCGAACTTTTATTTCTTTTTATTAGATATTAGTAAGTTGCAATGTCAACTTACTAATATCTAATAAAAAGAAATAAAAAGCAGGTATTTTTTGGCCTGACATCTTCCCTGAATAAAATTTGAAAACATTGCCAACGAATTCAGGGCCAAGGGTGGCCGTGCCCGTCCCAGTGCCAGGCCATGGGTGCCTCAAGCCATGAGACCCTCCCGAGGCCCCCCCTGCCCGGAGGCCGAGTGCGGTCGCACACTTCGCACACACCTCCCTACGCCACTGAGCTTAGGCTCTATGATGCAAGGACTCATTGGCGTGGCTAGGTTTTAGTATCGGGGAGGGTTCAAAAAATAAAGTAGTAATTATGTGACTGAAGGTATAAAACGATTAAAATTGCATCAAATAACTAGTATTCAGTCTGAATGCGCTTAGATAAGGGACAGCGGCGGCGATGTAGGAAATATGACGAGGATAAAACCATAAGGCATATTAGTGTAATGTAATTAAGGATAGGCCAGCGCAATAAATCAATAATAATTATGGCGCTAGCCTATCCTTATTTTATTTATGTTAAATTTCTAACTTTTCGGGGAGGGATTAAAATCCTAAAAGAGCCATCCTGGGTATACCCATGCATGGACTACGATGAATAAAAAACAAAACGAAAACGTGGGACACATAAATTAAATATGTACGATCCTATTAGGATCGTACGAGATAGTTAATGAAAAAGGTGAAGTTACCTCCAAGTCCTTTATTTGTTTTTTGTGCTGTACGAGTTTAGTACTGTAGTCAGTAATTTCTTGATTTGCAATGTGTAACTCACATTGTGTGGTTTCCAACTCCTTTTTGCACATATTTAATTGACCTACAATTAAGGAATCATATACTTAAATCTAATGTTTTTGCAACTGACGTCTGATTCTTGCAAGTTTATCGTCAGCTGCTAATCTGGGCTTTGAATTCTTAGTGTGCCAAAATAGTTGTTCTCATCCAACTTAACATTTAGCCTAGATTTATTATGCATTTTTGTTACTTGTTTTATTCACTAAATGGTACACATTTAGATTATATGAACACTTTTAAGGAATTGGCTAAAGGATGAGAGCTTAGGATTGTCCATCGAAGTACATATTATTTCGGGCATAAAATAAGGTCTTTAAGGGCTACTCCTTTAAGGCCCTAATGTCCTTAAGAATTAGAGCATGCTGATATGAAGTGCCAATTTAATTCCCCCAATTTAATTTTAGTGATATAGATATAAAACCCATTAAGTACTAACATATGAGGTCTTCTTTATCCTGCGATTGTTTCTGCAAATCCTTGAACTTGAGTTCGGATTCCAGCAGCTGCGCGCAGAGGGACTCGATCTTATCTTCCAATTTCTTCTTCTCGTTTATCTCCAGTTGGTACCTTTCGTCGGTTTCTACTAACTTCACCACGTTGGTGCCCATTTCAGACCGCATATGTTCCAGCGACTCGTTGTAGTAAGCGGACAACTCTTCAAGGCGCTTTTCTAATTGTTCTTTCCTAAATTAACAATAATTTGTTACCTTTACGAGGGTTTCTCACAATGGAAGTTGCCCCGGGTGTCCGCGAGTTCTATCTAGTGGCACGTGATCGTAATTATTTTTCTAGGCAGCTTATGTTATTTACGTTTTATTTTCAAATAATAAGAATGACATGAATAATGAGAAATAAAGGGGAGCATTTTCCCAGCAGTAGGACATAATAAGCTAATTAAAAAAAAGAATGATAAGAAGTCAGCTGTTATGTATGAAAAAAGATTATTATATAGCCCGCTAAAATTGTAGTACTATGTACATATATTATATAGCTACTTTGTGGTCGCCGATAAAGTGTGTGTAATTTTTCCATTTGAGACTACTCACCCTTGCGTACCATCGGGCGCCATCGGGTCCCATTGGGTGCCATCGGGTTCCATCTATTACGATCGAGTTCCATTTGGGTTCCAAAAGGGAACCATCTACTACCATCTTCTACCATCAAGAACCACAAACAATCACTATCGATATATACAATATTGTTGTGCAAATCTCTTTAGAACTGTTCGCACAATTCAAAAATACGTGAGCATAGGCAGGACTACTCATAGATTTTATTCACATGTGAATTCAAAGTTCCAAGTGCTGACGCCACAACGAGGGCGGATTGATTCTACTAGTTCAAAAATTGAGCTCCTGAATAAATATTTTTCCCAACTATTTTATAGTATAAGTAAGTATAAAGATGTCAGTTATGTAACGCCTCATTGAACTTTGTACATAGAGTATGTAGTAACTATTACATTGTACAAACGTACACTAATGGAGTCGTGGGCATAAACTCGTAAATAATATACTTAATTACCTATGTGTATATATATATATCAGCACACATAAACACTTACTCTGACTGAAGCTTTTCTCGTGCTTCGGCGATTTCCTCTAAATGCGATGTATTTTGTTTGATTGATTCGGTTAATTTTCCCAATTCTTTATCGAAATCGACTTGTAACTTCTGATTCTGCAATCAAATTAATTAATAATCAAAATCCTTTTTAAAAACTCGATTGTTCATTGTGGTTTAGTGACAGCAAAACATGTTAGGTACTTATTTCACTAAATTTTGCGGCTTGGAACTTTTGATAAACCCCATGTGTCTCTCGGGAAAAACATGGCAGAGAGTTTGTACAACCATTGAGGATTGAAGTTGTTAGGATGTACTCCCTGTCAATGGCGTGAGTAGCGATGTTAGAAAGTGGACATAGGTAGAAGACGACGCGAATAAAGTCATACCATATATGAGGTTTTATAGGAAACATATCGCGAATAAAGTCATACCATATATGAGGTTTTATAGGAAACATATTCTTCAGATTCTGTCGATTTTATTAATAAAATTACCTTAGGGATCGCCTCCACGAGCGAGAGAATCGCGAAGAGTCCGCGCTTCTATCTTACGCTACCTATTCTTAAGAGTCGCCTCGAAGCGCATGTCTCCATACAAACGGAAAAAGAGAATTGTGGCAATATTTGATAATTTTGGAGTAAGATTAAGCATTTAATCAATTAATCTCATTATAATCTATACCTATACAGCTTGGTTAAAATACCAATAGTTTGAGAATTACAAGCCTTTTTGAAATTTGTATGGAAATCTTGAGAGGCGTATAATTCTCAAACATTTGATAATTTAACCAAACTGTATAGGAACGTACGTAGACTATAATGAGATTAATTGATTGGATGCTTAATTTTGCCCTAAAATTATCAAATATTGCCACAATTCCCTTTTTCCGTTTGTATGGAGACATGCGCGTCCAGGCGACTCTTAAGGAGATACAATTGACTCTTGGTCGCACTCTGCCACTTGTTGCATCGCGGTGATAAGATCGGCGTCTGTAGACACATGCTAAGGGAATGTATGGAAATAGGTAGCACGACGATAAAATTGTGGCGCGACCATGGGGGAGATGCCTTAGAGTCAAAAAGGTTCGATAATGTCCCCAGTGTCCCCATCTCTATGAGACCCATGTACCTGTTCATGCAGATGCTGCACCGTCCTCTCGAGCGACCTGTTCTGCGAGCGCGACTGCTCCAGCGTGGCTTCCAGCTGGGAAGCCCGCTCCGTGTTGATCTTCACCTGGCCTTCAGCCCGCGACAATCGTTCTCTCATCATCATCTTTTTGCATTTCTCTTCTTTCAGTTCCTTCTCTAACTCCTATGCAATGTGTTGGGTCATATAAATGATTTTTGTAAAACATTTCTCGGTATAATAAATATACGCAGACAAATAACATACACATTGAACTAGCCCCAAAGCAAGTTCGAGACTTGTTTTATGTTATAGGACACATTTTCTAAAACATACTTAAATAGAATAAAATCTTAGACTCGTCGTTTTGAAAAAAAAAAAACATTTTTCATCGGGTTATTCCGTATTCATCCCACAAATTCTAATTCTTGAGCTGAACGATGACCGAGATCGTCTATATAAATACATAATTAATAATAACAACATCGTAATACACCAATACCTACCTGTAAAGAAACCCAACATTTGCTAGTCCTGGACTACCTAACTACCAGTAAAGTAGTTTTTAGCTAAAGGTGACTGGAATTATTACCACTATATTTATTGTGATAGTATGAAAATATGTAAATTATACTTAATCAAAAAATTAAATAGATTTTCATATCGGTTACACACACACTTTGACCTTTTCAACGCGTTGATGTCTTTTGCACCAGCATCCTGATATATTATAAAATCCTTATTTTTTCATGTATTTACATCACACAAATACATATGATAAATAAATATATACGAACAAATCACACAGATAGAGCTAACCCCAAAGTAAGTTCGAGACTTGTGTTATGGGATACAAACTCAACGATAGTATATTTTATAATAGATACATAAATAGATAAACAGCCAAGACCCAGGTCAATCTGAAAAAGATCATTTTCCATCTTGACCTGACCGGGGATCGAACCCGGGATCATCCGTGTCGCAGGCAGGCGTGTTGACCGCTACGCCACGGAGCTCGTCATATACTAGTGATACATATCTTACCTCGATCCTGTATTTATTGTTATGTGATTTGAGATGGTCAGCGGTGTGTAGCTTCTTGCTAAGGTCTTCGTTTTGCGAATTTAACTCAGAGAGTTCATACATCAAGTCCTCTATTCGCAGTTGCATATTTACAGTCTCATTTACGCCTTTTCTGATAAAATTCGTAAAATTTGTGATAAATTATTAATGCCAAAAAGGAGTGTATTGCATTTGAGTTCAGGCGCTTACACCAGCCAACTAGCGCCACCCTTGGTTTTATTTCTTTTATTACAAAATAAGATCAAATTGTCAAAATCGACCTAAGTACTTCACTAGTAAATGACTTGTAGTATTTTTTATATTGCTTTTCATTATTTTGCAGTTGGTAATTCAAGAGAACTACGCATTACCGCCAAAAGCAGCCACTTTTGGTGGTAATGAATAGTTCTCTTAATATGAAATGCTGATGTCGATTAAAAGTTCTACTAAAAATACTACAAGTAATTTACTAAGGAAGTACTTACGTAGATTTTTTCAATTTGTTCTTTTTTCGGAGAACAAGAATTAAATAACGGGTGTCGCTAGTGTCGGTGGTGTAAGCCTCTTAATGTATGCTTGTAGACACTGTCCAGGCGGTGGGGTCAAAGTTTTTTATGTCTCGCCCCAAAAACAAACCTCAAAAAATCTTTTCGCAGACACTGCATTTGATGGCCACGCGACGATCCATGCCGCTGCAGACCTCCGAAGACGCGGACGTACATAGGCAGCTCAATAGACGAATCCAAAAATCACTGCGACACGACATTCGCTCCTTTAATACCGAGCATATTAAGGAGACGATTGAGCAAAACAAAGGCTCCAAAGTGTTCGCAAGGATGGAGTCTATTGTGCAGAGCCGATTGACTTAGCTAAAGAGGTAGGACGGCGGCGTGGTTTCGACGAAGGCCGAGGTGTTGGGAGAAATCGAGAGGTTTTATGGACAGCTGTTTACGTCAGTAGCCAAACCCAGTGTACGTTTGGCCAACGATCCTACGGCTAAACTAACCCGACAGTATACCGAAGACATCCCGGACATCAGCCTGTACGAGATTAGGATTGCCCTTAAACAGCCCAAAAACAGCAAGGCGCCGAGCGAGGACGGAATCACAGCAGAGCTTCTGAAAGCGGGCGGAACGCCGGTACTGAAAGTCCTTCAGAGGCTCTTTAATTCCGTTCTGCTGGAGGGCGTGACGCCAGAAGCGTGGCATAGAGACATGGTGGTGCTACTTCAAAAAGGGTGATAACACCCTTCTAAAGAACTATAGACCCATCACGCTCCTGAGCCACGACTATAAGCTGTTTTATTTATTTATTATTATAGACAACATACAGATTAACAGACACATATCCAAAACATCTGCATGCTAGACGATGAAATAAGTAAACGGATACAATGTAACTTTTTTAACTTTCACGGTTATCAACATTAGAATTAAACATTTCGGGATATTTACCGTGGTTATTGTGGTTTCTTTGAGTTTTCGATATTTCAGTCCAGTTACATGGACCATGATCACGAAGGAACTGTCACTAAATTTTGTAGAAATTCATTAATAGAGTCATGGGTAATCACGAATCGTCTCACAAACAGTTCAGTGTCAAGGACTAAAAACTATACAACAAGTATATTTTGTTACATAAGTTTAATTGCACCGACCTTATGACATCCACAATATCATTGAGTTCGCTGTAGAATTCAGTTTTGATTTTAATTAGATTGCAATTAAGCATTTCGTTCTCTGCATTAAACTCACTTATTTTTTTCGAAAGTTTACTAATGCTTATACCCTGTAAACAATATAATAATATTAACCCGTATTATTCAATGCCTTCGATTTAATACTCTTATCTATAAATATAAAAGGCAAACCTGACTGACTTACTGACTTATATGTCAACACACAGCTAAGACGACTGTACCTAGTAACTTGAAATTAGGACAGGAGTTCCTTTCATGATGTGAGTGAGCATTACAAATGGATTTTTAGAAATTCCACCTCTAAGGGGTGAAATAGTAGGGGACGTTTAACGCGGAAAAGGTCGGGGGAATAATAATAAATCTTTATTTTGCCTAAAACATCAAACAGGACAAAAATTACAATGTATTGTAAGTAATGTAGGTAAATACATATCGAAAGGTAGAATACAAATTTTGGAATCAAGGTACGTTTGTACCTAGCAACTTAAAAAGTACTAAAGGCCATTCGCCATCCAGGAGTCTATCCCAACTAGACGATGGTCTGTATCTCAGGTGATAAACAACCGGTCGGTTGGTGGAAAGAGCGCGTTGTATTTTTATAAATAGGGTATAGGTACCTACATTAAACTTAGACTTAAGGCTACTCAAAGTAAAAGATGAGGTTACTCAGGTCCAGCTAGTCTTATCTGCGATTGGGCCCAAGTGTGAGATTTGAATTATATTATAACTATATATAATATGTAAAACATACAACAAGATAAAATTTGAATTTGAAAATTGGGAAAATTGCTAGAAACGGATAAAAATAAATACGTGTAGCCATGTGTATAATGGCTGATGGGGCAGAAAGGTTCTTGAATGGTGACCGCGTACCGGCAAGCGCAGCGTTGGACATCCACCGACCAGGTGGTCGGACGACCTGATAAAGGTCGCAGGAAGGCGCTGGATGCAGGCCGCTTCCAACCAGTCATATTGGAAATCCTTGGGGGAGGCCTATATCCAGCATATGATGATGATGATGTGTATAATATTCTCCAAATATAATTTAGTACACGAACTAGCTTACGCCCTTATTTAGCGTTGATTCGGCGGGAACAGTACTTTTTTTCCGGGATGACAGGAACCCCATGTTTTCCGTACCCCAGACTTCGTATATGCAAAATTTTATGATGATCAGTTCAGTAGTTACGGTTTGTTTGTTTTTCGTGTGTGTAAGTGGCCAACACTGGTGTCAGATTTTTCAAGCTGCCTAAAGGCATCTGACATGGCTTAACGACTGCCATCAACGATGACAGCCGGGACCAACGGCTTAACGTGCCTTCCGAAGCACGTAGGAGCTCGAGATATTTTATGCCACTTGCGGTCACCCATCTAAGTGGGGACTGCGCCTGGGGTTGCTTAACATACAAAAGCGCTAATAATGCTCTCGCCCACTAGGCCATCGGGCTCCTCAGTTGTTACGGTTTGAAAGCTGCTCGCTTTCGCATTCATAATCCTAATATTAGACTTACTCCTAACTTACTCGAAGTAATTTATAGGACATAGATGAATTTATTACCTTTTCTTGTTTTTTGAGAGCTTCAAACCAATCTATTATCTCTTTTCTTTTCACCAAAGTTTGCTCACAAGTTGCCACTAGTTTTGCAGGCATATTGTATAATTTATTCATATCGATTGCAATTGGTGCTTGAGCCAACTGTTGACTATCTGAAATTGTTATTAAATAACTATTATTCTATGATTTTAGTTAAAAAATAAACTATTTATTGAGTCGATGTCTGTGTATATGCTAACCATGAGAAATCTAGAATTTATATAGTGTGTTGCATTTGCATTTTTTTAAATTAAATATTTATACAGAATGAGTGTATTTTCTCCCTTTTATTTTAGGGTTCCGTAGTAAACAAGGAACCTTTTTAGTTTCGCCATGTCTGTCTGTGTCTGTCCGTCCGCGGTTTTACTCAGAGACTATAAGTTCTAGAAAGCTGTAATTTTGGTATGGGTATGTACCTCTATGTACCTAGATTAATCATGCCAAAAAATTGGTAGAAAAAATCTTGACAATTTTTTTAAATTTTTTTAGGGTAACTTCCATACACGTGAACTGGGAGGTAATTTTTTTTCTCTCTTCTAACCCATCGTGTATCGTATCGTTAAATCGACACATATTTCCACACAATGTTGTATTTTTTTTAAATAAATGTATATGAACATACTTGACGTTTTCCCCTCGGTGCGCTGAGTGTTGGCACAGAGCTGCAGCAGCTGTCTCGGGGTCAGGTTGGAGACGTTCATGATGCGCAGGTCGTCAGCTGGCGGCAGCTCGACTTCTTGACCCAGCAACGACAACTTGTTGTGGATGGCCCGCAAACAAGCGTACACTTCTAACAAGTCTCTCTGTGCAATAAATATCATCATCATCATCACGTCTTTTTTTAGTCTCCACTGAAGAAGCATGACTCTCTCTGTACTAACAGAGCCATATATTCTCTCCACGCTAGCTAGACGGGTTGGAAAGGTTTCTTTGATGACTATTAGCTTTGTTTAGCTTATGTTTCCTTCTGCGACATCCACGGGAAAACTTGAAATGATCCTATTTTACTCTGCCAGGATCCATACGGTTTAAATATTTTATAATAAATATATTGGCAATGCATATAGCATTTAATAACACTTTCGTCTAGATCAAATATTACATTTACTTAATCGAAGAATTACCCACCTGTGGCCCAACCAATTCATCTCTCATCTTCTCAAACTGAGCCATTTTGTCTTCCCACTTAATTTTCAGCTGCATCGCTTTATCACTTGGCGATGAAATGGATTCTGAAATAATTCATGAAAAATGTATACTACGTAGTCAGTCGCTATACTCCTATAAAGATAAAACATTTTTATCGTTACCTAGCTCATCACCGAATGTGGCATATTCACTTTGCTGTACTTCGAGATCTTCGTGTTGTTTGATTGTCTCCTGCCAAATAAAACAGTTAATTTTGATTATTACGAAACTTGCAATAGATTGAGAGCCCAATGAAAGCATCAAGAACAGTTTTTACTGATATTTGTTATGACTATTAAAGAGTATTGGAATACACATTATGTGAATTTATTACGGTGCGAAACGTACAGCCCTGAGACAGACGGGCAGACATACAAACAGTAGTAGGATCCCTTTGGCACTCTTTGGGTACGGAACCTAAAAGAACCGAATCAGTTTTAAAGCTTACAACAGTACTTATGGTGCTCTCACCATAAGTACTGTTGTAAGCTTTAAAACTATGTATATACTACTTAAACTGAATTGCATTTACGCTGTTTTATTATGGTTGTTAGGAAAAAAACCCTTAGCTCTTAAACCATGAATCATCAAACGTCGTCAAAATAAACAACTTATTCTATGAGGACTACGTCGGAATTTAAAAAAAATTACATGTTATTCATACTAATTGCCAGGCCGGCAATTCCTTTTTTTTAATTTCCAGTCTTGGTGTGGTTTATGATGTTAGCTGCCTAGTCCGGCGAGGATATGGTGTTTTATAAGCCTAATCCTGTAGTTACAATAAGAAGGAGAGGGCGACGTCTGTTCAAGAAGTCAATAGCATTATCCCAGAAGGTACGTCTTTAATTTTTTTCTATTTGTCGGGTACATGACAAAACTCTAATACTATAATAATCACAAAACACAAAAGTCCACTCGTGTGGAAGAGTATTATGCCACTTCTGAAGTTGTTTGATATAGAACACACGCTTTCTGAGCATCCAAAAACTTTTATTATAAGTACTTTTTACTGATCAGAGCAAAATTCGCGCGAATATCGAAGCCATGAAATTTTTTTTCGGGACTTGGTAGGGGGGTACTCTTGTTGATTGTGTAGCGCTAGTGCGGGGACAACTCGTCTTGAAACAGATTATGTTCTTATATCACTATGAAGTTATTTGCATTAAACCAGTCATTTAATATTTGCAATGTCATGTTGATTTATAGATTTATAGTCGTCGGTTTATTATAAGCACTCGGCTTCGCCTCGTGCCTATAAACACCTCGACTATAATATCCAGCTTACCGTACGAGTATCATACGACGTTTTTCAATACATTTGCGATTACCATAAACTAAAACAAGATTGCAAATAAGAAATTTATAAAAGTTAGGAACTAAAGCAATTGGTAAAAATACATTTATAATAATCAGGTACATTTACTCAGGTTTATTTTCTGCAAAAAAGTAAATTGAAATTAATGCTAAACTCTTTGCTCGGATTCTATGAAAAAGTTAAATTTTGTATCTGTGGCATTAGGCTATTGAGCGGTTGTGATTGGTGTAAAGTAAAAAGCACAAGTGCTCACGGCACTTGTGCTTTTTATATTTTTATATACATCATTACCCTTCAGACCCAAAAAGTCCACTCTCCCAAATCGCCCACTTCCCAAAATGTCCACTTTCCAAAACGCCCACCTTCTAAAACGACCACTTTCGTAAATATCCACTACCCAAAATGTCTACTTTCCAAAACGTCCACCTCCTAAAACGACCACTTCCCAAAACATCCACTACCCAAAATGTACACTTTTCCTAACAATTGGATATTCAAAAGGAGTATGTATATTATCATGGGTATTATTTATGGTAAATAAGGAAAAAGTACCTCGCCACTTCTATTATACAGGAGATAAGAAAAATATCCATGACACTGTCATTTCAATATTTTTCGGTTTGTTTTATTATTAAGCGGAATAAACAATGGATTTAACTATAATTCAGTCTCAGAAAGGAAAGGATTGTGCTTTGGTGGATGGTCATCGCTACCATTTGGTATGTGGACATAAATTCTGATGAAACTGTTTCAAACATTATCCCTGTCATATTTGCACTGCTACCGAATAAGGCTGAAGAGACGTATTTTCGGTTTTTAACATTATTAAAATATGAGTTAGGCGTACAGATGAAGAAATTTAAGTGCGACTACGAGCAAGCGCAACTAAATGCGGTACAACAAGTTATACAGGAATCAGAGTCACAGGCTGTTTTTACCATTATAATCGTGCGATTTGGCGGAAAGTAAAACAATTGAAAGTAAACAGAACGAAAGCAGAGAGAAATATGGCGAGACTAACAGCTTTGTTACCGATGTTACCTTCTACATACATACAATCTACTTGGAAAGATATCGTGCATAACATGGAAAGAAATAGTAAATTGCAATCTTTTATTAAGTATTATGAGAAACAGTGGAATGTCATGTCTCAAGAAAAATTAAGTGTTTCCAAAGATCAACACAGAACCACTAACCAAGTTGAAGGGTGGCATCGACGTCTCCGAGCCCGTATCCCACAGAATCCCAAATGAATGCTCTTTTTTACAAATTAAGAAAGTCTTTTTGAAAAGCAAGATAAAAAAAGAAGAAACAGTAATATTACTTTTGACCAAAAATACCGCGAGTTATTAAAAGATTTAAATAAAAATAATATTAACCCAATACACTTTTTAAAGAAAATAATTTACTTGAGACTTAAGAGTCCCACGTAAAGCCGCAATCCCATACAAACGTAGTTTCGTTTTAGTTTTACAACAGTTAAGCCAATCTCAACCAAATTTCGTACATACGACCGGATAAGGCATATTAATGTTTATAATCAGATTTCAATTTTAAAAACAATACCTATACAAAATTACAGCGAGTACAAGTTTTCGATATGAAATTTCAAATCGCTGTAATTTTGTATAGGTATTGTTTTTAAAATTGAAATCTGATTATATACATCAATATGCCTTATCCGGTGGTATGTACAAAATTTGGTTGAGTAAAACTAAAACGAAACTACGTTTGTATGGGATTGCGGCTTTACGTGGGACTCTTAATCAAAATCTATGGCAAAATGGTAAAGCTTAAAGTTTTTTACGTATATCAAGTTTTATTTTAGAGTTTTAACCCTCGGCGCAAAAAAGAATGGTGATCTGCATTTAAGTTTAGTAAAAAAATAATTTTATATTTTGATTAACTACAGTGATGATTTACATTTATTTTGTTTAGTTTAGTAAGTGTAAATTTTATCAATAAAGTACCTAGGGAGTAGTTTTATATTTTAAAGTATGTAAGTGTATTTTTATAAATAAAGTAGGTACCTAAGAAATACTGATTTATTCAGCTTTTTATTTGATTGACATTTCGCAACAAATGTAATAGTTTGTGTTTTGAAGATAAGGGATTTTTGGGGAGTTGTCCTTTTGGGAAGTGGACGTTTCGGGAGTTGTCGTTTTGGGAGTTGTCATTTTGAGAATTGCCCTTTTGGGAAGTGGGCGTTCTGGGAAGTGGAAGTTTTGGGAAAGTGGACTTTTTGGGTCGAAAGGATCATTACGACACAGATTTCGATGTCATAAGAACCGTATTATTAGCAAATGTATTGAAAAGATTATTTATGTTGTCAGCAGGTATGTGCCCGATATAATTACGCTAGTATCGTAGCATATAATATAAAATTAATAGATTCTGGATTTGTAGCACATGTCAATTAAATCAAATCATTCAAAAACATTGTAAAGAAATAACAGGTCCCAATATACTTCCCTGCGGTACACCTATTTTTATATTTACCATTTTTGGTGTTTTTTCGACAAACAATCTTGTGTTTTGCAGATATTATTGGAAAATTTGTAGGGCTTTAACTCTAATTCCGTAATATTTAAATTTATCAACACTTCATGTGTCACCGTATCGAATGCAGAATTAGAGGAAAAACACCCCAGATTTATTTGATTGAAAAAAAAATTATGAAATCTAATAAGCACATACCTGATCTGGGAGGTCCTTTAGATTCTTATGGCTTGTATTTTTACCATGTGTCTTCTGAAAGTTTGTTTTTGAGTCATTAAAAATGTGAAGCTACAAAGTGAACAATCAAAGCGCACTAAAGAATATTAAAATGATCTGACCGCAGCAACCGGCACCATTATTATTTGCCTGCCCTTGTTCGCTGGCTCGTTCACTCGTTTGGGAATTGTCGATGGTCTCTGAAAGTAGAAAACTTGGTGAAGATTTATTCCCGTTCAATATCTCACAGCTATAAAAGCAATAAATGAAAGCTTACTTTAAGGGGTGGCCTATCTCTTTCGGGACGCATCGAGCGGGGTGAAACGGGATGGATTTGTCTGTTAGAGGCCAGGTCGTCTTTTACTCGATTGGCAGACTTCGGCCGTGAAGACTACAAAAACAATAATTAGATAGAATTATAAGTCAATAAATAATTTATAAAAAAAAATACTTCGAACAGCATAGCTACTTACCATATTATCTGGGTGTTGAGATTTGGGTCTAATTATAGATGTTTTTGTCCTGTTCGGTGGTAGCCTTTGCGGTATGCGACATTTGAGCCCTCGTGCCTCCATATCTATAATTATCAATCTCTCAGATAAAATACCGTCAACAACAAAGCTACAGAACCGAGGTAATAATTTTGAGGTATTTAAAACTGAACCAATTGGGTGTTTCAAATAAAAAAACCGGCCAAGTGCGTGTCGGGCCACGCGCAGTGTAGGGTTCCGTAGTTGCGAATGACAACTTTGAGTTTACACTGTTTACACTCGCACCTCACAGTTTAACGACCAAAAACATCTAACAATGACGATTGTATGAAATTTTACATTTTCCAGTAGATTTTATAAGTTAGTTGCCTATAACTTTTTAGTTTGCACTTAGTACCCAGCTCTGATAGTTTTCCTTTCAACTTCAGTATATATACTACTGCTGTAATTTTTTTCACGTATTCATATATATCCGTTTAGCAGATAGAGGGGGGGGACACGTACCTCTAACAAAAATTTGCACTTTAAAACCAAATATTTCGGACACGGATCCCTAAATCGAAAAATGGTGTTCTCAACCTCACAATATTTTTTAAAGACCTATTTAACAATACCTCACACGATGGGTAAGTAGAGAAAAAAAAATTACTCCCACACTTTACTTGTATGGGAGCTACCCAAAAAAAAATTTTTTTTCAAGATTTTTTTCTACCACTTTTTTGCCATGATTAATATACATACCCATATCAAATTTCAGCTTTCTAGTACTTATAGTCTCTGAGTAAAACCGCGGACGGACAGACAGACAGACAGACAGACAGACAGACAGACATGGCGAAACTATAAGGGTTCCTAGTTTACTACGGAACCCTAAAAAGGTCCAACATACATATAAAATGCAACGAATTGAGACCCTCCTTTTTTTGTGGTCAGTGCAAAAAGATACACTTTCTAAAACAGTATACTTAAAATTTATGACTTCTTATCATATTTTGTTTTGGTTATTTTTTAGGGTTCCGTAGTAAACAAGGAACCCTTATAGTTTCGCCATGTCTGTCTGTCTGTCTGTCGGTCTGTCTGTCTGTCTGTCTATCTGTCTGTCTGTCTGTCCGTCCGCGGTTTTACTCAGAGACTATAAGTACTAGAAAGCTGTAATTTGGCATGGCAAAAAAGTGGTAGAAAAAAATCTTCGAAAAAGAAATTTTTCTCTACCTACCCATCATGTGGGGTATCGTTAAATAGGTCTTTAAAAAATATTGTGAGATTGAGAACACCACTTTTCGATTTAGGGATCCGTTTCCGAAATATTTGGTTTTAAAGTGCAAATTTTTGTTGGAGGTAAGTGTCCCCCCCCCCCCTCTATCTGCTAAACGGTTATGTACATATAGATACGTGAAAAAAATTACAGCAGTAGTATAAAGGAAAACTATCAGAGCTGAGTATTAAGTGCAAACTAAAAAGTTATAGGCAACCAACTTATAAAATGTACTGGAAAATGTAAAATTTCATACAATTTTCATTGTTAGATGTTTTTGGTCGTTACTTACTTAATAGTTTATAAGTAAAGTCACCTCATTTATACATATAAGCTTCTGATATTCTTAGCGATCGCTTTTTGATTCGCACTCTTTCTGTCTTGCATATTCTAGTAAATTATGTACACATTTTTGGCACTCTAGGTCTTTACTCTTGTAATTTTATACTCATAAGTTAATTTAAGTACGACTGTATTTTGCCAGAATAAAATTAAAAATTAAAAAAAAAAAAAACTGTGAGGTGAGAGTGTGAACAGTGTGAACTCAAAGTTGTCATTCGTAACTACGGAACCCTACACTGCGCGTGGCCCGACACGCACTTGGCCGGTTTTGTTAAATTTAATCAATACGTAGATTTACTGCCGTGTCGGTCCACTGAGCATTTACATAGTCTCGGGGTCTCAAGCAATACACGACCCCAAACCAGTACCTAGTGTACTAACTAACACTACCACTAGGGTACTTACTACTACCCTCAAGAGAAATAGTGTAGCGACCGACCGAGTGCAGACTTGTATAGCTGGCAACTTGATATCCACATTTGCGATTAGGTACACAGGTAAACAAAACACTACAAGGATGGTCTTTAGAATGGCTTAGCACAAGCACAAATTAAGATATTTTGCAGATTCGTGTCTATCGAAACTCGCTTTGCTCTTTTAAATAGAATGATATGTAATTTAAAAGACCTAAAACACTATTATACAGCATACCTTGCATTCTCGGTTCTCCTGTTTCTAAATACGACATCATTAATTTTGCATTTAAACAATACTAACAATTTAAATTTTATAACTTTGCGTGTATAAACGTTACCAAAAGGTCATGAAATCTGATGCTAATGCTGAAATTTGATTATTGATCATATAAATGTTCCTAAAAGTAAAGTTAGGATGCTTAGTAAATATTCTGTATCCTGTGCTGTGACATATGGAGTGACAATTTCTTGAAGACACAAGAAGTCAAAAATCTTGTAGGAAAATCATTGAAAACCAGTATCTTATACCTACATAATAATAGGCAAGTAGGTATTCTAGATTTTTAGAGTTCCATTCAAAAAATTTAAAACGGAACAGATAAGAAATAACTAAAAAGTTTTGCAAACCGTACTGTGTCATGAATCAAATGAAAGGGATCGATAAGAAGATCTCAAATACTGGGTGTCAGTATGAACACTCTTGTCCTTCAAACAATCAAACCAGCCCATCAAAATGAACAACTTTTCCAATGGTACCCAGCTCAGAAACTCGAATAAAAATCGACATTTTTATACAAAAGTGTTCGGCCGGCCCAGCAAATTGTATAAAAATTTCATTTTTTTTTTAAATTTCCCAGCATTGTTCCCATAGAAAAAATTGTTCATTTTGTAGATTACATAAAAACCTATAGGTCTTTTTCGATTAAAAATCTAGCGGTGAACTTAATATAAGTAATACGTTCACTTACATATAATAGTTTTGATTGAATTAAACATTTCATTTTGGCTTTACAGAACCCCTTCATGCGAGTTCAACTCGCACTTGGCCGATTTTTTAAATACTTCCCCCTCCTGCGACATAGCGTTGTTCCCGGATGCAACCTCAACTGGTACCACCACCTGTTCAGGTTGCATCCGGGAGCCATAGCCTAGAGTCCACTATCATAACAGCATGTCAGTGTAAGCTTGAGTATGATTTGGCAAGGTTTTTACAGCCGACCACCTGCCTGACACTAACCCTCCTTATCCAAATAATTTTAAATATTATGCGCGCCGGTACTTCAATTAGTAGAAGTCTACTTGTACTTGGGTTAAAACGCTCAATCGTCAAAATGTACAATATGCTAAAGTCATAAGTACTTTCTCGCACTACAAATGGAACCCAGAACCTCTCGAGAACTCTTATTCGAAAACTATTCAACATCTTGAATTCAGAGTTTACGTTTAGAGTATTCAGTATTTAAAAATAATGCTGTTAATACCTATAGTAGGTAGCATAGTAAGTGCTCTATCGTTTACTCTACGCGAGAACCGTAGGCTTACGTACGCCTGTAGCACACAGGCTAGAATGCGAAACGGATGCATTCCGGAACGAAACATTGGCGAAACCACGAAACGCTGTTGTACGATTCCGTTTCGGTTTCGTTCCGATTGCGGTGTGAGACGCACCAAACAAAATCATACTAGACAGCGTTTCGCGGTTTCGCCAATGTTTCGTTCCGGAACGCTTCCGTTCCGCATTCACGGCTGTGTGCTACAGGCGTTACATTCTAGCGTCCTACTGCCACTCTATGGCTTTGTCCACTGTAACCTTTTTAATAAAATCGTATCATGTTTTTTTTAAATAATTTATTTTAAATTTAGAATCCCGGCTGTCAGACATGTCACTCATAATGTAACAGGAATTTATAAATAACAAAATTAATCACGTTTTTGGTTTAACATTTGATTACAACAGGTAAAGATATTTGGATTTGGATTGATAACATGACGACTACTGCCAAAGCGCAAAAAGAAAAACCTGGTAAGTACGTACTAAAATTTCAGTAAAAATAATTCATCCCTAGTAGGAGTTCTGTGCTAACTAGTAACAATCTCTGTCTGGCACAAATATCGAACTAAGGTCAACAGATAATAAGCTTTCTATAGGTGAAAGAATATTGAAAGTCTGTTCCGTTGTTTCGGAGCCTATGCAAACAAACACTCAAATCTTTCCTCTTTATCATATTGGTATAGAATAATGTTTAAAAAAATACCGGCCAAATGCGTGTCGGGCCACGCGCAGTGTAGGGTTCCGTAGTTGCGAATGACAACTTTGAGTTCACACTGTTTACACTCGCACCTCACAGTTTACCGACCAAAAACATCTAACAATGAAAACTGTATGCAATTTTACATTTTCGAGTACATTTTAAAAGTTGGTTGCCTATAACTTTTTAGTTTGTACTTAGTAGGTACTCAGCTCTGATAGTTTTCCTTTCAACTTCACTTTATATACTACTGCTGTAATTTTTTTCACGTATCCATATGTAACCGTTTAGCAGATAGAGGGGGGGACACTTACCTCTAACAAAAATTTGCACTTTAAAACCAAATATTTCGGAAAAGGATCTCTAAATCGAAAAGTGGTGTTCACAACCTCACAATATTTTTTAAAGACCTATTTAAAGATACCCCACACGATGGGTAAAAAAAAATTACTCCTCCACTTTAATGTATGGGAGCTACCGTAAAGTGGGGCTAATTGGAAAAATTATTTCTTAAAAACGGCTTAACGAAAACAAAAGTTGCTCTACCAAAAGAGACAATTATTTTCCGGATAGTTCCTACAACTTTCTCGATATTACTTCCATAACTTTACATTTTTTGTGAATAGATATAAAGATATATATTTTTTAATCGTCTGTTCCAAATATAGCCTTGATGGGGTTATTTGATATCCGACATCATTGCTTCAGATATTTTTATTTTTTGAACTGTATTCAAATAGAACCCGTCATACGATATTTGGAAAAGATAAAGGGAATGATACTGTGTTAAGTTTTTCTCTATTTCACTTTTTTCCGTGACGTTAAAAGTATTAAAATAACCGTTGAATATTTATGCATAACGATAGTCTATCACAATTTTGGGGCTATTTGGTACCTCATATTAAACATTAGATGTGTTGTTACAAAACATGCAGCAATATTTGGAATATTTAAGGCGAAGTTGTTTTGGTCTCTCAACAACAAAAAAAAGAGTATGTAGGTAGGTACCTACCTAAGTTTAGCCTGATACCTTCAGGGAGACTTATAATTATAATTTATCTTATTAAAATAAAACATTTTTTAAGTTCAATCATTTTATTTTGTCGAGCTCCGTGGCGCAGTGGTCAACACGCCAGCCTGCGACATGGAGGTCCCGGGTTCGATCCCCGGCCAGGTCAAGATGGAAAACGATCTTTTTCAGATTGGCCTGGGTCTTGGATGTTTATCTATATAAGTATATATATTATAAAATATAGTATCGTTGAGTTGGTATCCCACGACACAAGTTCACAACTTACTGTGGGGCTAACTGAATTTGTGTGATATGTCCCTATATATTTATTTATTTATTTATTATTTTGGAAACATATTGCAAAATAAGAATAAAGAAATAGACGTATTTTTTATTAGGTAGTTTGTTTTGTACTAAGTAATTATTTATTAGAATTGAAAAAATGTGTGTCAAAACACCTAATCAATTAACTGAAGTAGAAAATACTGGATGTAAATTGAACGTCGACATTCCCTTGAAGGGGCTACTCAGCCCATCTATATGAACAACTTTTCCTATGGGACCAATGCTGGGAGCTCTAATTTTTTTTTATCATATCCTACTAGCTGTTATCCGCGGCTTCACCCATGTGTTCCATGATAACTGCCATCGAAATTATTTTTTCCTGTGGGAATAAGATGTTTTTCCGGGATAAAATATCTCAAAAAAAAAACATGTCAATCCGTTTGTTACTTTCGACGTCAAAGGCCAAACAAACAAGCACACTTTTACATTTATAATAGCTATTAGTATGGATACAGTCTATCGGGAAAAACCTAGTAATTTATCAGTTTATCACTTAAACTTAATATTAGGTACTTATTAATATAAAAAATACAAAGGTATGTATGTACCTTTAATAATTGATTGACTTTTACAAACAACTTACCCTTAATTGAGTTAAAATCAGCATTTGGGGCTATTTGAAACAATGAATAAACTACACAATAATAATTAAACAAGCTTCACGGGGGCTATTTAAAACTTTTTTCCAATTAGCCCAAAAACAGAAACCAAAAAGCCCCAAACAGAAAAACCGAAAATACATGGCCTACAGTATACGATAGAAAAAAACAAATTGAAGCACTGAAATGCTGATGAAACACACTACATCATAGTTTATTTCACACTTTACATACCTTTATAGACGTAGAGTACCAGATGAAAGTTCAAGGACCACAGATTACAGTATATTTAAAATTTTTTTTTCATTATTTTATCTGTTGAACTTTTACCGCCCGTAACGTCAAATAAAAGGGTTTGACATTGACATGAAATGTCATAGTTTTGCCTAGTTTTAAAATATATTTCGTACTATTACCAGATGAAAAAATATCCATGACCAAATCTTTTATTTCTTTAAATTCCAAATAACCCCGTGATATCAAGTAGCCCCACTTTACGGTATACTAAAAAAAATTTTTTTTCAAGATTCTTTTCCACCACTTTTTTGCCATGATAAAAATACATACCTATACCAAATTACAGCTTTCTAGTACTTAGTCTCTGAGTAAAACCGCGGATGGACAGACAGACAGACACCCTAGTAGCATTTTCCGTTGGCTTCCATATGCCAACAGTTGGGAACGTATTGGCAGATGGTTAGTTACTCCGCCAACCTCCACTTAAAATAGGCCCACTGTCATAAACATGCACTACTTACCCAACGGGTAGCCAAAAACGGGCCTATGGGTACGGGTGATTTTTGTAGGGATTTAAGCTTTTTTAACAACATCGGGCCAACTAATAAAATCTTTCATTGGGCCTGTTAGTGATACTCCAAACGTTGGGTTATTTTTGTAGGGATTTAAGTTATGGTTATAACATCGGGCCAACTAATAAAATCCTTCATCGGGTTTGTTAGTGCTACTCCTACTGTTGGGTGATTTCTGTAGGGAAAGACCTTCGAAAGACAATTAATAAATAAAATACTAACGTAATATTGCGTAGGTTTGTATAGTACATTGAATAAAAATCTGCGACTCAGTAATGTACTTTGTATTAACTTTTGCCTACCAGACCTACATTAGATATCATCTCGAGTATGTCCAACGAAAGCTGATGATGATGACGAAACCATCATCATCATCATCATCATCAGGTCTTTTATAATCTCCACTGCTGGAGCACAACCCTCTTTGTACTACCATTTTAGCCAGAGCAGTCATAGGATTTGGCCTTTTCTCTCCACGCTAGCCAGACGGGTTGGAGAGGTCTCTTTGATATTTATAAGCTTTCTTAAGATTGTGTTTCCTAAGTTGCCTTTTACTATATTCACGAAAAAACTTGTAGCGGTCCTTCTCTTCTTTGCCAGGAACTACCCGGCAAAGCTGGTTTAAAAGGAGTTTTTTTTTTAATTTTAGTTATTTATTTAGTCAATAGATGGCGTAAGGCGTATGTTAGAACGCGCTATTAACATTTTTTTACTTTTGGCTATATACTTCGAGCCGGAATATTTTAAATTAAACACAAGTGACAGTGCACTGAGCCGGCGTGGTAGTACGTTAGTCAGGGGTACACTGCACTTCACAGGGTGATTGGTATTTGAGGTAGACCGACTAGTCACATCCTGAAGGTGCTAGGGCCGAGTAGGGTAACTGGTAAAATTGCTCAAAGAGGCCCTTCGGTGTTCAACCAACATATTGCAACTGGCCCGACGAAATGCCAACTTGCCAACGATGGAAGGCACGTTGGCCCTATTATAAGTTGGGCCATCGTATTCAAATCCACGCGTTGGCCATTAGTTTTGGGCCCAACCCGAAAACTGTGCGCCAATTGTATGCATTTGCCAACTAACCAGAGGTATGTGGTCCAAGCAAATGCTAACAATAAATGCTACTAGGACGGACAGACAGACATGGCGAAACTATAAGGGTTCCTTGTTTACTACGAAACCTAAAAAGAGTAGAAGTTAATGGCCGTGTGGTTCCCGGCAGAGTAGAATAGGACCACACCAAATCTTTCCGTGGATGTCGTAGAAGTGACTTAGGAAACAAGCTAATCAAATAGCTTAACATCAAAGATACCTCCCCAACCTGTCTGGCCAGCGTGGAGTGTGTAGGCCAAATCCTCTAACTGCTTTGTCTAATATATGGCTCTGGTGGTACAGTGAGGGCCGTGCTCCTGCAGTGGAGACTAGAAAGATCCTGATTGATGATGGTGATGATTCTAAGAAAACCGTGTCAAATTTGAAAGTTAGATAACCTTCCAGTGATAAACCCGAAGGACTAAATTTGAATTTTTGTATTAAGCATAGTTTAAAAAAAATAGTCTTTGTATTTAGTTTGGATTATACACGAATCAGGTGGATGCCTTGTAGTTCCTGGCAGAGTAGAATAGGACCAATCCAAGTCTTTCAGAGAATGTCGTAGAAGGCGACATAGGAAACACAAGCTAGCTTACAAACATCAAAGAGACCTCCAACCCGTCTGGCCAGCATGGAGAAAGTAGACCAAATCATCTGACTGCTCTGGTAGTACCGAGAGGGTCAAACTCCTGTAGCAAACTAAAAAGACCTGATGATGATGACACCTATGCCTTCTTTCTTTAAAAAAAAGTAGTACTTTCCGTTTCCAGTCTTTGAAGCTTTACTTGCCCAATATTTCGTAATAGGAATAAAAGTACTAATTACGTTTCCCAACTTAAGGTTCTACAGCGCCACGCCTGGCGCCTCGGGCCACTGCAGCGTCAGCTGCGCGCGCCGCCCGCAATGCCACCAACCGCAACCTGCTGCCCTCCCAAAGAATATCACCTTCTAGGTCAAACCCTACACCTTTGAAGGTATTTCATTCCCTGATATAGTTAGAATCATCTCAATGTGAATTTGTGGAAAAAAACTCATGTTTGTATATACAAATAAATATAAGTAAATAAGCATTTCTGTTGTACGCTTCGTACGCGGCATTTCAACATTCCATTAGTAATAATAATTAATTTTAACAGGCGAAAAATACTATTCAACGTCCTTTACGATCAGATTCGAAAACTGAGGTCAAGGTAATCTAGTTCATATTATTGATATTTCTTTATATTTTCTATTCAGATGACATTTTTATCTTATTTAAAATCATCTACTTTCAGGGTAATCCAAGTGTAGAAAGTGTAGTCCCTTCTTTGGATCTTAATGCTGTGAGTAATTTCTAGTTAAATAGTATGGCAGGAGGTGAAGAATACTTTAAGATGTTAAGATTTATTAACTTACTTAAAATATTTAATTAGAAAGCAACCTCTCATTTTACAGACATCATCCTATCAAGAATCACCAACCTATCAAGAAAATGTTTGTAACATACAACAATCCTCGCTGATTGTAATAGAGGATACAAGCAATGATCAAGTAGATTTTAAGAATTCTGAAAACATACAAAGGAACAACAACGTCGATTCATTAGGTAATTATCTATACATAAAGTCCCTTTCATAAGAAGCTATAAAAATGTTCAGGGGTTGCGAACCCCTGAACATTTGGATGAAATAAAAATAATATTGTTGATTTTTGTGTAAAAAAATAAACCAAAGAAGAAATGGTTAGAAATATTTTTCCATAAAGAATGGAGGGAGTTTGCAGGTGAAGTGATTATTTGGCAAGGTAAAAAATCTTTTGCCTTGCATTGAGACTCAATAGCTAATAAAAAAAAAACAATTTATAGCAAAAACTGTTACAGAAACTTTATTATATCTAAGAAATGCGCCAAATGTTTTCAATCACGGAGTCGGACTCGTTCCTGTACCAAAAAACATTGAGCGACAGCGTTTTGTATCGTTAAAATATAACCCGACTAATTAGGATTGGTCTTTAGTTTCGTATTACCTGTATAGCAATTTAAGTCAATTGTATTTGGTCAACTCATAATATTGTCGCTAGGTAACTGACGTACTTAATTTATAGCTTTTCGTGGCGGGGAGTTTATAATAAAACAGTAAAACTTTGTCTGTACATTTAGTATGTTTGACTGAAATGAATAGAGGGACACTTAAAAAGAATAATAGAAAGCAAAAAATTTTTTTTGTATGATCACGTTTATCTCCGGAAATATTGGACGGATTCGAATGATTTTTTTTTGCTATATAGCTATTAAGCCGGGGCAACATATAAGGTAGAAATGATTTTGAAAAATGGAATACCTGATGCAGCATCACAATGGTCCAGCTGAACTATAAGAAATATAAAAGTAAAGCCTTAGCAAAATTTGTTAAGCCTGATGAGCTTTTTATTGAGTTATAAAAAAACAGGAATGAGTTATAAAAAAACAGATTTGGAACACCGCATGCAGAACCAGAATGGTCCGGGTAAACTATAAGAAATATATCGAAGATTTAGAACATCTGATACACTACCATGTCAAATTTTATATCGACAATTTTACAGAGTCACACTCTCCTCTGGGATAGAATGCGTAGAGTACGATTATATAGCTCATATTACTGGTGACCGCCCAGCGGTCCCCCTTTTGGTAACGTAGTTTTCAGCCCATACGGCAAAACATGAGAGTTTGCTGTCTCTTCAAGCCTTGAACACACAGGCAACACCTAAAGCCGAGGTCCGTCCCTCCCGAAGGCACTTTGGAGTTGTTCGATAGGTTGAATGCGCTCTACCCATACCACAGTTTGGTGAAGTAGCGCAAGCTCAACTTGGAGCTAGCTATATATAGTCTTTTTCTTATCGTGTCGGTGGCTTAAAAAGTGTAAAAGAATCCTATATCCAATATCCTAATCCCTCCAGTATTTAGCAGCAGCCAATGCAATGCCATACAATTTTATAACACTGCTACAAGTATTTTCTTATATATGTTTTAATACGCCGGAGTCATAAAGTCCACGCGAACTAAGTCGCGGGCATCAGCTAGTTTAAAATATACACAAAGTTTAAGAGGTGACTCAGTCCATCAACATGAACAAATCTTGTTATGGGACCAATGCTGAAAATTCAATATTATTTTTACCTTTATTTTTTTTTGAGTTCCCCGCATTGGTCCCACATCAAAAGTTGTTCATGTTGATGGGCTGAGTCACAAAGTTTTTAAAATTTAAAATAAAGGTGTATAAATGACAAGTTTGTTGTAAATAAACCTTATCCAATTCTATAACCACACCTATGTTTCTGCACATTTACAGAGAATACATACCAAGAAACTCCAGAGCAAGACAAGTGCGGTATGTTATTAAAACATTGTTATGATATACATGTAGAACATAATAACTGTAATGAAATAGTGTAATAAAAAAAAATTAGTTTCAGAGCCTAAAACGAAAAGTCGTCCACAATCTCCAGCGTTAATACGTAGTCGGCCGCAAACTCCGAAAAGTTCACCGTCGAGCCGACCGCAGACGCCGCGTATGCCGACTCGCCCCACTACGCCCCTTCCGCACGCCCCCGCCAGCCGCCCCAAATCACCACGCCAGGGCACTACGACTATGACTCAACTCAAAACACCCACTATATATCCATCTAATGCCCGTGCTTTAGCGCCAGTTCCAAACAACCAAACCATAGCAGTTAAAGATGACGATGATATAAAATCACTTTACTTCATCAAACAGAGACAGTTTCATCGCATGAAAAAAGAGTTGGATATGAAACAAGTAAGCATTATGGTATTAATAGCGTAACATATATCAGCAGTTGCATTTTTTTTACAACGTGCGTAGAGGAGAAAATTAAATTCAACCTTTTTTTTAAAGTTTTGAATGGGAGTTGGACATATACAAAAATATATTTTTATAACAGATATCCATATTTTGTTCTATCATGTTGAAATGAAGTGAATTACATTTTTATTCATTCGAGTGCACACAGCACTCGAATATATAACATCTAGACGTAAGTAGGTCAGTCTCAGATGGACTATCTGTAATACTGTCTTGTCCTTCAAATTTTTGATTTTAAATTCAATAATTTGGATTAATAATTCCATTTGTAAAAAGTAGACTTTTAGGAACTGTCCTTTTGGGAAGTGGACATTTCGAGAATAGTCTTATTGGGAAGTGGATGATTTAGGAAGTAGACCTTTAGGCAAGTAGTCCTTATGAGTCAAAATGATAGATAGATCTAACCATGGTTCGGACGGATCATTTTTAAGAGACCTTTTTGTGCAGCAAGCTGTGCTGGAAGTGTTCGACTGCCTTCGTGGTTTGCGGGAGCGTATGCTGCGCGAGGGCACCATAGGCAGCGGCGAGGGTCTCCAGCAGCAGGAGCTGGTGGTGTTCAATGTGGCGGACTGGGCCGCGGACGAGGTGTCACAGTTGTGCCGCGACGCTGCCGCTTCTTCTATGTCTGACGGTGCCGTTGAGCTTATCAACACTATTTTACCCATAGGTGAGTGTCGTCTGATATGATATGAATGTTACTGAGGTAAGTTTCTACATGCGGAAGTTAGCTGTACGATTGATGCAAGTTCTTAGGAGCAGATCTTGAGTGCAATTGTGTGCATGCGGTAGTGCAGTCAGTTGCGCAATTTGTGTTGCTTATAATCCCAATCCAAATTAATATTATAAATGCGAAAGTGAGTTTGTTTATTTGTTTGTTGCGTCTTCAAGTTTTATCTACTGAACCTATGTGTATGCCAAATTTCAAGAAGATTGCTTCTTGAAATTTCTTTTATAAGGACATAGGGTGCCTTTCTTTCCGGAAATAAGTACCTACTGTTCTCGTGGGATTTGTGATAAATGACATATTGTTTTGGTAATTCTAATTCTGGCATTGTACAGTAAGGTGTTTCGGGTATTTTGGGCTCATACATTTTTAATTGTGTTTTAAGATTCTGATATGTACCCCAACTCATTCTCATACACTGTGTTTAGGGCATGGAGGGCATGGTAAATCTCTTTTATCCTTGACAAAAATGTCATTAATTGCTCAGTTCATTTCAGATGACGCCGCCTTCGAAGACCTAGAAGTGAAAGTGTTGAAAGTACCAGCTCAGTTAGCTGATCTATGTCTTCAATCATTTACAGCACGTCAAGAACTAATCGACTGGGTGAAAGATCTAATTGACAAAAACGTAAGTCCAACCAAAAATTAAAATCAATTACTTACTATAGCAGTAAAGCCGGTATTGAGAGCTCAGTTACGAATTTGCTCATTGCAACTTCTAAGAATTTGACTTATTCCTTCTTACAAACCTTATTCCACTTATTTCTAGGGATGTTGGCACAGCATATTAGTATTTTCCATTTTTAAATACGTAACAGGTTACTCACTTCAATAGTCAGCTACTGGAAGACATGGTTCGACCTCATCCTCAGGGCGAAGGTGAATAGCGCGCGCACGTTATTGTTTCTATGACTATATCTCACATTAGTTTTATAATATATATATACAAACATATTAGTTGTATAAAATACTACATTTATACGATAAGCCTCACCATGAGTGTAAAGCAACATTAATAACGTGGTTAAAAAATAAATCCTATGAAGACTTGGAGACTTTTATCAGCCGAGACTTTTAACTTTTACAAACATACAAAAGAAAAAAAGAAAATAAATTCAATTTTAATTTATTTAAGCAAATAATTTTTCATTAAATAATTTTAACAAAGAACTAAACTAACTTATAAACTATAACAAGAAGTTTAAAACACCAAAAGGAAAATAGATATTTAACAATATATACGGACAGATAGTTAATATCTTTTGAACAATTATAACTAACAATTAAAACTACCTAAGAAATAAAATGACTTATAAATAAAACCTAGCTATAAATAAAAAATGTCCCGCAGGTCATTACCCTGCGGTAATGTGCCCAGAAGACTGGCAGCATTGCCACGTTGAATGGCAATGCTTATTCTTTGGGCAAGATACTGACCAGCCCTCTGGTCATTCGACACCTCGACCAGCCTTTTGCTCACAAATTTGAATAGTTTGTGAGCTGAGGGTCCCCACGGACCCAGTGTCTCGACTCCAAACGGCTCAAAAATATATGCATCACCCAGGCATATATATTTGCGCCGTTTGAAGGACTCTGCGGTAGCTGCAGCCATGCCAGCCTTACAACTTGTGCCGTGGAGATGGGAATGCGCGAGAGTGTCGACGCATGTTGCGTCCCACACCAGCGGCCTTCCCAATCTCCAAGGCACCAGTGTCATACCATCCGGTCTCCTGCCATCCTCCCGGGCCAAGCCAATTGGTTCCAAAATGGCTGGCATCTGAATGGAGACAAGAGCACGGTGGATGATGTTGTTAAGGCTAGCATGACGTGCTATGCGCCCCGCACTCCTAGAACAGGAGAGTCCGTGGTGGCCGAACTGGTCGACTGTGTCGCCGCAGGAACAACGATGCGGGACATTTGCTTTTGCACCTAAACGTAAGCATGTCGCCAAGCGAAATGTGTTGTCGTCCAAAAAAGTTCCCAAGCTGAACGACGGTAACGCTTGCAGCCATAAACCAGATTCCCACTCCGCTACGGCTAGTAGACGAGCTCGTTCTACAGAGTTGCTACAAGAAGATTCAAGTAAGTTACTCTGTACAACTCTGCAGAGCGGCTCGTCCCATTGCCTCTGAGAAGCAGGGAAATCAGGAAATTTAGAATTTGGACAAGTCTCTAACCACGCATTTTTGGCCTCTGTAAGATAAACGATTTCATCACTGCTTTTTAATATTTTAGCTGCAAGGTGGGAGATACTGTGAACAGAGGACAAAAAGGCGGGAAGAGCCACACTAGAAATTTTGCGTATGCCTAAACCACCTAATCTTATGGGTAAGGAGGCTTGTGTCCAAATAGGGTTATTCAATTCTATATTCAAAATAGTCGATAACGTGTCTTTGATTACACTATCCAATTTGGAGAGAAGGTCCGGGTATTTCCATAAATGGCTGCAGCGTAAATTATAGGTAAAATTAGGGACAAATAAGCAATGTTTAAGAATAGTATAGGCAAAATGGCTGTGAATGGTCAAAAGACGATCGGAAGCTGACTTAAAATTTTGTAGTTTTTCTTCAATAAAATTGGGAAAAGAATCATCGAAAATTGGGGAACCTAGAAGACGAAGAGATGACGTATCAACCACTTTTATATTAGGCGCCAAAGAGTTAAATTTCGTTATAATTTTTATTTTAGAAAGCAAAGGCAAATCATTGTTCACAAATAATTCACACTTTGAAAAATTTAAGCTTAGGCCGATACTGTTAAGTTCTTTTATAATGTACTCCAAATCTTTATAAACTGTGTCAGCATTGTCTCCAAAATTTGCGTCATCTAGGTACCATGAGTTAAATTTGGAATTTATCTTTTTGATGATAGGATGAATAGCAAGGCTGAAAATAACCGGACCTAAGGGGTCGCCTTGCTGACATCCTACTGCCGATGAAAGGAGATTATTTCTATACATCAATTTTGAATTTTGACTGTAACATTGCCAAAGGAACTTATATACTGAGGGAATTTTTTCTTTGACCTGTGTCAGCATGGCACCCCTATCGACCGAATTAAAGGCATTTTTTATATCTACCTTCAGCAGGACTTCACCCTTCTTTAGGTGGAGAAATGTGCGCAAAGAGTGTACGGCGGCCTCACAACCACCCCTGGAACCAAAACCTAACTGGGTAGGTTGGAAATAGTCCTGAAGGGTGGCTGCAACTGCTTTACAGCATATTTTTGCTGTGAGCCGACGGTACGTACAGCCCACAGCAATTGGACGAATACCACCGTCCCTCTTTTTTAGTGCGCACAAATTGGCTCCATATAAGGTGGTAGTAACAACGTGGTGGACCTTTCCTAATAACATTAAATTAACTAGAGCGGTGAGATCCTTTAAAAGTGACCCGCCTACGTCAGAGCTGCCACTGATTAAAAGATCTTTCAGATGCTGTGGCGATAACCCATCTAACCCACCAGCAGAACCGCTTCTAAAAGACATCACCGCTTCATAGACCTGCTCTTGTGTGGCTTGTAATGTCTCATCAATGTCATTGGGAGGGTCAGGAAGGGTAAGGTCTGCTGCCGAAGGCGGATGCTTTTCACGTAATGCGGAAAGAGTATCCGGTGTATTGGGAGCAATAGCGTCGTCCGAAAATAGTATTCTCGCTGCACCCTTGATGTCTCCCTCACTGATTTTGGATTCTACATAATGCGATGCGCTTCTTTGATTTAATTTAGGGGCCGAAATATTTTGAGGTGGAAAGAAATTAGGACTGATACAATTTTTTTTAATTTTGGTAGTCAAGTTATCATTCCCAGATGGATTTTCGTTGCATATATGTAAAATCCTAAACGGGAAGGTCAGTAAATGCTCCCACGACTGTTCTGTGTTCTCAACCACGGCCTTTCTTAAGTCGCTTGCCAATGCTTGTGCAACAGAGCGTCGAGCTCCTTTAGGTATGCGTTTCACGACAGGAACGGAATTTTTCAGGGTCGAGAGATGAGCATGAAGTTGCTGATTGGAGGAAGGGATGTCGCCTGATGTCGTTAAATTTTGTTGAGGGTGTGAATATGAAGCAGAAAGGTTAACACTTTTATTTTCTAAAACGATATTTGGCTTATGGGCTCTGGATATATGGATTTTTAATCCCCTTTGACCTTTAAAGAACCGTGGTTGAGAGCACTGAGAGCACTGAATAAAATTTCCGGACGACGTCGATTGGCTTGGGACTCCATTGTCCGTCAAACCACTTCCACTTAACGACATAAATCTTACAGTAAGGGGAAATACCTATAAGTTTAAATAAAAAGGAAGGTATGTAACTACTTATAGTAATAAAATCACATATTTAAAAAAAAAGCAAATGATATTCTGTTCCGTTGGTTCTTGATGTTGTTGTGTTGTATATTGAAAATCTTGCGATCATCCGGACTTGTAGGGGCCTCGTACTTGCAGGGCCTCGTACTTGTAGGGCCACGTACTTGCACTTTGCCGAAAATCAGGCAGGGAAGCCAACAGCATGCTACAGTAGCCACAATTCTCTCCTATCGCAAGTGCGATCGATGCCTCAAAATTATTAATTATCCAAGTTCTTTATCTGCTTCAGAGCCTAGGTCAACCGCAGATATGCTGCTGCTTGTGTTGAGTAAATGTAAATTAAATTCTTGGAAAAACTGAAAAACACATCATATCACTGCGAAATTTTAACTTTTCTGTAAAGCTTCCAAAATGCGTCTGATTAAGTAATTTGAATAACACTTATCACTACGAAATTTTAATGTAGACTTTTATGCTTCCTGATTTAGTTATTTGTTTATTTTTTTACAAAAAATGCGGATAAAAAATATTGACGTCCGTCATCGTTGACATTCTTTTTCTTTCTTCAACAATTATATATAACAATATTGCAGACCGCGGTCCACCTGTTGCTTACAATTGCTGTAGACCAGGAACTATAACTAAGATTAAAAACTAAAACTAATCCTAAAACAAAAACTAACCTACAGGTCAGCGGGCAGGGTGCCCAAAATGGTGGCGGCATTTCCTCGCTGGATGGCCAAACTCAGCTTTTGTTCAAAATGCGCGCCTGCCCTTAGGTCACCGGACGCGTCGATTAGGCGTGCGGAGATCTCTTTGAACAACACGCAAATATGTAAGGCTCGCCTAGAGCTGCATATTTGCGCCTCTTAATAGCTTCTGCCGCCGCTGCAGCCGCGCCCGCTCTGCAGACGGTCGCTTGGAAGTGGGATAGGGCTACAGTATCCACGCATGTGGCATCCCATACAAGCGACCGCCTGTTTTTCGAAGGAATGAGTGTCATCCCGTCGGGCCTCTTGCCATTATCGCGAGCAATACCAACAGGCTCGAGCACTACTCGCACACCTGCGGAGGCAAGGGCACGACGGATGACATCGTTAAGCGCGACATGACGCGAAAAGCGTCCTGCACTGCGACGACAGGCCAGGCCGTGATGGCTCAGGGAATCGACATGTCAAAATTTCATTTAATTGTATTTGAATTGCATTGAATAGTATTGAATTGTATTTAAATTGTAATCCTTACTAATATTATAAATTCAATAGTGAGTTTGTTTGTTTGTTTGTTACGCTTTCACGCCGAATCTACTCAACCGATAATCATGAAATTTTGTATACATATGAGTTAGGGTACTGAGAAGGACATAGGCTATATACTACGCGGGTGAAGCTGCGGGTAACAGCTAGTAGAATATAATTGGATTGTAATTGAATTTTGATGAAATAGTAACGGAATTTTACATTAGGATTACTATAAAATTATTTTGTGTTTTTATATAATATGTCACACATACACACGCAAAAAAACACTCACTCACCAGCACTCGCACACACACACACACACACGTACACACACACACACACACGTACACACACACACACACGTACACACACACACGTACACACACACACACGTATACACACACACACACACACACGTACACTCACCCACACACGTACACACACACACACCCCCACCCACACACACACACACACACACAAACACACACACACACACACACACACACACACACACACACACACACACACATACACACCCACACCCACACACCACTCACGCCCATACACGCACACACGCACACACGCACACACACACGCCCATCCATACACATTCATACACACTATATTTCATTTGTTTGATTTAGTTTTTATTTGGTAACTTGATATTGTTATTAGCGATAAGAAGAGCGGGGTTTCCTGGCACAAGCATTTTTTGCTTAAAAGGAGACTCCAGCTTTTTAATAAAAACAAAATAAAAAGAAATAAAAAAATAAAAATTATTTAAAAAAAAATTCATGTCCCCCTGCCAAATGCCATCTCTTAGAAATAATATTACTTTATCAGTGTCAAAAAAATATAGTTTTACCTTTTATATCCATAGGAAGATGGAAGTGGCGAAGGCTTGGAGCGGATAGCTCGGTTCAACGCTCAAGGGCTTGAGTTGTGCGAAGCTCTTCGCGAATACAAGGGTCGGGCCGACAGCGCCTTGGATACTCTCACCCAACTTTCCAAGTATGTTAAGCACGATAGAAAACTTTGGAAATGATTTGACCTTCGTGAACATACATTTTTATACCAAAAATGTTATCAAAACGTTTAATCCAAAAAAAAAATGTATTTGCCGCAGATACCTTCGTACGAATAATGGGTTATATTGAAAAAGAAAATGTTTTTTAGGGTTCCATAGTAAACAAGGAACCCTTATAGTTTCGCCATGTCTGTCTGTCTGTCTGTCCGTCTGTCTGTCCATCCGCGGTTTTACTCAGACTATGAGTACTAGAAAGCTGTTATTTGGTACATTAAAGGTATATTAATCATGCCAAAAAAGTCGAAGAAAAAAAATTGAAAATAAGTATTTTTTAGGTAGAAACACAAGTAAAGTTGGAGTAATTTTTATTTTACTCTACTAACATATCGTGTGAAGTATTGTTGAATAGGTCTTTAAAAAATATTGTGAGGTTAAGAACACCATTTTTCGATTTAGGGATCCGTTTCTGATTTTTGTTACTTACCTCTGTATATCTACTAAACGGTTATACATAGATACGTAAAAAAAATACAGGAGTAGTATATTTAACGAAATTGAAAGGAAAGATATCAGACATAAGTACTAAGTACAAACTAAAAAGTTATAGCACTTATTTATAAACCGCAAAAATAACTTTGTCATTAATACAAACACTATGAAAAACAAAGTTATTTCTGCTGGCGAAAAATTATAGAGGTTTTTGGCTAAACTAAGCTTGCTTCTACGGAACCCTTCATGGGCGAACCCGACTCGCACTTGGCCAATTTTTGGTGCACTTCTTGATCTAGTTTGGTTTCTCATTATTATTTTTCCGCCCGTATCCTAAGATAAATTGTACTTCTTCATCAGGCGCGCATGCAGAGAGCGCAACATTTTGATAGCCATAGGCGAGTCTCTGGTCCGTGAGACTGCACGCTTGCGTCAGGATCTAGAGTCGCGTGCCGCGATTTTCAGTGAAATGCGTGAAATCCGAGCTGAGACCGATATTGCCCGGGCTTTAGAGGTAAGTATCTATCTATAATATTGGTCACAGACAGTTTACTGATAAGCAACACAACTTCAGCCCCAAATTTAAGACTATCGGTCCTTTTAAAGTCCTCGGCTAATACAGCAGAGCTATAAAAGACATTTTAGAATTATATAAAAGTCAGTCAAGGTATTGGCCAAAAATCTAAGGAATCACCTTATAGGCGATGCGGCTAGCAACCCATCACTATTTTGATTCCGCTTTCCACCAATGGGTAGACGAAGAACCAATCCCAGAATAAGATTAAACAAACGCTTGATGGCGTTCTGGACCAATGCGCTTGTCCGGAACTCGAACTCGTCGGCGCACGTGGCCAATTTGCGTGCTATTTCGCTGAGAAAGGGATAGACTCAGTTTTGAACAGTGCGGAACTATTTACACCGATGTATAAGCACATCGGAACTACAGTCTAGTGTGTACAAACACAAATATTGTTGAAAATCTAAATTTTCGTCGTCTAAAAATTCGCGAGTATGCGTTTGGGAGAAGTGCTCTTGTGATAAAACAGCTGAATGTTTTAATTAAAAGTAAAGTTATTTAATTTTTTCAATAACCAAACTATGCTTGTATGAATTTTGTTTTAGAGATTTTATACTCCTTCCGGTATTTAATTGTGCTCAAAGTTGCGTTAAAATTACGTGTTGAAACGGAATGTTTTGAGACTCATAACTTTTAAAGTACTTATAATTTTACAATTATGATTCCATACAAGCATAGATAACGACAAGACAAATCGATAGAATTAAAAACTTTAAACAGACGATACCGAACAACGGAGTCATCACCCTACAGAATTTGTATGGCGAAACACCTGACTAGCGTACCCTTAACGCGTTTCGAAGCACGGAATCATCTTTTCGGATAATCCAGGTGATTCATCCTGCAATATCCTAATATGACTGCAAACCACTTTCACAAGGTATTTGTGTCACCCTGTGGGATTTGAACCAACGACCTCCGGGTCATTATGCAAACGCGTTGATGACTGGACCAGAGGCAGTCAAGTCTACTTATCTATGTATTTGTAATAAAATATGTAGTATATATATATATATGTTGCAGGGATATTATAAAAGTCGTGATATTATAATTTCACTAGTGACATTATAATTACACAAATTATTGTCAATCGTTTGTATTACTTACAATTTAACGGGCTAGTTTCAGTACCATTATAATTTCACTAGACCGATGCAGTGAATTTGTAAGGCAGTGATATTTTGACAAAAACACTGGTTTAAGAAAGCCGTTGATTATCAGAGCGATCGCTGATTGGTCCTCATTCGTTACCACCTGACCAACAAGTACTAAACATAGAGTTAGGAAATAAAAACCAGATTTTAGAAAATATTTTTTTAAATTTAACTCGTCTCTTTTTATAGTACTATCTATACTATAAAATATGCTGAAAAAGTTTTAACGCTTACTAATCAAATCATAACTTTAATAACTATAATCTTAATAGTACTTAATACTGGTAGTAACATTTGAGTCAATTTTTGGATTTGAATAAAGCTTAATTAATAATAATAAATGAATAATATGTACTTTTTGTCAAAACATGCTACTTAAAAAAGTTGGTAGGTTACATAATTGAGCAAGTAATTTAAATGACATCAGAAATAGAATCTATCGAATAAATTAATAACAAATTGACCAATCAGAACACGCGGGGCTTCTACTACAAACGCAACTCATAATAAACCTAGATTTATTATAATATCACTATTGCGGCCCAGTGAAATTACAATCACTCTGAAAAGAGCCCGTGAAATTATACGAACCAGACGTTATTGACAAAAATCAGTGTAATTATAATTTCGCTAGAGAAATTATAATGTCACGTTTTTGACAAAATCCCTGCGACATATATACAATATTGAGTCGATATCCTATGACACAAGTTTCGTAGTTTCCTGGGGGCTATCTGAATCTGTCTGATTAGTCCGACCGTAAAGGTAGCCATAACTTAGCACACACTTCGTTACTTTTTAAAACCAGTTATGCCATCAGGAAGCTCAGCGCGAGTTGGAGGAAGAGCGATCTTCGAAACAAGCGTTGAAAGAGAAGCTAGCTACTTCCGAGTCTCAACTCCGGCAAGTCCGCATCCGCGTTGCGAAGATGGATCGGCAACTGCGAGAGGCTGAAGCCAGCATATCTAGTCTCACTGGGACGGTCAAATCTTTGGAAGATCAGGTTAATATACATGAAGTACCTATGTCTGATTTTATTTGCAATACTTAGTTTCGCTGCATCTTGTTATATTAGCAATCGGTATCAAAAGCCTTTTTGGATAAAAAATACCTGCATTTAATTGAATGAGCGAGTGCCAAACGCGAGCGAAGCGTCTCGCGACGATTCGCGATCACCCTTAGCTTAAATAGGTACATGGCTTATTATCGTGACGGGTTTATAGTTCTTCAGTATTTCCTCTTGAGAACACTTTGGAGCCCTTATTCTGCTCTATCGTCTCCTTTATACGTTCAGTATTAACGAGCGAGTATCGTGCCACAGCCACTAGCCGTGTGGTTCCCGGCGGAGTAGAATAAGACCACTCCAAGTCCTCCCGTGGATGTCGTAGAATGCGACCTAGAAAAACAAGCTAAACAAAGCTTATAAACATCAAAGAGACCTCTCCAACCCGTCTGGCCAGCGTAGAGAGTGTAGGCCAAATCCTCTGACTGCTCTGGCCTTGGTAGTACAGAGAGGGTTGTGCTCCTGCAGTGGAGACTTAAAGACGATGAGCGTCAGCGTCTTCGGAGGTCTGTAGTGTCATATATCGTCGTTCAGCCATCATATCTAGGGTTTGAGGAGGATTTTTTGTGGTTTCTTTTTTGGGATCCGATTGATCCTAACTATCCTAACTAATATTATAAATGCGAAAGTGAGTTTGTTTGTTTGTTTATTTGTTTGGTTGTTACGCTTTCACGCCGTATCTACTAAACCGATCATCATGAAATTTTGCATACACATAGCCTATGTAGGTTAGGGTACCAAGAAGGACATAGGCTATAAATTACGTGGGCGAAGCCGCGGGTAACAGCTAGTACACTATAATTACTCTATAACTTTATTGACGAGCTCCGTGGCGCAGCGGTCAACACGCCTGCCTGCGACACGGATGGTCCCGGGTTCAATCCCCGGTCAGGTCAAGATGCAAAATGATCTTTTTCAGATTGACCTGGGTCTTGGATGTCTATCTATATAAGTATCTATTGTAAAATATAGTATCGTTGAGTTAGTATCCCATAACACAAGGCTCGAACTTACTTTGGGGCTAGCTCAATTTGTGTAATTTGTCCGTATATATTTATTTATTTATTTAGTAACTTTAAATTTAACCTTTTAGAGTCGACAACGCGAAGTTCAATTGGAAGCTCGAGCACGAAAATTGAAGGAATCTCTGAAGACAGGTGAACTAGCTAGCAGTCAAATAGCGCATCAACGCGATTCACTCCAGGCAGAGTAAGTCAATTGTTACCAATAAACATCATTATGAAAAATTGTGTATATGACATATTACATCCTGTGTTATAGAATAACGGAATTAAAAGAGCAAGTTGAAAATATGACCATTCAACATAAATCTACCATACAAGACTTGAAGGAACAAATAAAAGTTTTAAAGGAAGCCTTAGAAGAGCAAAAATGCAAAACGCGGTCGGAGTCTGAACAAAAGGAAGCTGCTCAACGGTCTCTTGAGGAAAGCAATAATACCATAGAAGAACTAAAAGCCAAAATAACTGAATTAGAAGATAGTAGACCAAATCCAGGTAAAACTAACTTATTATACTTATACCTACTGGCCGTGTGGTTCCCGGCAGAGTAGAATAGGACCACTCCAAGTCTTCCCATGGATGTCGTAAAAGGCGACTTAGGGAACACAAGCTAAACAGAGCTTTTAAACATCACAGAGACCTCTCCAACCCGTCTGGCCAACGTGGAGAGTGTAGGCCAAATCCTCTGACTGTTCAGGCTAATAGGTATATGGTTCTATAGTCAGAGAGGGTCGTGCTCCTGTAGTGGAGACTAAACAAGACTTGATGATGATATACCTACTATGATAAACGGAAGCCCACTTATGGTGCTCCCAACACTGCTGTTAATAGTATTTTATGCAACGGTATTATAAAAGGGGTCTTAAAAGGTAAATGGCCCGGGAAGCAATATGAGCCAATAAAGCGAGCGACTATCGCTAATAGAGGCGCCACGACCCTTTTAAGACTTAATTATAAACAGTTCCTACAATATATTTTCTACGACTTTCAAAAAAATGCAAATCTAGTATAACATAAATTTTGAGTGTGACAACCATGTGACAAAACTAACTCGAGGGAAATGTAAAAGTTGCAAAATTATGTCATTTGCACATTTTGATGTTCGCTTGACTCAAAAACACTATAAAAATAAGATTTTCTTAAGTTTGCAGCAAAGCAGTTAGTTATTTTGCAATCACGAAATCTAGGTTTTATAGTCTGTGGCTGCTAGGGGTATCGTTATAGCGACATAATAGAACGGCTGTACCGTACTTTTACTTATTATAATATCTAGCTCACCGTACTTGTATCATAATGTACTATTACAAACATTTTCTAACATTCCAATAAAATAACTTAGTTGAAATTTATGTTTTAAAGGTATTTGTCAGGCATATTTATAATCAGTATTAATTGCAATAGTTTTTTTTTTATTTTCATGTTATTATGCATTTTTATCATGTTACTTAGATAATGTTTGTAATCATTTTTAACAGCAGTGTGGGAGCAAAACGTAACTAACTTTTCTCTTACGTTACTCTACAGATTTACCAACGGAAAGAGAAATGGATTTATGGGCAGAGCTTCAAGCTACTAAAGACACATTACGAATAACGGAGGAAGAAGTCACGGCTTGCAAACGAGAAAAAGTCCGATTTTTGGAAACGCTCACTAAGATAGCGGTAACTAATATTATTTTCTCTATTTCACATTTTTTTAAGTTTTACATTGTAATTATTTTTCATTCCCTTTCAGTCTCACATACCTGATGTGTTTTTTACTTCATCGTCAAGGTAAAATAGTAACTGACACTAGTAAAATCATTCGCAGGAGACCGAGAACAAAGTAGGCATGCAACAAAAACTGGCTGCCGAACTACTGAGCAAAGAAGAAATAATCTCCAAAATGCAGGTTCAGACCAGAGAATTGACGAAAAATATTAAACTGAAGTAATTATCTGCAAAGTCTTGTAATAAGTATTGTTAACTACAACCTATAACAATGTTTAATTCTATTGTTATTTGTAGCGAACAGAAGGTTATTCAGTACGAACAGTATGTGCGAGATCTGCAATCACATAATCGATCTATGGTGATATATCAAGATGGTAACACTAACGGTGTAAGCTTCCAAGAATTGCAAGAAGAGGTATACCTAGCTAGCTTTATTTGAATCTTATTCAATTTAGATAACTGTTTGTTAGTTAATTAATTAAAATATTTTCCTGTTATTAGATAATGAAGCTCAGGATGGGCCTTCTCGAAGCTGTTCATCAAAAAGAGGAATTATCTGAAATGTTAATGCAAAAGGAACAGCAGCTTGAAGAACAAGACAAGACATCACGTGCCCAGGCAAGATTCATAAAGGTTACTTAGTCCTTTCCGTATCTGACGCACTGAGATAATAAAATCATTCAAAATTGTAGTAGGTATCTCGTATTTTTACAATTTTCAGTTTAGGCATTTAGACGTGTCAATATGTTCAAATATTCACCTAACTCACACGCACGTATTGTGAGATCTCAGGAGAATTAGCATAATAATTCTTCTTCATTTAAGTAGAGATGCATTATCCACAGATCACCAGATAAATTACCTGTTACTTACCTCTTAGTTAAGTCGAGCTTGCTTGTAAACTCACAGATCCAGGTAGCAGGTAAGTGACAGTCCCATTTTTAAGGCTGTCAGTCCCGCTGTCACCGGCATTGTTCGTAGCAAAAAATGTTTTAATCCCTAACTAAAATCTAGTAACTTGATCGAGTGTACAGGTCCGTGAGGAATTGATCAACATGTTGAAGAACAAGGAAACCGAGCAGAGTCGTGAGTTGACTGCGCTACAACAGGATCTTGAGCATCGAATGAAAATTGTAGATGAAGTGAGACCCTGTTTTTTTTTTCTTTTTATATTTGTTTACTATTTCGAGAGTACAGGAAATTAACAAACTTAGACACAAGTTACGAAATCTGATCTAACTAGTTTACTTTCCAACTTATTTCAGTTGTGTGTAGGAACATAAATTAAGAGCTGATATTTTTCAGGTAAACAAACAAATAGCCGCTAAAGCCGATGAGATTCAGGAGCTGTTTACCACGTTAGAGAATAAGCAGCAGCAAATACATCGGCTGGAAAAGATCGTCCTGGCGTTGGAGGAGCAGCAGCGGCGCGCGCAGGCGCAGCGAACGCGGCACGAGGAGAAGATAGCCGCGCTCGAACACGAGCTCGCGTCAGGTGTCAACAAGCGAGAGCGGTGAGTATCCATTTAGAGAGAAAAAATAAGGCACAGAATAACGGGAAATATTATAAAGAATAACTACGAGTAAGCAGGGGAAGCGGGTACATCTGGAGCAGATTTAGTACAACGAGCGCGACGAAACCTGAGAGAAGTTTGTGCAGTCCAAAAAGCAGTTAATTCATGGGCTGAAAAAGCTTGCATTGGCGCTAGAGGAGATAGAATTTGTAGTGCAACATACGCAATCTAGTTTATAGGTGGTAGGTATGAGGACTGGCTATTTGTCTGACTGTCAATCTGAAACTATGCAAGCCAAAAATAGCAATAGAAGATCAAAAACATAAGCTATGCATAAGTATGTTTGATGTTTATTTTCTTACGCATCTTTCGTCTCTATTGTTTCAGAAAATTCCTCTTCTTCTAAATTGGGTATGAAAGTAATTTCGTTATTCATCGTCTCCCTAGAATGAAAACAAGCCTAAATTTCTTCAATATTGTCTGTGTGAAAAGTGCCGTTTTGTTATGACTTTTTGTGACGTTTTCAATAAAAGGCGTACAAGTTTATCTATGTGTTATCCTTTTTATTTTTTATTTGATGCAGTTAGGTAGTTCTCGAACAAACCCAAATTAAAAAATTTCAATAAAATCAAACACAAAAGAAGAATTGAAGACTGCAAGAGCTGACATGATGTAGACCGAATGTGAGAGACATTCGGTCTACATCATGTTGGTCAAGTCGCGTGTCACCTCTGCTTATAATACAGGTGTCCGCCGGCAGATTTCATAGGTACTTCATAAAATTAAATATAACAGAATATGATTACAATGAAAATTATTTAGAAAAGAATAACGCGGATTTAATTTTTAAATATCATTCTACTGAATTGGTGCCTTCCTACCCGCAAACTGAAAATTTGTTTTTACGGTTCCGTCGCTGCCAAAAAATAGCCGGAAATGGCGAACCAAGCTTATGACGTGCATAGAGACAGGTCAGTTTCCGCGTTTATGGAAGACAGGCCACTTGGTGCTGTTGCGGAAAGAAGGGCGCCCAGCCGAGTCACCGTTAGCCTTCAGACCGATTGTGATGCTCGACGAGGTAGACAAGTTATTCGAGCGGATTGTAGCTAACCGGCTTATCCAGCACTTGGAGATGGTTGGACCCAACTTATCGTAAAACCAATATGGCTTTCGAAGAGGTAGGTCAACGATACATGAAATCTTGAGGGTGAAAACCTTGGTAGAAGAAGCTGTAGCTCAGGGTAAGGTGGTGTTGGGGATGTCTCTAGATATCTCCAACGTTTTCAACACTACCTTGGCCATGTATAGAGGAAGCGTTGCGGTACCACTAGGTGCCCAGTTACCTACATCGTCTGATGTGTCCATCGACATCTCCGATAGACAAGTAATATATCCGAGACAGGATGGCCAGTGTCACTGGGAGGAGTCGTGCGGTGTTCCACAGGGTTCCGTCCTCGGACCTCTCCTGTGGAACATCGGATATGATTGGGTTTTGCGCGGTGATAACATGCCAAGAATTGATGAAGTGTGCTACGCGGACACCCTGGTACTGGCAAGGGGAAAGATTTTCAGAGAGTCTGCTCGTTTGGCAACTGCTGGAGTTGCCCAAGTCGTTAGTAGGATCCGACAATTGGGCCTGCGTGTAGCTCTTAAAAACCGGAGGCAGTCTGCTTTCACGGGCCGTGAAGGGGCCCTCCTGCTGGATCATGTATCGTGGTGGGTAGGGTCCGGATTGCTGTAAAGTCTACGCTGAAATATCTGAGTCTCGTACTCGATGGCCGTCTGGACTTCACTCCATACTTTCGACAACTGGTGCCTAGACTAAGAGGTACTGCAGCTGCTCTGGGAGGGCTCTTGCCAAACTTGGTTGGCCCCGGTGCATCATGTCGAAGGCTATATGAAGATATTGTGCGATCAATGGCCCTATACGGCGCCCTGGTATGGGCTGGTATGGGCAACCTGAACAGCCGGAAAGCCACGCTCCTGCATGGACCCCAAAGGGTAATGGCAATCAGGGTGATCCAGGGCCTTCAGGCCTGAAAAGTTGAATTTGCAAAACGTTGAATTTAAAAAAAGTTGAATTCGCAAAATGTTGAATCCCAAGGGTATCGCACAATATCTTATGAGGCGGCTTGTGTGCTGGCAAGGTCACTGCCTTGGGACCTGGAAGCAAAAATTCTTGCAGCCGTCTTCCGCTGGCGTGAGGACCAGTTGTCTCAGGGTCAAAGACCAGCGCCAAAGGAAGTGGAAGGTTGCCGGCGTGAGCTACGCGCCGAGGCTATAGATTGGTGGATGGAAAGGCTGGCACGCCCTAATGCGGGCTGGCAATTGATTCAAGCTGTCCATCCCGTCTTTAAAGAGTGGGTGGCACGCCGACATGGTGAACTTACCTTCCGAATGACCCAGGACCTCTCGGGACATGGGTGTTTTGGAAGGTACTTGTGTAACGTGACTGGTAGGGAGCCGACTACAATGTGTCACCACTGTGATGACTGTGAGGAAGATACGGCCCAGCACACGTCGGAGATATATCCAGCCTGGAAAGACGCTCGTCGAGCCCTTGGCATAGTTGTGGGAGGTATTCTTTCACTGCCTGCAATAATTGTGGCTATGATAGGCAGCAGAAGAGGTTGGAGTGCGGTAGAAGCCTTTTGTGAAGCAGTCATGCTACAGAAGGAAGAGGCGGAGAGGGTACGTTTAGCCACCACGTCCCTACAGATCCGCCGTACAGGCTGGCCTTTGGACGACACCTCCCGCCATAACAAGTCGAGGGCGGCGGATGCGGGTACAGGTCCACCCCGCCCAGTAGTCGACAACCGTGTAAGCGCACAAGTGTTCCGTACGCTTAATACAAGGAGGAATAACAGAGATAATCCTCTCTGAAACAAAGCTGGGGCCTCCACAGGCCGGCGCCACCGGTTCTGCAGATGAATGACAGGGCCTAGCGTGTTTTTAGTGGCTACACCACATAACCACTTTATTATACCCGCAATAGAGTGCTATGCGAAGGTATTTTCATCCCGACCCAAAAAAAAAAAGTTTATAGGTTATGGTTACACATAGACCATCATGCGAGCGAGCGAGCGACGACATTGGTGCAAAAGCGACTGGTTTTGATACACAACTTGGTAATAGAAAGTAGGTTAGGTTATGGTTACACATAGACCACCAAATAAATTATGAGTTGAAACATTTCTTAGGAATGACATTAAAAGAAATATGAAAAACTAGCTGATGCCCGCGACTTCGTTCGCGTGGATTTTATGACTCCGGCATATTAATATACCTTCATACGAACAAACATACATAAGAAAATACTTGTAGCAGTGTTATAAAATTTTATGGCATTGCATTGGCTGTTGCTATATACTGGAGGGATAAAATATAGGATTCTTTTAGACTTTTTGAGCCACCGACACGATGATAAGAAGAAGACTATATACTCGTACTTAGCTAGCTCCAAGTGAGCTTAAGCTACTCCACTAAACTTTGAGGTATGGGCAGAGTCAGCCCTCAACCTATCGCACATCTCCAAAGGGCCTTCGTGAGGTACAGACTACGTGTTCAAGGCTTGAAGGAAATCAAATAATCATGTTTTGCCGTATGGGCTGAAAACTACGTTGCCAAAAAGGGGACCGCTGAGCGGTCACCAGTAATATGAGCTAATCGTACTCTACGCACTCTATGCCAGAGGAGAGTGTGAGTTTGTAAAATTGTCGGTATAAAATTTAACATAGTACTTAGTGTATCAGATGTTCTAAATCTTCGATTTTTTCACATCAACAAAAAATATAATCAGGCTGAACAACTTTTGCTACAACGTCATTTTTATATTTCCTATAGTTTACCTGGACCATTATGGTTCTGCGTCAGATGTTCCAAATCTTTATATTAAATACTTCAACAAAAAATGATCATCAGATTGAATAACTTTTGCTAAGGCGTCATTTATATATTTCTTATAGTTTACCGAGACCATTATGGTTCTGCTTGAGGTGTTCCAAATCTCAGATATTTTATACTTCAACAAAAATGCTCATCAGGCTTAACAACTTTTGCTAAGGCTCCACTTTTATATTTCTTATAGTTCAGCTGGACCATTATGATGCTGCATCAGGTGTTCCATTTTTCGAAATTATTTCTACTTTATATGTTGCCCCGGTTTAATAACTTTATAGCAAAAAAAGTTTCATTCGAATCCGTCCAATATTTCCGGATATAAACGTGATCATACATACAGACAGACAGACTGACAAGAAATTCTAAAAAAAATTTTTTTTTTCTATTATTCTTTTTAAGTGTCCCTCTATCCATTTCAGTCAAAAATACTAAATATATAGACAAAATATTTTTACTGTTTTAGTATATGTATAGATAACTCGCAAACATTTCTTTTGCAGTATAAACGTAAATTCCGATATTAGTAACAAAAAATTATGAACAAAAAAATATGAGGAAAAAAGAGTGATTATTATGAACACAAATAGGAAGCAAAAAAAATAAGAAAAAGATTATTATGTGACTCAATATGGAACCAGCAGAGACCGAGTCCCTAGAGCCAACAAATAAAATAAAAATCTAGTCGCTACGCATAAAATAAAGCAGTCGAGAGATAAAGTGAACTGTGCAATAAACGTTACTAATGTTACCGAATTGAATACACAAGGAGCTTCTAAACATTTTACAAATTATTTATTGAGGTACGTACTTACATTGATTTGACACAAATTTATTCCTGACAATTTGTGAGAAGTTTTCAGAAGTTTTCGCAAAAATCTAATTACTTATTACGACGTAGAATAAGGAGTCCGTTATTGTTGATATGCCCAATTGAGAGAGGTTTTCCTCGATGAGCAATGTTCGGACGAGGATGTATGGCGCGTTCTGAGAATCTCCCTCTCCAGTATTGCGCGCCGCTTCTCCAGCTGCGTGCGGACGCGGCCTTCCCTCTCCAGCTGCAGGCTTTGAGCCAGCACAGCGCTCTCCAGGCGAAGCACCCGCGTGCGCTCGGCTTGCAGGGCAGTCCACGTGTCTGCAGCGCTCGCGCATACCGACGATAACGATCTAGAGACCTGAAAATGATGACAATTATTCTGCCGTCGTATGAAAAAAGGGCACAACTAACATTTTTGAAAAAAATGAGATATACATATTTAGAAACAGGTAAAAAATGCGCATCTGCTCAATTTTTTGTAGAATTTTAACATTAAGGAATTCGGAGTTACAATAGGCGCAAAAGGCACAAATGGACTTATATTCATGTTTTGTTGAATGAAAAAGCATATTTATTTACTACTTATTAAATTGAAAAGGCACAATTACATAGTTGTGACTATTACTTAATTTAGGATTTTACAAAAAACTACGTTGAAAGGCACAACGTACAACATAACATAAAAGAAAGGCTCAAATGCCAGATGTGACCTGTTTACTTAATTATGCATATTGTATTTATTTACGTATAAAAGGCACAAATAACCAGTTGTGCCTTTTCTTTCAAACTCAAACTCAAAATATTTATTGCAGATAACTGTGTTACAAAGATGGTAAACAAATAAAAACAGTTTCAACAGTCTTACCCTTTCAGGTATGCAATATATGTACATACAAGTACAAGCAAAAATTAAATTTGCCAAATATTAATTATCATCACAAAACCGCTTGCCTATTATTATATTAGTATTATATTTGAAATATTCAGTCAAATCATAGAAAACATGGTCTATTAACCAAATCTTAAATTTTCGTTTGAATATAATATTATTTTCAATGCTTTTTAATTCAAGTGGTAAGTGGTTATATACTTTGATTAAATACCTGAGATTAATGTGCTCTTGTTATAAATATTATTATTATTGATTGGTGAATATAAATCATATTCATAGACATTTCTTTTTGCAAAATAGTGCATATTATTTCTAACAAACATACATATTTCTAGTATATATATATTATTTAGTGTGAGAAACCTTTCCTGATTAAAAAGTAATCTTAATGTTTCTGCTTGATACATATAGTACACTAGCTGATGCCCGCAACTTTGTTCGCGTGGACTATATGACTCCGGAGTATTAATTAACCTTAAAATATGAACTAAACATACATAAGAAAATACTTGTAGCAGTGTTATAAAATTAAATGGCATTGCATTGGCAGTTGCTTATACTGGAGGGATAAAATATAGGATTTTTTAAGACTTTTTGAGCCACCGACACGATAAGAAGACTATATATCTAGCTTCAAGTGAGCTTGCGCTACTTGACCAAACTTTGAGGTATGGGCAGAGCGCCTTCAACCAATCGCACATCTCCAAAGGGCCTTCGGAAGGGATGGACCTCGGCTTTAGGTGTTTTCTGTGTGTTCAAGGCTTGGAGAGACAGCAAACTCTCATGTTTTGTCGTATGGGCTGAAAACTACGTTGCCAAAAGGGGACCGCTGAGCGGTCACCAGTAATATGAGCTAATCGTACTCTACGCACTCTATGCCAGAGGAGAGTGTGAGTTTGTAAAATTGTCGATATAAAATTTAACATAGTACTTAGTGTATCAGATGTTCTAAATCTTCGATTTTTTCACCTCAACAAAAAATATAATCAGGCTGAACAACTTTTGCTACAGCGTCATTTTTATATTTCCTATAGTTTATCTGGACCATTATGGTTCTGCGTCAAGTATTCCAAATTTTCAAATTAAATACCTCAACCAAAATTGTCAGGTTGAATAACTTTTGCGAAGGCGTCATTTACATATTTCTTATAGTTTACCTGGACCATTATGGTTCTGTATGAGGTACTCCAAATCTCAGATTTTTGTATACCTCAACAAAAATGCACATCAAGCTTTAAAAATTTGCGAAGGCTCCACTTTTATATTTCTCATAGTTCAGCTGGACCATCATGATGCTACTTATAGCAAAAAGTTTCATTTTAGTCCAAAATACTAAATGTACAGACAAAATATTTTTACTGTTTTATTATATGTATAGATAATTCGCAAACATTTCTTTTGCAGTATAAACGTAGATAAAGATAAATAAGGGTATACATTTCCATCCTCTCCAACCCGTCTGGCCAGCGTGGAGAGTGTAGGCCAAATCCTCTGACTACTCTGGCTAATATATTGCTGTGGTAGTACAGAGAGGGTCGTGCTCCTGCAGTGAAGACTAAAAAAAACCGGCCAAGTGCGTGTCGGGCCACGCGCAGTGTAGGGTTCCGTAGTTGCGAATGACAACTTTGAGTTTACACTGTTTACACTCGCACCTCACAGTTTAACGACCAAAAACTTCTACCAATGACGATTGTATGAAATTTTACATTTTCCAGTAGATTTTATAAGTTAGTTGCCTATAACTTTTTAGTTTGCACTTAGTACCCAGCTCTGATAGTTTTCCTTTCAACTTCAGTATATATACTACTGCTGTAATTTTTTTCACGTATTCATATATATCCGTTTAGCAGATAGAGGGGGGGGACACGTACCTCTAACAAAAATTTGCACTTTAAAACCAAATATTTCGGACACGGATCCCTAAATCGATAAATGGTGTTCTCAACCTCACAATATTTTTTAAAGACCTATTTAACAATACCTCACACGATGGGTAAGTAGAGAAAAAAAAATTACTCCCACACTTTACTTGTATAAAAAATTTTTTTTCAAGATTTTTTTCTACCACTTTTTTGCCATGATTAATATCCATACCCATACCAAATTTCAGCTTTCTAGTACTTATAGTCTCTGAGTAAAACCGTGGACGGACAGAGAGACAGACAGACAGACAGACAGACAGACAGACAGACAGACAGACATGGCGAAACTATAAGGGTTCCTAGTTTACTACGGAACCCTAAAAAGACCTGATGGATGGATGGATGAATACATTTCCATAATATGCAGTGCGTGTAACTTCGATTGATGAATTTTCGGATAAAATGGAAAGAGCAAAGAGCATTACTAATATGGGCCTTCCAGTTTAGATGACAGTCAATGGTAACACCAAGAAAATTGTTATCTCCTACTTCTTTTACTGTAGTATCTCTCTCTCTTGAATATTTAGATTATATGAGTTTTTATTGTAACCACGGAAATTGTTATTGTTAAATTGACATGTAAATTTATATTTTTTAACCAGTCTATTGTAGATTTTAAAGTTGTATTTATTTCAGCTTGAAATGTATCCCTGTTATTACCAGTATCCTGAATAAAGGGCTATGCTCGGTGTTTCTCTGCGAGATCGAATCAGAAATGAGGAGATCCGTAGAAGAACCAAGGTCACCGACATAGCCCAGCGGATTAGCTCTTTGAAGTGGCAGTGGGCGGGGCACATAGCGCGAAGAACCGATGGCCGATGTGGCAGAAAGGTTCTTGAATGGCGACGACGTACCGGCAAGCGCAGCGTTGGACACCCACCGACCAGGTGGTCGGACGACCTAATAAAGGTCGCAGGAAGACGTTGGATGCAGGCCGCTTCCAACCGGTCATATTGGAAATCCTTGGGGGAGGCCTATGTCCAGCAGTGGACTTCTTGCGGCTGAAATGATGATGAATACTACCTTGCGGTACTCCAAGGATTACTGTCCCTTGCTTAGATTGCACTTCTTCCATGGTTTTATTGCTATAATTATATGTATCGATAACTGATATTTGTTTCCTCTCTGTCAAATACGATTTAATGAGATCATGTGCTACTCCTCGGATACCAATAAACTCAAGTTGCTTTAAAAGTATATCATGCCGGACGCAATCGAAAGCTTGGGACATGCTTGCTTAAGCTTGCTTTAAATTATTTACGATGAGAGGTGAGGAAAGGAGGGCAGGGTTTCAATGAAATGCGCCAGTTGTGCCTGCGATGTCGAAGCATTTAAGAAGAATAAGCGGGTGTATGACTTTGAAGACTTTTGCAAAGCTGTCTCCGATACTGGTCCAAATGCTGTGGTGAAAAAATTACTGTACATGATTTTTAAAATTTTGAAGACTGCTTTTCATCGTATAAATTACAAAATTCTATGCCACGAGCTTATCTGTTAATATAGAATATTTTGATTTATTTTAATATTGTGATTTAGAGTTTTTTACAGATTTTTAAGTTTGGCATTCAACTTATAAGTAAAAAAATTGATTTTTACTTTCCTTAGGTACCTATCTAACTTAAAATGTTTAAGAATTATTGAATTTAAGAATTTTACTGATTCCCTTTTTTTTCAAATTCATGTAATGATCTATTTGTCAGCCAAAATTTTAAGTAGATGCTTATCCCCAATGATTTAAATAAAAAAGTATTAAAGATTAATATTTTTTTTTTGTTTGAATTTTGGTGTTCTATAATGTGACTTGCTAAGTTATGTTTTAGTTATTTGGATAAGCTAACTAGGAATGGTATGACCATATGTTTTGCATTTTATTAAACTTTCTTCTTCTTCTGTTTTATAATATGACTTCTACCGAGATTTCAGTGATTCTGCCAATGTCCAGTAAATTGAGATACTACTATAAGTATCGGTGTTGTACGGTAAAGTTGTAACAAGTAGCATCAAAGATGGCGTATGTTCTTTGATGCCTCGTGGGAGCTTCTGATGAAAAGTCTAAAGTAGACTGTTATATGGACCCGCCATATAACAGTCGACTTTAACTATTTCACAAATCGTTCATGAGCACGAGCATTTATAACACCAATTTACACCAATTTCATATTATAAAGTTCACTAAAATCAATTTGTAAAATCCAAGGCAGATCCCAACCCCTTGACTTCCCACCACAAACTCAAAACTTTCTTAACATGATTATTTGTTATTTATTTTTTTGTGGCACACATTAGTTCTATTTAAATTAAAAAGGCGCAATTAGACAAATATGCCCTTTATGCCCTTGTTCTTTACGACACGATGACAAATTTGTTAGCAAAAGAAAGGCCACATTTGGTTAACTATGCCTTATTCTTAGTAGTAAATGGTATTTTTTAAATATTTTTTTCTTTAGTAGAAAGTTATTTTTTGAAATTATTGGAAAATTCATTATATTTAAAAAATTAAAAAGTTAAATATATAATAGTACTAACCTTTAAATATTATTATATAATCAGTATTTTTTTTTCTATAAAGCAATAGGTTCTCACACTATAGAGCAGAATATGGTGAAAACTTTAATCCTAAAAATCTCGGTTTGACCAAAATGATACATGCCCTTTTCTTCTACGACGGCAGTATTACAAGAGCAGCTATTACTATCTTAAATGGAGCGTCATAAATAAGGAAACCGGTAAAATTAAACCTAGAGACAACATTACTAAAATTAAATGCGGAGATAAGATTAATACCTCAACTAAAGATATAGCAAATACATTTGAGGATTTTTTTACCAACACTCCTTTAAAAATAACATCCAATACTAACTCTTGTCCAAAGCGTTCTAAGGAGCTACTAAAAAATAATAAATAAACATAATCGATGCATTCAAACAGCTAAACTCAAAAAAATCTGAAGATTACTGGGGTTGTCTGTTACGTACGTGAGTCATATTATAAATGTTATTGCCGCTGATTTGGCTTTTATATTTAATGAATGCATTGATGAAGGCATATTTCCTAATTTAATGAAAGTTAGTTAGCTAATACCATTATTTAAGAAAGGAGAAAAAACAGACCCTGGAAATTATAGGCCTATTTCTATACTGCCAGTTTTGAGCAAAGTGTTTGAAAAGATAATGCTTAACCAAATGCAACTTTACTTTAAAACTAACAACCTTTTCCATAGCCAACAATTCGGGTTCACTGGCGGAAAATCGACCACCGATGCAGGAGTAGCACTGATTACTCATATTTACGATACATGGGAGGGTTCACAAGATGCTATTGGAGTATTTTGTGATCTGTCTAAAGCATTTGATTGCGTTGATCATCAAACACTTTCGCTCAAACTCAGTCAGTACGGGTTTGAAAATAAATCTTTAGATTTGATTGAATCGTATTTAAAAAATAGGCCTCAGACTGTAGAAATTAACGGTGTCAAGTCAAACGGTACTAATTAAAAAATTGGCGTGCCCCAAGGATCGATCTTAGGACCATTTCTTTTTCTAGCTTATATCAATGATCTGCCTTACATGGTTGAGAATGAAGCGGGTATTGTGTTGTTTGCTGATGACACGTCTCTTATATTCAAGTTAGATCGACAAAGCGAAGACGCTGTCGCAGCAAATAACATTTTGACTAAAATTTCTTACTGGTTTTCAGCCAATAATCTATTGCTAAATGCTCTTAAGACCCAATGCATTAAATTTACTCTCCCGAACGTGAGGCAGACCAACGTTGATATTCTAGTAGACGGTCAAAAACTAGGTTTTGTAAATGATACTACCTTCCTAGGGATCACAATCGACTCTAAACTACAATGGGGTGCCCACTGCCCATATTTCTAAACTTTTCAATAGGCTTAGTTCTGCAGCATATGCTGTGAGGAGGATAAGACAATTGACAGATGAGGCAACTGCTAGGCTCGTATACTTTAGTTATTTTCATAGCTTAATGTCATATGGATTACTTCTGTGGGGAAAGGCAGCCGACATTAAAACTATTTTTATTTTACAAAAAAGGGCAATTCGTGCCATTTACGGCTTAGGCTCGAGGGACTCAGAGAGTTGTTTAAGGACATAAATATTTAAACTGTAGCCTCACATTATATATTTGACAATATAATGTACGCAAGAAAAAATATTTCTAAGTTTAAGAAAGTAAGTGATTTAATTGATAGACCCTTGCGTAACAATCATAGATTATTTCTTCCGCGGTTTCGGCTAAGCAGAGTTAGTGATTCGTTCATGGGGAACTGTATACGCTATTATAACAAATTGCCAAAGTCAGTCCTTGATATGCCTGATAGTAAATTCAAAAGTTATGTGAAACGATTATTATGTAAAAAGGCATATTACAGGACTGAAGATTACCTTACTGATAGCAATATTTGGCTTGAGCTTGGCGCAGACGCCTCGTTATTCTGTATGCACAGAAATATTACGTTTGGTACGTTCGGTACATAATATTTTATAATATGACATTTTTATTTAATTTCAATAATTTGACATCTTGCTATTTAAATTTACCTATTTAACATTTCAATGATGACATAAATTTTTCCAATTCAATTTTTATCATGACATTTAATTAAAACAATGCACACTCAGTCCACATATATATAAGTAGTTTATAAGGTCTAACTAGGATTGTGAGTTGACGTCGCTTGGAGAAAATGCGCTGTGCAGTTTGTTGCCGCTTCTTCTGCGCTCCGCTTTGGAAGCGGCCTAAACTTAGCCTAGTAATTATTGACGTCAACAAAAATTTTTTGTTGTAAAAATTGTAAACACAAATATGACAATTAATAAGTGTTCAAAGAAACCTATATTAAATAAACGATTGAATCTTGAATCTTGAATCTAAAGATAACAAGAATTTTAAAAGATCTATTTGGGTTTTGAGATGAAAATTAGGACAAATCTCGTCTCGATATATCAGTACACCTAATCAATTCGGTAGAAAAGCAAGTTAGTAATGCGTTTCCGCTTTATAAATACGTAGCCCTTAATATTTTTATTGAATCTGACTATGTTGCCTACCTCTGCATGGCTATTCTCATCCACTGAAAGCGCCGCCGATTCCGTGCCGCCTCCTTCCAGAAGAGCGCTGAGGTCTCGCCGCGCCTTCAGGATCCTCGCGAACAGCGAGGCAGCCCGCTCGTGTCTCTCCAGCATCAGCGCCCGGGAAGCTGCCGCTGTCACCAACGCGCAGCGCTCTCGCGTCAAGGTGTCCACTTGCATGTGTAGGTCTAACAACTAATAAAATAAAATAAAACATTATCACAGGCTTCAACATCCCACTGCCCAGGATCTCCTTGGCACTTGCTGTGGATCTATGCTAATACTACTGAAGATAAAGTGTAGGTGCAATTATAGAACATACTTATATGGCATTTATTTAACTTAACTAAAAATATGGTATAACAAAACTTTACATATAGAGTGATCCAAAACACATTTTCATCTTACCTCCGTTTGCAGTTCTTGATAAGGAATTTCTTTTGAATAACAATTATAATTTGTCAGGCGTTTGACTTCAAGTCGCAGTGACGTTAACTTAGTTTCGTATTGACAAATGCTCTGTCCCCTAGAATAGCAATAAAATAAATCATTCATCATCAGGCCTTTTTTAGTCTCCACTGCAGGAGCACGACCCTCTCTGACTACCAGAACCATATAGCCAGAGCAGTCCGATTTGGCCTAGACCCTAACGCTGACCAGACGGGTTGGAGGTCATAAATATAAAATAAATTATTACGCTATTGATTTAGGTTGTAGATGAAAGTTTACGTCCAAGTTGCGTTGCAACGTGTCGTGTGGGACCTAAAATTGTACATCTTCTTGGTATTGAAATGAAATGAATAGTTTTTATTCAAATTTTGGATCTCATGTATCACTTTTTGAATGTCATATTTTCCCAACAACGGTACCGACGGTACCGACCTTGAGAATCTTAGAAAATTTTGTTGTTTTACAAAAGCATACAAAAAGAAGGTAGTGACGCAATTTTTGCCCAACTTGAGTAGCACCAGTACAAGGGTTTTTAAGTTGCGACTTTGGTTGTAAAATAACTCTGGTGAGTCTTAACCAAACTAACCACGGAGTACCTATACATTATAGGTCCAAACAACATATTAAAAATATTTTTTGATTAAAACTAACGTGAGATATAGACATTATTAAAATACGTAACGACGGGTTACTCACGTAAATAGTCAGCTACTGGCCGACATGTTTCAGTGCGGATTGGGACGACACCGTGCGCGCGTCTCGATTCGCATTCGCCCTGAGGAAGACCTCCGGATGAGGTTTAAACCATGGATGAAACGTGTCGGCCAGTAGCTGACTATTTGTACATTTGTTTATTTGTTACGCTTTCACCGTATCTACTAAACCGATCCACATGATATTTTGCATACCGCCCGCGTCATATATAGCCTATGACCAGAGGGACATAGGCTATATATGACGCGGGTGAAGCAGCGGGTAACAGGTAGTTGTTACAATTTAACATTCAAATATATACATACCTAATAAAAAGTTTACTAATTGTACAATCTTTTATAGACAAACACTGCATGCACAATCACTGATTGAGTAAGTGTAACGCCTTAGCTACGCCAATAAAAACAAGAAAGTTTATCACCTAATCAAACAGAAAGCAAAAGAAACTAGAATCACTATTTTATTTCACTACGGGACTGAGGTAGAGTTTCGAAACTAATCTTATCATGCTTTTCTAATAGATAACTCACATTACTTTTTCATTTTCTTTTAGCTGCTGAATCATATTTTGCAATTTCGTAATTTTCTTCTCTCTCTCTAAAAGCTCCGTAGCCATTTTATCTGACAAACTGTCATCTCCTTCACCTTGCTAAAACAACCACGAAAAATTTCATTACTCAACCTTTTTCCGTCAGATACTTACTTACTTATACATACATTCATATTATCGTGCCTCTTTCCCATGGGAGTTAACAATAAATAAATAAATATATTCGGACATATCAAACAGATTGAGCTAGCCCTAAAGTAAGTTCGAGACTTGTGTTATGGGATACTAACTCAACGATAGAATAATTTATAACAAATACATATATAGATAAACATCCAAGACCCAGGCCAAATTATAATATATTAAATTTACGTATGAATAAGTAATATCTGCCAACTCCTGATGGCAGATATTACTTATTCATACGTAAATAAATACATAATTATTCGAATACATAACGGAATTATGATGTACACAATATAAAATATTATAACTTACTGCAATTTTGTTTAAGGAATGAAAAAAGCTGTCTTTGTCTGCTCGAGATTGTTTAAGTTCTTCTTCAGCTTGAGCCAGAGCTGCTCTTGTGCATTGCAGCTCTTTCCATATCTCTGTTTCTCTGTCAGTAGGCTCCGTCTCTTTAAATAATTAAAAATACAATAAAAAACAATACATAAATAGTAGGTAAGTCATATAACTGTTATTTATTATGTACGGATACCTATAGATGGCAAGAACTCAACGCAACGTTTTCGTTCTATTCCAACCAATTTTGCTGATCTTTCTCGGTAAACTTGCAACTGTTCTTCCAATTCCTTTATACGCTTTTCAAATCCTGGAATCCGACTCTCCGCCATTATCCGGGCTTTCTCCTATAAATAAGCTATGTGTCAGCGTGGAGATCAAAAATGTGAATGTTATAGAAAGTTGTAGAAGTTCGTGGCACCTGCTCCGCCAGCTTGGCCTGCAGCGAGTCGCCCCGCGCGCGCTGCTCCGCGTCCCGCAGCGACGCCGCCTTCTCCGCCGTGGCGGCTTGCTCGCGAAGTTCCTTCACCCTTAAAACGTTTTGGTAGTTTCTTAACTTCCATAACTGTTGGTATAATAATGAGACAAAAATAAATTTAAAAAACCTAAGCTCAAGAGCATCCCGCTGCCGAGACAGAGTCTCGATTGTGATTTCTCCAGTTTTGGACACCTCGATCAACTTCCTTGACCGCGCATCGTAACTCGTCTCTCGATGACGATACTGCAAAAGAATTATTTAAGGTCTATAAATAATATCAACAGTGAAACCGTAACACAATAAACCTGCTGACTTTGAACTTTGTTCCATTCTATGATAAAGGTAAGGTAAGCTAAATTTAACCGCTGTCCACAAAATCTACGGATTATCAATATCGATATCGAATAAGTATTAATAAGCATTAAAACATGAAAGAGAAACAAAAAGCAAGTAAAAAGTATGCGATTTCAGAATTCGATAGTTCGGATTCAGATCGCAATGAAGATTGACACAACTTCACTGCCTTCTGTGCGGATTGATGTGCGAGTCTGTTTACGAGTTGCTCGAGGTCCTTGTGCTTGCGGCGCGCGGTGTCCAGGTCGGCGCGCGTCTCCTTCAGCTGCCGCTCCAGCGTGGCGATGCGGCCGCGAGCCACCCGCAGCATGCTCTCCGCTGCCGCCACCACCTCCTTCAGGGACTCGCGCGCATTACGCTCTTTGTTCAAATCTTCAACGACTTTCTGTACAACCAGAAATCATTACTGCGATTAAGAGGCTTACATCAGCGAAACTAGCGACACCCTTTATTTAATTCTTGTACTCCGAAATAAGACCAAATTGAAAAAATCTACGTCAGTACTTCACTAGTAAATTACTTGTAGTATTTTCAATAGAACTTTTCATCAATATCATCATTTCAGATTGAGAGATCATCATTTGAGATACCGCCAAAAGTGGCCGCTTTTCGCGATAATCAGTCAAATCAGTAGTTGTCTAGATTTACCAAATGCAAAATAATTAAAAGCAATACAAAAAATACTACAAGGCATTTAGTTATAAATAAATATAATAATAATCATAGAACTGACGTAGATTTTTTCAATTTGATCTTATTTAGCAGTAAAAGAAATAAAACTAGGGGTGGCGCTAGTTGGCTGGTCTAAGCGCCTTAAATTTGTAGGATTTAGTAAATTTAAATACAAAAGTTAGCAGACGGACATTTTTCTATGTTGTATATAAAAAACAGGACCGCGGATATCGAAAAATTTAAACAAAGAAAGAAAAATAATTTTATAAAGTTGGTCTTGAAAGTTGCTCCAGTCCACATGTGCAAGTATCGGATGAGGAAGTATTTGACATGTTAAAAAAAATAATCCCGAAAAAGGAGCAGGTAGAGATGGTATTCCTCCCCTGTTGTGGGTGTGCGAAATCATTAGCGTTACCCGCTTCAATTATATTTAACAGGTCGCTGAAAGAGGGGATTTTCCCAAGCACATGGAAAAAATTCCTATCCATAAAAAGGGATCCCGCAGTGAAATAAAAAACTACAGAGGTATTTCTATTCTGCATATAATAGGCAGACTTTTGGAATGTATACTTTATAAACACTATATTGTATAGGTGTGTCTCAGCATCAACACGGGTTTTTGAAAGGGCGGTCAACTGTTACAAATTTGGCATGTTTTACGGAGTTTCTATTGTCAAATATGAACGTGGAGGGCAGGTTGACGTGGTCTACACTGGTTTCGAGAAAGCTTTCGACAGGGTAGATCATGCCATCCTTCTGAATAAACTCCAACGTCTCGGAATACACAGCGACTTATTGCGTTGGGTTCGTTCTTAGGTTCTTGCCTGTCTAATCGTTCTCAGGCAGTTGTAGTAGGGGGCTATAGATCTGATTTAGTTAATATTCCTACAGGAGTTCCTCAAGGCTCCCATTTGGGACCATTGTTATATAATTCTTATCTGTGGGATATTGACACTTGCTTTCATCATTCAAATTATCTTATGTATGCTGATGATAAGAAAATTTTTCTTAAGATAGTACGTTCATTGTCAGTTGTTCAGGATTGTCTTTTGGTTCAAGATGACTTACTTAAATAGGTTATATTATCATTATCAACTTAATAACATTACAGTGAACACTCAAAAATGCGAACTCATAAGTTTTACACCTAAAAAAACCAATAACATTTGATTACAACTTTAGCGAAGTAAAAATTAATCGCAGTAAAACAGTTTGGGATCTCGGAGTTATTATAGCCTGTAAATTAACCTTTTCTGAACTCATAGATATGATCACGGATAAAGTATGCTTTATCCGTGATGATATCTATGTGTTACCACAACTTAGAATTTGTCTTGCGAACGTGTAAAGATTTTCAGAGCTTGGAAGCCATTAAGTTAGTCTATTATTCTTATGTGCGAAGTGTCCTTGAATATGCCTCCCCTATATGGGATCCACATTATGTAGTTTACAAAAATCTGTTAGAAAGTATACAAAAAAGTTTATTAAATTTTTACTTACCTTTCCTTTTTCTTACTAGTAGACCCACAGTAGACCCTTACTATATACGTTTTTTAAACGATTACATATTTAAAAAACCGGCCATGTGCGTGTCGAGCCACGCGCAGTGTAGGGTTCCGTAGTTGCGAATGACAACTTGGAAATGATTATTTTCAAAGATTTAATTTATTATAAATATAATATGATAAAGTTTTTAATAATAATTTTATTTATAACTCCTTTATGTTTAAAAAAAATGTTCTGCTTGGTTCAAATATTATTATTTTTAATAATATTTTTATTTATAAATTTAACTGTTATATTAGGTAATTATTGTAATTTAAGTTATATATATTCTTGTGATATAATTTCTTTTGAGTTCACACTGTTCACACTCGCACCTCACAGTTTAACGACCAAAAACATGTAACTGCTGTAATTTTTTTCACGTATCCATATATAACCGTTAAGTAGATAGAGGGGGGGGGACACTTACCTCTAACAAAATTTTGCACTTTAAAACCAAATATTTCGGAAACGGATCCCTAAATCGAAAAATGGTGTTCTCAATCTTACAATATTTTTTAAAGACCTATCTAACGATACCCAACACGATGGGTTTGTATAGAAAAAAAATATTACTCCATCTTTACTTGTATGGGAGCTACCCTAAAAAAATTTTTTTTCGTGATTTTCTTCTACCACTTTTTTAACATGATTAAAATACATACCCATACCAAATTTCAGCTTTCTAGTACTTAGTTCCTAGTTTACTACGGAACACTAAAAATGCTAATAAATATGACAAAAATTACATGATAAGCAGGAGAGCCTTCAGGTATGCGCTCCTTAATGTCTTCGCCTTCTTTTTTGCACAATTCGTCCAGTTTGTGTTGCAGTATTAAATTGTCTTTTTGTAATCGCTCAATCTTCTTTACCATCGCCTCACGATCTAACCATGGGATCCTGTTCGATGATCACAACAAATCAAATATGCTACACTAGTATCCATGTTTATTTTCCCTTTATAAAAATTATATCCTTTATACATAAATACTATCACGTCTTTTTCCCTTGCGGGGGAGACAAAGCCCAAGTCTATAAAACCTAAAGGCCACAATAAGATGTTGGTGAGCTTGTGGGTGGAGAATGGAATCAAAATAGTGATAGGTTGCTAGCCGCATCGTCTATTGACATGATCAATACGCCCATTCCCTCGATCGGCTTTTACGATCTGCGCGGGAAGAGAAGCAGCTGGCGCCTTCTTACGTTTTTTCTTTTCTTCCATACCAGCGTGGAAAATATACCTATTAACCTTTAGGTTAATGTCCATCTGATCATAAAATCTACCCAAATATCTGATCAATTGAAGATAACACTCATTCATATGAATAGTACTTACTTAGCTAAATCTATACAGTAGTTAACTTTTGACTTTAGATTTTCTGCTATTCCCGCCAATAGTCTATGCAGTTTTTCAGTATCGGTGTCCCATTCAGCACATTTTGCATTCTGAAAAAAAAAGCACCTAACCTTTATCAACAGTAAAATACTGATAAGGATGAACCGGTTAATCCGGTTCATCCTTATATTTTATCACGAACAGAAGCAAACAAATAAAAAGACAAAACTAATCAAAAGCCGGCCAAGTGTAGGGCATTGTAGGGTTCCGTAGTTGCGAATGACAACTTTGAGTTCACACTGTTCCTCACCTTGCACCTCACAGTTTTAGGGTGCTCCTTGGCCAATTCGACTATTTTTAACCTCTATAAAAATGGTCAAACATAAAGCATATACTAAAAAAAAAACATATATTGTAGAATGGTTTTTAATCTTTACTTGCTGAGGAGAACTTTTTCTAAAGTTCATAGTTTTTTTAGAAAAAAAAAGTACCGCATACATCGATTTTTATTGCAAATATTCATAAACTACGTAACTCTTTGTCTTAGAGTCACGCCATTTTAATGTTCAATACAATACCAATCAACCTACAAAGTCTCCCCAGGAATTTTTATTTTACAGATTATTCTTTTTTTTAATATCAAATTTATGTTATTTAATATTTTGAATGCGCGCGGGCGACGGGTGGCAGTCGCCCGCTGACTTTCTGACGGGGAACTAAGATTCAAAACTCGGCCCATATCCTGAAGGTCATTAGCGCATGTACATGTACAAGCCTTAACGACCAAAAACATCTAATAATAAAAAAATTATGAAATTTTACATTTTCGAGTAATTTTATAAGTTGGTTGCCTATAACTTTTTAGTTTGTACTTAGTACTCAGCTCTGATAGTTTTCCTTTCAACTTCAGTATAATATACTTCTAATGTAATTTTTTTCACGTATCCATATAAAACCGGTTAGCAGATAGAGGTAGGATACTCACCTCTGACAAAAATTTGCACTTTAAAACCAAATATTTCGGAAGCGGATCCCTAAATCGAATGATTAATATACATACCCATACCAAATTACAGCTTTCTAGTACTTATAGTCTCTGAGTAAAACCGCCAATGGACAGACAGACATGGCGAAACTATAAAGGTTCCTTGTTTACTACGGAACCCTAAAAATGATTGATAAATAATTTGTTACTAACATTGCGATATTTAGCTCGTATCAAATTGAGGAGCTCTATGCGTCGCGCCATTAATTCTGCGCCCACTCCCAAAACTTCTTCGGGTATTTGGTTCAATTGTGCGCTCAATTGCTGTAAAATTTGTATACCTGTTGGAAAAAAAAATTAAAACAAATTTACGTGTATTTTCCAGTCAATGCAATATGTACATTGATAAATTTTCATGCAGTTTAGCTACTCCTACGCTAGCTTTTCACTTATCTCATCATAAGTGAGTGAGATAAGATCTTTTGTATCATCATTATCATTTCGTGTAGGTGACACGGTCAGTCGACCATGCACACCCTGGTGTCAATACTACCAATACTATTTCGTTTCTTAGATTTTAAATAGCAGAAGGTACATGCGGCGACCAGTCCATCTCGAACTTGTGTTTCCTTGGAAAAAAGTAATTGTCGAAAAAAAGGACTGACAGCCACTGGACAGCAGTTTTTGAACCAACAGCGCTACTCATTATTTGCCCGGCCCACTTGCAGCGTAGATAATTTTCTGGGTAAGATGAGAGCAACGTACTAAAAAGGCCGCTTATATCCGGGTTAAGCGGTAGGTCGAGGTCTTCCCGCACCAGCAGCAGCAGGTCGTGTGGCGGCCACCCCGTTACGGACACCACACGCAGATCGCCCAAGGTATCGTCTTTGGTGCATATTCTCGTCTCCGCCTCTCTTAACGCTGCATACAGCTCTATCACAGCGTTCTGTATTAACAACCACTATTAGTATCAGGCTTTATTACTGTTAGCCTGAACATTACACAATATTAAACAGTAACTAGTAGGTACAATCATATTATACGACACAAAAAATTAAAACGTGTACGCAATCTTACTTGTTGTGGAATTAAAGCTTTTTTCAATTTGAAGAATTCTCTTTTCTTAGCAGCCACTGAACGCGAAATTTTTCCTGACATTGCCTGTATTGACGCCTTTTCTGGAACAATCAATAAATGGTTAGTTCTACTCGTAGAACAATCATCAAATTGACTAAGCATTGCTAAGAGCATTTGTGTGTGCAACCGCTGTGTCATACCAACCTTGTTCGAAACCAGTGTGTTCGTTGATGCTGCCGTAGCTGCTGTGTTGAGTTTCGGGTGTAGATGTAATTGAATCAGCCATTTTCTCTATTGATTTTCTTGATTGTTCCTAAAGGACAACAATATAAAGTTATGATCCAATCAAGAAGTTTTATAAAACGGTACAACGTAATGCACTCCTCAACATATAACCATATATATAAATATAAACCCTGACCGATATACGTACCAACATCAGAAAAAAAAATATTATACGTTTTTATGTAACAAAAATTAGGAGATGCTATCTCAGGTGTTTACCATCGAAGGAGATAAGCTCTGGCATCTTCTGTCGGTAGCGGCAGCCCTTACATATGGACTCTGAAATAAAAATAACAATCGGAAAAAAAATTGATCACAACTTTTATATTGGAAGGTACATATTAAAAATATATATTTCTAATCGAAATTACATATTTTGATACTACTTATATTCACTATGGTCTATAACACAGTATAAAAGTATAATACAGCTACTTTAACTTTATAAGCATTGGGCAAATCGTACCCATGTCAAGATTAAAATCAAATTATTCATGATTTAGGAGGCAGAATTCTCAGAAGTCTGGCCAGGTTAGAACATTATCTGGACTTTATCAAAATTCTCAAAAATATACAGCGTGGAAATTGACTCTCGACATTCTCTTAAGGCGAGGTGAGTTCACACACTAGCGCCACCCAGCAATTAATTCATTTACTCCTAAATCAAATCAAATATAAAAAATCTAATAGCTGATTGCCCTAGTAAATTACTTGTAGTATTTTTTTTTTTTTTACTTTTCATAGATATTACAATCTAAGTTTAAGAGAACGAATTTTTACGGCCAAAAGTGGCCACTTTTGGCGTTAAAAATTCGTTCTCCTTATTCATCAAATTAAAAATAGTAAAAAATTGTACCAATAATACTACAAGTAATTTACTAGGGCATTCAGCTATTAGATTTTTAAAATTTGATATGATTTAGGACTTATAGAATTAATTGCTGGGTGGCGCTAGTGTGTGAACTCACCTCGCCTTAAACGGGTGATTTAGATCGTCAATATAAACAAATTTTTCTAAGGGACTAATGCTGGAAACTCGATTTTTTTTTTACTTTGCTTTAGCACAATCCAGAGAATCTTGGAAGAGCGGAAGAGAGTGAAAGTTGCCCAAATTAATTAAATTAATACTAATTGACCGAGCAGCTGGGCACTATTGTATAAAAAAATGTCAAAACATTTTTCTGAGTTTGACAAAGATTTTACGGCCAGCCGCCTACCTGACGCCACTTCTTAGGTGTGATAATGAAGCATAAATATTCGCTCGCATCAGGGGCCCAATTCTCGTTTCTATAGAGATGACAAATCTCTATAGAATTCGATAAAAATGTCGAAGATTCGATGTCGAATGAAAAATATCATTTTTGCTATTCTGGGGCATAGTAGACATGATATTTTCACATCTCTACTGAAAAACGTTCCGTATTGCTCGATTGTGCCAGATCATAATCGATAAAATATCAATTCATTTTGAAATTATTTCATCATCATCATCATTTCAGCCGCAAGAAGTCCACTGCTGGACATAGGCCTCTCCCAATGATTTCCAAAATGACCGGTTGAAAGCGGCCTGCATCCAGCGCCTTCCTGCGACCTTGTTCAGGTCGTCTGACTACCTAGTCGGTGGGCGCCCGACGATGCGCTTGCCGGTACGTGGTCGCCATTCGAGAACCCTCCTGCCCCATCGGCAATCGGTTCTTCGCGTTATGTGCCCCGCCCACTGCCACTTCAAAGAGCTAATCCGCTGAGCTATGTCGGTGACCTTCGTTCTTCTACGGATCTCCTCGTTTCTGATTCAATCTCGCAGAGAAACACCGAGCATAGCCCTCTCCATAGCTCTTTGAGCGACCTTGAGCTTTCTTATGAGGCCTTTTATTATATTTCTTATAGTAAGGGACCACGTTTCGGACTTGTAAGTCATCACTGGTAACACACATTAATTATAGTTCGTCTTTAGGCACTGAGGTATTTCGGACGAGAAGACACTACGGAGCTTCCCGAACGCTGCTCAGCCGAGTCGGATTCGACGAAAGACCTCATCCTTGAAGCTGGAACTTCCAACCTTGATCAACTGTCCCAGGTAGACATATTGGTCTACAACTTCAAGGATAGAGTTCCTAATATAAACCGGTATTGGCGCAACATGGATATTCGACATGATCTTCGTTTTATCCATGTTCATTTTAAGGTAGTGGAATAGCTTTCGTTCTTTGCTCCTGAACTCGGACTGACATGGTGGCGTTGCTGTATAGACACTACACTTCGATATACCGATAGTCAATGCGACACCGCTGGAGAGACTGAAGCACAGCCCATGTTTCGATCGAATCAAAGGCTTTCTCATAGTCCACAAACGCTAAGCATAGTGGCCGGTTATACTCCTTGGTCTTCTGTATAACCTGCCGCAGCGTATGGATGTGGTCTTTGGTACTGTAGCCTTTTCGGAAACCGGCTTGTTCGGAAGGCTGGAAGGCATCAAACCTGTTCGCGAGACGATTTGTGATCACCCTCGAAAACAGCTTATAGACGTGGCTCAGGAGCGTGATGGGTCTATAATTCTGCAATAGGATATTGTCACCTTTTTTGAAGAACAGCACCACCACGCCCCTGTGTCACGCCTCTGGCGTCACACCCTCGAGCAATACGGAATTAAAGAGCCTCTGAAGGACTTTCAGTACCGGCGTTCCGCCCGCTTTCAGAAGCTCTGCTGTGATTCCGTCCTCGCCCGGCGCCTTGTTGTTTTTAAGCTGCTCGAGGGCAATCCTAATTTCGTACAGGCTGATGTCCGGGATGTCTTCGGTATAGTGTCGGGTTAGCTTGGCTCTCGGATCTTTAGCCAAGCTGACAGTGGGTTTAGCAAATGTCGTATACAACTGTCCGTAGAACCTCTCGATCTCTCTCAACACCTCGGCTTTTGTCGACGCCACTTTGCCGTCCTCCGTCTTCAGCTTACTCTGCCCAATAGACTGCACTTTTGCAAACACTTCGGAGGCCTTATTCTGCTCTATTGTCTCCTTTATACGTTCAGTATTATAGGAGCGAATATCGTGCCGCAAGGACTTTTGGATCTGTCTATTCAGCCGCCGATGAGCGTCAGCGTCTTCGGAGGTCTGCAGCGCCATGGATCGTCGTTCAGCCATCATATCTAGGGTCTGAGAAGAGATTATATATTTTTAGAAATTATTTATTTCTGTAATTTATCGTATTAAATGGAAAAATATCTTTGTAAAAAGTATTTTTTTACGTTTAATAATAATATTTTATGGCTTTGTCTTATTTTTCATGCTAATAAATGTTAATAATAATAAAAGTTTTCATACTTTTGATGGCGTGTGTGCATAAAACGAAACGCATCATCGCAATGCGCTATCAATGAAACGCGCGCTTTCTGTTTTTGTCAGAACATCTTTCTTGTTCCTATTTAACTTAATTTATGAATTATAAGTTTTACTGGATGTGTTTTCCTTGTAATTTGGGTATAGATACGCTAACGTACGCGTCTACTGTGCCTATTTGTTGGACGGGGACACATCTACACCTTGTTGGAAAAAATGAAATATCTTTTTTCACTCAGAAAATAGTCTGTGTCTGCTGGATAATTTGATAAAAAGAACTTGAAAATGATGGAGTCCGTGACCAAAGGTAAAACATACGACGTATTCTAATAGTAATAGGTATATCTATGTATAACTACGACTTACCAAACAAGTGTTTTAAATTTGTTTTCTCATTTCGATCACCCATGGATCACCCAGTGAAATTCTTCAAAAACTACAGCCTTATAGATATAGATTGTAGCTCAAATTTCCGTTCCCTTTTATCTTAAGTTTTGTCTCATTGTAATATAAAATAAAAAAATAAGTAAAACAAAGATACCTACTTAATCAAGATAGTTTATAAATAAAAGAAGTAAAATTGTATACTATCTTTATCATCATCAAGTCTTTTTTTGTACCACTTATCAGAGCAGTCAGATGATTTGGCCTACACTCTCCACGCTGGCCAGAGGGGTTGAAAAGGTCTCTTTGATGTTTTGTTTAGTTCGTGTTTCTTAAGTGAGTAAGCTGTGTAGAAGGTGACTAACATCCACAGGAAGACTGAGTGGAGGAATAGGAATTCTACTTTGCTTGGATGTTGTATACATAGATTTTTCTGTTCTAATGTTATTAAATTATGTTAAATACCTAAAATTTTTCATTAATTAGCATTATCTTTTTATTTTCAGTTTCTCGCAATAAAGGTGTCAAAATAACATGAACATGAGAAAGATGACTTGGAAATAAAACAAAACAATCTGGAACACTTGTAAAATCATAAAAATCTGCAAATAATTAATACATATTGGAGCGTAGATCAAAAAATAAACATTTAAATACCATATAATGACATTTTATTTATGAAGTTCCAAATTTTAACAATGTCTGAACTTACAAGTAGTATTTTTAACCAACTTCTGAAAAGGAGGTTATCAATTCAACTCATGTGTATGTAATATATAGTCAGATTTATCCAGTTTTTGGATATGTTAGTCTATAAACAGTATACTATCTTCTAACCATGTGTGCCAAATTTCATAAGTGTTTAATATTTGTCTGTTTGTTCTCACACATCTCAAACTAGCAGTGGAATTGCCAAAATTCTTTTGAACTTGTCTTAAGTAAAGTAAAGTAAAGTAAAATAAGTATAAGATATTACCATATAAATTGCATGCTAAATACTTGCATAAAGTTTATATCAAACACTTAGAATCTGCAGTAACTGAAAGTAGGAATTAGATATGCCATTTGGTATTAACAAAGTTTCTCACACTAGGCTAAGCCTGCTAAGTTGGTAGGTAGTCTAACTTTTAAGGAACAAAGTTTCATCAAAATCTGTTCATTCGTTTTGGAGATAGTTTTTTGTTTGTTTGTTTTTCGTATGTGTAAGTGGCCAACACTGGTGTCAGATTTTTCAAGCTGCCTTAAGGCATCTGACATAGCTTAACCACTGCCATCAACGATGACAGCCGGGACCAACGGCTTAACGTGCCTTCCGAAGCACGGATGAGCTCGAGATATTTTTATGCCACTTGCGGTCACCCATCCAAGTAGGGACTGCACCAGGGGTTGCTTAACATACGTAAGCGCTCACAGAGCTCACACCCACTGGACCATCGGGTGACCAGATAGTGTTAAGTGTCAATAAGTCACTAGGATAATTGAAGTTTGTTCTTTATTATTTTATAATAACTACTTGTAGGGATACATGTCAGTCTTTAATTCTTTATCAGCTAGAGCTACTAAACATACATGGCAAATTTCATAGGTGTATATTGTATGTTTGATACGCACAGTTATCTCAGAAACCATAAGTCAGTTTGTAAAATTCTTGTTTTTGTTGGACTAGGCTTAATCCAACTTAGGGAACAGTGCAAGTTTCATCAAAATCGTTTTTGAGTCTAAAGTGTGTACCTATCAGTTATTGGGAAAAATTTGGTCTAAAAAAACCTAACTTCATATTTGATGAAATTTGCTCTTTCCCTAAGTTGGATTATAGTTATAATCCAACAAAAAAAAATTAACAATCCTACTAATAGTTTCCGAAATATTCGCAGATAAACAAACATTCATGCATACATACATGTTGAGAAGCTAATAATGAATGACTAACACTAACATATACAAAACTCATGCAATTCTGACATATTACATACAAACGAGTCGAATTCATAACCTCTTTTTTGAAGTCAGCTGAAAATCATTGACAAAATATCGAAGTTATTGCATGAGACATGCCTTGTCGAGTGCTGCCGACCACTCGATGCATATCGAGCGCTGGGAGTCGATAAATATCGACTGTGATATAGCGAGAATACAACGAGAATAACACAATTCGATATCCGCCATGTTTTTTCGGTATATATCATGTCGAGCGCGCGAGAATCGCCCCCCAGGAATCGAACCCGTCGTGTAGCAGGCTGTCACGTCAACCGCAGTGGTTTATGGTGGGTTTGACGAAAGCCGTCAATTAAGTACCTATATTATAAGAACCAGTACCTTTACGCATTGTTTCTCTTTGATTGGTACTCACCCGTGGTCTGCCAACCGATGGGTTCATGGAATGTGCTCGCTTGTTAATGGTAGGCCGTATGCGTTTCTTCAGTATGGCCGCCGCGTCCGTATCTAAATGATGAAAAAAGAGGATTACTTATCTTATTTATCAATTATTTCAAATTTTTGTCAAACTTTGACTTCATTTTTTGTAGTAAACAAGCACGGGCCTTGATAGATATACCTAGTATACCTACTATCTATACAAGTATAATATTCAGGACATGGACAACGTAACGTACTTTTCCACTTGGATTAGTAGCAATCTTGGCCGTGCCCTCTTTATTGGTTAATACGATAAACGTACAATTTAAAGGACACACGTAAACTGTAAATATACATACTTATTAGCTATTGTCCGCGGCCTTGCCCGCGTGATATTTAACCTATGTGCTTCTCAGTACTCTAACCTATGTGTATGCAAAATTTCATGATGATCGGGCCCGTAGATAGGGCTTGAAAGCATACAACTCACTTTCACAATTTATAATATTAATTGGGATTGGGATATATACTATGTACGAGTATGTATGTCTAAACTGACATACGGATGCGAGACTTGGACACTAACTAAAAAGCATTTATCTACTCAGAAGGTGGCTCAAAGGGCTATGGAAAGCTTCATCTGCGAGTCGAAACGCAGAGATCAGGAGACGATCTGAAGTAGTTCGGGTTAGGCAAGTTAGGTCGTTGGGGAGAGGATTGCCCAGCTTAAGTGACAATGGACTGGACACCTTATGAGATGCACAGATAACTGATGGAGTCAACAAATTTCTGTCTGGCGTCCGACAATGGGATATTTAAAACCAGGAAAACCGAGGACGCGTTGGGAGGGTGACGTTTCAAAGGTGGCTGGCAAGTCCTGGAGAAGAGAGAAAGAACAAAGAGATGGAAGAAACTGGGAGAGGCCTTTGTCCAAATATGGGCAACTAATGGCTGAAGATGATGATGATGATGGGATATATATAGCATAGATTGAAGTTCATTAATTTCTGTGAAATCTTTAAAATGCGTGGTAAACGTGGCACCCTTGGAGTCTTTACCAAAGGAGGAAAGATAAGTTTCTCGAACGTGTGAACCGACAGTGACGGTGCAGTAGAGTTGCCTTGAACAATATTGTTTATTACACCCACCATGTTGTAGTAAATATCAAATCTCATGTTCAAAGTGTACTTGGAGGTAAAATGCATACCCGAACGGCCGGGGGATGTTCGCACACTTGGCATAAGTCCTGATTTCAGCATCGTCCTATCTGTTTCTTTACTTTTTTTTAATAATTTTGTAATAAATAAATAAAATGAAAACTGAGAATTTCGTAAATATCGTCTATTTTGACATATTTAAAAAATAAATAGAAGAATAGACCAAGTGGCATAGACGAAATAAATCTATCAATCTTTGGCGCATTGTAGACGTCCGGTACGGAGGCCGTGTTGCTCGAAGATTGTAGAATACAAACTACTTATTTTAACTTTCTAGGCTCTAGTACTCCGAGTGTACACTAGAAACTTGACTCTGGGTTTTGCGAGGTGTGGGGTCTACGAATAAGTAGTGGGGTTTAGCATTCGTACTCAAGCAGAAAGCTTAAGTGCGAATAATGGCAATAATAAGTTTATGGTGAAAGAATACCAAGCGGAAATATTTCTGTGATAATGTCATAGAATCTTTTTTGAAAATTTTGTAGAAATCTCTATTCATAGGGTCTGGCAAAAAATAAAAGCGCTTCTCCTTCAACTTATAAATGTTCTCGAAATGAGTTTAATAATCATTTTTCTTCATCGTGTTCTCTTGATCGTACAAAAAAAATGGACAACCATCATTTTATAAAATGCTTCCAAAGCCAAACCCCACATTGACTCCTTTTGCTTTTCTCAAACAAATGAGGATGAGATTTGTAAATTTGTTCTGTCCATTATAAGTTTACCTAAAGCAGTAGGGTGCGATGATGTGCGTCGACAAATGTTTATCATGATTTTTTATATAATCCTGTCAATCTTAACACACACTATAATTTTTTAATTAATCACTGGGTCTTTCCCATCCCTGTGACGAAAAGCTTTTATTATTTCCCTTCCTAAAATTTCCTCTCCTCAATTTTTGATAAATTTTAGGCCAATATCTGTTCTATTCTAGAAGCTGTAGTAAGTAATAAATAAATAAATAAATATATAGGGACATATCACACAAATTGAGCTAGCCCCACAGTAAGTTGTGAACTTGTGTCGTGGGATACTAATTCAACGATACTATATTTTATAACATATACTTATATAGATAAACATCCAAGACCCAGGCCAATTTGAAAAAGATCGTTTTCCATCTTGACCTGGCCGGGGATCGAACCCGGGACCTCCGTGTCGCAGGCTGGCGTGTTGACCACTGCGCCACGGAGCTCGACATGTGACAAGTGTCTTATTTTATTTTCTCTAACTCTCTCCTCACTCCCATTCAGTCGGGATTTTGTCACGGGCACAGTACGTCTACTGCACTTCTCAGAGTTACCAAGGATATTCGTTTGGGCATGGAGAATACGTTAATTACCATTCTTGTTTTAACTGACTTTTCTAACGCCTTCAACATGGTTGATCACTATATTCCCTTTGCCATCCTCCGTCAGCTGCAATTCTCATCCTCAGTAATGGATTGGTTTTCAACAAGTCTCCGCGGCCTACAGCAAGCAGTTCGTTTGGACCGCAAACTGTGTAGGTGAAATATATTTTCTACGAGAGTTGATGCGAGCAATGGAAACAACAAAATTCCACTTTGTACCACAAAGTGGAATTTTATCACCTTTACTATTCTCTCTTATTTTAAATCTCCTTTTCGCTTAAATTTTTTTTTTGTTTCCATTGCTCGCATCGCTCGCAAATAGTATTTGTAACCACCACCCTTAGATTTACGCCCTAAGTTTGATACTACACCCTCAAATATAGTAATATTCCGAGCATTGCTTTTGAAATGAATTTAATAGTTTTTATCTTTATCAAACTTTTGGCAATACTGTTTTGGATGATCTGCGTAACAACATGTATATTTTTAGTTAATACGTTAGACACGTACAGCAATATCTCTTTACTTGTCTAACGTATAGCAGCGTCATTCTCGTCAGAGACTGAATATCGGAAGATGTATTACCCCTATTTCCCCGCGTATGTATGTATTTAAGGCTGGTACATGCGCTTATGACCTTCAGGATATGGGCCAAGTTTTGAACCTTAGTTCCCCGTCAGAAAGTCAGCGGTCGACTGGCGCCCGTCGCCCGCGCGCATTCAAAATATTAAATAACATAAATTTAATATTAAAAAGAAGAATAATCTGTAAAATAATAATTCCTCGGGGGAGTTTGTAGGTTGATTGGTATTGTATTTAACATAAAAATGCGTGACTCTAAGACAAGCAGTTACGTAGTTAATGAATATTTGCAATAAAAATCGATGTATACGCGGAACTTCTTTTTTTCTAAAAAAACTATGAACTTTAGAAAAAAGTCCTCCTCAGCAAGTAAAGATTAAAAACCATTCTACAATATAGTTTTTTTGGGTATTGTGCTTTATGTTTCACCATTTTTATAGAGGTTAAACATAGTCGAAATGCGAAGGAGCACCCTTAAGTATACTATTCCATTATTGCTTCCTGTAGCCTAAACGGCTTGAACGATTTTATAATGTGAAGTGTCGATACATTATTTCTTCCTTGGAGTGAGTCGGAGTGGCAGAAACCGAGGCCATATACCTACTTGCCTACTCAGAACAATAATTTTCTGCTATAGATCGCTCAGATCGTGACATTTATGGTTCTGTGACGTTAGCAAAAACCTAAATGGCGGGAGTAAACAGTCAAAAAGGGCAGTCTCATTGAGATATAACTACTAGAGAAGACACCGCAAATCCTTACCTTGTCCCGTTCAACTGTGGCCATCGCGCCACAACTCACTCAGACGGTTGTTAGCTCTTTCGCTTGTGGTACTGGGTACTTCCCACGATTAATAAACAAAACCTTGGTAAAAATCATAAAAAATTCCTAGCTGTGCATTGAGCTATTGCAGTATTGGTGTGTATTAACTTATCGAACACTGCACGGTACAAAGCAACAAATTTTCATCAGCAAGTAAATTATTTTTACAAAAAAAGTCAATATAATTACCTCCCGCCATTTTGCATTATGTTGACATGTTGCTATGGAAACGCGTGAGAGTAGCAAATATAGCGCTGTGGTATTGAGTTATGTATGATTGGACGCCTCGTTATAGTTTTAGAACTGCAGCGCTTTTTTAAATTTCGAGGAATGTAACAATGCCAAATATAAGGTACTCCTCTACTATACATAACATCTCAATGGTAAGTCTGTTTTTTTTTGTTTTTTTTTTTTAAATAATGCTACTTGATTGTAGATATAGTAGATCTATCTACAAATCTATCTATTTTAGTTACATTGTTTGCAGGATCAATAAACGGATTTGTCATTATATATCTATTGTTACATGGTTTGAAAATCAAACTAAACAGAAGTCGTAGTTAACTGTTTTTTGCCGACTTCAAAAAAGGAGGAGGTTCTCAATTCGTTATAATCTTTTTTTATGTATGTACCACGATTTCTCGAAGACGCCTCGACCGATTTAAGAAATTCTTCTTTTGTTCGATAGGTTATACTTTACAGATGGTCCCATTAAATTTTTATCGAAATGTGTTGAGCGCTTTTTTCAAATATGTTTACAAGGATGCCGTTCGGTTTACTTATTTCCATTTTATTTTTATGCTTATTCAACCAAATTGATAGGGTTGAAGTCGGTTTTGGTTTTTGTTAAAAATATCTTAAATTATTAATTAAAAGTTTCTTTCTGCATAATAATACCGCGTAATAACCTATCAATGCCAAAATTAACTTGATTATCTCTATCGAACAGGGTGTGTCAAGACCAAGAACTATATCTAATGGCAAGTGATAATGTACACAATACTGTAATAATAATTGACCTCGGTTTTACTGTCCGCCAAATAATCGTTGTGTCTTGATAACAAAACTCTTCCGTAATATTTGCAAAACAACCAAAATATACACCTGATAATGTGCGCTATGTTGAGCGTATTTTTTTCGTCGGTGGTTGAGCTGATAAGAGTACGCAGTCGCTGTACGTCGTCTTTGCTTTATAAAAATGGCTACAGGTAGAGACAGATTTACCAACAGCCTGAGTAAGCTGCCTAGGATGCTGTTTTTTAACCTAGATGCGGCAAATGTGTAAATTCTCCACGATAAGAGCTAAAACGCAAACGGCTTTTATCTTATTATATTAAAAAAAACCCGGCCAAGTGCGTGTCGGGCCACGCGCAGTGTAGAGTAGCGTAGTGGCGAATCACAACTTTCATTTCACACCGTTCTCACTCGCACCTCACAGTTTAACGACCAAAAACAAGTAACAATGAAAATGTATGAAATTTTACATTTTCGAGTACATTTTATATGTTGGTTGCCTATAACTTTTTAGTTTGTGCTTAGTACTGAGCTCTGATATTTTTCCTTTCAACTTCAGTATATATACTATTGCTGTAATTTTTTTCACGTATCCATATATAACCGTTTAGTAGATAGAGGGGGGGGACACTTACGTCTAACAAAAATTTGCACTTTAAAACCACATATTTCGAAAACGGATCCCTAAATTGAAAAATGGTGTTCTAAACCTCACAATATTTTTTAAAGACCTATCTTACAACACCCAACACGATGGGTTTGTATAGAAAAAAAAATATTTCTCCCTCTTTACATGTATGGGAGCTACCGTAAAAAAAAATTTTTTCAAGATTTTCTTCTACCACTTTTTTACCATGATTAATATACATACCCATACCAAATTTCAGCTTTCTAGTACTTATAGTCTCTGAGTAAAACCGCGGACGGACAGACAGACAGACAGACAGACAGACAGACAGACATGGCGAAACTATAAGGGTTCCTAGTTACCTACCTAGACTACCTATTGTAACCATTTCTTTTAACTTGGCTAAATAAAGTTTTTTTATTTTATTTTATTATAGTTTACTACGGAACCCTAAAAACGGGCCTATCACTCGCTATTTCGACGGTATTGTCGAATATAGATTCGGACTAAGTAAGGTTTTATTCTTACAAGGTATTGTCCACAGCTTTGCCCACTTAAATATAATGTTGTTAGATCTTCCCGTAGATGTCGTAGGTAGAAGGCGACTTAGGGAACACGAGCTAAACAAAACTTATAAACTCTCCAACCCGTCTGGCCAGCGTGGAGAGTGTAGGCCAAATCCTCTGACTGCTCTGATTAATGTATGGTTTTGATAGTACAGGGAGGGTTGTGCTCCTGCAGTGGAGAGTAAAGAAGACCTGATAATGATGATAATCCGAATTGTTTGTTTGTTTGTTTTTCGTATGTGTAAGTGGCCAACACTGGTGTCAGATTTTTTTAAGCTGCCTTAAGGCATCTGACATAGCTTAACGACTGCCATCAACGATGGCAGCCGGGACCAACGGCTTAACGTGCCTTTCGAAGCATGGAGGAGCTCGACATATTTTTATGCCACTTGCGGTCACCCATCCAAGTAATAGGGACTGCACCAGGGGTTGCTTAATAATAATCGGAATTGATTTGCCCTTCCCAAACTTTCTTTCTGTACCCCTGGAATCTTGTGTAAATTAGGTAATTGTTTCGTGATGATCACTTAGGTAAATAACAAACAAATCGCTAATCATTTACGATTTATTCCACCGAGTAAGTAACATGGCATACAACCCCTGCGTTGCGGTTCATTTACTCCACAGCTCCATGTAATAATCCCGAGAACAGATCTACGAAAATTAGTAATTTTGAAACAGTGAACGTTTCGATCAGATTTCAAAACCGTGACGATTACTAAGAAAGTATAACATTATTAACAAATCTGTTTGTTGAATCGTTTAAAGGCTATTAAAGGTTTAAATAAAGTCTAAAGCTCCGTTCACACTGAGGCGAATTCCGCGCGGGACGCGGGACGCGAATACGCGCGTTTCGTTCGCTCGCTTAGCCTCCCAAACTGAGGCGAATATCGCGCGACATTATTTTTAGTTTCTGACTAGGAAAACATGTCATTTGGTATCAAAGCTGAGGTTTTATTGTTATTAGCATTATCTGAAGAACAATCTCAAGATTTGAGGAACAAAATAAAAAAATAGATTCATGAGCGGAGTACTTAACGTTTGGAATTTGGAGAGATTCACACACTTTGATACCAACATTACGAAAAGACCCTGTCTTTTTTAGGGTTCCGTAGTAAACTAGGAACCCTTATAGTTTCGCCATGTCTTTCTGTCTGTCCGTCCGCGCTTTTTCTCAGAGACTATAAGTACTAGAAAGCTGTTATTTGGTATGGGTATGTATATAAACCATGCCAAAGAAGGTGGAAAAAAATGTTGAAAACAATTTTTTTTAGGGTAGCTCCCATCCCCATACAAGTAAAGAGAGAGTAATATTTTTTTTCTCTACAAACCGCTCTAAAAACCCGTCGTGTTGGGTATTGTTAAATAGGTCTTTAAAAAATATTGTGAGGTTGAGAACAGCATTTTTCGATTTAGGGATCCGTTTCTGAAATATTTGGGTGCAAAGTTTTGTTTGAAGTAAGTGTCCCCCCCCCTCTATGTATCTGCTAAACGGTTAAAAATGGATACGTGAAAAAAATTACATCAGTAGTATATATACTGAAATTGAAAGGAAAACTATCAGAGCTGAGTACTAAGTACAAACTAAAAAGTTATAGGCAACCAACTTATAAAATGTACTCGAAAATGTAAAATTTCATACAATTTTCATTATGTTTTGGTCGTGTGTGAAAAGCGAGTGTGAACAGTGTGAACTCTAAGTTGTCAGTCGCAACTACGGAACCCTACACTGCGCGTGGGTGGCCCGACACGCACTTGACCGGTTTTTTCTTTTCCTATTATTTTTATAATCTTCGTGGCTGAGGTCGTATAAAATCTTGTTTTCTTTTACTTTTTGTAAAAATAATTCAAGGTTTAACGGCATTTCAAATAATCAGGGACTATCCCGCGAAGATCCCGCATATATTTCGCTGCACCGCGTGCGACTATTCGCGTCAATGTGAACACGTCCATGCTAGTTATATGACGCAATCGGCGCGAGCGAATCGCGTCCCGCGTCCCGCGCGGAATTCGCCTCAGTGTGTACGAAGCTTAAATGTATCTGTGCTATGACGATAATGAAATATTATTAAAGATATGTATGTAAATATCTATGTTTGTACGTAAGTATGTATTTTCCATTGTTGCTTACTGCAGCCTAAACTGCTGGACTGATTTTAAAGTGTGAGGTGTCATAAGATTTGTTTTTTCCCCGGAGTGTTAGTTAAATCAGCAAAAAATAAATATGACGGACGGAAACTGTCAAAATGACAGTCGGTTTTTTAATTTTTAGGGTTCGGTACAAAAAATGAAGAACGGAACCCTTATAGGATCACTCGTGCGTCTATCAGCAAATTTGCTCCGAATCTAGTGGACCAAACCCGGTGAAATTTAATAGGATTGTGTAATCCTATGATCTAAATACAGATGTGCAAAGGACATAATTATTATTTTTAAAATAGGGGTAATTTTCAGCTTAAAAATAAGGAAATTTTAAAAAACATGTATACCTCACTATGTCACAACATCGTACAAATAAATACTTAACAACCCCTTCAATAAACGTGATTACGAACCGAAAGGATTTTGCCGTTCGATATTAATAACGGCAAATATTTTGTTGAATATTCATAATAAATATTTAAGGGAACTCCCATACAGCAAACGTGATTTATTTACTGAGTTTTGCTCAATATTCTAATGTTGTATAGATATAAGACTGGTATGGAACTCTACGTGTGCGAGTCTGACTCGAACTTGGCCAATTTTTTGGATTAGGTTATACACATTTCGTTTATACATTGACCTTGCGCGAGCTATTGCTTTTCTTGTAATTTGTTTATCACCATCGGTATTAAATTATGTAGAATGAAATATAATAAAATTAACTATACCATACTTATTACTAGCTGTTTCCTGCGACTTCGTCCGCGTAAATTTCGTCCTCAAGTGAAGTGCTCTGCAAGCTGCTTGGAATGTCGCATACTCTACACCGTCCAATGTTATACATACAGACAAACAGACAAAAAATTCGAATAGTTTTTTTTTGCTTTCTATTATTATTTTTAAGTGTCTCTCTATCCATTTCAGTCAAAAATAGTAAATATTTTTACGGTTTCATCGGTTTTTTGGTGGGAAGTCAAGGGGTTCAGTTGTCGTTTGCCTTATACAATTTTGCAAATTGATTTAAGTGGACTTTATAATATGAAATTGGTGTAGTTTGGTGTTATAAATGCTCGTGCTCGAGAACAATTTGTGAAATAGTTAAAGCAGACTGTTAAATGGACTCGTATAGATTTGTCGTCAAAATCTCCCACGAGGCTGCCAAAGAACATACGCCATCTTTGATGCCACATACCGTACAGCACCGATACTTAGTATCTCATTATACTGGACATTGGCAGAATCACTGAAAAGGTGGAAGCCATAGTTACGGTTAACAAAGAAGAAAGATACGGTTTCATCATACGTATCTCGCTCTGGCTCGTTTCTGGTGCAAAGGATGGCCATAGCAATCCAGCGCGGTAACGCAGCTAGTATTTTAGGCACCTTTGCGCCAGAGACGTTAAGGAGTGGGTTATAAATTATAATTTGAATTTAGTGTAAGATTTTCTGTGTAAAATGGTTTTAATATATCGTAATGAATTATCTATATAATTCAACAGGAAACTATACGTATTACATAATTATGTATTGTTTCTATTCTGCTGTGGTCAGTTATGAAGCGCTAGTAGACTGTAGCTTAAGAACAAAAAAAAATCGATAAATACAGATTAATTATGTAATAAGATCTTTTAATTCTTAGGGGCGTAGGTCTACGACCAACAGTGTAGGTACTTCTTGCGGTTGAGATGAGATGAAGGTGATGATGAATAACATATTTTTAAATGACTAGAAAAAACAAAAACTTGAAAAGAGAAGTTTACTTTTGCATGAATACTTATAACAATTTTTTTTTTTTATTGAATCTAAACCTAAGGACAGCTTACGACAGGTATACCGACCTTCACAGAAATATTTTACCCAATGTTTTAGAATATTGATCCGATATTGTGCTACAACTGTCATAAATCGACTTTTCACGGCCATTATCCAAGATAAAGCCGTGCTGAATGATTCTAGCAAGAGCTCTTTGTCCTGGGTTCGTTCCGGCCGCGCCGCTGCTACGCTGTCAATTGGAACATTTGAGAATGTCTCATATCTGTTCACCTGAAATAATACTTGCGTAAGAACTCCGTTATTGTATTGTAACACATCATAACAAAGTGATCGAATTGACATGTTAATTATTCCTTTAACATGTTATTCGGGTTTTCAGTTTCAATGATGTAGAATTGTTATCGACAAAATTCCAAATTTTTTAATTTGAAACAATAATCTAATCCATTTTATAAAGTACTAGCTGTTACCCGCGTCTTCGCATGCGTGATATATAGCCTATGTCCTTAGTACCCTAACCGATGTGTATGCAAAATTTCATGACGATCGTTTTAGTAGGTTGGGCGTGAAAGCGTAACAAACAAACAAACTCAATTTTCCATTTATAATATTAGTTAGGATTAGCATTAGGATCAGTCCCATATGAACTAGACGAACCATATTGAAAACGTGAGAACAAAATAATGGTAAAATGTAACATTTCAACTCTTTCCCAAATGAAACAAAATACCAACAGTGAAGCTGTTTTATCAACCTATTTACAATGCATACGCGTACTCAACTCATGGCTTAGGTATGCAGTGATGCTGTTGAGCAATAGCAGCAGTGCACATGATCTATATATCATGCAGAAAAAATGTGTTTGGATGCTACTCAAATAAAGAACACCAAGAAGTTCGAAAACTTAAACTTCTAAAAACCTCTGTGGTCCAGTGGTTTAGGCGTTTGCCTTGTTGACCCGGGGGTCGTGGGTTCGATTCCCACGAGAAGCATGCTTTGTTAATTTGTTTCCAGTTTGGTTTTGCCATTACATGCGTGAATCACCTGATTGTCTGTCGGAAGGCACGATAAGCCGTTGGTCCGGTTGCCATCTGGTAGTCGTTAAAGGAACCACGTAAGAGGCCGAGAGGCGGTTTCCAAGAACTCTAACACCAGGGTGTGCATGATCGACTGACCGTGTCACCTACACGAAATGATGATGATGACTTGAAAATAATTCGTTCGACGGCCTCCCTAGCGCAATCTCAGCTTCAACCCCGGTCAGGTCATGGTGCAAAGCGTTTTTCAGATTGGCCCGGGTCTGGGATTAGTGTTTATCTATATCTGTATGATTATAATTCAATATTTCTCTGTGCTATAAAAAGTTTTGACGTGTATCGTTAACTTTGTATCACAAAGTTGGTAGAAAAAGAGACAGATAGACAGAGCAGGGCAAATGCGAAACGTCTCTATTTTAACATGGGCAAAAATTATTTTGTGCGTGCGTCTATCTCGCTGTACAGCTGTTCTCATCAACAGGTCGTTTTTCTTATCTAATCCTCATACCATATTGTAAGCAGGTTCGATAACATAAGGTGATTAAGTTTTTTTTTGACCATAATGAATATAATTATTTTTAAGTAAATGAAAACCGACTTTAAACAACACAGAAACACAGGGGATAAAAAGAAAAAAATCAAGTGTTCCTGTAAAGCTGGAAAAGGAATAATAAAAATATGTACAACAAAGTCGTCTAAGTGTATGAACAAAAATTGATTACCCTCAATTTTTTTTGAGGATCCCTTTATAAGAACCTGACTTGATGACCATGGGAGCACCTAGGGGGTGCAACCTTTCAGACAAAAATCAGGGAACATGCATAAAAAAAAGACTGACTGACGAATGAGAACTTCCTCCTTTTTCTTGAAGTCGGGTAATAAGAATTAATAATAGAAACAAACACGCTAAAAAAGCAAATAAAATTCAGTTATGTCTGCACCTATTTCGTTACTATTTGTCGATTTATTTTTTAAAGTAGACATTTTATAAAGTACTAGCTGTTACCCGCGTCTTCGCATGCGTGATATATAGCCTATGTCCTTAGTACCCTAACCGATGTGTATGCAAAATTTCATGACGATCGTTTTAGTAGGTTGGGCGTGAAAGCGTAACAAACAAACAAACTCAATTTTCCATTTATAATATTAGTTAGGATTAGCATTAGGATCAGTCCCATATGAACTAGACGAACCATATTGAAAACGTGAGAACAAAATAATGGTAAAATGTAACATTTCAACTCTTTCCCAAATGAAACAAAATACCAACAGTGAAGCTGTTTTATCAACCTATTTACAATGCATACGCGTACTCAACTCATGGCTTAGGTATGCAGTGATGCTGTTGAGCAATAGCAGCAGTGCACATGATCTATATATCATGCAGAAAAAATGTGTTTGGATGCTACTCAAATAAAGAACACCAAGAAGTTCGAAAACTTAAACTTCTAAAAACCTCTGTGGTCCAGTGGTTTAGGCGTTTGCCTTGTTGACCCGGGGGTCGTGGGTTCGATTCCCACGAGAAGCATGCTTTGTTAATTTGTTTCCAGTTTGGTTTTGCCATTACATGCGTGAATCACCTGATTGTCTGTCGGAAGGCACGATAAGCCGTTGGTCCGGTTGCCATCTGGTAGTCGTTAAAGGAACCACGTAAGAGGCCGAGAGGCGGTTTCCAAGAACTCTAACACCAGGGTGTGCATGATCGACTGACCGTGTCACCTACACGAAATGATGATGATGACTTGAAAATAATTCGTTCGACGGCCTCCCTAGCGCAATCTCAGCTTCAACCCCGGTCAGGTCATGGTGCAAAGCGTTTTTCAGATTGGCCCGGGTCTGGGATTAGTGTTTATCTATATCTGTATGATTATAATTCAATATTTCTCTGTGCTATAAAAAGTTTTGACGTGTATCGTTAACTTTGTATCACAAAGTTGGTAGAAAAAGAGACAGATAGACAGAGCAGGGCAAATGCGAAACGTCTCTATTTTAACATGGGCAAAAATTATTTTGTGCGTGCGTCTATCTCGCTGTACAGCTGTTCTCATCAACAGGTCGTTTTTCTTATCTAATCCTCATACCATATTGTAAGCAGGTTCGATAACATAAGGTGATTAAGTTTTTTTTTGACCATAATGAATATAATTATTTTTAAGTAAATGAAAACCGACTTTAAACAACACAGAAACACAGGGGATAAAAAGAAAAAAATCAAGTGTTCCTGTAAAGCTGGAAAAGGAATAATAAAAATATGTACAACAAAGTCGTCTAAGTGTATGAACAAAAATTGATTACCCTCAATTTTTTTTGAGGATCCCTTTATAAGAACCTGACTTGATGACCATGGGAGCACCTAGGGGGTGCAACCTTTCAGACAAAAATCAGGGAACATGCATAAAAAAAAGACTGACTGACGAATGAGAACTTCCTCCTTTTTCTTGAAGTCGGGTAATAAGAATTAATAATAGAAACAAACACGCTAAAAAAGCAAATAAAATTCAGTTATGTCTGCACCTATTTCGTTACTATTTGTCGATTTAAACCTTAGATAATTTAGGTTAGTATTTTAGCCGACCAAATCCTCTGACTGCTCTGGCTAATATGTGGGTCTGGTCGTGCAGTGTTCCTGCAGTGGAGACTAAAAAGACCTGATGATGATGATGATTCTAGCCGTATATTTTATTTCTACTTTTAGTATAGAGTAGTACTAGGAGTACTTTTATTACAAAGATCCAGTATTTTTATCACTTTGCTCAATGTCTACTCGCCGTCGCGAATCGGACAAGGGAGATATTTCCGGACGTGCGGCTGCGCAAATAACGCCGTTCGGCCGTGACCTTAATGATAGAGCTGCGCCTGTGCGCCCGCAATCCGGGACTTCGGGAGGACATTTCAACTTCTTCTTCTTCGCATCGAGTCAAATTCAAGTAGTTTATTTATAAATACTGTCAAGACAACATCATTATACAACTGCAAAATTGTTGACGTCAGTAATTTACTAACGCCGCAGCTCTAGAGCAAAGTGCAGAAAAAGCGGCAATAAACTGCACAGCGCATTTTCTGCAATCCACGTCATCTTACAATTTTAGACTTAAACTAGATATGTTGACTAAGTCTACTTGTCTAAATTGTCTTAATTAAATTAAGTCAAATGTTATTATTTAATTAATTTTTGACCAGAATTTATTAGTTCACCCCCTTTCTCTTCCCATAGTCCAAATTTTTGTTAGGTGTTGTCCTATTCTAAATGTTTTTGGTCATAAAAATTGGCTATTGCTTTAAATCTATGTGTATCTGATACATAGACCATAAAGATACTAAGGTTCTCAACATACGCCACTATCATTCATGTTTGTAGAGCTGGCGAATTTTGAATAAATTCTGACCGGAGGCCAAAATTATATTTAATGCAAAGTTAAAGCTTCTGTTTTTAACGGCCGTTATATGAATGCGTGCATACAAGTATAGACAGCGTTAAAACGAACTACGCAAAATTTGGCAAAGCTTGGACTCCGCCTCCAAACGACTCAACGGTAGTTCAGCGCGTGGGTGCAGAGAGAACGACGGACGCGAGACGACAATGGCTTAGCGGGTGCGAGTGCTGCTTCGGGTGCTTAACAGTTCAGCCGTTTGCTTATCGGCTGCGAGAGGCTGTCGATAAGCCGGCGTGCGCGCGCGCCGCCAGTGCCGCGACCGCCGCCGCACCAGCTCACCGTCTGCGCTCCGCCGCCGTCGCTCAAACATCGCTATCGTACTGTTTCCAAACTAAACAATATTATACAACGGCTATGAGCCTGAATTGCGGCCGTCGGCTAGTGTTTAATAAACTTCGGTGTTGTGGCCAGAGTTGCTTTACTTTAACTTGTGCGGTCGAACGGAAGCGAATTAGAGGAGTCCGATAATACGGTAAGTGTACGATTATAATTTTATTTCTATTGTAGAAGTTTTATTTAAAAATACGATAAATTATCACAGAGTGACTTAAATAAGTAAGAATATATTGGAATTTGTAGGAGTTTGCACGTTTTTCGTCAGGCTATTAACCGAATTCGCGAGGCCGATGGACCAAAACAAAAATAAACCGGCATCGTTGTAGAGCATCGTCACGAGTTCATGCGGTGCCGGGATGTTTGTTTATTTGCGCTCGTGGCTGCTGCAGGCACGTCTCGTCGTCACCGTCGCACATGGTGCTGTGTTGTGGTTGTTCTGTGCCGTGACATGCGTGACGCGGCGCGTGCTGTGCACCCGACCGCAACAAACATCGCACGTTTATTTTCTCTGACCTTTCTATTTTCACTAGTCTCGATTACAATGAAAAGCGACGTTGTAGAGGTACTTTTCTTCATATCTGAACATTGATTTTCTGAAAATGATGCTGCCTTGTAAATAACAACAAGCACTATCATCTTATACTCTACCCTACACTGGAATGTGGCTACTTGTATAGGAGGTATTTTTTTTGTAAAAAAACATTCGGCTTCATTATTACTTTTTTTTCCGGATCTATTTCTATTCATTAAAAAAAAGGGGAAACTAAAACTAATTCTTGTTTCTTGCAAAAACTGAATTGATATTGAAGTCTTATTGAAGTACACTTGTAATGATGAATTTCATACAGGCGCGTGCAAAGATCTCAGGGAAAGCATCTTATTCATCATCAACACACCGTACTACCTATTTATACATTTTTCAGAAATGTGTATTATGAATAGGTCATCGAACTACGTGTCAAGTCAACAACTTTCTAGGTCACGCGGCCTCTACATTTTAAATTGTGGGTAGGTTATAGATGCTATTGCAGTTGTTAGAGGAAAACGATCAACTGTGTTAGGCTTCGGGGGCGTACTTACCTTTATGATTTATTTTTGGGAGGTTGAGTTTGTTGCTTTCTAAGACACACACACACACACAAACATTCATGGTTTTCTTACCATTTTACCATATTTAAAGACAGTCAAAGTCAAAATTAGTACTATGCTCCAATCTAGATCTGCTACAAGCCGTATACAAAATTTGACTCAAAATATTTTCCCTTAACAAATACTGGAGCTTATAAAATTTACAGTGAGTGTGGTTCATTCATACAGTATGTGTCTTCCTCAGTACCCTAACCTATGTGTATGAAAAATTTCATGTGTTCAGTAGATACTGCGTGAAAGCGTTACAAACAAACAAACTCACTTTCGCATTTATAATATTAGTTAGGATTGGGCAAAGACAGAGAGTCATCGGTACTCGTATTAAAGAATATGTCGTTGACATGAAAAATAGGCGCTATACGAAGTCTGCAGACTATAAACATGCCCTAGACAAACCCAATCATTATACGCGTTTCGATAAATCTCAAGTCCTTGCAAAAGAAAACAGATACATTCTAGAAATGTCTTGTGAGCCGATTGAAATTTAAAAAAATCATCCTAATTTCAATAGACAACATGGTTGGCAATTACTACCAGCTTGGGATCCAGTCATGAATTTAGATTAGACTATACCCCTTTATTGCACAATAATAAAATATGTAGGTAGCAAATACGCAAAAGGCGGCCTTATCGCGTAGCTATTTCTTCCAGACAAGCTTTTAACTACTTAATAATGTAAAACATCCACATCATATAAACTTACATACAATCAATAATATAAATATATAGTTAATTAAATCCATAGATATCAGAATATAGGTATTAAATCTCAAACTCATCTCATCTTCAGATACTGTGAGTCTATACTTCGTACATCATCATCATCAGGTCTACTTCGTACATCTAGAACGTTATCAATAAATATTTTAGGCGGTAGTTTTGCATCATCATCGGATCTATTTTAGTCTCCACTGCAGGATCATGACCATGTCTGTACTACCAGAACAGTCAGGGGATGTGGCCTACATTCTCCACACTGGCCAAACGGGTTGGAGAGGTCTTTTTGATGTTTATAAGCTTTGTTTAGCTTGTTTTTCCTAAGTCGCCTGTCGTAGATGACATCCACGGGGAGACTTAGAGTGGTCTTATTCTAGTCTGCCGGGAACCACACGGCATGGAGTTTTGCATAGTCCCTAGTAAATAATAGACAAATGTCCACTTAGTCCTGCCTGATAAAACCATATGTGAGTTTGCAAGTAATTTTATTCAAATGTGTTACTACAATCGCTCAAACCTTATTTGCTTGTGTATACGAATAAAAAAATATTTAATTTAATATCATAACACCACAGCAGTTTCATTGTTTATGAACGTAGAATAATGCATATGAATTTATATTAATATGAATACAAACAACAATAAGTTATAAAAGTAGGTTCTACCATGGCATTGCACAAAACTTATATTCAAGTTTTTTATGAACCATCCTAGTTACTTATGTTTTATTTGTACTTTACTTACATATGATAATACCACATAAAGTAGGTTAGTATAAAAATACCATATCAAATCGATTCTACGGTATTTTATCGACGATTGAGTCCTAATTTACCATATCACAGCACACGAATCACGGAAGTACATAGTACATATAGCTCCATGATACGAATACTTGAATTATTAATTTTTGCTCAACTGCATACTGTTATTAAATTATCATATAAGATCCTATGATTATTCCAGAAAACAAGATGTTATATAGCTAAGCTGTTTAAAAAAAATTATAAAGTAGTTATTTGCTTTTTAACCCCTGAAGCAAAGAGAGAGAAGTGTTATAAGTTTAACGTGTCTATCTCTATGTCTGTCTGTGGTATCGTAACTCCCAAACGGACGATTTTTTTTGTGTCACAGACAATTTTATCCCGAGTGTTTCTAGCCATGTGTCGTGAAAATCAGTGTCTAGGCTTTAAAACTTTTTAATTTTACATTTACTAACTGAAAGATAGATGAACAAACATTACTATGTTTGTAATATTCACAACGAAAAAAATACCTATGTTTGTTATTTGATACTTCTCATCATCATCATTTCGTGTAGGTGACACGGTCAGTCGACCATGCACACCCTGGTGTCAGAGTTTTTCTGAACCGCCTCTCAGCCTCTGATGTGGTTCTTTTTTGATACTACTGTAAGGAATTGATCATTTTTGTCTTTTGTACGAGATGCACATCATAATCTTTTAAGATTTTTATTTCAGTGCAAACCAGTGCTTCGCTCGGTGAATCAAAACAAACAAAATGGGGTCAATGCTGGCTAGAGATAGAATCCGTGTCTTCCTCTGTTCTTATTCTTTAGTTTATTGCACAAACATTCATTGCAATTTTGTATAGACTATACTAATATTATAAAGAGGAAAGAGATTAGTCTATTTGTAAGTTTATTTGTGATGGATATACTTAATTTAACGAAACACTCACTAGGTACTGCTAGACTGATTTCAAAAGGAACAATGCAATTTCAACATTTTCATACAACAGGGAATTTTTTTTTTTGAATGGACTACGTAGCTAGCTCCAAATGAGTTTTCGCTACTTCACCGGACTTTTTGAGGTGAGGGCAGAGTGCCCTCAACCTGTAAGGCAATCTTCACCAAAGGGTTCCCAGGAGGGACGAACCTCGGCTTTGGGCGTTGCCTGGGTGCGCAAGGCTTGGAGAGACAGCAAACTCTCATATGCCTGATGGGCCGCGATTTGCATGCATGACCTGAAGGGCCGAACTGAGCAACAATGGCAAAGCCTTTAGAGAGCAGCAACTCTCATGTTTTGCCGTATAGGCCGAAATACAACACGGAACACGGCTGAACACATATGCAGGAATGTCAATTTCTTTTTGGAATGTCCAACATTAGACCCTTAGGAATAGTTGTTCATATTGACTGGCTGAGTCACCCGTTTAAAGTATCGATCAGGCTTTTATTAACATTATGGTAATTATATAATTTTGACTGAGTTATGAGTAGTATTAGTCTGATACGTCAATAAAAAACCGTCAGTGCTCTTGTTCCCTAAGTGTTGTATCCATTCTCACATACAGTGCATAGATAGATAAGGTATATCTAGCTGCAGTACAATCTAGTCGTATTGTGTTGAAGTGAGCAGCCGCAAAAACTGTTCTCTGTCACAGCCACAGCTAATGTCGCCGTAAATAGAGCGCGAAGTTTCTCTCGAAAAGAACCTACGCCGTTATTATAAGGTTCTTTCGGCATTTACCGTTACAAACAGACGAGCCAAATAAATCGTTGCTTCTTTGCTTTATGAGGTAAGAAATAAATGGAATGAACCAGCTGCTTTTTTTTCTTGCGCAGACCGTAGAAACCGGTCAAGAGCCAATCTAAGAAATCATATCAGTAGGCGATGCGGCTAGCAACCCGTCACAATTTTGATTCTATTTTCCATCTTGAACGAGGCATCTGGGTCTTATGGCTCAAGGCTCAGCCTGGCACACATGGTAGGTAGGTATAAAGACGTGATTAGTATGTACGTATGTTAAAAACTCAAGTTGCACTTTCTTTTATCAGCTCCAATCTCTAATCACTTTCCCATTACAAATCTGTGTAAATCGCGCCATTCTTAATCTTTGACTATATAAGTTCTTAATATATGAGGTTTTAATTTATTCGTTTCCGTATCGTATTAAGTACAATAGGTACAATACAATATAATCATTATTGCTTCATAGTAACAAAAATACACAAAGAACACTGTTAATTTAACATCATTTTATCGGTCCCTATATTACGTGTTAAAATTGTATAGGTAAGTATTTGATAGAAAACATAAGGCGATAAGTAATGATCTTATTTTATGATATGTGAGAATAGATTATATCGTACATAAATGACCCATAAAAGGCAGCCACTGTTGGAGTATGTTCAATAGGCGGAGATTACCGATTAGCGATGAGTGCTATCTTCCTCGAGTCACACACGACAGTTAGGAAGCCGCACTCTTATATGCAATATACATACGTTGTACACAAGTATTACATAGTATGCCGTATGGTTCCTGGTAGAGTAGAATAGTACCACTCCAAGTCTTCCCGTGGATGTCGTGACTTAGAAAACACAAGCTAAACAAACTTGTAAACATCAAAGAGACCTCTCCAACCCCTGCTCTGGCTAATATATGGCTCTAGTAGTACAGAGAGGGTCGTGTTACTGCATTGGAGACTAAAACAGACCTGATGATGATGATGATGATCACCACAAGTACTCGTATTCGATGCGAACCACCTTTTACGGCTCTATATGAATATTCAACTAACTATATAGAATAGAAAAAAAAACAGTTCAGAACAACAATGATTAACACAGTTCAGCAATTTTGTACAAATTTTAAACAATTACGTATATTTTAAACCACTAAAAGTGATTCCACTCAGTATACATTGCTGACTGTCATAGAGCAGTTAGCAACACTGGCACATTTCCGTGGAAACACAATAAAAATAAATGATTTATTCCTTTTTAACTGACTTCAAAAAAAGGAGGAGGTTCTCAATTCGTCGTAAAGATTTTTTTTGTATGTTCTCCAATTTCTCAAAGACGCCTGGACTGATCCAAGAAATTCTTTTTTTGTTCAATAGATAATATTTTACAGAAGGTTTCATTACATTTTTATCGAAATATGTGGAGCGCTTTTTGAAAAAATACACAAAAACCAAAAAAATGTTTACAGGTATGCCGTTCGGATTACACTTATTTCCATTTTTTTCTTATGCTTATTAAAAAGAATTGATAGGGTTGAAGTCGGTTTTTGTTTTTTGTTAAAAATATCTTAAATTATGATAGGCTCTTTGATTATGTGTCCCGTACACGTAATTTAAGAGCCGTACCTATCAAAAGGAAGACGATCATATTAGCTAGGGAAGCATATGATCGTCTTATACAAAAGAAAATTCCCAAAAACACGAAAAATCTACCTATTTTTACAGCGACCTTTGCAACACCTTATTTCGCATTTATTTTTGACTTGACGACCGTTGTACCTATTTAAAATTTAAGTATATTATGAATTAACGATGATCCACATAAATCGTCATCGCTGTTTAAATATTAAAACTATTTTGATACTTCGTCAAGTTCAATGTTATTTATAGGATGACATTTGGTTACCTCGAAGGTTCTTGTTTTCCTCACGAAGACGTATCTTATATTAGAGCGGATGCTAAACAAATCACCATAGTAGTCAATCAGATACGCGGAAGAGGTGTCATACTAAATACGAAGATACCTAAAGGAAAATTTTAAATCGTGACAAGTTGTTCTAAATATCAGTGCTTCTTACGTAGAAATAAAACATTTCAAATAGTTAAAAGTAAGTAAGTACATATAAATATTCACCTTTTTGTTGTTTACATCAACATCTACAACCTACAATCAACTTCTCGTCATGTACGATGTACGGTTAACACTATTGCCGGCACTACAACTGTACAATATAAAGTAACCGATAATTTTGGAAATCCTTTGGAGAGGCCTATGTCGAACTATGGTCTTCTTGAGGCTGAAATTTTTCAATATTTAGTAGCTAACTCTGAATACCGACGCATAAACTGGGGTGTTATAAGTTTGACCCATTTTTTTGGTAGAATTATTCAGCAACGTTTCATTGATGTCGGGTGTAGTGTAGATATATGTATATCTCAGATATATATATATATCTTAGATCTTTAGCTCTTAGACATTTTTTTTTATTTTATCTTTGTCGTATGTGATAATGTTCTAATGATTTAAGTTTCAGTTCTTGACTTGACAAAATATTTAGGCACTATCGCAGAGTACGAGAAATGCATGGTGAGCTTTAGAATAGCTTAGCATGAATTTGTTATTTCTGAGGATAGGATCTAATAGAACGCGCCTTTCTCATTCCAACAATGTGATTTTGTATGTAATAAAAATTTTCATGCAAAATAGCACAAAATTTTTACAAGTCCTTTCTACTAAGTTGAAGACTCTCTCTCGCTTCGCTCGCTCGCTCTGATTTGGCCACACCTAACGAACCTAACCTACCTTCTGTTTCCAACTTGTTTTCTATTGTCATTTTGTATGTAAACTATGAAAGTTAAAAGAGCTTATAATTTGAAACGGCCCGACTCCGCGATCTAAAATTGTCTTTATAAAGAGGAAAGTGAGTTCTATCGATTCTAATCCTCAGAATATCTAAATTCGTGCTAAGCTATTCTAAAGCGCGCCCGAAATACAACTTCAATAATGCGTGAGTAGGTGACCTACTAATATGTACCAAACAATAGAAGATGTGGAGTTTCCTCAGTTAGTTGAACTCATCAGATCACAGACAGACAGCACAAACCAGTCGCAGCTCCCACTCGATGCGACCACCGCACCGTTAGACGCATGCGACCGTGCCATAACAACTTTCGTTAACTAGAACTTAAACTGTCATTAACCATCCGCATCCATGCGGCTCATTACTAACACGGCACGGCACGACCGGTCCTCTCTACACAAACTCTAGGTTAGGCACGTTTATGGTTTCGGACATAAATTAATTTATTAGATGCAGCTGTTTGACCCGGCTTCATTTTATTATTGTTAGAACATTTCTTTTCAATAAATACAGATATCACCTGTAAAAAAGGACTCGTCATTTACAATATCTATGTAGTATCTAACGATGTACGTATTGTTGAAGCTATATCGAGTTTTATCGCTATTTTCGAACAATTACTTTTGATAAGGAACTCGATAGCTCCAAAGTAGGTACTTTTGATGTCCGTCCGTGCTCAGTATTTCTTAAAATTAAATGATCATTATCACAACATAATGAAATTATTTTAATACGGTTTTTATCGCGTTTATTACATTATTTATACACCTAACGTTTCGAGCACTTTACAGTGTTCGTGGTCGCAGGTAGACTAAGTTGACATTTGTCTAGTATTTTATAATAACTGCAAAATCTACCGCCTAAAATATTTATTGATAACGTTCCGGATGTACGCAGTATTGGCTCACGGTGTCTGAAGGTCTTGCAGTCTTCTGCTTAGCTTGAGATTTGATTAAATTGATGACTGGATCCCAAGCTGGTGGTAACTGCCAACCATCCTCTCTATTGAAATTAGGATGTTTTTTAATTTCAATAGCCTCACGAAGCATTCTTGGAATGTATCTGTTTTCTTTTGCAAGGACTTGAGGATTATCAAAACGCATATAATGGTTGGGTTTGTCTAGGGCATGTTCACAGACTGTAGACTTCGTTGAGCGCCTATGCTTCATGTCAGCAATATGTTCTTTTATACGGGTACCGATGCTTCTCTTTGTTTGCCCAATGTATGATAAACCACACTCACAGTCAATTTTGTAAACTGCAGCATCTTGTAACGGGATATTAGATTTGACAGGTCTTAAAAATTGGTTTATTTTCTTGTGCGGCTTGTAATAGGTCTTGATTGAAGCACGCTTAAGTATATTACCAATTTTGTCCGTGACTCCCTTTACATATGGTAAGATGGCAGGAAAGCGATCAACTGTGTGAGGCTTTGGGCGGCTTCTGTGATGTGTTTTTGGGAGGTTGAGGTTGTTGCTTCTTAAAACCGATTTTACTCGTTGAAGCTCCTCCTTGAGGTGGTGGGTGTCACAGATGCCATGTGCTCTCTGAAACAAAGATTTACCAACGGTAGCCAACTGACATGGATGATGATGGGATTTGCCATTGAGATATTTGTCGTTATGGGTAGGCTTTCAATACACAGTATGACTAATAGTATTATCAGGATTTCTAATTATTAAAATGTCAAGAAAAGCTAATGAATTATTTGTCTCAGTTTCTAAGGTGAATTTTAATAATTAGAAATCCTGATAATACTATTAGTCATACTGTGTATAGAAAGCCTACCCATAACGACAAATATCTCAATGGCAAATCCCATCATCATCCATGTCAGTTGGCTACCGTTGGTAAATCTTTGTTTCAGAGAGCACATGGCATCTGTGACACCCACCACCTCAAGGAGGAGCTTCAACGAGTAAAATCGGTTTTAAGAAGCAACAACCTCAACCTCCCAAAAACACATCACAGAAGCCGCCCAAAGCCTCACACAGTTGATCGCTTTCCTGCCATCTTACCATATGTAAAGGGAGTCACGGACAAAATTGGTAATATACTTAAGCGTGCTTCAATCAAGACCTATTACAAGCCGCACAAGAAAATAAACCAATTTTTAAGACCTGTCAAATCTAATATCCCGTTACAAGATGCTGCAGTTTACAAAATTGACTGTGAGTGTGGTTTATCATACATTGGGCAAACAAAGAGAAGCATCGGTACCCGTATAAAAGAACATATTGCTGACATGAAGCATAGGCGCTCAACGAAGTCTGCAGTCTGTGAACATGCCCTAGACAAACCCAACCATTATATGCGTTTTGATAATCCTCAAGTCCTTGCAAAAGAAAACAGATACATTCCAAGAATGCTTCGTGAGGCTATTGAAATTAAAAAACATCCTAATTTCAATAGAGAGGATGGTTGGCAGTTACCACCAGCTTGGGATCCAGTCATCAATTTAATCAAATCTCAAGCTAAGCAGAAGACTGCAAGACCTTCAGACACCGTGAGCCAATACTGCGTACATCCGGAACGTTATCAATAAATATTTTAGGCGGTAGATTTTGCAGTTATTATAAAATACTAGACAAATGTCAACTTAGTCTACCTGCGACCACGAACACTGTAAAGTGCTCGAAACGTTAGGTGTATAAATAATGTAATAAACGCGATAAAAACCGTATTAAAATAATTTTATTTAAATGTGTAACAATCGCGAAAACATAAGAAAACAACATAATGATTCAAGCGTGTTTATTTAATTTTATCAAGTATCATTAGTCTGTAAATAATATAATCGTATCTAAGAAAATCTACTAAATAGATAATGAATACCTTCTGAACTTTGTTGCCCTAAGCGCTAATTCAAGATTTCTCTAATAACATTACATATAAAACCATTTAATTTGTTTATTATTTTGTCACGCATACTTACTTAATGAGCTCTACTAAGCCAGCCTTTAATTTTGTGAACACTGAACAGCTATCATAAATAAATGGGAGCTGCGTATCTGCTAATAGTAGCAGTATGCCTTAGTAATCCAATAGTATCTTAATATATCTTGTATCTTAATATAGTCTTGGATTTATCTATATATGTATTTGTTATAAATAATAGTATCGTTGAGTAACTGTCCAATAACACAAGTCTCCAACTTACTTTGGGGCTAGATCAATCTGTGTGATTTGTCCGTATATATGTATGTATATTTACATATTTATTTATATTTTATTATAGTGAAAGCAGTGAACATAGAGTTCTCCTCTCAGCAGGCGTAGCAGCAGTCGAGGATGGCAATGAAGGAGTGGCTGCAATGGCTGCCGCCGCCGCGCTCGCTGCTGGCTCTGCTGCTGGCTGTGGGTGGCTTCAGCGGCCGGCTCTTCGCCTCTCATTTTACGCATTCACCAACACTACTCGTCGATGCCTGCCATTCTCTCTGCAGGCTTGTGGGATTAATTACAACCCTATTAGCGTACAAGGTAAGTGACACTATCTTTTTTTGATATGTGGAACTAATTTCTATCAATTATTGTGGTATTACAATGATTTTCCTATGCATTTTTTTAACACCTTTTAGGTGTTTAAACTAGTCTTTGTATGTATGGCTCCACTGACTCACTACCATAGAGACATCAGTATCTGAAAGTCTTCTTGACCCCACTATGGGGGTTTTACTATCAAATATATGCAATTGTATTTCCGCAAATATTTTTTAATGAAACTACGAAATACGTCAAGGTGTGTACACATATCTACCTTCTTATGAATACAGATATTCGTGGGAAAAGAACATCTGAAGTGTCTCATTGTTAATCGTGATACGCAACGTCAAGTCGGTCAAGCAATTAAGTTAGTAAAGTTAAAGCCCAAAGTTCAGTGATTACCATATTCACAAGTTAATTTACTATAGGATGTTTTTAATAATATGGTGATTTCATTAAGTCAATACCATTATCGGATCATTTGAATAGGTATGTTGTGTTCTCATAACTTTATAGAATAATATTTTGATTGAAACGGAAGTCGACAATTCGGGGTCCTCGCTGCCAGTATTGAATGGGGCCCAGTTTTTCCAAACATTTTGAAGCGTCTACATGGCATTATAGAAAACACTCTTCTCCTTCAAACCATCAAACCAGCCTGTCGAAATAAAAACTTTTCCTTTGGGAACATGGCTGGGATGATAAAAAATTTTCGACATTTTCATACCATTTTCCGGGCCGGCTAAACATTTTGTATGAAAATGTTTTTTTTTTCGAGATCCGATCATTGATCTAATATGGAAAGTTGTTGTTTATAATACTGAGTTGTTGGTATTGTATAAGTAACCGTGTACTGTGCTTATCCGTTACCCACCTAACACTGACAGTAATAATAGTTTACCATATATTTTATCCTGTTATTAAAATAAATAGAAATTATTTTAATAAGAGTATAATCAAAATAGCATTATGAATGTAAAATAACACCTTTAAACTATATTTTTTCCTTTTTAGTCCTGATATAGGTATCTACAGTACTATCCTTATCCACAGTACGAAAGAGCCGACGAAGGAGCTGGTCGAGAAGGCCGCCTCCGCAACACATTTGGCTGGGCGCGCATCGAAGTCGTGGGCCGATTGTCAGTCCACGTGCTGTTCGCTTCCTTCGCACTGGCGCTTGTGGTCAACGCCCTGCAGCTGGGTGTCCACTCTTCGCACGGACAGCCTCCTCGCTACCCGAAGGTCATCGTTGCCGCTGCGGTGATGGGACTACTTCTCAATGCAATAAATTACATGCTCCTAGCCGGTAAGCTTCATCTTTAATAACCCACCACGCCCCACAGTAGGAAGACACGCTCTTTCCTTTGCGGTCGTGGTCAACGCACTGCAGCTGGGCGTCCACTCTTCGCATGGACAGCCTCCTCGCTACCCGAAGGTCATCGTTGCCGCTGCAGTGATGGGACTACTTCTTAATGCTATAAATTACAGGCTCCTAGCCGGTAAGCTTCTATCTATAATTAAGAACTGTATTCTTGTCGATGGAGTACTATCTATAGGTATGTCTCTCGGTTCTCAGCCATTCTCTTGAGGTAAGCCGGTAAGCTTACGCACATAACACTTTTCTTGAACTTTTGAATATTAATTGTAAGAAAATTAAAGCCAAGGTCATAAGTAGGTTATAGCTAACCTTTGAGCTTTCTAGAAGGACTTTAGAGGTTTATTATTCGTAGTTTAGAGGCAATAAATTTACTCGTTTAAACCACAGCAGATTACATTTTAAGGTTCAAAACGACCTCGTTTTTTAATGTGATGACATCTTTTTAATTATCTGTAGGTATGGTAAATTTACATATATTATACAAATGTACAGGTGTCTAATCAATCAAATAGAAAAATTATGCCTTCCATAATAAAGTAGATCGTAAGCCTTAAGTACTTATCATGTATCACATGGAAGGTACTAGCAAATCTGTCAGTGTGTAGCTAACTAGGCGATTGTTTTTGATATCTGTTACGATCGATTGGGGCGAGCCGGCTGCCGGTACGGTGGCTTATTTTCAAACAAACCGCTGTTTAGGCGGAGTGTGTGAAACAAAACATATAATAATTTCTGAGGGAGAAACTACCTATTATACCAGCTTTCACTAACTGCTTGTTTTATAAATTATAGAGGTCATTCAATTGTATAAACGGAAATAGATATCGTGTTAAAAAAGTATTTTAACAAAAGTACAAAACCAGTTTAATATAAGTATTTATTCCAAGAAAGACTTTAAACAGATAAATGGAGCAAGTAAAAGATCTTTGTTTTCGAAGACTAAATATTAGTGTTATTTCGGGGAAATTATGTTTTTCGTACAGATTTTCGACAAATGCCGGATATCTACATACGAGTACAATATAATATTAAATCTCCGTAACACATTACAAATTAACTTTTATTATATACAAACTAAGTGAAAGTTTACTTGCAGGTCGTGAACTTAGTTACAGCCGTCGCCTGAGCATGACGGAGGGCGGAGGAGTGGTGCTGAAGACCGGCGCAGGAGAGCCTATTCTCGCACACGCGCCTACCGATATTGCCAGTGAGTTTCGTTAATAACATCAGCATAAAACACATACGTTTAGATAAGTATATATGGTATCAGACAGCTAAACCTGTAATTTGCTCGGGTGAAAGAGAAATCAATTGACCATATCGTCAAATGCCCTCGCAGTGAAAATATAAATGAAAGCCGGGAAAATAAGTAGATACACTAGTTTTGCCGTGTGGTTCCCATTAGAGTAGAATAGGACCACTTTAGTCTTAGAACTTAGAAAATGCAAGCTAAACAAAGCTTATAAACATCAAAGAGACCTTTCCAATCCATCTGGCCAGCGAAAGTTTAGGCCAAATCCTCTGACTGCTCTGGCTAATACATATATGTGGCTATGGTATAGTTCAGAGAGGGTCGTACTGCTGCAGTGGAGACTAACAAAGACCTGATGACCTGATGATATCTTTAAATAATTACAGATAGCTACAGAAAATGTACAATACTAATTGTACGAACATACTTTCCAAATAGTGATCTTTGATCAAATTCTAGAAATTTAGTACATAGGTACCTGCAGACGTATACTATAATACCGGTCGACTCAAAACGGCACTTACCGAGCCTAAACGTTACCGCTCGATCGCTTATCGCCCACGGGCGAGGCGTCTACAAAACTTGAATTAATGTTACTAGGTTAAGAGTTCCTTACGAGTTTCTAAGCTAGCGACGGAAGTCAATAACTTAGTTCGTATATGGTCAGTTAGCGACCTGCGTTACAAGATCGCTTTTACACCTAGGTAAAATCGCTACTTTCACGTAATGCAAGTATTAGAGCAACAGTAACAAGCCACGAATGTATATTGTTTAGGTATATTCCTAAATGTGTTTTTTTAGTAAGGGAAAGATCATACGTTCTTCTTATTCTTCTTTCCAATGACTACATCTAACTTAACAACTGTCACGTAATGATAGCAACTGAGGATTAAAGTTCGCTCCTTCCTAAGCACAATTACACACTAGAGAAATAACTGGTGTGCAGGGTGGTTTCCTTACGGTGTATTTCTTTACTAATAACATATTTAGCTTTTAACATTAAGTCTACATATTGTAGCTTAGGGCTCAATAAAATATTAAAATAAATAAATAAGTATATTATAATTCTACAGGAATATATATCTCAACCGCAGGCAACCCTGGCAAAGGTTCTGTCTGGCAATTTTAGTTTCAAAATTCACCGTTAGATGACTGTAGGTCCACTGCTTGTAGTAAACAACTACTACTACTTATTACGAATGTCTTAGTCGAAGATTGTGGACAGCGCATGCAAGGATTGGAGGCTTGTTCAAAAACACTTTGGCAAACAAAATAACGCCAAACATGCATGCAGAACCGGTTGGTCCACCACGCCACCAGTCACTAGCGATACTTACGGAAGAAAGACATACACCTTGACCTACGACTCCAGTCCATCCGCGGCTATCTCAAGAACGCCTCCAAGCGATACTTTGACAATGCCGCGTGACATACCAATCCATTAGTGATGTAAGCCGCCAACTACTCCTCCACCCTACATCACTCCAACGTAACTTCGTAGACGTCCAAGGGACGTACCTAATAATCCCATAGACGTCGTTAAGGCCAATCCGTTCCCTCCCCGGCTCCGAGTAGCCAGAGGAATCCCATCCAACCCTCCGACCCCGTCGCATTCACCACCGGAATAGAGTGCTATGTTAAGACCACACGAACGAAGTCGCGGGCAAAAGGTAGCTTTTAATAATGTATTTGTGAACATGATTCTATCATCATCACTCGCTCTCCACTCCACCACATTCTACTCTACTGTTCTGAAGTGTTTAACAATAACCTAATATATAGGTATTTAAGATATAATATTGTGGTTAGATAGGTACCTATACAATGATAAGAAATAATTGAAGTAAGAAACGACCTATACCCGAACCCGACGACACGTGTCTGACATTTGATAATCTCCATATTGACTACGTACTGCCCATTGTTGCCGTCAATGGCATATTGTACTAAATATAATGAGATGGCCTTACAACATTATCACACTGAACGATGCTGATAGCGAATATAACACTTGAGTAAGCAGTTATCATATCAGATAGTGAAGCAAAAAGAACTTAAATTGCAATAAGACACTACTTAGGTATGTACTTCTAAATAAAATGCTTTTTTAAGAAATAAAAAATATTTTTTTATTAGCCTGTACTGTTTGTAAAAGCGGTCTATTCATACAAAAATTACAGGTAAGTCCTAACAAGTGTCTTTCTTAATACAAAATTAAAAAAACACAAGTGCCCTTCCTAAATTTATAGCAAGTGTCATTTGATTTGATATCAAGATCCTAAGGATATCTTTAAAGTTATGATGGAGTAAGGAAACTCACATACATACATCCATTTAGAAATTTGAAACTAATCTTCTTGGGCAACATTAAAGAGGTGCTTTGGCACCTTTTTTAGAATCCAAAATCAAAAGACATCAACGCGCACACTTGAAAGTAATGTCTCGTTCAGACTCTTCTGACGACTTGCAACACCATTATTAGTCATGTTTGCTGTAAAAAGTGGTGAAGTGCAAGTTAGACTCGCGCACGAAGGGTTCCATTATCATTATCTACTTATACGATATTACACTATTGAACAAAAACCGCCAAAAAATCACGACTGTGTCATGCACCATACTAAATATTTATTTTACTTTGAAATCACTGTTTATTTTGAAGTGAATATTCTGTAAATATTCAAGTGTCTACTTATTGCCGTTATTAATATTGTGCAAAAACTACTAAAACCCCCTTAAATATTTATTTTAATCAGTTTTAAGTATTTGTTGTTATGGCGGCAACAGAAATACATTATCAGTGAAAATTTCTGTCTAGCTATCACGATTATGAGATACAGCCTGGTGATAGACGGACTGGTAGACAGACGGGCATTGAAGTCTCAGTAATAGGGTCCCGTTTTTACCCTTTGGGTACCGAACCCTAAAAATGTCGTCGTAATTATCGTAAAATAACGAGAACGTATAACTTTCACAGTTATCATTATGAGAATGAAACATAATAGGAATATTTGCCGTGATAACTGTGATGATGAAGTAAAACTGTATGGTAATCATGATTACGAAGGGACATTCATGGGCCTTGGGCCGAAATATCGAAAATTTGTAAACAACTAATTAATTCAGAAATATTTCCAACTAATAAACTTAACCATGTGGTTCCCGATGAAAAAGAATATAACCACTCTAAGTCTTTGTCTTCCCGTGGAAGCCGTAGAAGGCGACTAAGGAAACAAGCTAAACAAAGCATATAAACATCAAAGAGACCTCTCCACTCCAACCCGTCTGGCCAGCGTGGAGAGTGTAGGCCAAATCCTCTGACTGCTGTGGCTAATATATGGCTCTGATAGTAGAGGGTCCTGCAGTGGAGACTAAAAAGGACGATGATGTTTCAAAGTAATAACGAGACTATTTGTCTAGGCAGCCTGTTCGTGATCGGTGCTGGGCTGACGCTGGAGTGGGAGCCCGAAGCTGCCAAGATCGCCGACCCTGCGCTGTCAGCCTTTGCCGCCATCGTTTTGGTCATCTTTAACTATCCCTTCTGTAAGTAACTAACTAAACTAACTCAGCTAAAGATATCTCCTTTGAATTGAGGGATTAGGTCCCTCAATTCAAAGGAGATATCTTTAGCTGAGACTTCATTAAAACCAAATTACAGACGAAAACCTATATAGGTACCATATGGTGAATGTAGATAGATACCACGCAGATCTGTAGGGAGGTACCACGTTCCGCCTTATTTTTATACAATCTTTGCAATTCACGATGGTGAGTAACATGACGTTCAATGCAGTTTTGTCTTAGAGCAAAAAAAGTTAAATGAAAAACAAATTTGTTCTACATCTCTTAGTGCAGACAGCATATCAAAATGTGCTAAAAGCACTCTATTTCGCCTCGTGCTTTTTAGTAGTCCCTGGTTTATTATGTCTTCTTTGCTGACTTCCTACACAATGTACTATTCAAATGTACATATTGCCAGTAAGACTTAACCCTGTGAAAGAATTTTTCACTACTGTGAGTGTGACAATATTTTCTAATCAATTTGTAACAGATCTAAAGAAGTAGTAGAGTTTATCACGTTAAGTTACTTATTGTAGTTTTGGAAATTATATGTGTCAAGAAAATAATGCATCAAGGACAATTTGTGTCCCCAGTGCGGTCTGCGGGCCTGGTATTATTACAAACAGTCCCCGAGGGTCTGGGCGCCTGCGAGCTGCGCGCGGCGACGCTCCGCCTCCCAGGGGTGCTGGCCATCCATGAGCTGCACGTCTGGCAGCTGCACCGAGACAGGGTGGTCGCCACAGCCCACGTGACCTACGCCTCACATAAGGTTTATAATAATGTTCTACTTGCAACGCTATTACAATAACAAGATTTCAACTTATACGCGAAATAATTTCATTATGGAAACCAGCTTTACTCACGTTTTGTTTCGTCGAATTCGCCGACTACTCGTAGTTCGGCCTAGGAGTAATAGGAGTACTGACACGGCAAATAGGCTTTCCTCAAAGCACTTTGATTCTTCCAGTTCTTCCACAAAGTAGTGCTTTGAGAGAAGCGTAACCGTCGTGTCGCTACTCCTATCTCTCGCCCCAATGATGATCTTCGTTACAGGCCAAACCAGTCGGCGAATCCGAAGAAATAATTATTTTTAACAAAAAAGAAAAACCGACTTCAACCCTATACGTAAATGTACATACTGAAACTTAAAATTATGTTTTACTGGGTGTGGTAGTTCAATCAAAATAGAGGAACAAAGCCGTCATCAACTTGTCTTGATTCGCGAAAGAATGAAACAGAAATAAAATTAAACCAAACGGCATACCTGTACATTTGTTTTTGGTTTTTTTGATTTATTCTAAAAGCACTGGATACAGTTCGATAAAAATATTATAGGACCACCTTTGAAGTTCAGTCAAAACAGAGGAGTAACTTTCTCATCGTCATCGTCTTGATTTGCATAAGAATAAAATAAAAATAAGTTTTAACCGAACGGCATACTCTTACAATTTTTTTGGGTTTTTGTTTATTTTTTCAAAAAGTGCTAAATACATTACGTCAAAAATTTTATGGGACCACCTCTGGAGCATGACCTATCGAACACAAAAAGATTTACTAAAGTCGATCCATAATTGGCTGAGTATTCGCGTAACACACATACAAAAAATATACAGACGAATTGAGAACTCCTCCTTTTTTTAAGTCGGTTAATAAAACGTGAGTAAAGCCGGGTATCCATTATGAACGCCATTGCAGTTTTCGTGTGAGTGTCCATCCGTCCATCTTTAGATCGTTGGCTATCTATGAGCTATACTTCTGGCAACTGCAGTGCAGCCAGTGATCATTAGATTTACGCATCTTACAAGGATATGTCATACAGTCCGCTTGCGTATCAGTTATGGTTGTGTGATTGAGTAATCTACGAATTTGCAATGTTTCAAATCGGTAGGTATACGTTTATATGAGTGTATCCTTAGTCATTTGGTAAAAAAAGGTGCTAGCGTAACTTAAACTCCCTCAATTTTGTAGATTCCAATTTTTGAAATCATTTCTCCTCATAATGCTTTTATAAATGTTAATTTGATTGCACGTGTGCCAAAGTGTGTAGATGAGATAATCTTCACACTTTGTTTAAACAATTGGATTTTAAAGTTAACACCGTTCTATGAAATTAAGCATTACTATAAGCACGTAAAGTATTTAATTTTATTTCTAGGATTACTTGCATAGCTCTACGCTTGTGTGCGACCTCTTCAAACGGTATGGCATCAGTCTAGTCACCCTGCAGCCAGAATTCAACCTAGCTTCATTTACCGGTAAGAATCTCTTGATGAAGTTCACGCGAGTTGACGCGCCAGCCTGCTACACGGCACCGGGTTCAATTCCCGGTAGCGTATATAGAAAAGCTCATTCAGTACGTCCGCTCCGCCTGAGACGAATCGAATAAGCATTTCCTCTCTTTTAACGGAAAAACACACGTAAATGCTGCGCCCAGTACGTCCCAGAGGGTGACGTACTGCAATAGGATTTCTTATTTTAAATGCAATGAAATATACTAGAAACCCTCATCCTATTCTAGTGCTAACATCACAAAGTTTTCTTAGTAAAGCTAATGCGATACGTCTCTTATGTTTTCGGCTTTGCGCGCGCTGATCATCTCTGCACTTGGCACGTGCGGTGCGATTTCTTATTCATTCGTTTTTGCAAACATATACAACGTGTTAACGAAAAAGCGCAAAACCTAAAATTAGTGTGTTCAGAATCGAGAGTAGAATCGGTCCCAGAAATAAAAAAGGGGGTCAAATTTTTACCAAAAAAATATTTTACATAGTTACGCCGTGTTTGATCTTTAGTTAACTCTATTGTGCGGCGGCACCCGAAGCGGCGCAAAGTCGCACGGTCGCGTGTAATTACCATAGACTTTTTAATTTGCAAAAAGGACAAAAAACAAAAAAAGCTAATATCTTGGTAAAAAAATCCGCCAAAATTAAATTTCATAATTTATATAATTCTTTTATAACAAAAATAAGTTTTGCGCTTATTCATTAACACGTTGTATTGTTGGTAGAGAAATAATACGGGTTCACGTTTAAACATTCTTTACTTGTCCGTTGTACTTTACTTTAAAAAAATATCAATATGGATGACGAAAAAACAATTGAAAATTAGGTTATGTCTGAACAAGCGATCCCATTGTTTAGCCTTTAATATTAATAATATCCAGTCTTGTGCAAAGAAGCATTGAATATTTTTCTGAATAAACTTTTAGTTTGCTTTATTTATCACGTATCATAATCGTACCTGCTCTATAGTTTAAGCAGATTAAGTAATCTTTATTAACCTTTATCAGTTTCCCGTTGACGAATATAATTAGGATATACCCTAAGTTGAGGCGCGTTATACCACTGGAAACCCTACTGCAGTACGTCACCCTCTGGGTCATATCGGAGCAGCATTTACGCGTGTTTTTCATTAAAAGAGATTGGAAATGCTGCTTGAGTTCGTCTCAGGCGTAGTACGTACTGAATGAGTACAGTTTGCACAAAGTGATTGTCAGCGGTTCTGGAGACGGGTGGTTCTTCGAGCAAGGCATTCTTTGGTGATTTGCGTAGCAATTTTCAAATTTAATATTTTTTATTAAATTGTCATCAGAATCTTAAAATATATATAAAAGTAATATTTTTTTATAAAAGAAGCACCTCACAGAACAAAATACTTACCGAGATAATCGAGGTAAAAAAATTGGATGCCACGCAAATCACAAAACACCCCACGAAAATGATTATTTTTAATTAACTGTATTTTGTTTTGTTATTTATACTTTATTTTATTTATCCTTTGCATTAATCGCAAGAATAGGAACGCTTTGTGTACTTTGTACTTAAGAGTCGCCTGGAAGCGCATGTCTCCATACAAACGGGAAAAGGGAATTGTAGCAATATTTGATAATTTTGGTATAAAATTACTCATTCAATCAATTAATCTCATTATAATCTACGTACGTTCTTATACAGCTTGGTAAAATTGTCAATGGTTTGAGAATTATACGCCTCTCAAGATTTCCATACAAATTTGAAAAGGCTTGTTATTATCAAACCATTGATATTTTAAGCAAGCTGAATAAGAACGTACGTAGATTATAATGAGATTAATTGATTGAATGCATAATTTTATACCAAAATTATCAAATATTGCTACAATTCCCTTTTTCCGTTTGTATGGAGCGCGTTTTTTACATGCGCGTCCAGTCGACTCTTAAAACGGCGAAAAACACAACCCGTGAGTGTTATTTTTTTTTTGGTACAATCAACATTTATTAAAACCCAATTCCATAAGGGTTTTACTAAATGTTGATTGTACTCCCCCGGGGTGGGAATTCATTCGACTTTTCTCCCGTCTAGCTCTTTATTTTATTTGTGGTGTAAGTCATGAAGAGTAAGATTTTTTCCTTCAGCTTTCCTTTTATGAAAGAAAGAAAGAAAAATCGTTTATTTTGTAGTAAACATAAAATGATAAATATAACAAAAAATACAAAGAAAAAAAATACATCTTCATGCTTATACCAAAATGGTTTCCGCTCAGCATATGTTGTTGCTGAACCACACCGCTGGTCTTCCGCGGACGCCATACAAATATATAGCAAAAGCAAATAATATAATATGTATTTTATAAATCAAAAGTTTATAATATCTCGCCCGGATTTTTGCCTTGATCGCTTTATTATTTTAAAACCCCTCTTCTTCTTCTTTCGTACAACTTTTTTTTATAAAGTTTCTTCCCTTTTAAATGGTAGTTTTGGTCAAAACTATTTATAAACCATTAAAATTATACTAAACATTAATATGGGTAGCTAATCTAACGCAATTTTTTTTATAATTAGATACTTATAGAATCCAAAATCTATTAACTGTGACATTTTAAGTTTTGTTTAAACAAATTTAGATTCCATTAAAGCTATAAAAAATATTATCATATCTTCATCATCATCATCTTAGCCCATCATCCACCCACTGCTGAGCATAGGCCTCTCTTTGTTTCCGCCATCCGTCCCGATCCCGTGCACATCTTATCCAGGTGCGACCCACGACCTTGACCACCCATCTCATAGGAGGATGTCCAACACTTCTTTCACCTGTTCTAGGCCACCATTCGGTTATTTTCTTGCTCCACCAGCCATCATTCCGTCTAGCCAGGTGCCCTGCCCAGTTCCATTTATCATTATTATATACAAAATTTAAATTTATTTAATTTGCATTGCCAAAAATTGTTTGCGTGGTTCAAAAATATCACGTAAACCACGCAAATCAAGACCACAGAAATCAAAATAAATACTTCATATTAAAAATATACAAAAAACTTTGGAGCAAATAAACTGTGTTTTGTATTTATGTTACCTTACCTTATATTTTTTCGCTACAATATTTTATTTAAATAATAAATTCACTGATACCGGAGTAAATTGTACCACGCAAATCAAAGTTTTAAGAAACCATGCCCTGCGTGGGCATGGCTTCTTAAAACTTTGAACGAGGTTAAAACATTTATTTTTTGAAAACTTGACTCGTCATTACAATAGCACTTTGCTCGGCAGTTAGAACACGACTAGTTGTAACTTTAATTAGGATAACATAACATAGGGCCGCGAAGTTTAGGATGTGCCACTTGCCAGTGAATTTACAATGATTAACGCAAATCAGTAACTACACCAGGACAGTTAAATTTGTTTTATTTAGAAAATGTAATTGTTTTAGAACTACGCCCTTACTTTTAATAGAATTGTCAAGTTCTTAGGAGTTAGTGCTCTTTTTTTTTGAAAGCATGTAGCGTTTAGTTTAAATGTATAATTTGTTCACTGACCAGGTCGGACAATGGGACATTCCACAAAAATCAAAGAATATTATATTTTTTTATGATATTAAACATAGAGATAGTAAAATAATAATCCATGACCTAGTTAAATGAGGGTTAAAGGTTAGCCCGAAAAAAGTGGCTTGCTGACTTTTCGACTTCCACTATTTTTTAGAGAAGCCGCTTGAAAAAGGTGCCGAAGAACCACCCACCCAAGACGGGTTAGCGTTAGACAAGCAGCCGGCGGTAAAAACTTCTGCCAAATCATGTAACAGCATAAATGCTGTTATAATAGCGGACCATGAGCGGAAAACGCTCGGATGAGGGGCAGTAGGATGGAATACACGAGTCGGCTAAATATAACATCTTTGTCAATAATATCAGTAATGTGAAACAATGATCGCGCTACTAAAAATAGCTCGAACTTAAACAATTTTATGAAACCCGCCATTTTGCCCTTGCTTTATTGGTCTTCCCAGTCTTCCTAATTAAGTAATAAGAATAGACTTCTATAATGAAACAACTTATCGAATGGAATCAATGCTTGGGTAACAAAATTATTTTTGACCTTTTCCTACTAAAGTGTTCAATTTGTGACCTACAATTTGTATACCTAGTAAAGTAAAAAAAAAAACCAGCTCCCAGGATTGGTGTCCATAGGAAATGTTTTTCATGTTGACGGTCGAAATCACTCCTTTATTGGAATGTCGAGGGACAATTTACACGCTGTCAACATCAGTTTGTTCCAAACAGTATTTTTTTGGAATGTAACTATGCAATTTCTGTCCAAGAGATATCAATATCACTCTGGACAGAAATACTTTATCTAAATTACTCCCCTATCCTTTCTTTCTATTTTCTATGATTAATTCTCGAGTATATATTTTTAGTTTAAGTATATCTAATACTTCGTACGCTTGCACACAATTTTAAGAACTATAGGTACTCATATTTCGAGCTAAACCTGTTGACGTGGCCAACAACAAATATAAAAAAAATATTTTTATTTTATTGTGTTTCCACGGAAGACCAGTGTTGCCGAGTGTTATATGACAGTCAGCAATGTATGCTGAGTGGAACTCACTTTCAGTGGTTTAAATATAATTATTTAATTTTTCCACAATTGGTGAAGTGGCACAGTACAACAATAGTTAAGGGGGAACAGTAGGCACAGTAGCGACGCCAATCATTTTATTCCTAATACTTTACTAATAGAAAGAAATTCAAGAATATAAACAATACAAGTCTTAGTAAATAACCTGAAGTATTTTTGGAATCATGTTTTGATATTATGAGAATCAGTCATTGAGAGAAAAAGTGATAACCGCCAAAAACGGCCGTTTTTGGCGGTAATCAGATTCTCATAATTCTCACTGATTCCGATAGTAATAAACATGATTCAAAAAATACTTCAGGTTATTTACTAAGGCTTGTATTGTTTATATTCTTGAATTCCTTTCTATTTGTAAAGTATTAGGAATAAAATGATTGGCGTCGCTACTGTGCCTACTGTTCCCCCTTAACATTAAGTTAACTATTGTTGTACTGTGCCATATGTAAATCACTAAATAAAGATTTATCTATTCTATTCTGTATAGTTTACACCGCTGATTTTGCTGTCTCCTTTATCAGGTACAGACGAAGAGAAAAAGGCTAGCATAGAGTTCGCGAACATCGCTTGCTCCAGCCCGTGTGCGAAGAAGTGCACGGCGCGCCGCTGCTGCGAGCCGCCCAGGAAGCCTTCTGTCACGCAAGCCTAGGCTGGCATTCATTGTCTTTTTAGCAGTACCGGCGTTAGCATTACTAGCGCCCTAGGCGAGACTTCTATGGGCGCTCAATCACCACACGGGCGCAAATCGCATTACGCCCCCACCTGATTTTGATTCGCCCCCTAGAACCAGCGCCCTTAGGCGGTCGCTAAACCAGGCCCTACCCTATCGCCGCTACTGCGTTTTAGCCACAAGTGTTCACAAATATCATACTATCTACTATTAAGTATCTTTCTTTTTAGATACAACGTAGAACTGAAAATATTAGTCATCCTTCAAGTTAGGTATTTTACCAGACAGTTCAAGTGTATTTAATATGGTACGTCGTATGAGTGAGTAATATACCTATAATGTTGACGATAATGTGTGGCATCGGTGATCAGGGTGCATTGTAAATATTATTGTTAAGTGAATAGCATTCGTTCAGACTTCGAGTTTAGTTTCTATAAGAGCAACCAAAGAAGCAATATTCGATCGCTGCCGTGAATTTTCTAATCGAGGTTAATAATGACAGAGCAATCAACTGCAAGTGAAAGTGTGCATAAAGACATGGTTGGAGTTACCTCATTATGTCACTTGACTGCACCTCGTATGGTGGTTACAGAATGACGCGCAAACGAGCAGCGCGACGTAATGACGAGGAACTATTGTAGCTATTGTGGGAACAGTTATTGTCAAACTTTCGGTGATTGAAAGGAGAAATCGCTCTATGTATGAAAGACGACAGCACACAAGTATACAATATTTTGCAGTAGTAGTAATGATTGTTTTCACATTCAAATCGACTGTCTTCTTGCCACAGAATAAAAAATCGGTACCCATAACAAACAATTAATCGTATACCGAAACAGGGTATACCTACATTTATTTTTCCAAGTCTTTGCTCAAACTATAATAAGTTATATATAAGTTTGCGTTATTGCCTTGCCGTATTATGTTTTATGTAGGTATGTACTAAGAATGAATTTCTGAGAGAAATCTCAGAAAATATTTTATAGCAAGTGTTTCAAGATATGATGGCTGTAAAAATAGTACATTATGATGCAAGTACTATTATACTCATCGATTTATTATAAGCACTCGGCTTCGCCTTTGTGCCTATAATAACCTCGACTTTAATATCCAGCTTACTGAGTCCGAGCATCATACGACGTTTCTCAATACATTTGCGATTTCCATAAAATAAATTGAGCAATTGCGATTGTGGTGAAGAAAAGGACCTACTCCGTGAAATATAACAATAAGATCCAAGTTTCGATGTCATAAGGACCGTAAAGCAAGTGTATTAAAAATGGTACTTACTCGTATGTTAATCATTTTTACCAGAAAGCATGAACAATTTGCCGCTTTCAATTAAGGTGACACACCCATGAAATCGGGTAATTTTTATTTAATGTATATTATGTTCAAAATGAGAAGCTGCATTGTGTTTTGACAATAACTTTGAGTGGTGTACAAAGTGATTGTGATGTTCCTAGACAGTATTATCGTAGGGCAGCTAGTTAGGCGGGTCAATATTTGTAATTCTATATAAATTAAGTAAGTATAACATTACAACAATAATTTAGATGTAAGTGTTTTCTGTACAAAGTTTTGTTGACAAGCGATTGTAATATTAAAATAAATATATTTTAACATAACGGTTTGTCTCTCTGTTGACAGAACAAATATTATTGAAACATCAGTTGTGGCTTATAACTTTATTTCCAACTGGCTACAAGAACATTGACGTAGGTACCTAATAGACTTTTTTAACCTATTTTTAATTTAAATCGGTATAATCCATTTTTTTGGGAAAACCCCTTTTAAATACCATTAGACATGCAGTAAATAGCTACTGATTGAAATGACTACTAAAATTATTGAATAGGTCCATAAAATATCACACGAAATTCATGAGGAAGGGGTCCTAAAACTAATTATTATCTAATCTTCATCATAATTCGGCTGTTCAGTGCTAGAAAGGTGTGAAGAGCTGGTGGTCAGCTGACAGGCGGCGGGGTGGCAGGCACGGCTCTTCAGAAGTCTACGACATGCTTTTCCAGCCCCAGATGCTGGTCGCTGTAAGAGATCACCAGAGCAATGAGGATTTTTTGAAATGTTATCACCAGCAGCATTGAATTGTAAGGTCCGATGAGCCCCTGTATCTGGATAATATTTGAAAAGCAGCAATATATGAAACATCATAGATTAAAAGAAAAAATTTTCGTCTTGTGATACATTGTTGCCCAATTACAGCTTGACGGACCCGACTCCTCTGTGCTACCGCCATTTATTTCGGAACACCTTCCTTCATTACATATTTAGGAGGGCTAACTTTACAGCATGCGAATAAGTTCATCACAAGTTAATACTTGTATAAATTTAAACTACGAAAATTTTTAATTAATTAATACAGTTCTTTACACAGTCAATATACCTAACGTCTAGATCGAATATTAACAGAGCGCAAAGTTTAATTTACCTACACCTGGAATTACAGCTAACTAAATAAATTTTCTAAAGATTTTCATGCCGTTAATTAATTGACATAATTTAAATTTAAGTAAGTAATTAAAATGTCGAAGACAGTTTCGGTTTCTCGTCTCATCATATTTTTGAGAAGAAAATAAAACAAACCAATTGAAACTGAAAACATACTAAGCTATAAAATAAAGGCACCCTGTTGCACCCGGCACAGTACGTGCTGTTAGCTACTGGACTCACCAAGACCAGTCGATAGTTGAGTTTGAATGCGACGTCACAATCTCCCACACACTCGCTCCACCCGAGCCACCGGCCCATCTCGCAATTCGTGTCCTCTACACTCAGTGATAATCGAAAATAAAGACATGTAATCAAAATAATTGAAAATTTCAAATCAATACATTTAGATCATGCATAAATAAAGTACATAAAATTATACCATTATAATACGCGATGTAAACTTAACGCCGGGCCGGTTTTTGTTGAATAATAAGATTAGACACCAATTCTGAATTTGTACGTTTAATTTACATCTTGCAGTTAGGTAGGTATATTCCATAGAGTCTTTTAGAATAGGTAAGGAAAGAATAAATGTTGGCAGCTGTTCTAAGTAACGCCCGAGACCATTATTACCTTGTTCAGTAGGTATATCGTTCTGAATGACCTCGTTATCATCCGTTGGCTTCACTGGCTTTAACTTTTTGGTCGTGGTTTCGGTGGCTGGCGTGGTACCTGTTAAATAAACATCCGTTAACTGACTATCGGCTGATACATCGACGTCTCTTGTCTTACAACGCTGAACGTAGTCTTTACGTCTTATGGTATGGCCCTAGGCTCTGTCTAAACCACGAGGGATAAAGACGTGATAAGTAAGAATGTAGTCCGTGTCGGTATGGATTACAATGAGTGGCACCTTTTTGGTACTTTAATAACTTATTTTAAATTACGTATTTCACAATTTGTATTATCTGAAGTATCAAATAAATTATTTTTATTTGTTTCAATGTTCAAAAGTTAAGAACGTGATGAAGCAAGTACAAGTATAATAGGTACAAGTACAAAAATATATATTAATATATTATTACTTGTCGAAGGGCAAAAAGATGGAAAGATTCAGTTCAATGACACCTTATAATAGTATCTGATAAGTAGTGTTAACGATATTAATACATCAATATAAGATAAACGTTATCGGTAGAAATATATGAAGTCTAATTTTCAAGAAGCCCATAAGAAAATTATCAGTCTTACATTTTATTACTCAGATAAGTTAATAAGTACCTAGATACCTATTTCAATAATCCGAATAATTATTTAAGTACTACTATAGTACTAAAGTCGATTTGTCTGTCCTACGCGGTCTAGACTGCGTATTAGGACGGACAGACAAATCGACGACAAATCTCAAGTTTCACGTTGCCACCGTGTTCGTGAAGAACATCAGCAACACCAGAGGTTAACCTAGCGAAGTCAAATATTTTGACACAATTAATAATACTTTCCGAGTGAAATTAATTTCACTCGCAAAATACTTGGGTATATAAACAAAGCTGCTGACCTTTTTTTTGGACTTGACATTTGTCTAGCTAGGCCGACTAGGTTGGCTGGCTTTCTACTACTTATAGGTAGATTACAGAAAAATCTCATAACCTGGGGTCCTAATTAGAAAATTACAGTACATATAGTTATTATTGCACGGAACCCTCTTTACGCGACTTTGACTCGGGCTTTGAAGATTTTTTATAACAAATTTATAATTCAGTTTAAAAAGGCATGTTTCATAACGAAAATAAACCATTTCGGACCGCGTGCGACTATTGGTGTCACAGAAATAGGCGCGAGTACAAACGGTTAACGTAAAATATAAGTATAATAAAAAGTACAACTATTAAATATTTTTATGGTTATTTTGTAGCCAAGGAGTATATTTTGTTATATCCATTTTCAATATACTCGCAAGGTAGTCGGCCTGTAACTATGGCATGGGACTTCACGCTTGCTGCATATTAATAAAACAAGAATAGCAAAAATATAAAATGGTAAAATTACTCATACGTGTACAATTGCCGTAATTTTAAGATAGGATAAGATGTAAGTAGGCACTCCTTAGAAGTTAAAGTACACTTGTTAGAAATATTTATCTAGGTATTCTCGAAGAAATTATTGAATATACTAGGTCGATAACATACATACATATAATCACGCCTTTTTCCCATAGGGAAAGAAACTAAAAGTGAAATAAAGAATGAACACACTGCGCAACACTCAACGTATTAAAATTCCAACCCCTAGACTGCGGAAGCACTGATCAGTGTTCTCTAGGAATCCACCACTTTTTTGTTTGATTACGATATACATACCAGTAGCTAAATAAGGCCTTAAGATTTTATAGACCAAGAATCGATCTATCGCGTAAAGAGTAAAGATGTGATAAGTATCCTCCTATACAGATTGATTTTGAACCTATGAACTAAATTAAAATCTCGAAATCAGAATCCCTAATGGAATACAGAATCGAAAGAAAAAAGGTGAAAATCGAAAAATAAAATCAGACTTCGTATACAAAGTCGCCCAGCTGATCGGCGTTTTGTGTTTCTCGCGAACTTCAGGAGGTTTCTCAAAAATTATCTTGCTTATTAGTTTTTGTAGCTAAGCTGTAATCTTTTTGTTTTATTTTGAGATAATCTTTCCGGTGCCAAAAGTTGCTGAAGTTTATTACATTGATTAGCATATGTTTCTCGCAAATTTAATTTTCTTGACTTAAGACTCAAAGTAGTTGCAATAATTTTCTGCCTTTCTCTTTCTTCCTTATGATTGCCACCGAAGCTTACGTAACCAAAACACTTTTAGTATCTTGAGAACAAATTGCAGCGTTTATTTAATGAAAATTCGCTTTGATTAACTTAATGATAGATGCAGATAATATCTAAGTTAATATTTGCCCTGAATACAACAAGTTACTAAACTTACAAGATTCAGTGACACGTCATTTGCATTCAATCAAATCTTGTATGTTTCTCGTCACGCTCTTGAACGAGAAGTCTGTAAATGCCAAATCATTTATAAAAAAGTCTTATATCTTACTGGCAGTTGTGATTGGTTTGATGTCCTTGCAGGCTGCGATACAGTCTTCTCTATTTCGGAAATTGTTGGCATTTCCCCCACAGCCGGTGTATCCAAACGGTTCGCATGTGTTTCTCGCTGCATCGAAGAACCAACGCTCATGGTAAGCGCGACACGGACCAACCATTAATGGCATTTTGCATACCTCTGAAAGAAAACAGTTTATTTTGATTATAAACAAAATAGTAATTGAACTACGTAGTAATGACAAGATGGGTATAAAGTCGAGGGTAAATTATGATATGACATTATGATACAGAATACTTCTTTACATTTTATATAAAAAAATAATTCAAATGTTACTAATACAATCTGTTCTTAGTATTTCTCTCCTCTGCCAAGAATACTTTTAATTTTAAACCGACTCACACTCGACTCGACCGAGTGCCGCTGCTCACATTAATGTTACAACACACCTTACCCGGCGGCACGGCGCCGCAACTGCCGCCATTGCCATAGCACAAAACCTCCTGCTGCCCTAGCATGTACTGGTAGCAGTCGATATGCTCGTGCGCTGATATAATACCTCCCAGCGTCGCTGCTCACATAATTGTTACAACACACGTTACCCGGCGGCACGGCGCCGCAACTGCCACCGTTGCCGTCGCCGCAACTGCCACCGTTGCCGTCGCACAAAATCTCTTGCTGTCCTAACATAAACTTGTACAGGTAGCAGTCGATATGCTCGTGCGCTGATAGAACACCTCCCAGCGTCGCTGCTTACATAATTATTGTGACAAATAAGTTACCCGGCAGCACGGCGCCGCAACTGCCGCCGGTACCGTCGCACAGTGCCTCCTGCTGGCTCAGCGTGTACTGGCAGCGGTCGATGTGCTCCTGCGCCTGGCGGAGCACCTCCGAGTCGTTGGTCGTTGCATTCTCTGGCACCGTGGTCTTGAAAAATATACAACGTATCATTAAAAACATCAAATTCCGAAACTGATTTAAAATCAAGACATTTAAAAAAACCCTTTGCTAGTGTTTCAATATTTTTTAATTTACATGAAGTTTTCGCTGTCCAGTGTTGCCCCAATTTAAAATCACTACATATTATAAAACAAAGTCCTTCCCTGCATCTGTCTGTCTGTCTGTTTGCGATAAACTCAAAAACTACTGCACGAATTTTCATGCGGTTTTCACTAATAGATAGGTAGGGTGATTCATGAAGAAGTTTTATAGGTATAATACATTCCGGGTGGAGCCGAGAAGGGCTGCTAGTAAATCATATGAAAGAAAAATGAACACACACACACAAGATAAACAACGCTTTATAAAATAGTTTGACGGGTTATCTAGACCTAATTATTGAAGAACTCTCCGTTTTTTTTTCATATACCTAATTTATTTAAAATAGGGCCTGCACTGATCCACGGAAAATATTTATTCCCTTATTAAATATCACTCATTTAATTAATCAACTTGACAATTTGACAATACCATGTTCTGTAGCTCACTAAACCGTCGCTGCCACGTGTTGATGAGCATGCGCATGATCTCCCGCTGCACGGGGAACTCCCTAGCGATGTAGAAGCGCGTGCGCAGCATCCGCCCGCGCCCGCAGCGCGCGGAGCACGGCGACCAGTCGCTCCACGGCGACACCCGGCACTCGCCGCGGGACTCGTCCTGACCAACATATATTACATCATATAATATGCAGAATATGTATCCTAGAATGTTTTACCTAACCACAGAAATAACAACCATTCGGTGGTGCTATATTTTTTTTTCATACTACGGCAAACGAACAGGCAGGTCGCCTGATGTTAAGTGATCCACTGCCACCACAGCCCATGGACGACTGCAACGACCAGGGGTGTGACAAGAGCGTTGCCGGCCTTTTATTTTTCCCTCCCCAGGGAATAAGGGAGATGGACCTCCTCTCTTTCTTCGGTGAGTGCACCGAACGAAGCATATAAGCGGTAAAGCTACTACTCAAACGTCGATTTTCTGTGAAAGTGTGGTACTTCTCCGGATGAGCCGGCCCATTCATGCTACTAGCAAAAGTGAATTTCGCCGGTAGCGTGGCTCTACCACAACATACGTCAAGTAAAGTCGTATTGCATACACCTGCGTACTTACCACGTGCTTACTGCCTGCCACTACGAGTACATCGACGACTTATGTAGGCTCATCTGCCGTGAGACATTCAGTGATCATATTAATGTATTTGGGAACCTAAGCGCATCTCATGTCGCCGACAGTTTCCGACTGCCGCCTGAAGTAACGCAGTGTACCTGACCGACATGCAGCACACATATGCACACAGCAGCTTATGAATTAGGCAGACAAGAAATAATCTCAGTGTCTGATACTTCATGATTAACCCGGAAGTAGAGTCATTTTAATATACCTAATGATACTTACTTTGTAGAACCAATCCAAGATCGCGGACGTCGTGTTCACCCCAGCAGGCCTGTAAAGTACACAATTATAAAATCACCGTGTATACATATTTTATTTATCAATCGAATATCTAATACCTAATAGCTGGGTACCAATACCTAGTGGTGCACTTCTCGGGCCGTTGTTATTGGTAGTCTTTGTAAATGACATTGAACAATATCTCAAATGCTACCGGATTCTCTGCTTTGCAGAAGATATGAAACTCTTTACAACAATTTCGTCCACGGCCGATGCAGAATCTCTGCAGTCCGATCGGTGGAGGTTACAAGATTACTGGCGTACGTAATGATTTAGAGCTTGATCCATCGAAATGCAGTGTGATTATATTCAATTAAGCAGTTCTTTATTAATTGAGGTTAACATATAATTTAGTTTGAGATGTAACGGTACCACTGTAATACGGATTAAGCTCTCCTCTCATTGGCTTCCTATTTCTAAGTATCTAAATACTATTGTATCATTTATAAGCTGTTGGTTCTCCTAAATAAATAAAATAAAAAATTATAGAAATAAGTACATAATATTAAAAAAAATGCTAAGTATTTTTTCACTTGGTAATTACTAAGCCATAAACAATTGCAAGGCTCACAGATCTGTACGTTTTTCTAAAATCTGTGTCAAGGCTTTATGTAATTTAGAATTTGCTCCCTTCTTTTGGAGGACATACTTGTTGCAAGGGCCGGCTTCGCAAGGCATAGCCTGGCTGAGCACGGTAGAAGCCCTAAAGCCGACGTGGCAGCGCTTGTGTGCGCGCAGCACGGCGTAGTGGCGCGTGCGCGCGCGCACGCCGCAGCCCTCGCAAGGAGACCACGCCGACCACGGGGACACGGCGCAGGGGCCCGTCGACTCCGCTGGGTCGGGCTCATATTCCGACACAGCCCTGAAATGTTAGAGCTTGTAATATTCAAGCTGACATCAATGGTTCGCTCGTCTATTATTACTTTGTTGGAGAAAATATTGTCCGAACAAAAACTTATACAGAGATACATAATGAAATTTTTGATATGTACCTAACATCTTTCCGTTTGGTTTCCTGCAATCTGTGAGAGTGATTTTATTTCGAAGCTGGGCTACCTCATGGTAATTGTCACATATCACATGCGACTAAAGTGGCTCGTTAGTTTATTTATTCAAAAAGTCTTACGTACATACTTATGTAACAATAACTTATATTTTGTTATTATAGTGATAAGTCTCACTGATAAACGATTAATTACACGCACGTGTAACTTCACACTTTTATTTACTGCATACGTTTTCAGGAGAAATTATTACGATATAAAGGTACACTTGCTTATTGATTAAAAAATAATGCATGGTGAGAAAATTCCGCTAAGGCAGGGTTTGTATGTACGAATAAGTGTACATATACCAGAATATCATAGTAAATGCAAATAAAACCCTTATAAAATAAACATAGTACATTTGTGTTTTAGCATTTTACATTGTAACTGGCTAACGAGCATTCGGCCGCTAGTCGACGGTCGTTGTGTTAACGTGTTGTAAAGTAATTAGTGTTTCCTATATTATTTGTGTACCTACGTCTTGAACTGTTACTGCATAGATTAAAAAAAATCCTACTGTCTATACCTAATATCGTGTGTGAACTGTGAAATTAATACATAGTCCTGGAGCCAATTCTTTAATTTGAAGTTCCTTCTGTTAGTTAGTGTTAAGACCTTCCACTGTACCTTAAATGGCCTTCTATATACAGAACTACAGTGGCAGCAATACCTACAGAGGTGATCCCGACGTGATAGACATGAATGACATGGGCGAATAACCTGCAGTGCATCCTAGGCCCGTTGCACCGGCGGTAGTCGGTGAGCTGCACGCGGCAGGCGTCGGCGTAGGCGCGCGCGGGCCACACGTAGTGCCGCTGGCGGGACGCGCGCCCGGGCCCGCACGTCGCGCTGCACGGGCTCCACGGGCCCCACGCGAACGTCGCACATGAGCCCCCAGGCATGCTTGCTTCCTGACTGCGCTCGCTTTCTGGAAATATGCGTATTTCATGTTGAGGATCCAAACTCAAGTTAGCTGCAGAGGACAATTAAACTGGTGGGGAGCTACATAGAGTCCAACAACATCTGCGGTTGCAGTGCTTTCTCCAGCTATTGAAACAACTAGGTTATTTCATGCCCTGCATAGCTCGACACCTGCACCCTAGCCACAACTATAAAAATGTGCAGTGAACGCCGCACAAGTCGCTCAATATTGGGGCGAAATATGGAATATAATTAGAAAAGAAGAACTCTTTCTCACATCTCTTGGCAGGGCAGTCTTGTCTATATTTTCCTTAGATCTTTTTTTATTAGACAGTACATTTTTTATTTGCCATGTGGTTCCCGGCAGAGTAGAATAGGACCACTCCAAGTCATCCCGTGGATGTCGTAAAAGGCGACTAAGGAAACACAAGCTAAACATAGCTTATTAACATCAAAGAGACCTCTTCAACCCGTCTGGCCAGCGTGGAGAGTGTAGGCCAAATCCTCTGACTACTCAGGCTAGTATATGGCTCTGGTAGTACAGAGAGGGTCGTGGTCCTGCAGTGGAGACTAAAAAGACCTGATGATGATGATGATGACATCGACATTGCCCCTGACACCCCAGCATGTATCAATTAACATGGATTTCTATCGTAAACAAGGATTTAAAGAAAGCCAACACAGAACCAGTTACGACCCAAAATAGATTTCTTTGGAGAAGTAGGATAAGGAGAGCTAACCCCAAGTAGAAATGGGATAAGGCCGGAGAAAGAAGAAGAAGTCACTACCTAACACATCTACCATCACAACTTACCTGCAGCGTCGCAACTTTTCTCATAAAGTCGAAGCCTGGTCAGCCGCAGTCGAGCATACGGCCGCATTTCGTTGTTGGCATTGAAGAAAGGCGACCTCGCGTCCTTCGGCCAGTCTGGCCGGAGAGCCCGCACAGGGGCCGCGGGCACTGTCGGCTGGCGACGGGCCTGCAAGATAACTACTACTTCAGATATCACCGTAAAGTTAGTACTGATATTATTTTGAATTCTTCCATGCTGGTTTGGGAGAAAAGAAAAAACATAGAATATACCAGCTGCTTTTCTTCCCGCGCAGACCGTGATATCCGATTCAGGGATTGGGCGAAAATCTAAGGAATCACATTGATAGGCGATGCGGCTAGCAACCCATCACTATTTTGATTCCGCTTTCCACCTTTACGCCCACTACGATGCTAAACGTGGCCTGTAGGTTTTATGACCTTGGGCTCTGTCTACCCCGCAAGGGATAAAGATGTGATAGTATGTATGTATTAATTTGAATCCGTTTGATGGGAAAACATTTCAGAAGTACGTTCATCAGCACTCACAATGTGATAAATATAGATGCACATCATAATACGCACGTCAACTTCTGATACTAAGGACATTACCTATAAAGGATTTTACCTGACAGTTCAGCCAGAGGTACAATCCGTTGAATATTTTATGGGCTCGTATCGCCTTTTGTTACTAACTCCTAATTTGTAAAATGGTTTTTATAATCTAAATATTATAAAAAAAACTGGCCAAATGCGCGTCGGCCCACGCGCAATGTAGGGTTCCGTAGTTGCGAATGACAACTTTGAGTTTACACTTTTACACTCGCACCTCACAGTTTAACTACCAAAAACATGTAACGATGAAAATGTATGAAATTCTACATTTTTGAGTACATTTTATAAGTTGGTTGCCCATAAGTGGATCTAAGTGGAGCCTTGTTCCCTCTGGCGTACCTCAAGGATCATTGTTGGGGCCTTTGTTGTTTAATATCTTTATTAATGACATATTTTCTTGTTTCAATCATTGTGAATTTTTATTGTACGCAGATGATATGAAAATCTTCAGGAAGATAAATGGTATCGATGATAGTAATCTTATACAATCAGACCTTCAAAGAGTAGAAGAATATTGTCAGCATAATAAATTAGACCTTAATGTTTCCAAATGTCATGCAATCACATTCACTCGCAAGTTACAACCTACATTGTATCCATATAAACTCAAAGGCCAGATACTTAATCGGGTAGACAAAATTTTGGACTTAGGCGTCACGCACGATACTAAATTAACTTATGAGTACCATGTTGATTATATTGTAAAAAAAGCTAGAAAATCTTTGGGATTTATTGTCAGATCGTGTTCTCAATTTTCATCTATTAAATTAGTGAAAATTCTGTATTGTTCCTATGTGCGTAGTATACTTGAATATTGTTCGCAGGTGTGGAATCCGCAATATAATGTATATATCGACAGACTTGAGTCCATTCAGCGTAGGTTGTTGAGATACATACAGTATAAAAGCAATAGTTTCGTGGTGGATTATAATGGTAGATGCAAGAAACAGCACCTACTGCCTCTAATAGAAAGGCGTAATATTGCTGATATTATGCAACTTGTAAAAATAGCTCAATCTAAAGTAGATTCGTCTTATCTCCTATCGAGGATTAATTTAAGAGTCCCAAATAAAACTTTAAGAAAGCCTACCACTCTTTTTATTCCCCAATGTGCCACTAAATACGGAAAAAATGCATTCTTTTTACGTGCTGCCGATGCTATTAATAAAATTACCAATGTTGGAGATCTAGACATTTTCAATACGAGCGTTAATAAATTTAAAAATACACTTTGTAAACGTTGGTTTGACATGGTTCCCTAACACATTGTTTTTAAGAAAAGTAGGGTTTAATATTACTTAATAGCTATCTCCTATTCTTTTATTTTCACTTTTTGTTTTCTTTGTGAATGCTTTGTGTTGATGTTTTCTTTCTTTCCCTTATTTCTTTACTATTAATTTAGATTGTGGATGGACAGTCGCAATAAACTTTATTGTGTAATAAGTGATTAAGCAAGCAAGTATAATGCTATTTATATGCGGAAACTTAATAATTGTGCTTTTTGCTATTTATAAGTAGTTATATAATTAAGAAATTTTGTATGTACTGTTTAGTTTTCCAAATAAAATAAAATAACTTTTTAGTTTGTACTTGGTACTCAGCTCTGATAGTTTTCCTTCCAACTTCAGTATATATACTACTGCTGTAATTTTTTTCACGTATCCATATATAACCGTTTAGTAGATAGAGGGGGGGGGACACTTACCTCTAACAAAATTTTGCAATTTAAAACCAAATATTTCGGAAACGGATCCCTAAATCGAAAAATGGTGTTCGCAACCTCACAATATTTTTTAAAGACCTATCTAACGATACCCAACACGATGGGTTTGTATAGAAAAAAAAATATTACTCCCTCTTTAATTGTATGGGAGCTACGAAAAAAAAAATTTTTTTCAAGATTTTCTTCTACCACTTTTTTGACATGATTAATATACATACCCATATCAAATTTCAGCTCTCTAGTACTTATAGTCTCTGAGTAAAACCGCGGACGGACAGACAGACAGACATGGCGAAACTATAAGGTTCCTAGTTTACTACGGAACCCTAAAAATTGCATGCACAGTATGTAATAATTAACGTAGTAGTAATATATTTACCGTATATGAAATGCCATTGTCAGTCCCCGCATCGTACGGGTAGAGAGGCAGGGAAGCAGAGCTACTCCAAGTGCAATTAGCATTGCACAGCTCCAAAGCTGACACTCCCACGAACCAGTCGGGGGACGGGGCCAGCTTCGATGCCAACGACACCAAATGGTTCTTCGCGTCCACCCGGAACACGGCAAAGGTGTTCGGTATGCCGGACCCGCCCACTTGCTGCCACGATATGCCGCGCGCTTTGATTATGGTGCGGATGTGGTCGCTCTGAGAATTTCATCATCATCATAAGGTCTTTTAGTCTCCACTGCAGGAGCATGACCCTCTCTGTACTACCAGTGCCATATATAAGACAGCAGTTAGAGGATTGAGCCTACACTCTTCAAGCTGACCAGACGGGTTGGAGGACTCTTTGATGTTTATACTAAGCTTTCTTTAGCTTGTGTCATAAGTTGCCTTCTACTACATCCACGGGAAGACTTGGAGTGGTTCTATTTTTCTTTCTACTATACCGGGAACAAGACGGCAGTAAATTTACTGTTATGTAGAGTACAGGTTGGTTGTTATGGCTATAATAGATAAGAGACTGTACAAATAAGGATGCCATCGCTATCAAGTGGCGTTTAGAATACTCGTAAAATAGTATGAACACCGTATACTACATCTTACGCTAGGATTCTCCGCAAGCCTTAGCTACCAGCGCCCCCTACCCCCATTGTGCTCCAAACTTGACGGAAACGCAACCGTTATCACCGATATATGTTCCACACTACGCTTTGACTTGAAGGTGAAGGCAGAGGTCGTCCGTCGTAACCAAGACCTTTCCGACACTGATTCTAGAACATAAGGTATCGTTTGATAGCAGCGATCCACTCCATGATTGTGTGTAAAGAAATTGATTCGCTTTTGCGCATTTTGCCAGTTCGTACACTGTTGCTGACCTTTACCACTTTCCTTTACAAAGCGTTGATTAATGAAAATATTCACCACGACAGACGATCAAAAATACTGTACCTCTGCTTTGAGTTCTTTCTCCAGCGCAGTGGTGGCTCCATCGTCGGCCAGCCTTCGTAGGCCGCTGCTGGCCACCCTGCCCTCCTGCCACACGCGGTACTGTGCAGTGTGAGACGCGCCTATCACATCTCCGAAGTGCGCCCGCGCATTCTCCGGAGGAAACTCTCGTGGATGCGTATTCCTTGACCACATGCCTTCAAATACCACCTAAAAATACTTATATGAAAATAATCCTTTTATAAAAATCTAGATCATTTTTATGAGTCGCCGTGTAATTGTCTACTTACTTGTTTAAATAAAGTCAAAGTATACCTAACGCCTATTTTTTACTCAAAGAAGACCTGACAGCCACAGGATTACACAATTAAATTACAGAATGTTATAGACGCCTAATATAATTTCTTTTATTGTTGTGTCTTCCACGCTGGTCTGGGAGAAAAGAAAAAACGTAGAATGTATCAGCTGCTACTCTACCCACGCAAATCGTAAAAGTCGATCGAGGGAATGGGCGTGAAGAATCATGTTAATAGGCGAAGCGGCTAGCAACCCATCACTATTTTGATTCCGTTCTCCACCTACAAGCCCACCAACGTGCTGGACATGGCCTTTCGGTTTTATAGACCACCTGAAAAAGACGTGATAGTGATAAATGTATGTATGTATTCTTTCCTACTTTTTTTACCAAGATCTTACCTACTCGTTTTTTTTTACATACTTACTCTTTTTTACTACCATCTGTTCAAATGTACACGATAAAGTAGAGACGATAAAAGACTCCTAGCATACGGCTCACCTCATATTTAGCTTCGTCACAGGCGCAGCAGGGCTCCACAATGGGCGGTTGCCTTGCGAAGCTGGCAGGCGCGATGGGTGCGGGGCAGATTTTGCGCGCCAGCACCGACGGCGAGCCAGACCCCGCGGCCGGACTGGCCCGCGCGCACAGTCGGATGCACGTGTCCGAACCGTTTGGTGGAGCGCTCCATATCACCTACACGAAAAAGTATAGCCTATACCTATTTTTTTTTTACTAGCTTTCGCCCGCTTTCCCACGGCACGCTCGCATAATGTCGATCCCTTGGGAACAGTTTCCGGGGGTTATAATGCTAGATTTCACCCCGGAAACTGTAACGAAGGAAAATTTGCGTTTGCATTGTCTAGGGTTGTAACTTGATACTCTAAGGTTGGTACGAAGAAGGACGTATGTCGTACCAACCCTAGACAATGCAAACGCAAAATTTTCATGATGTTCGATTCAGTAGTGTTAGGGATCCTCCGTGGTGTTTAATGAAAGTGGACTGTTTACTGCTGGTTCTTTAATGGTACTTTGAGAAGCTGGTACAAAGATCAGAGTACATAAGCGGAACATATGCGCACACGCCGGCGGTGAGAAGGCAAGTGAGTCCGGGGGCCGCCAAGGCTTCGGCAGCTTTCGGCCGAAGTCGGGTGTCTTCGGTGGAGCCCTCATCGTTCGCGGATGGTAGATAGGCGCGAACAGACTCCCGGGGTTGAAGAGCTCTTCAATAGATTGGTAGAGGACAGATATTATTATACGCCCGCCGAATGGTCCCTCGTCGCGTTGTTATCTCGGCAACTCTTGCTACGCCGTCAGTTCCTGGATAAGTCCGGATAATGCGCCCGAGCAACCATACAAGGGGAGGTTGCGTCTTGTCTTTGACCAAGACTAATGTGCCTTCCTTCAAATCTCCCTTCGATCGGTGCCACTTCGTTTTCTGCTGAAGAAGGTGGACATATTCGATATTAAATCTGTGCCAGAAGTGCTGTTGAATATATAGAATCCGTTTGTATCGGTCTAGTCTGGTTAGGTTTGCTTCTGATACTTGCTCTTGTGGAACAGACGTGAGTGGTCGCCCTATGAGGAAGTGAGAAGGTGTGAGGGCGGCGAAGTCGGAAGGATTAGGCGAAAGAGGAGTGAGGGGACGTGAGTTGAGAACTGCCTCTATCCTAGCCAAGCACGTAGCCATTTCCTCGTAGACGAAATGTGTGAGTTGCAATAACTTTCGCAAAAGCTGTTTAGTGCTCCGGACCGCCGCTTCAGCCAGGCCGTTGAAGTGGGGTGTAAAAGGGGGGACGAACATAAATTTGATGCCTTCGTCCGCCATTGAAGCCGAGAGATCACTACTTTGACTTTCAAGAAAGGAACGTAAGTCATTGCTAGCGCCTACAAAGTTAGTTCCGTTGTCGGATAAGATACTACGCGGCTTACCACGACGCGAAATGAAACGAGTTACGGCTGCCATGTAACCGTCTTTTGTGAGGTCGGTAACGAGCTCAAGATGAACGGCCTTTACTGAAAGACAGACGAAGATGCATAGGTAAGACTTGAGAAGTTTGCACCCCCTGCCCTTGCGGTCTGCTATCAGAACTGGCCCCGCGTAGTCGACACTACAGTTAAGAAAAGGAAATTCCAAAGACGTCCTGGAAGTAGGAAGCTGCGCCATTTCAGGCTGTACATTCACAGCTTTGTTGCGAAAACACTTCATGCAACGCCTGACTATGCTCCTGGATAGGTTACGGCCGCCAAGAGGCCAATATTTTTGTTTAATAGTAGCCAGGAGAAGTAGTGGCCCTGCATGAAGAGTCTTCTCGTGCTGAAATTGAAACAGTAGTTTCGTTAAATGATGCTTACTGCATAATAAAATGGGATGCTTGGTATTGAAGTCGTAAGGCGAATTATCAAGCCTTCCGCCCACGCGGATGAGGCCGTCAGAATCCAAAAAGGGACTTAAAGAAAGCAACCTATTTTTATGAGGTAATGGTTTGTCTAACTTTAAAATTGAATGCTCAATAGGAAACATATCTTGTTGAGAAGTAAGCAATATGCAAATTAAAGCTTTTTCAAGTTCATTAGGCGTAAGCGGACCCTTTATTCTATTTGTTTTATTTTTTAAATTGTATATAAATCTGTAAATATAGGCAACTATTCTTTGTAAATATATAAGATTAGATTTTTTGTGTATTAAATTGTTTATAATACTAGACGTAGAATTGTTATGAATTGTGTTAGTGTTGTTTTGACTTAAGTGACATACTACTTCCGGTAAATTATTTTTATTATAAGAAGGTTGTTTAGGCCATTGACTATTATGTAATTGTAAAAAGGAAGGCCCTGTCCACCATAACGAGCATTCCTTGAGAACGTCGGGCTTAAGGCCCCGTGACACAATATCAGCTGGGTTTTCAGACGATGGTACGTAGCTCCATGTATGATTTAATGTACTCTCTTGAATTTCATTGACACGATTGCGTACAAAAGGTTTTAATTGACTTGTAGACATAGAGAGCCAACCTAAAACGATGGTTGAGTCACACCAAAAATAAATTTTGTCAAAACGTAGCGTAAAAGAATCAAGTATCTTAATGCACAACCTTGTACCCAAGAGAGCCCCACATAATTCCAAGCGGGGTACCGTAGTCGGTTTAATAGGCGCAACCCGGTTTTTCGAGCACAACAACTGTACCTTGACATTTTCTCCATCTGAAGATCGCACATAAGCGACTGCGCCGTATGCCCGTTCAGATGCATCAGAGAAGATGTGGAGTTGTACTTCTGTGCGTGAATCACACGTGACCCATCTAGGAATCTGAATTTCATTCAAAAAAGGTAATTTTTGAATAAAATCGATCCATGATTTTTGAGTTTCGATAGACACTGTATCATCCCATGAACATTTATCTATCCATAGTCGTTGCATAAGTAATTTTGCTTCAACGATACAAGGACATACTAAACCCAAGGGGTCAAAAATTTGTGAGATAACTGATAATATGTGTCGTTTATTAATTTTTGCATTATTTGGAATATTTATAGAAAATGAAAAGCTATCAGAAGAGCATTGCCAATGAAGTCCTAATGTTTTTGACATTTCGTTTATACTAAAATCTACTTGATCATTTATACTGCTGTTTTGATATAAAGATTTTAATATTTCTAAGTGGTTTGAATGAAATTTTCGTAAGTTAAATTTTGCTGAGCTTAATATATTAATGACGCCTTGACATAAACGAATAGTTTCCTGAATTGAATCATGTCCAAATAATAGATCATCTACATAGATGTCATGGGCTATAATCCTTTGAACAGCATTGTCTTTACACTCATTAGCTAGCTGAACCAGACATCTGGTCGCTAAAAAAGGGGCTGACGCAGTGCCATATGTCACTGTATTTAAAGTGTAAACTTTTAGTGGGTCTGCTTCATTGAAGCGCCATAGTATGCGCTGAAGAGGGCGCTGACTGGGATTAACTAAGACCTGACGATACATTTTTTCAATGTCCGCAGTCACAACATATTTATGCTGGCGGAAGCGTAAAAGAATGGAAAGAAGATCATCCTGTACAGTAGGGCCGATCAACTGGATGTCGTTGAAGGACTTGCCAGTGGTTGTGACTGCGGATGCGTCGAAGACTGCACGCAGTTTGGTAGTGGTGCTGGATTCGCGCAGCACCCCATGATGGGGTAAAAAATATTCAAATTCTGATTTCTCAACTTTTTCAGACATATGTTGAAGAGAGATATACTCGGACATGAAGTCACAATAAAGTTGTTTGAAGTGAGGCTCACGTTGCAGCTTTTTTTCCAAAGAGAGAAACCTACGCTTGGCCATGTGATATGAGTCGCCGAGTACGTCCGGTGACTCTTTAAGAGGAATATTTACTATGAACCGACCATCGACGTCACGTTTAGAAGTCTCAATGAAATTATTTTCACAAGCGCGCTCTTCTATGGATAACGCATGTTGTGGGGATACAGTGTCTAGCTCCCAAAAACGTGTGAGGTCGGGATGCTCCTTTGTTTTTGAAAGAGCCTCAGAAGAAAAGGAAGAAGAATTTGAAAAATAAGAAGAATGTTGAGAGGATGTTTTCGGAAGACCTGCTATTGGGCCCGATACTATCCAACCTAATCTTGTATTGCATAATTTTGGTTGCTTTTTGCCTAAGTCGATACAAGAATTAGTAAGAACAATGTTCCAAAAGACCTCGGCACCGGCAAGAATGTCTATGCCCGAGGAAACATTGAAGGTGGGATCAGCCAATTGCAGTCCCATAGGAAGAGGAATGCTGCTTAAGTTGACTGTATTTGAAGGTAAGGCGTTGGTAATTTGCGGTAAAATAAGACACTCTATACCTACTTTAAAATTACTATGCAACGACTCAATTATAAGTTGACAAGATTGTGCACCAAAACATGCTTGATTGTTAATACCTGTAATCGTGGAGTACGCATCACGTCGCGGCAACCCAAGGCGATCACAAAAGGCATCGGTACAGAAATTGGCAGTACTACCGCTATCCAATAAAAGTCGAGCGTGATGTTGTCGGCCGTCAGGAGCGACGACTCTCACCAAAGCTGTGGAAAGCAAAATAGCATGCGCTTCTATATTTGAAGTTAAAGCTACATTGTTTTGAAACGGTGGCATGGGGTCTTGAAAAGTCGAAGAAGGTTCTGATGTTTGAAGATGTAACAGGGTATTATGTTTATATTTGCAATACTTGCAATGTGATAACTTGCATCGCTTTTCGTTGTGACCCGGCCGTAAACAATTTAAACAAACCTTAAATTCTTTTGCTTTCTTAATACGTTCTTCAATACACAAACCTCTAAATGTTTCACAGCTATATAAGAAATGATGCTGATTACATATAGGACATGTAATTTTATTTTGTGATTTGTTATTGTTAGAATTTGTATTTAATTGATTAGTTGCAATAATGAACGATTTTGATTTCGGTGTAGCTATTTGTGTTTTAATTTTTTGTGAATTATTTTCTTCTATTGTTTCGAGTAAGTCAGCACGATTACTAAGGAATGTACAGAACTGAGATAGCGTGGGTGACTGTGACAAAGTGTTTCGGTGCTCTTCCCAAAGCCTATTGGTATTTGAGTCGAGCTTATTTGCTATTAAATATATAATAAGGGTGTCCCAATGCTCGACGGGTTCCTTTAAATTTTTTAAGGCTCGAATGTTTTTGTTCATTGCATCAATTAGGCGACGTAAAGATTTACTTGACTCCGTCATGATAGCATCCGCATTAAATAAGGCTTTTAAATGATTATTTATAAGAAGACGGCTGTTATCATAACGGTCGCATAACAAATTCCAAGCAGATTGATAATTCTCGCTATTAAAATCAAGATTTTTTATTATTTCTGAGGCATCACCTTTTAACGACGCCCTCAAATAGTGGAACTTATTTATGTCATCGATATTACCAGTATGTATTAATGATTGGAAAGTGTCCCTAAACTCAAGCCAGCTCTGATAGTCACCATCAAACCGAGGAAGGTCAATTTTAGGCAGACGTACAAAATTATCAAGTCTGTTACCACCTTGCGTTAAAGCCGCGGAGCCCGCTACCGCCCCGTCACACTCCTCGAAGCGGTCGGTAGACGCCCGGCGTCCCGGCGGCGTCAGGAGACAGCGCGCTCTCGCCACCAAGGTATGGTAATCGTCCTCGAACTGCATCCGCGAACGATGAGGGCTCCACCGAAGACACCCGACTTCGGCCGAAAGCTGCCGAAGCCTTGGCGGCCCCCGGACTCACTTGCCTTCTCACCGCCGGCGTGTGCGCATATGTTCCGCTTATGTACTCTGATCTTTGTACCAGCTTCTCAAAGTACCATTAAAGAACCAGCAGTAAACACGTTACGACGTGAAAGCGAGACAAACTCACTTTCGCATTTATAATATAAGTTAGGATGCTTTCATCTTCTGCTTTTTGTATTGATTAAGTACCTTATTTAATCATCAATTACATTTCAATAAATCCGCTTAATCTCATTTCAAACGGCTATGATGGCTCAGACGGATACACACAGTCATCTTGTAGTGCGCATTTGAGAAAACCCCCATTATTGTCTCAAATGGAATCACCTGTATCTCTGTCTTGGGATGCGCCGTGGCGTTGCTGACCGCCGGCTGGCAGCCCTCAAACAGCTTGGTCTGTGCGTCGTAGGCCTGGAAGCCACCAAGCGCCTGGCTCTCGGGGGTCTTGGCTGTAGTAGCGTCGCTGTCCGCCTTCGCTTCTTCGTCAGTTTCCGCCCATATCGTGAACCCAACAAATGGCGTAAGACCGTGGCCGATGTCAACGCCTTGTAGCGACACTAGTATCGAGAAATATAAGCACAGTATGTGAGTTCTCTCCACCTTGATCTGTCATCCATCTTTTGTCATTACTTAGGATATTATAATTCGGTATTTGCCTAATGTTAAGATTATATAAAATTTGTTTCCAATGTGATGTTGATACTCATTTCTATCTAAAAACTAAAAACACTATAAAAACACTTTTAATTTGATATCGATTCGTTAAGTGTTCATAAAGCTTCTTTAAAGTTGAGTGAATAGGACCATTTTTAAAAGTATGAAAATCTTAAATTACACTTATACTGTATTGTAATCCGCAAAATTTGTAGCAACTTTTGTTTTGAAACCATTACCATAAACGTAATATTTCGTATAGCTACCAAACAAAGTTCTCACGCCGCCCATACAAAATACAAAGTTGTGACGTCACAAATATGTAGGCATGTCAGCAGCGCGTTTTCACGTCTAAAAATTAACGTCTAAAAATATGTGCCTTAAAACTTCTATATCTGAAAGAGTTTTTTATTTAGAAATGTATTTCGGTCACTATTGTGTTTATTTTTGCCAGGTCATTACATAGCGACACGAAATTTTTTTTAGTCAAGTAGCCAATTCGAATAAAAAAATGAGAACGGGACATTTTGCTACCAAGCGACATTTTACGAAAGGGAAATTTTGCGACAAGGGACAATTTGCGAAAGGGACATTTTGTGAAAGGGAAATTTTGCGACAGGGACATTTTGCGAAAGGGACATTTTGCGACAACCCCACATTTTGCTTAAAGGACATTTTGCGACGAAGCCAAAGAGCGCTATGAAGAATTGTGCTCCCCTAATCAAATATGAAAAAAACTCTTAGCGTAGCAAACAGAACCCAATTCTTCGTAGCATGCTGTAGCCCGTAGATAGACGTGGACAGGACATTATACTAAAATATTTTCACCGGTGTAGCAATCAAAACCCCTTTCATCCGTAGCACATTGTAGCTTGTAGCTTCTATAATAAAACTGCCGTAGCGTGGCGTAGTACACCGTACCGTAATTAATAAAGTCTAATGTATACCCTAGGTACACAATAGCAATGTAAAAAGTCGCGTCGCGTAAAATGGCTTCATTTTGTAATACTAGCAATTTTCTGGCGTAAATTATAGCCTTGGTCACCCGCAGCTAAATTAGCTTTCTATAGGTGAAAGAAATTAGAAAATCGTGCCAATAGTTTCCGAGCTTGTTCATAAAAACAAACAAACAATCAAATCATTTCTCTTTATAATATTAGTAAAGTAAATACCTACTCTAAGGCTTAGAGTATTCCAATATTCGCCTAACATATGGCGTAACTTTAACATAAGAACCAAATAGGTATATGGCGGCCGCCGCAGCAGTGACATGCAACTAGAGGTTCCATTTTAAGGGTCCATACAAATCCATGGGTGACTGAGAGTAATAAAGCGACATCGCGGCGGTGGAGTGCTACCGCTGAGGACATAGACGTACGAGTGTATACGTTCTTAACGCCTCGTTCTTATTCGTTGTTTGTCACGTCGTTTCAGTGCTTAACAAAATTTCTACGACGTTGATTACCAGCTCTACAGGTTAGGTTTAGGTTTCAATTAACATTGCAATATATTTATTTACCAGTGTATAATTCTCCGGGCAGGAATAGATCGGGTTCCCCGGCCACGGCGAGACGATAGGCGGTATCTGTAGGCTGTGCGTTCGCCGGTGCGCGTTCACACGGCGGCGTCGATGCGCTCACGAGCGAGAAAGCCCCTACCGTCGTCGCCAGTACAAACATCATGTCTAGTAAAACGAAAACATCTGTATTGTATATGCAGCCCGTTAGTTCTAGACTATTTCATGTAGAAAAATTATTTCCGTCATGATAACAAGCCAATAAACTTCTACTGGACGTTCACGAATGTCTTACACCTCGCAAAGCACGGAACAATGCTGACGGCGTGGTGAAATTTGCATCCGAACTCTGTTAGAGTAATTCCGATCTAGCGTAATCAACCTAATCCATCGTTTTCGTTAGTTACAACTTTGGGTCAATCCAGCCACCATAGCTCCCATCGTATGACTACCTATATGTACCTACTAGTAAGTCACACTCGCTTTATGCACAGCAAGCTGCATCAAAGAAGATAGGTATACTTATACCTATCTTCTTTGATGCAGCTTGCTGTGCATAAAGCGATTCTCCCAGCTAAGGAATGAAAATAAAATAGGTTGCAACACGAATTCAATCATGAAAACTCATTTGAAAGAATACGTAGAAATTTCGCACAAGCTTCAACTTCGTTTTGAACGTTTTAGGAACTCCCTATACCTACGAACCTTTTGATTTTCTTCGATAAATAGCCCTAGAAGACTCGGTAGACGAAAACGCGATGGCGTGAAGAGTGGAAGGAGATAACGCAAGACCGGACTGAATGGAAAAACTGGTGGGAGGCCTTTGCCCAGCAGTGGGACACATGATGGCTCGAAATAATAATAATAAATAAATAGCTTAATACTCACACAACACACTTGTGCACATACAAACAAGTAAGCTATAACTGGTGTTTGACTGCGGTTCTGATGCTATCCTAACAGATTTGGCGTCATGCAGTGAGCCAAAGTTCTAATGGCCAACTTTGGCGTCGTATAAGCGGAGCACGGGCCTTGGTACATTACAGCTGAGGATGCAAGCGGGGAAACGCTCGGATAAAAAACAATAGTAAATATATAAGGACAAATTACACAGATTGACTTATACACTGAGTTGTGAATTTATGTAGTGTCGTAATACTACCTCTTACAATACATTTTTTTATAAAAGATAACATATACAGGGTGATTTTGAATTCATTGGTATCTTTTTAAATACAGACACTACCCATTATTATAAGTAAATTAAAATAACACAAATCACATTTAACAAAACTAGAAAAATACCTGTGAAAATAGTTCTTACGCTTTGTTAAATTTTTTTTTTTTGCATAAAATTTTCTTGTTTTTCTGCCTAGTTTTCTTGATTAAAACTTACGTAACATACTTACATTATTACTAAAATTAGATATGTAACAACGGGTTACTCACATAAAAAGTCGGCTACGGATGCGAATTGGGACGACATTGTGTTCGCCCTGAGGAAGACCTCCGGATAAGGTCGAAAAATGTAGCTGACTTTTTCCGAGTATCCTGAAGGTTGTTATCTACTTACATATTTTAATAAAAGATACATCTCACTAACTAGGCAGACATTTTTTACCCACCTAGCTATGCTACTGACTGTGATGCCAAAGTTAGTTAAGATAGGAAAACTAAAATCAATAAACCTAACTAGAAATAAAAATATCATAAGTATATAGTTCAGTTAGTATTCATTGTACCACTACGGCTCTTCACCTCCGAGCGTACTAAAATTAGGTCACACGGTCGATTCGCACTCGGATTCAAGTGCCTGGATTTTCTATCTAGGAGCACTTGACACGAAGCTGGTCTTTGTTGCATGACGAGGTATATTTACTACATACATTGATTAAATAAGAACCCATGATGTCCGTACTCCACCGACAAGAACACAGTTCTTAAATTATAGATAGATAGATAGATGTCCGTACAAGCTTATCAATGAAAATTTAATTGAAATACGCTACTTTCCCGTCAGAGGTCTTAAAGATCCTAATGTACCTTCATCCATTAATTTAGGTTAGTAAGAAGTTATGGTGAAATAGAAAACCCACATCTATACAAATCTACGGGGTTCAACTCCGAGCAAATTAGGTACATATTTATAATTATTTTACACTACTTTTATTGCGCAGTAGTGTAATAAGCGAACTTTTTGAATAAGGCTAATCTCAAAATGCGAAACAATATTTCCACTTGGTAACAGCAGCACTTTTTTTCGTAAGGTATTTCACGTCCTATACCTATATGAGTACCACCGAAAAGCCCACACGTTAGAATTTTATAGGAACCTAATAATACCTACATTCCAAAACAAAGGTCAATCCGTCTGGACTCTAGATTTCTTTAAAGCTGTGTAGTGAATTTCGATGTTCAATTAATTTTGTTCATAATACCGGGTGTATCCCGTGTATCTGCCAGCCCAGTATTCCTGAAGGGGCGACTCGGCCATTCAAACAAACAAGTTTTCGTATGGTAAGAAGTAAGGTACCCGAAACCAATCCGAAAAGTGTTCAATGTAACTATTTAAATGGGGTGAAAGTGGTCAGAGCAGGTGGATATCCATGGTCTCTGCCTACCCCCAGGGCAAATAGGCGTGATAATTGTATGTAAAGAAATGGTTGAATTATTTAAAACAAAATTAAAACTCGACTGCTATCCCCTTAGAGTATAAATATATTGATACTCTAAGGCTATCCCTTTAATAAAATACTTTAGTCTTTGAGACGCACCTAACTATGCCTTTTAACTGTCGAAATCCATTCAGTCGTTTGAAAGATACAAAGTAATAAATTTACAAACATACAAAATAGCGCGAAACACATAAAACCGTTCTTGGCAAACGGATAAAAAAAGTCATATCTACAATGTTAGGCGATGGGACATTCGTATGGGAATTTAAATTTTTTGCCCCAAAAGCCCAAAAATCTATTTTTAAATGCATACATCGAAACGTAGTTTCGTACATCAAAAAGTAAACAAAGAAAGGTCACTAACCTAAACGTTGTTTCATATCTTTCGTTATTGTGACTTCTACAAATATTTGACGTGTTTTACACGATATACGAATGTTTATAATAATATTGTCATTAATACGGATTTGTTTGTGAATATAATATTAGGGCGCCAGGTATTGTGACGGCCGCCCGCCCTGCGCGCCGTGTCAGACTGGCTAGGTGTCCCAGGCGGGTACAGGACACGCCGGCTCGGGTTACCCCGCGACCCCTGCGATACTGGACACGCTCAATACTCTCGTTTGCATGGAAATCAATTGCACTTGCAATCCACTGCAATGTTTATTCTACGTGACCTGATTCATTTCAAACATTCAACTTGTTAACATTTGATGATACTGTTTATCAAATAGATGTAATAGATAAGGATAAGGAAAAAAGAAAAAAAATGTAAAATCCACTTTATTATACTCATATAATTTATTTTAGGGAATTAATGAACAAACATTTCTGACATTTTCCTCAATCAATAATTAATATTCAATAATAAAGGAATTAAGCGTACTAGCACTTTACTTAACATTGGTTCATAATAATATACATAGTAAAACTTTTATAAAATAAGAATTGTATTATGTAACTACCGATACCCGGAATACTTTTTGTCCTCTCAATAAAAAAATTATATTGCTAAGGAATTAATTAATAAAAATACCATCTTCAAGTAATAATAATAACAGATTTTTGCGTTCAATATTGACTAGGAATTATACATCAATTTCATTCATGTCTCTACTCTAGCGTCCAATTTTCCAAAGACATCTACATAATTGTAGTTTTACTATACTTAAAACTTTTCAAGATAGTATACCTATTAGTTAAAGTAGTGATGATACCACTTAAAGTATAAATTTCACAATCGAGTAAGTTCTACTTGACTACTTATAATTATATAAATAATAATTTATATAAATCTCACTAGCATTGTACTGAATCTTAAGGTATTATAAAAATCTACATTGTGAAACCTTTGAAAAGCATACAATAAATTAGTAGGCACACTTCAATGGTTTATTATTAAAATTAGTCCATGAATTATTGCTATGCGTTTTATGACGTGTTTACATTATACTTTTAAAAGGCGTGGAATAATTACAGCTCAAAGGATATTATTATAAGAGAGCAAAAAGCGAACACCACATATCCACTTTTCAAAAACGCCATCGCTCAATGTCACACTGTCTATTCTTAACATTATAACTACACAAAGTGAATGAGAAAACTATGGAAGTTCTCTACTCTATAGTTTAGGATTAAGAAGTACATATTCAATGATATTGGCCAATGTTTTTGACCTGAGCATTCGAATTTACAATTGATTTGATCATCTTTCAATTCGCGGCTCGGAGCCACAGGATTAATAATAGTACTATCGTATCGGAGCGCAGTGACTTCGGTTCCAGTGGAGCCTCGGGACCACTAGGACCACTCCAAGTTTTCCCGTGGATGTCGTAGAAGGCGACTTAGGAAACACATGCTAAACAAACCTTATAAGCATCATAGAGACCTCACCAACCCGTCTGACCAGCGTGGATGGCCAAATACACTGACTGCTCTGGCTGATATATGACTCTGGCTGGTAGTACAGAGAGGGTCATGCTCCTGGAGTGGAGACTAAAAAAAGAACTGATGTTGATGATGTGGCCTCGTGGGGCCTCGCGGGGCCTAGGACTGCGGGCGGTTGGGCGGGTGGTCGCGCAGCTCTAGCACGTGCTCCACGGCCTGCGGGCGGCCGTCGGGCCCCACTCGCGCCGGCCTCATCACGCCTTCGGACACCATTTTGTCGAACAGATTCACCAGTTTCATCGCCTCGTACTCTTTCTGCAATTAATTTATTTATTACTAGCTATGGAAAAAAGTAGCCTATGTCTTTTCTCAGGCTCTAGACTATCTGCGTACTAAATTTCATTTAAATCGGTTATGTAGTTATACTCTACACTCTGACTGCTCTGGCTAATATATGGCTCTAGTAATACAGAGAGGGTCGTGCTCCTGCAGTGGAGACTAATAAAGACCTGATGAAGAAATGAAGAAATGTAGTTTTGGCTTGAAAGCGAGACAGACAGAGTGACTTTCGCATTTATAATATTAGTATGGATAATGGCATATCTAGATAGTACATTTTACCATAGTGACTTGCTATGTTTTGTTTCGGCAAAAAGTAAAATAACAGCCGAAAACAATTCTTCAAATAAAGTTAAAAATACGACTTTTCGTTCAGTAAATACCGATAGCCTATTCTTTGTGCCATTCGGGACAATGTAGGGACTCTAACACTACTTCACATATCCATCTGTTCAGGCCTTTAGAAATTATTTTTGAATTAAGTAACCCGCTTACATACTTTGATCCTGAAAATATTATACTCCTATTTAAGGCAGTCACGTATAAATCACGAATACCTGTTTTAAAAAGCTACAGCTAGTGTCCCTCAGGATAACGGGATTGAAACTATCACGAAACCATGTGGTCCCAACCCCAACACATATAGAATAGGAATTGTTTAAAAAAAATGAAAAGTATCCACTATAACAAAATCAATATGTTCAGTGTCTTTATAATTGTTTCATAGTTTTACCAAGTTTAGGCTACGCCATCTAGTTACGAATGGCAAAGTGCACTGCAGCACTTAGTACATAAATACATACAATCACATCTTTTTCCCATGCGGGGTAGACAGAGCACAGGCCTATGAGACCTACAAGCCACGTTTAGCATGTTGGTGGGCTTGTAGGTGGAGAACGGAATCAAAATAGTGATAAGTTGCTAACCACATCGCCTATTGACATGATTCCTCGCGCCAATTCCCTCGATCGGCTTTTACGATCTGCGCGGTAAAAAAAGCAGTAGGTACATTCTATGTTTTCTCTTTTCTCCCAGACCAGCGTGGAAGGCAGCACTTAGTGGAACTAACAAAAGTGTATCTTTTTTAGGGTTCCGTATCCAAAGGGTATAAACGAGACCCTATTACTGAGACATCAATGTTCATATGTCTGTCAGTCACCAGACTGTCTCATAAACCGTGATAGCAATGCAGTTGAAATTTTCACAGATGATGTACTTTGTTGCCGCTATAACAACATATACTAAAAACAGAATAAATAAATCTGGTAGTCGTTAAAGGAACTACGTCAGAGGCCAAGAAGCGGTTCCGAAGAACTCTGACACCAAGGTGTGCATGGTCGATTGACCGTGTCACCTACAGGAAATGATGATGATGAACAGAATAAAATAAAATAACACGCCGTATCTACTGAAATGATGATCAGTTCAGTAGATACGGCGTCAAAGCGTAACAAACAAACGTGTATACAAACAGTTGAGTAGATTAGTATGGATTGGATTTTTATTTTTATGTGTGTCTTACTATGGTTAAGATAAATATGTGCGTGGCTAACAAAATCTTCTAACCCCATTTATGAGACAATTAAAATATTCAGTTTTAACTTGTAACTGTGTGGTGGCCTTCAGTCGACCGCACTGGCTAGCATCACTGTAGGTAATATTACAATACTGAAACCACAATCTTATTTGCGATTCCAATAATAGGCTCATAATACTAAATAATCCAACTGACGGACTTATTTAAATATTATTCTTTTGACCTAGTATTACAATCAAAAGTTGTTATATTTTTATTTTATAACTAAGCAAATACTTAATTTTTTGAATATGATATAAATTTGAAATCTTTAAAATAAATGACCTGGGCTCTGTCAACCCCGCAAGGGAAAAAGACGTGATAGTAAGTATGTATTTAAAAAAATTAGCATGCTCTGATGTTACCTGCTCGTCGGTCATTCCCTCGAAGGGGTTAGACCTGGGCGGGCGCGTGCAGCCGACGACGGGGTCGATGTGTGGCTGCGCCTGCAGGTACTCCTCGGTGTCGGAGTCGTCGCTGCTGGAGGAGTAGTGCGCGCCGCGCCCGCCGCCCAGCAGCCCCTTCTGCGCGAGATGCCCCGCCGCGTTGCCGAACCCGGTGTACTTCACCATGCGCCCCACTACAACATGTTACCCAACATATTATAATTTTTATAAAGTTGAAGAGCTCTGGCAAACCCAATTACAAAACGTCACCATTGGTCACACTGCTAGTTAAATTAATCCTAGTCCTAACTTCCTAACTAATATTATAAATGCGAAAGTGAGTTTGTTTGTTTGTTACGCTTTCACGCCGTATCTTCTCAACCGATCATCATGAAATTTTGCATACACATAGGTTAGCTTACTGAGAATATAGGCTATATATCACGCGAGCGAAGCCGCACCGTAAGACTCACAAGGTCTATCGCTTAAGGAGTCGCAAGTTGAATATTATAAACTAGTTTCTCCCTGCGGCCTTACTGTGGTTATTACGAGTATAAATTCCTTGAAAGAGTACTTTTGTTAGAGTGAACCTCATGTCCTCAGCGCCCTGGAACATTTGTATACAGTATGTCTTGATGATTACTAATCAGTGGCTACGCAAAAAGTAATAAACAAACAAATTCGAAGGGAGTTCCTTAACTGACCCTCTTAATGACTGGGATTATTTATAATGGATTATCACCTTTCTCTTTGCAGAGGACAAACAAAAATTCAGCAACCAAGTCTCTGACCGACGTGACAGGAGTAGTGAGCAGCCTGCAGAGCTGGTTGCGGAGGGTGCTGCCCTTCTCGGGCGGCCGTGACACGTCCCGCAGCGGCGGCAGTACGACTTGGCGCAGGTACTTCCGCTGGGAACGCGAGCCACGTGCACTTTTGACCAACACTGTTAATACTGGCGACAAATTTTCATATTGGTTCTTGGTATTCTGAAAAACAAAACTGAATTAATACTCATCTAAATATCGGGTATTCCAGTGCAAACTTTGAGTAAGTACATAACATAGAGTGGTATACCAACTCTTAAATATAAAATAATACATTATAATACAGAGATGTAAAATGTATGTTGGTATGTATTTGAATCAGATTTTTAAATTAACTTATTCATTTAAATGAAACTAACATAGTTTTATTTTACAGAATATCTGTATAAAATCGAACTAAATAATAGTATTTCAATCTCGTAATTAAAAATTAATATTTTATATTTTTGAGGTGGTATTATTATCTCTATGTTACTTACTTCCTCCAAGTTTAGATAAATATCACATTCAATATACTGTGATATGAAAAAAAAGCAATTTGTAAAAAAAAATACCATTGTGTTTGTCAATTTATACTGTAGTAATTGCACAAGAGATTGCAATGCATCCATGTTCCTTCCATCATAAACATTCTCAGCAGACTCATTCTTATTCAGTTCTGGAGTAAGATATGGGTAAAACATTGGTGGTACACTGAAAAACAATATCACAAAACTTAAAATACAATACATAATTAAAATAATAAAAATATCTTGTTGTCTTTCACTCTTTAAAGGTAAAATGTCTCTGAATGTACTGTGGCTCTAAATGACTTACCTAGTTAACAAATTGGCAATATTACTATGCAATTCAACAAGTTTGCTTTCAGTGGATGTGCGGGCATGAAGCAGCGCAGTGAGAACCGGCATTAACTTTAAATACATTGCTTCCTCTGCCTCACTAGCTGGCTCATCAGGCCCAGATTGGATTATCAAATTAAATTGTGTCTTCAAAATCTCACAAGAGATTGCTTGCTGGTTATCCTAAAAAGAAAGTAATAAAAGATTATTTTTTTTAAATATACAAACATGGTCAGAGACATACAAAAATACAAACTTACTTGCAAAAAACAGAAGTCCTCCACTGGAGCTTCACTGCTAGCAGAAGCTTGACAGTCTTTTGTTTGCTCTGTAGCTTCCAAAATGAGCTCGTTCAAGCAACTTATAAGGTAGTCCATGCCATGCAACTCATCCTTAATTTTGGATTTGATGTCATGTCTTAATGCAGTCAATATAAAAAGTAATTTCATGTCAAAGAGCATTATTTCGTCTTTGAATGGTATATCCTTGTAAACTCTCAGGCGGGAAACCAAACCTTGGGCAATGCTGGTGTGGGCACAGAGAGCCCGTGCTACCTCACTGTTAAAGGCCAAATTGCACAAGCACTTGAGTGCCTCTACTGCCACATCTTTTTGCGGCAACTCCAAAGACATCATAGATTCGTCCTCTAGACCCACCAAACTGTACAAGCCAGCTCTTTCTATAAGCACAGTTATCCATTTTTCACAGATTAAATTTTCCAGATCAGATTTGTCACGGCTGGAAAATACATTGAAAATTAATTTTACATATCATCATTAGCAGGTTTTTTTGTCTCTGCTGCAGGAACATGACCCTCTCTTTACTACCAGAGCCAAGCCATAATATAAATAAATATATTTAGTTTACTTTCTAAGTGTTTTTTATGCATTTATAATGCTATTTTGATTATACTCTAATTGAAATAAAGAAATTAAATGTGGGAAAAAATCCATGCATATAAATTATTATATTATAATAATATATAATTTTTTATTATGTTTATCATGTAATCTTGTTTGTTTACAACACAAACATGAAGTCTGTCTAGGTTTTACTAATAACAAGCCAATTGCACTGTTTGTTAGTTATGTGCTGTACAATTGTAGCTGAAATCTTAAATTTCCACCATCACCAAGAAAATAATAAAGGTGTCTTGTGACCAGAGTACTGGCCTAGTTTAGGTCAAAAGATCATCATTACAATATGAGTAGTACTGCAGCTAACTTTCAGGGCAACAATCTGCCAGACCTTTATTTTACAGCCTGTAGGTAGTTCAATGTATGTGACCTAAAAATTAACAAACACAAACCTACCTAAGCACTCGTATAGCAGCCAGACATAAGCCATGCACAGACGCCGAGGTCGGTTTCTGAAGATGCTGAAATAGAGCTGTCCACAATATCACGCGCCTGTTATTCTCACGTAAATAAGGAAACGTAAAGACATTTTCGTTCTGAAAAAATTATAAATATTTAATGTTTTTATCGTTGTATTAGCTAGAAACCTCATAGACTTACAAAACAGTGTTAACAGGAACTTACATTTCTTAGAAATTCACTCAGGACTTGAGATACTTGTTCCATATTTTCACTATTGGTTAGAATTGTAATTTCATTGTCATCCATGATTGCTGATTTAATTTCTAATTAAATTAATCAAAAACATTTACAATCATCGGCAAACTACTGACTATAACAACAAGACAGAACAGAAAATCCAATGAGTCTGTGATCGTGACAGTGACAGTTTACGTCATAGGACCAAACTGCAGGGGTTTTTTTTTTAGGATTGTTGTACGGCCCTGGATACAAGTCCTTTAGAGCCTTTCTTCATTTATTTCGCCCGTTGGCGAGTCATTCTTGTTTGTTGTCAACGAAATGATGGTGTAATTCATTTCGTTGTTTTCACGGAGCCCCTGGCGACAACTCTTCGCGAATCCACTGGTTTCATCATTGCAGCAAGGCGGACAACCAACATTTTTTTGGGAAAAAATCGGTGTTCGGAGGTTTTCGGTCATTCAAAACAACCAACCTTCGAGCAACACAGCTTCAGTACGGAGGTGGTGTTGCTCAAGTGATTACATACTCTTTGGTGTTGCTCGAAGCAACCTAAGAAGCAACCAACACGTTATCTTATCACGAAGGGCTACCGAGAACGAAAAATATCTAATGCCGTCAAATATTTCGGTACCTATGCGTAGAGCTGAAAAAGCAAGTTATAAGCTGTCACTGTCAGCCAGCTGTCTGTCATTGCTCGATGGTTGGACCTGTCGGTCAAGTCGAAAAATTGAGGCTTTTAATTCTGCAATTTATCGAGTTTTTGCCATAAAATGGCTACAACGGCTTTGACAGGCCAATTAGCTACTAAAATAATACGTAAGTGAAATATATAATATACCTATATAAATTGTTAACATATTATATACAATTACATAATTGCAACTGTTACCAATCGCCAAGTTTTTATTTATAATTTCGCATAACGTACAAAATAAATATACACATATCAATTCTGTAATAATACCTTCAGTGTGCCTAAATTACAGCAAAACATGGGTCTATGGGTATTGTTTACATCAAGTCTGCACAGTACAGCTCCGATGGCAAACCAAACTTGGCAGCCTACAAGCGCGGTACTGGTGGCCGCAGCAGCTTCAACGGTATCGTAGCCACTGTTTTCGGCTGTACTGGATTTGTTGGTCGCTATGTTTGCAATAAACTGGGCAAGATCGGCACTCAGGTACTTACATTGTTATTCTACTTGGATTCTCATAGAATTGCATAAAATTTATAACCTTATCAATATATTTTTTAACAAAAATCTCAAGAAAAGAATACTAATGGATTCAACACACAGTATAATGAAATTGGACTAACATACAATTTGGGTTGCTAGAAATTATAGTGTTAAAATCACTTGAAACCCACAAACTATATCCTTCCACACCAATTCTAGGCTGTACAATTGCCAATGAAGGTTTTCTAAAATGCTTATCACCAGATGGCAGAACTGAATGGTATGATCCGATAAGCTGCTCTTGTGTTGGATAACATTTAACTAACAGCTACAATTGATGGTTGTCCAATAACAGCTTACCAGACCCAATACCTCAGTGCTGCCACCACTCATTTCTGAAAACCCTTATTATTTAACACTACAGTACATGTGCCCTGATTTTCTAATATTTTATTGGCATGGGGTGTATATTCATTTGCCTTTTTAGGGTTCCGTAGTAAACTAGGAACCCTTATAGTTTCACCATGTCTGTCTGTCTGTCTGTCCGTCCGCGGTTTTACTCAGAGACTATAAGTACTAGAAAGCTGTAATTTGGTATGAGTATGTATATTAATCATGGTAAAAAAGTCGTAGAATAAAATCTTGAAAAAAATTATTTTTTTGGGTAGCTCCCATACAAGTAAAGTGGGGGAGTAATTTTTTTTTCTCTATTTATCCCTCGTGTGGGGTATCGTTAAAAAGGTCTTTAAAAAATATTGTGAGGTTGAGAACACCATTTTTCGATTTAGGGATCCGTTTCCGAAATATTTGGTTTTAAAGTGCAAATTTTTGTTAGAGGTACGTGTCCCCCCCCCCTCTATCTGCTAAACGGTTATAAATGGATACGTGAAAAAAATTACAGCAGTAGTATATATACTGAAGTTGAAAGGAAAACTATCAGAGCTGGGTACTATGTGCAAACTAAAAAGTTATAGGCAACCAACTTATAAAATGTACTGGAAAATGTAAAATTTCATACAATCTTTATTGTTAGATGTTTTTGGTCGTTAAACTGTAAGGTGCGAGTGTAAACAGTGTGAACTCAAAGTTGTCATTCGCAACTACGGAACCCTATACTGCGCGTGGCTCGACACGCACTTGGCCGGTTTTTTTTTAGGTAAATAGAGTACAGGATGACATAAAGTGCATTCTTATATTGATGTTGTTATGTGTTACATATCTGTTTTTTGCAAAATTTCCAAAGATAATAAGCACATGGAAAATAAACACTTTTTCCTCTTCCTTGGACATTCCTATGTAAACCCATGCTTAAAAAATCATTTTTGATGGGTAGCAGCGTTTAAACTGATATATAAGCCGAATAAACAAATAAATAAATAAATATATAGGGACATATCACACAAATTGAGCTAGCCCTACAGTAAGTTGTGAACTTGTGTCGCAGGATACTAACTCAACGATACTATATTTTATAACATATACTTATATAGATAAACATCCAAGACCCAGGTCATTATGAAAAAGATCGTTTTCCATCATGACCTGACCGGGGATCGAACCCGGAACCCCCGTGTCGCAGGCTGGCGTGTTGACCGCTGCGCCACGGAGCTCGTCAGGTACTAACCAACTTGCCTGCCAAGCATGGTAAGTACGGCTAAACCCTCAGAAGGTTCACCATTCCAAATTTGGAGCTTGCTAGAAGTAAGTAGGTACCTTAGGATTTAGATGATTGGCAACTTTGACATGCAATGATCTCTGTAATGCCCTCTCGGTGAACTGAATATAGGCTTCTAGTTTTTCCACAACAAAGTTACAGTAGGATGGAAAAAATATGAATGGCTTCGACTTGGCATTTTGCATTATTAAGAGAGATAGCCAATCAATTTTATATGTTTACAGATGATTCTGCCATACAGGAGTGATTTCTATGATGCCCAGAGACTAAAAGTGTGTGGAGACTTGGGCCAAGTGCTTTTTACACCTTTTGACATTCGTGATGAAGAGTCCATCGCTAAAGCAGTCCGCTATTCAAATGTTGTCATCAATCTAGTTGGAAGGGACTATGAAACGAAAAACTTTAAGTACAAGGATGTCCATGTGGAGGGACCTCGCCGGCTTGCAAGGTGCATGTCTATTTATGTCTGATGGTAACCATTTCTTTCTTATCAGTGTTGGCATAGGTTGTGCTATGTCGTTTGTGGGCTAGAATAGGACCACTCCCCCTCTTTAGTGGATGTTATATGAAGCTACTAAAGGATAGAAACACTTTCATCTCTTCTTTTTATTCTTGTATAATTTGACTACCATAAAAATCCATTTCAATGTCCAATACAAAATTCTTTATTTTTTTACAGGATTTGCAGGGAAATGGGTGTAGAAAGGTTTATTCATCTATCCTACTTGAATGCGGAGCAGAACCCTAAACCCCTCGTGTTGAAGAAACCATCCATGTTCAAAATCAGCAAATTCCTGGGAGAGTGTGCTGTGAGGGAAGAATTCCCAACAGCAACAATCATCCGAGCTTCTGATATATATGGCTCAGAAGACAGATTCATTAGGCAAGTCTAATTCACTTCCTACTTGTTATGTTAGTTTCACATACATTTCTTTATCTCTGAGGTATAGGCAAAACAACCGTTTAATAGACTGAGGTCCTTCTTGACTTAGGCAGAAATGTTCCACATAGGCAAAATGGAATTCATTCAAAAATAGTAAACTTTAGCAAGGAATGTGAATTAACTGGCCTTACTTATTTAAGAGAATTTGCCTTTTTATTAATCTAATTCTGGATAAGATTTTGAACCGAAACGAAAATATTTGGTTGTTATCTTTTCTGAACTATGAATAAGCAGTTCTCCATAAAATGTTGTAAACTCTATCTAGGCTTCCTTCATAGTCCAGTCAATATCGACATAATAAAGTGCATACGTTGTAAACGCGCATTATCGGCGATTTGTTTATATTGTCGAGACCATTAAGAATAGTTTGGGACTAATTTCACTTTTTACGAAAAAACTACCTGAAGGATACTTTTTCGGGTATCTTTGTAGCATGCTTTATAAAAAAGACTAAATTATCTATCGTTTAAGTATAATTTGAACTCTCTGCGACATATAGTTATTGAGTCAGAGCTTGTCAAACCATGGCAATTTTTTTCCCAAATTTGGCACAATTTGGGGTAGTTTTGCTTTCTGGACCCGTACCAAAGAAACTAACGATCTTATAGGAAAGTTGTAATGAAATAAAAGAAAAAAGACTATATAAGCTTTCAAATAAGTGTAATTTTTCACAGGGCTTTCGCCTCTGGTTGGCGCATATGGGGTCAAATATTGCCGTTGTACAAAAACGGAATGGACACCGTCAAACAACCAGTGTTTGTCTCTGACGTGGCGCAGGGCATTGTGAATGCCATGCGTGACCCTGACACCAGGTGTCAGATCTACCAGGCTGTTGGGTAAGGCTGTGTTTTTAGAGTGTTATATTTCCGTTAGAATGGAAAGAGACAGGCCTGTCTTCTGGCAGAGCAAAATGTAGCTAAGTACTATCGCTATATGCTCAAAAAGAGGAGCAGACTCATCAATAAAAAATAGCATATATATTCTCTCTCAAACTACTTGTGTTTTATCTTTCTGATTACCATCGTCATCGTCATCAGGTCTTGTTTAGTCTGCACTGCAGGAGCACGACCCTGTCTGCTCTGGCTAATATATGGCTCTGATAGTACAGAGAGGGTCTGACTACCAATCTGTTGAAAATTAAAAATCTAAGTAATTAGGAAATATCTCCAGGCGAGGTAAACTCGTACTTGTCAGAATTTTCAGGGATCCGTATCTGAAAAGAGGTAAAAAGAACCCTCATGGAATCACATAAGCGACATCCACACGTTGCCGTCAACTGGACGGACGGATACCCTAAATGTGTCATTTGACTTATATCTACGAGGACGACATTACTTTATGTTGAGGCCATTGCCCGACCGACTGACTTATGACCAACACTACAATTCCCCGGTAATTGACACCGACAAATTTTGAGCAACATACTATCTCTCTCGGCTGACGGACAGAAACACTAACAAGGTCGCCTTGTAACTTAAATTGCCTTGACCCGATAGTGTAAGGGTGAATGATTACTGCATAGAACGCGCAAGTTATTATATTTTGGGGTTTGTTTTTGTTGATTATTAATAAAAACAAATGAATCATCTGCAATTAGTTTGGAAAGTGTTAAGTGAAGAAAAGAAACCGATGAAAATATTAATATGTGGATTCTAATTTTATCTATTATATATATATATATATAATAGATAAAATTAGAATCCACATAGTATTTTCACATAACTTTTTTTATAAAAAATAATCATAATTTAAAACACATGGTCGTACATAAAAGGAGGCACCGGGGACAGAGAATCCCCTTTGACACGAAGCAAGATCTGAAGAAACAATAAAGTAGCTTTAGTCTCTTTTTAGGGTTACGTAGCCGAATGGCAAAAAACGGAACCCTTAGAGATTCGTCATGTTTGTCTGGACGTATGTCACGGCAAATTTATTCCAAAACTAGACTATATTGTTGAAACTTGATAGGATAGGATATGTATTCTGTGTGTGTGTCAATACAAAAATAAAAAATTAATAGGGTGGGCTACATAGAGATATTGTGGTGGGCTACATAGAGATATATATTATACTTCCGTGGAGGGCTACATAGAACTGAACCTAAAAAAAGTATTCATCAAACCTACGTGCCATAGAAAGGGGTGTCCATAGAAAGGTCATTTTAATGACATATCCATTTTTCCTTAAATTCAATCGTTTGAAAGATAAACATTTACAAAGTGGTAAAATGTGTAAACAAAAACTGTCCAAGTCGCAGATTCAGGAACATAAAAACTTTTCGTATGCTTCGTATAGTTTCATCATTATGTAGTCATCATCATCATCAGGTCTTTTTTAGTCTACACTGCAGGAGCATGAACCTCTCTGTATTACCAGAAATTTGCCGATTTGAGATTAGCCAGAGCAGTCAGCCTTGCATGTAACCTTTTTTTTATTTCGCTCTATCATGAGCCATCTCCTTCGTCACCTTCTTTTTCTCCATATCCTCCTTCACACACTCCATCCATCTTTTCTTCCCAGTAGAAATATGGCTCCCTTCTCTCTGCATAACATGCCGTAATATCCCAATCTATTATTAATCTTAAGCTTTTCTGTTATTGGCGCTACTTTTATGCTACCTCTCACATACTCATTCCTTATCCTATCCCTTCTAGTCACCCCACTCATCCACCTCAACATTCTTATCTCCGCTGCATGCAGGTCGCCTTTCATCCGTTACCTAGGTGGCCCAGCACTCCGAACCATACAAAACAACCGGTTTTAGTATAGTAATAAAATACCTAAAACAATTTCAGGCCAAACAGGTACCTTCTCGCCGACTTAGTGGACTGGTTCTTCAAGCTGATGCGCAAGGATGAGAAATGGGGCTTCAAGCGCTACGACATGAAGTACGATCCTGTCTTCCCTTTCAAAGTGGCGTTGGTTAACTTAATTTCCCCAGCATATCCTTTCGGATCCCTCCATTGGGAAGGTCTTGAGAAGGTATATATTTGAATTTAACTAAAGATAAAATTAATCCAACTCAGCTTTGCTTAGTCCATTCAATCTCATATGAAATTTTATTGCTGTACAGTTCGAATCAAACTTAATTGCGGCTCGGAACATCACGAGAGTCGATGCGCAGTACACAATATTAGGTTCAACCGGGCGAGCGCGGGGGGGGGGGGGGGGGGCGGGGCGCAGCTCGCAGCTATTATCCGAGCCGCCATAAAGTTTGATTTGTACTATACCTACATAAAAAAATTACTTTATATGCGACGATTAATAAAGCTGCCTAGATGCATTTAACATAAGCACTCCCATCTAAAGATGACAGCTAGAATAGAGCAGCCAGGAACAGAGCAGCTAGAGACTTTTTTTTTATATAGGTACCATCATGATAAAAATTCTTTGAAATTTACACGTTTCCTACAAACTCAAGTTGTCGATTATTTAATGTATTCAGTCTGGTCAATGGTCTAGTTATAATTTTGTGATTTTAATAAATGTGTTATATTTTAATGCCTTAACACATTCTAAGTAGACTTTTTGACTAGTACTAGACCTACTGCCAATTAATCATCATCTCAGCTGTAAAAAGTTCTGAGGGGAGGACATAGCCCTACCTTCAGGAATGAGGGTTTCGCCGCACTCACCACGCTTGGTAAACAGGTTGGTGAGCGCAGTTTATTTGGCTCATTTCGGTTCCGACGCTGCTGCCCATCGAAACCATTTTTAAGTAAGGAAGGGTAGGAGTTTGTTGAACTGGGGGAACGGGATAAAGGTATTTGGGAGAAAAAGTAGCAGCTCGGGAGGCCGGGCGTGCTTAGCCGTTGCCATACTTGCAACCACCAAACAGGCAGTTGAAAATGCCACCTCTGACCATACTGCCATTTAACAAATTACTTTTGACACTAACCTTGCCAGAGCGCGGATGAGATGTAGAATATCCAGAGAAGATCCTGTAGAATTCTAATATCTATGTTACTATCATCTTTTTGCTTTTAGGAAGCTACAACTGATGTCGTGACGTCCAAACTTCCAACACTTGAGGATTTGGGTGTCAATCTGACAAACATTGAGGACCAGGCACCATGGGAGCTCAAACCTTTCCGTGCGTACCAGTACTACATGGATCAAGTCGGAGAGTTCCCCAAACCAGACCCACCTAGAGTCTACACTGGCTAGACAGTAAAAATGTACAATAAATCAAGTCAATCATTTACCATCTAAAGAGCATCAGTACTAGCGGTGTAACAATGTAGAAAGTTTTCAATAAATTATTTTATTTGTTTTACAGTGTATTTTTTAATTATTAACACCGCCGTTGTATGTTTATTGCAAAATCTTAATAATTATTTTTGCGCTAATTTTTATATTAAGATTATTTTCCTATAGGTAGGTTGTATTGTTACGTGTTTATTATTTCGGAGGGAACGTGTGCATTTCCCCAGCGGAAAAGTATTGAATAATAAATGTTGAATATACTAGATCGTTAGTTCAAAGCTGCCTTCGAATGTTTATCGATGAATGAAATTCGTGTATTCAGTAATTTTTGAGAAATTCGTCAAAAACATATTACGCCAGAGAAACGTTTCCCTGGCGGAATTTTGTCAGGGATCCAAAATTTAATTAGTAGAGCAATTAGTTAATCATAAGAGAGAAATGTTTATGCATAAATGGAATTTGTGTGTCATAGGCCTCCGAAGTTATTCAAAATGCCGCTGGGGAAATGTTCGGCCTTTTGCTGGATCTCATAAACGGTTTGGAATACGGTCTTGGATTTTTTTACACACATTGCTATTAATTTGTTTATAACGCCTATAAAAACAGAATCCAAAAAAACACAGCCACTTATGATTAAAAAATATATACATAAAAGTAGGTATTTTGGTTCTAGTAGCTGAACTAAAGGACCTAATGGAAAGTTTTAAACGTCTATTTATATATTAGAACTGCCTCCAACATCTGCGAAAGTATGTTTGTAATAGAATAAGTATAAAAAAAGATACAACAAAAATAATGTCTCACGGACATCATGATTTTGAATCCGTCTATTGTAGGAGTTTTATATTATGTGGCAAGTTGTAACTAATTTCAATGGTTTGTTTATTTATTCATCTATACGCATTCTAATAATTAGCTTAATCCAATTAGTAATAAAAGTAATATCGTAAAAAAACCAGTGACACTTAAATCTTGGTTATACACCGACCAATTTCGGATGGCTATGAAAAAGCGACCATTTCATATAAATTGCTGTCATTCCAAACATTACTACATAATACCACTATAAATGAGGTACAGGTGCGGACACAAGTCTTATTTACAGTATTAATCTATAAATGGTTTGTAGTTATTTGCGTTATTTCTGAGTAGATGGGAGACTGTATATACCTCACTTTAACTTTCAATAATGATACAAATTTAAAACGTCAATCTGTTATGTATACTATTACTATAGTACTATAAAGAGAAAGATTTGATTGTTTTTATGTATGCATACAATTGACTTTAAAACTGGACCGATTTTCAAAGTTCTTTCACTTATATAAAGCTCATTTAGCTGCGGGTCACATAGGCCATAAAATACGAGCACAAAGTCCCGGGAAATTTGCTAACATGAAAAGCTATGGTCTGTTAGACGGTCAATATATTCTTTTATAAGTACTTAGATGATAAATGCAGGATTTGTCTACCATACAGAAATAACCTTCTGGTAAAAAAATTTTTTTTACAGCTCAGTAATATTTTACACGTTTACCGGTTGCTCGGTATCAGTAATAATAGAAATATACAAAATAGGTACGAATGATAGAAACCGGCAAAGAGCTAGTTGTACTCGCGTACGATGTGTTCCGTACCATTATTATAAAATACCAGGCAAAAAAGCGACAAAAATCAGGTTTCTGGCATTGGAGCCCTTCCTTAAATAATTACGTTATTCCGTTTTTAGTAAATGTTGTTTGCGGCAACAGATATAGGTGCCTACATCATCTGTGAAAATTTCAACAGCCTAGTTATAACGGTTCATAAAAAACAGCCTGGTGAAAAACAGGCAAACGGAGTGGAGTCTTAGTAATAAAGTACTGTTTTACCCTATACGCACGAATACTTATTTACTAAATACTTATTTTAAAAGAGTAAATCTAAATAATAAGCAATATGTATTTAAGCATCTATTTTAACTAAACGCTTATGTATTGAGTATGCGTCTGTACCAAATAACGTCAGTAATATTGCAAATTTCAGAAGTAAGATACTTGTACTGAGCGGTCGCTTTTTCATAGCCATCCGAAATTGGTCGGTTTATAACTAAGTTCTAAGTGCCACTGGTTTTTTACGATTTTTCTTTTTTTACTTATTGGATCAAGCTAATTATTAGAATGCGTATAGATGAATAAATAAACAAACCATTGAAATTAGTTACAACTTGCCACATAATATAAAACTCCTACAATAGACGGATTCAAAATCATGATGTCCGTGAGACATTATTTTTGTTGTATCTTTTTTTATACTTACTCTATTACAAACATACTTTCGCAGATGTTGGAGGCAGTTCTAATATATAAATAGACGTTTAAAACTTTCCATTAGGTCCTTTAGTTCAGCTACTAGAACCAAAATACCTACTTTTATGTATATATTTTTTAATCATAAGTGGCTGTGTTTTTTTGGATTCTGTTTTTATAGGCGTTATAAACAAAGTAATAGCAATGTGTGTCAAAAAATCCAAGACCGCATTCCAAACCGTTTATGAGATCCAGCAAAAGGCCGAACATTTCCCCAGCGGCATTTTGAATAACTTCGGAGGCCTATGACACACAAATTCCATTTATGCATAAACATTTCTCTCTTATGATTAACTAATTGCTCTACTAATTAAATTTTGGATCCCTGACAAAATTCCGCCAGGGAAACGTTTCTCTGGCGTAATATGTTTTTGACGAATTTCTCAAAAATTACTGAATACACGAATTTCATTCATCGATAAACATTCGAAGGCAGCTTTGAACTAACGATCTAGTATATTCAACATTTATTATTCAACACTTTTCCGCTGGGGAAATGCACACTCGTTGCTGGATTTAATCACTGTTATCTTAAAAATCAGCCAAGTGCGAGTCGGACTCGCGCACGTAGGGTTCCGTACCATTATTCATCTATACAACATTAGACAATCAAGCAATTAAGGCAAAAAAAAATTTAAATATTTATTTTTATTATTTATTTTATAATATAAGTACCTACTGTGAAAAGAGTCCTATCTGTTGGCGTTAATAATATCGAGCAAAAAACGGCAAAAGAATCAAGTTTGCTGTATGGGGAGAAAAAAATTAAATATATATTTAAAGAGGCTTAAATATTTATTTTATTATTAGTTTCTTTTTTTTTGTTATAGCGGAAACAGACATACATCATTTGTGAAGATTCGAACAGTCTACAGTACTACCACTTTTAAGTTACATACACCGATGTACCTGCGCCGAAATCAAATTCTTGCATGGAGCGAAAATATCCGTCCGTTATTGGCTGATGAGTACGCGCCATGCGGCGTCTCGGCCAATCTCGGCAGGCGTCCAAGTATTGTGAGCGAGATAGCAAGAGTCCTACTGCTTTTGGATTTTAAATCTTATGTTGTAGCATTAGGTCCGTTATTTCACTGATGTTTCCATTCGGCCCGAGTCGGCGGTCGGTTGCGTTCACCGAACTATATGTGGTACTACTGTAGCTAGGTATCATGGTTTATGAGATACAGCCTGGTGACGAGACGGACATCGAAGTCTCAGTTCCTCCGTGTCAGAAGTTCTACCGAAAAGTAGGTACATAGGTAGTACAAATGATACAAGGTGTTGTATCATTTTTACCAGTTGAAAAAAAATACAAATAGGAAATAGTACATACTATTGGACAGCAATACCAACAAATAAACCAAGAACCCAATCAGATGGCGTTGAAACGCACTGAAGACACACAGTCGACGCGTGTGCGTACGACATCAGACGCAACAGTAATATGGTCCCGTTTTTACTCTTGGGTACGGAACCCTAAAAATTTGTCTGTAGTTTAGAAACTACAAGCATGTTTTAGTGGTCAAGCAAGCACACTAGAACACCTCCGAATCTCTGAAATTATTATACACCCAGCGACGATCTGTTTTCCCCAGTTTCACTCGAAAATTCATTGCGTTGTTAGGACGGCCTATTGGGCTCTGTTTACTCCGCAAGTGATAAGACGAATGATAATTCATCATCAGGTCTACTAAGGAGCACGACCTTTTCTGTACTACCAGACATATGGAGAGGCATGGCAGAGGATTTGGCCTACACTCTCCACGCTGGCCAGACGGGTGGGTTGGAGAGGTCTCTTGTCTAGCAGCTTGTGTTTCCTAAGTCGCCTTTTACTACTTCCACAGGAACTCTTGGGAGTGGTCCTATTCTACTCTGCCAGGAACCACACGGTATGATAATATGAATAATATTTTAAGTAGGACATACAGATTTTGAAATTGAGGTGTCACTGGGTGTCATGATTCTTATGGTAACTAGTTTAGGTAGGTACCTACCTAGTTGTGTCTGTTTCTTTGTCGCGTAAATTTGCATTTCGCATCTTGAAATGTGGAAGTGTCATAAAACTCGTACGGTGTCATTAGGGTACCTATCATAAGCTGTGATGTCAGCAAAAAAAATAAATTTTGGCGGACGTAAACGATCAAAAAGGTACCTAGTAAATTGTTCTTATTTGAAATAATGTTACCTACACTTATTTTTTCTTCTGGTATGGCAAGGGTATGGCTAATAAAACAAAAAATATTTATTTATTAAATTTTTATTTACACTTAGGGTGCCGGCCTGTTGCCTCGTCCGAAACCTCCTCTCTGTAACAAAATAAATATAGCATTATTATTTAAAAAAATAATCAAAACGAGAATGCCTGATCTCTAGAGCCCCGACCCTCATCTAAAAGCCAAGTGCAAATCGGACTCGCGAAAGAAGTGTGCCACACCATTCTCTATAAAACATTAGACTACCGAGCAAAATCGGTAAACTATTTATGTTTGTTGTATGGTATTTATTTTATTGTTTTTAGTACATACTAGCTGACCCGGCAAACTTCGTACCGGCTAACAGTCAATGATTAAGTATTCATTACACATATCGAGTTTTCATTGCTTTTAAGATGTATTCTGCTATTCGGGACGGAGACAAATCCAACAAATCAATAACCATGAAAATTTGTTCAGCAGATCTCGAGTTATAAGTGTTGTAACAAACCAGTCTTTGTTTTATATATAGAGATTTGTTGTTATAGAGGCAACAGGAATACATCATCTGTGAAAATTTCAACTGCACTAAATACATAGATTAAAAAAAAATCAACTGAATGTGTGTGTTCTATGACAGTTTATGAGCCAGTATTGACAAAGGAGATTGAATTCTTGTGGGTCCTGTTTTTACCCTTTGTGTATGGTACTATGGTAACTACGAATATAAATGAAATTAGAACCCCACATGGAATTTTCACATCACTTCATGTCTTGAATAAAAAAATATGAATTTAAATTAAAACTTTATTTCATGCTCATACTTGGTATAATATAAGGGATCGGCCTGCGTAAGAAAAATCCCCTTTGCTCACAAATTTTGTTACAAACTCAGGCATTGTAGTATTAAAATTTTCTGGAGTAATAATCACACATTCACTAAAAATATTGAACAGGTAGATTATTCATAGTAGTGCTCCATTAAAATCATTTGAACATGTATAAAAGCTTTTGCTTTCAACATTCTTTGGTATTCATCCCTTTGAAATCAAACCAGTCTGATCTTACAAAGGTGAGAGAACCACCACAAATATTATTATGCTGTTCTATTCAAAGATTTTGTTGCTGAAATGCAGACAAAGTTCACCACAGCACAAATACTTACGAATTCAACATCAGCAGAGCCAGGCCCGACATCTGCTTTCTTGTCGTGGGGGGCGCCGCCGGGGGCGGTGGGCGCGCGGCGGTACGCTGAACGGTCCTCCGCAGAGCGCGCGGGGGCGTCGGGCCGGCCCACGGCACCACGTCTGACTGTCTCTGTCCTCACTGAACGCTTCAGGGTTGCAGGCACGATTTCAGGAGGCAGGTGTAGGAAGATTCGCAGGTACTCAATACCCTCATTCGTAAGGTACCTGTGGAAAAGTTGGTTTTGTTGAACTACAAATATTCTTTTAACATTTGTGTAGTCTGAGCTTAAAGGTAAGCAGAAATTTGTTATTTCTGAGGATTGGATCTAATAGAACTTGCCTTGCTCTTCTCAACAATATTATTTTTAAAGTGTAAAGACAAGTAATTAATTTTTTTATACAAAAGAGCACAAGTAACACATAAGTTGGGGTTTCGCCCTAAGTTGAGGATACTTGCCTTGCTCTGATTTGGTCAAGGAAACCTAAGCTACCTTCTGTGTCCAACTTATTGTTTTTTTTTTCTTGTAGAATATGAAAGTTAAAGAGCTTATAATTTGAAAACTATGCGAATGTGCAAATAAAAAATGGTGTCTTTAAAAAGAGGCGAGTACTATTGATTCCAATCAATAGAATATCTAAATTTGTGCTAAACTATTCTAAGGAAGGATGTGGTAAATACTAAAATTATTTTGAAGCAATTAGAAACAATACATACATATTGGATCAGTAGTTATTTTGCAACCCAAGTATGTTGTACCTACGATTATATTTCCATTTCATTTTAGAATAAATTAATTGTGTTGAGTGATTTAAAAAAATATTAATAGTACATTGAAAATAATTTCAGCAAATCAGTACCTATCTTATTATAAAATAATAATAAGTACATAAAGTAATTAGTAATTTATTGTGCACCACATTACAAAACATAAATTAAGTTGTATGATGGGAGATCTTATTGCCAAAAGCATGTAACAACTATTTGGCACCAAATACTATTTAGCAACTTTCCTTCAAATTCTGACTTTCATGCATGACTTAAAGATGATGGATGCATTTGTAGGATTTATATGTATACATTTTAATTATACATCCATAAAGGATGGACATTGAAAGGAGGATACATAATAGGTGTTTCACTTCATTTAATTTTATGTTATGCTGTTTGGTGCTTTATTAAACGGCTTGGATTTAGAATCGTGCGCCCCGATTGCGACTGAGGGCAGAAAAGATGTTAGGTTCAGGTTATTTTTTTTTTATGACCACCCGTAACGACTTAGGGCAGAAAAGAAGTTAGGTTCAGGTTATTTTTTTTATGACACCCGGAACGACTGAGGGCAGAAAAGCACACGGGCGCACTATTCTAAATTTCAACCCATTAAACATACAAATTATCTTGTACTTTCATCATAAAACTCATTTATATACATAGGGCATAGTACATATGAACTGACCATACTGATGACATATCGGGGCCTTCCATCACACAGCAAGGGTCTTTTCGATAACTAATTAAGAACAGAAGTCGTACTGGAAATATCAACTTACCAGTAAAAATGTCTCCATGCGAACTGTTCTTTGACATAACCTCTTGATTTGAGGGACTGCATAGCTTTGATTACTTGAAGGTTAGGAATCTTCTCAAGATCGGGATGCTTAGGTGCATGGTAGTCTTTCTTTGCTACCATGACTCCCTCTTTAAAGAGGTACTCATAAATAGCAACACGGTTCTGTTTTGGCATCAACATCTTGAGCCCCTACCTGTAAAACAAGTTGAATGTATTGAGCAGGGGTTATCACCATAAACATCACTTATTCACACCAGTATACCAAAATAATCATATCACAGTGCTCGCTTTAAGTAAGAAAGTATCTTATATTAATGCAAATTTACCACAACACAATGATTATAATAATAAAAATGGATTTTTAGAAAAGAAATAATACCTTAGCGCTACTTTGACAATTCAAAAAGAGTTTGTATCGTGCCTGACAGTTGTCATAAGAGATCTGACAGATGACTGCTGACACGAGACGAGGAGTGCTATTTTTGAACGCGTGACTCACTAAAATCGTGTAGTCTCGTCTTCCAAGTCACGAAATGCCATTTTGCCTTATTTTTTAAACCATCCAAAAACCATCGCTTGAACTGTAATGCTGCCAGCTTTCAGCAAAAAATATTTAATTTCTTCTTATTTCACGCAGAATTTTTTTAATTTTAAGGTTATTAAGGATTTTTAAAATGATTAAGAAGTGTAGCGTCAAACGGAACGTAAAATGATGACAGATGAACTTCAAAGGACAGAAAGTGACTTTGACATAAAAGCGTTCGACGCCTGCGGAAACGAGCGGTCTCGACCGCTCGTTGCAATCACTCGTCAATCGTCAACTAACGATTCAAAAATGCGGCCGTTTGGAAACACTCGCGTCAATCACTCGTTTAGTGAGTCACGCGTTCAAAAATAGCACACGAGGCTATTCTTGAATACGAATGATTTTTAGAATTTTTCATGTCGCTCGCTCTTCTAGTAAAAATTGTTTGGTACCCCAGGTGTACTATTTTTGAACATGTGACCACCTGTCTTCGAACGATTTTTGTATGTAAAAACCGCTCGATTGCGAACAGCGAAATTTCAATAATCGTACCCCAGTGGTACTATTTTTGAAAGTGTGGTGTGTGTGTGAGACACTTTTCCATACAAAAATCTTTCAAACACGAGTGATCACACGTTCAAAAATAGTACCCATGGTGGTTGTCCGCCTTGCTGCGTCGTGCGTGTGTGATGAAATCAGTGGATTCACGAAGAATTGTCACCAGGGGCTCCAGGGGTACTATTTTTGAACGCGTGCCACTCGTCTTCGAACGATTTCTCCATACAAAAATCGCTCGAAGACGAGTGGCCCGCGTTCAAAAATAGCACTCCAGCTCCACCAAACCAACGAAATGAATAACACCATCATTTCGTTTGATAAACAAGAATAATCCGCCAACTGGTGAAATAAATGAAAAATGGCCCTAAAGGTGACCCACTTGAAGTCCGTCCGAGTAGGACAGAGCTGTATACGTAAACGGGAAAGATGACAGGGTTTCTCTTGGTTTCTCTCAAGTTTCTCTTTATATTTAGGTAGGTCTGTCTGTCCTACTCGGACGAACGTCAAGGCGGTACCGCAACGTAGGAACAGAAACCCAACAAGGCATAAAGGGCTCGTATCCAGGACCTTAAAAAAATGATGTCCCAATGGTGTCCGCAGAGTGCTATTTTTGAACGCGTGACTCACTAAAACGCAAGTCGTGCACGACTACAAGTCACACTCGTCTTCCAAGTCACAAAATGCCATTTTGCCTTATTTTTTAAACCATCGCTTAAACTGTAGTGCTGCCAACCTTCAGCAAAAAATATTTAATTTCTTCTTATTTCACGCAGAATTTTTTAAACATTTTTAAGGTTATTAAGGATTTTTAAAATGATTAAGAAGTGTAGCGTCAAACGGAACGTAAAATGATGACAGATGAACTTCAAATGACAGGAAGTGACTTTGACATAAGAGCGTTCGTCCCCTGCGGAAACGAGCGGTCTCGACCGCTCGTTGCAATCACTCGTCAACTAACGATTCAAAAATGCGGCCGTTTGGAAACACTCGCGTCAATCACGCGTTCAAAAATAGCACTCCGAGTGCTATTTTTGAACGCGTGACTCACTAAAGCGCAAGTCGTGCACGACTGCAAGTCACACTCGACTTCCAAGTCATGAAATGCCATTTTGCCATATTTTTGAAACCATCGATTGAACTGTAGTGCTGCCAACCTTCAACGAAAAATATTTCATTTCTTCTTATTTCATGCAGAATTTTTTTTTAACTTTTTAAGGTTATTATGGATTTTTAAAATGTTTAAAAAGTGTAGCGTCAAACGGAACGTAAAATGATGACAGATGAACTTCAAATGACAGGAAGTGACTTTGACATAAAAGCGTTCGTCGCCTGCGGAAACGAGCGGTCTCAACCGCTCGTTGCAATCACTCGTCAACGCATGATTCAAAAATGCGGCCTTTTAGAAACACTCGCGTCAATCACTCGTTTAGTGAGTCACGCGTTCAAAAATAGCAATCCTAACTATAACTCAAGCATAGAAACCCTACTAAAATAACAACAGAATTACATCAGTTTATCCTGTTTTCTCTTATGGCATTGAAAAAGTATTAAAAAGAGATGCATATACAATAGTATTTTCGTAAATTAGAGGCTGTGATTAGAGGGTTGTACTACTTTTTATTATGCGAGTGACAGCGTCAAGTGTCTTCATAGTCTTATCTGTCTGTGGTCGTGTCTGTCACCACAGATTAGACAGAGCTCAGACAGAGCATAAAGAATCTTTATCTGAGAGACAGAGTATGTCCTAAAGGAAGAAGTCTGTCACTGTCATTTGTTGAGATTTGTTGCTGGAAGCGTTTCATGGCTGAATTTGTTAGAATTCCTTTGTATAATTCAATCAAGCTTTGCCAAGTTTAGAATATTGTTCTCATATAGTTTGTGATTGTTCTGTCTGTGCGTTTAAACAATAACATGATAACTTGTAACTTCTTTTAATTATAACTGAAGGAATATAAAAAGCAACAATGGATTTTCAAAACCGACCGGGTGGTAAAACAGGAGGAGGCGGAGTAGCATCATGGTCGGAAAGCAACAGAGACCGACGAGAAAGGCTTCGCCAACTCGCATTGGAGACTATTGATTTAAACAAGGATCCCTATTTTATGAAAAATCACTTAGGTTGGTTTTTTTGCTTATTATCTTGACCAACAGGAGTTAACCCTATCTAATAAAAAAAGCTTTTTAAAATATGGGTTTCTTATCTTCTCTCTTATAGACCATCATCTTTGTTATTGATTACCATTGATGCAAAATTTTACAAATGTAATTAATCTTTTCAGGTTCCTATGAATGTAAATTATGTCTTACGTTGCACAACAATGAAGGAAGCTACTTAGCTCATACGCAGGGTAAAAAGCATCAAGCTAATTTGGCAAGAAGAGCTGCCAAGGAAGCCAAGGAAGCTCCCCAGTTGCTTGCTCCTGAGAAACCCAGGATTGAACCTAAGAAGTTTGTCAAAATTGGACGTCCTGGCTACAGAGTTACTAAACAAAAGGACCCTGAAAATGGACAGCAAAGTTTACTTTTTCAAGTTGATTATCCAGGTGACTGTTTTATTTTGAGGTAGTTTTGTTATTAACTAAACAAATAAGGGTGGCAATGCAAAGCTAATTGTAGATGTCGCCTCATACTGTCTTTCCTAACATAAATATGGATATCTATGGCCTTTCATGACATTAATTAATGCACAAGAATAGTGATAAAATATGTGATCTTTGGTTAAATTTTTTTAAAAGATTTTTAGTATAAAGATAGTATTTCGCAGACGTAACTAGCTGTCCCAGCAAACTCACTAATTTAATAAATGGAACCCTTATAAGAGTACTTGTGCGTCGGTCTGTCTGTCCATCCATCCGTCTGCCACAGCCAATTTGCTGCAAATCTGGTGAACCAAATCATTTGAAATTTGGTAGGAAGGTGTAATCCTGACCCAAACACAGTTGTGCAAAGTAAAAAAATGTTTCTTATTTTGGGTCATTTTCATTTTAAAAAATGAGTTTAGCAATCCTTACTGTGTCATATATCAAATGTTAGGGCTTGTTCTAAGGATCTCAAAATAAATTTTGTTCTTCTTCTTCTTCCTCACCTTATCCCTATTTAGGGTCAGCTCTGTATGTCCACTCTCTCCATAATTTTCTATCGTTTACCATATTTATATTCACCCCACATTCCCTCATATCCAATCTGACACATTCATTCCACGTCTTTCTTGGCCTTCCGCATCCTCTACTTCCCTACCTCCAAATGAGCCATTCTTTTTGCCAGATGTTCGGCATCTCTCCCCTGCACATGACCATACCACGTCAAGCGATGGCTTTTCAGTTTATCCACTATAGGTGCGACTTTAAGGCTCCCTCTTATGTATTCGTTCCGAATCTTATCCATCCTCGTTATATATTTTGTTGTTATTATATAATAAATAGTTTTGATTTTATTCATGAGAGAAGACAAAAATTTCCCTCCCTCATCTAAACTACTGCACCTAAAATTTTGGAAAAACTACTTACAATACAGTTCATATGGTTGTTCTGCTATTCGGTTGATAGCAATACTAACAAAACTATGAAAATTGGACCAGCCATAGATTGATTTGTTGGAAACTACATAAGCATTTCAATAGCTTTTGCATATTTCACATTTGGTTAGTTTAAAAAGAAAAATAGTTTTTTAGTCAGAAGTCTATACATTACACATATGGTTTGTACACCACAGAACCATAACTCAAGCATAATAATTAATATGATTTAGTAATTATTATTCTGAGGTTTACACCATAAAAAATGGTAATCTTTACAGTTGGCATCCTCATTACTTCATAATTTTATATACCTATTGATTACCTATACTATTTAACCATTAACAAATCATTAAGACAAAGATTATAGAAGACAATTCAATTTTGAAATTTCAGAGTGGCAAATAAGTGAATTTTACCATATTCATATTTTTACAGAAATTGCTGAGGGAGTGCAACCTAGACATCGTTTTATGTCTGCTTATGAGCAGAAAATAGAACCACCAGACCGTAGGTGGCAATACCTGTTGTTTGCAGCTGAACCATATGAGACCATAGCATTCAAAGTACCAAGCAGAGAAGTGGAAAAACATGATTCCAAGTTCTGGACTCACTGGAATAAAGATACCAAGCAATTCTTTTTGCAATTTGCATTTAAAATGGAGGCACTAAGAATGCCTCCACCTCCTCCTAAGATGTGGGAGGGGCATGGCATGCGGCTGCCGCCTCCACCTGGCGCGCCGATGCTAGGCGTCCCGCCGCCGCCGCCGCTTCTGCCCGTGCCTCCACCGCCTCCTTCCATGTGATGATAATTAAGAGAAATTGTAATTAAATACAAATGAAAAATATTTTTTCTTTATTTTTACTCACTTCACCACCTAAATTAACTTAAGAGTCCCACGTAAAGCCGCAATCCCATACAAACGTAGTTTCGTTTTAGTTTTACAACAGTTAAGCCAATCTCAACCAAATTTCGTACATACGACCGGATAAGGCATATTGATGTTTATAATTAGGTTTTAATTTTAAAAACAATACCGATACAAAATTACAGCGAGTACAAGTTTTCGATACGAAACTTCAACTCGCTGTAATTTGGTATAGGTATTGTTTTTAAAATTGAAATCCGATTATAAACATCAATATAAGGCATATTGATGTTTATAATCGGATTTCAATCCGGTCGTATGTACGAAATTTGGTTGAGATTGGCTTAACTGTTGTAAAACTAAAACGAAACTACGTTTGTATGGGATTGCGGCTTTACGTGGGACTCTTAACCCTTCATTGATCCAAAAAACCAACACAGAATTTTAAGTAGGTACCAAGTAAGCAAGTAGGCTAATTTAAACATAAGTTCTGTAGTGCCAGTGCCAGACAGATACCACCTTGAATATAAATTCATGTTCTATGCTTATACAAAGACACACATGCACTTGATGATGTGTTTTGAATCCCTGACGCTAAAAGAGAGGTGTTATAAGTTTGTTCGCTCTGTGTGTCTGTCTGTAGCGCCGTAGCTGTGAAACCGGTGAACCGATTAATATCCGGTATTTTTTTATGAAAGCAGGTTTCTCGGCGATGGTCCTTAGACATGATTTATCAAATTCGGTACAGCCGTTAACAAAATGAACGAATTTTCATGTCGGGGTAAGCTCTTATTTTTAGCAGTGTATGTTGATACAAATCAACACTATTTATTTATTTATTTAATATAGGCACGCTTACAGCAGTTACATACATAAACAGTTTTGACATAATTATTAGATAAGTACACAATGTACTGTGCGTATGTACATGCCAATTAGTAGCGTACACAACATTCGCTATGTTAATAAATTCGCTACCGTAATTATAATTACAATTACACTTACACAAGTAGGATTCAAAAATAAAGGATTATATATAAAATTATATAAACGTAACTTATATAACAGCTTAACAGTCAGTAGATAAACGTTTGTTGCAATACATAATGAGTATGACATATTGGTTATTCCTTATATTTAAAGTGTTTCAGCACTTTAGATTTGAAAATTTTATAACTGTCATGCAATATGTCCAGTTCAGGAATTTGCTTATTTAATTCATTATATGAAGTACATATTCTGGCAAGAGGTTGATGAAGGCCGAGGTTGGTTCTGTAATTTGGTAGGCTAAATGTTTTAGATAGTGGTTTTCGAGGATTATTGTACGGGACAGTGAAATAGACAGAGCCCAAAAGATCCATACAGTTGATTTTATTATGGAGAAGCTTATGAAAAAAAGTGAGGTCAAAAATGGTACGGCGGGTTTTGAGACTGGTCATATTAAATACAGACAAACGTTGGATATAGGGTTGACTAGGAGCAATATCGCTAGTTACATTGGCAAGGTATCTAGTAAATGCACGTTGGATACTTTCAATTCTTTGCGAAGAGACTGCGTAGACTGGGTTCCAGGCGACAGATGCGAATTCTAAGCGGCTGCGGACCAAACTATTGTAGAGGATTGTACGTGATTGTTTTGATTTGAAACCTTTAAGTGTGCGTTTAAGGAAACCTAGCATTTTTGCACTCTGTTTGACTATGTTGTTAATATGTGAACTGAATTTAAGTTTGTTATCTAATATTACACCGAGATCTCTAGTTTCTGTTTCATTTTTTAATTTTTCACCATTCAACGAGTAGGAACTTTCAAGAATATTTGACTTTTTTGTAAAACGAATAAACGAACATTTACTAGGATTTAATATCATTCCATTAAAGTTGCACCATCTGTTTATATTATTTAAGTCTTCTTGAAGAAGTTCAATGTCATGTGGATTTTTTACAGTACGGTAAATTTTAAGGTCATCGGCGAATAAAGATATACTACTATTATTAATATTTTTTGTGAGATCGTTAATAAATAATAAGAAAAGGATAGGGCCCAAATGGGATCCCTGTGGAACTCCTGATTCAGCGAAGAATTGTTTTGATTGGTAACCATTAATGACAATCACTTGAGGCCTTTTATACAGGTATGATTTGAACCAATTTAACAATGGGCCACCTATACCGCTCAACTTGAGTTTGTCGATTAGTAACTCGTGTTGGACTCTGTCAAAGGCATTACTGAAGTCTGTATAAATAGTGTCTACTTGTTCACCAGCATCGACCGTCCGTGATATGTCTGTTATCATAGATACTAAATTAGTTTCAACCGATCTTCCCTTGCGAAAACCATGTTGATATTCGGATAACCCTCTCTCTATGTGACGGTTGATATATGGATAAAGAATTGATTCAAATAATTTAGAAAAACAAGACAAGATGGAAATTGGTCTGTAATTTTTCACAGAGGAACTATCGCCTTTTTTAAAAATGGGAAGAATTCTAGCCTGTTTCCATTCGTCTGGAAAAACACCTACAGCCAAGGATCGATTATATAGAATTGTTAAAGGTAAAGATAAAACAGTTACAGCGTTTTATGAATAGTGGGGGTAGGTTATCCGGACCAGGGCCTTTATTTATGTCGAGTTTTTTAATAGATTTTGATACTTGAGCTTCAGATATTTTTATGAATGAAATATAGTCATTTGTAGGGGATGCTTCATGGGTAGGAAAGGTTCGAGTTGTGATAGGAGAAGTCGAAGATGGGGTAGAAGAAGAATAGGGACAGGGTGTATAAACTGAAGAGAACTGTTCTACAAATAGATTGGCAATATCTGGGCCAGTAGCCGCAACGGCGTCGTTTAACTTCATCTCAGCAGGCAATGACGAAAGGCCTTTGCGTTTATCTTTTACGTAGTGCCAGAACAATTTAGGATTTTTACAAATATTATTTTCCATATTTCTCTTATAATTATTATTACAAATATTTATAAGTTTATGACATCGTTCTCTGAGTAATTCAAATTCGATTTTATCTCGTGGATTTTTATACTTACGATATTTAATTCTAACCTTTTCCTTTTCTTTCAGAAGTTTTATTAAACTTTTATTAAACCACACTGGATATTTGCATGACTTAGGACGGCGTTTAGGGACATACAAGTCAACTACTTTTTTTATTTCATCATAAAATGCTGAAACCATATCGTTAACATTGTCTTTATTCTTAAAAATATCCTGCCAATCAACATGTTTCAAGGCAGTGATGATAGAATCATAATCAGCTTTAAAGAAGTTATAATCTGTTCGTACATTAGGACGAAGTAAATCGGGTTCACAATGATTAAGTGGGACAGTTACTAGTATATGTGGGTGATACTCATCTAATTTGCTTAAAAGATCCAAAGGTTTAGAGATAGATATATTTTCAATATTACTTAATACAAGGTCTAGAAGTTTGTTTTCAAAGTTAGGTATGTGATTAAATTGATACAGATAATTAAGTGACATAAAATCAATTAAAGAAAACCCTAGATTATTTTCGTAGTTTTCTGGGACAGTGTATGTACAGTTCTCGGTTGTATTCCATTTTATAAATTTTAAATTAAAATCACCTAATATAATGACTCTATCAGTTCTATTCATTACATTATCGACATTATCTAAAAATTGTTGTTGCCTTTCAAAGTTTGCTGGTGATGGCAGGTAAATCCCACAAATAGAAACAACCATATCTCGGTCTTTGCAAGGTAATTTAACATTAACCCATAAGTCCTCACATTCACTCTCCCATTCACGCATTCTTACTGAAGTTAGTTCTCGAGACACGGCTATCATCACTCCACCGCCATCAGATTTAGAACTGTTAGTATCAATTCTGTCTCTTCGATATACAATACTACTATAATATTAGTAGGAAGAATACCTACCTAAAATATAATTTTATGTAGATATAAATTCAATACGACGATTTAAATAACTAAAATTTTGTACCTTTTTAAAATAACACAGGATTTTCCTCTGCGGCAATACTCATGCATGCGTGAAACGAAACGTAAAATAACGGTCGTGCGGCCGTTATTCAATCATCCATTCAGAAAAAGTTTATTCATTCAGTCAACAATAGATAGGTACCTATACACGACACATATGACCAAGTGTTTTCGCGCGCGATTTTTGTTGTTGTTTATTAATTTGGTGTATAATCTTAATAATTTCTAAATTGCCTAACAATGTTTTCTAAAGCGAAGCGCTTTGAAGTTCCAGGTTAGTTATTCTTATTAGATATTATAGGCTACAAATAAATATAGGTTTTAGGTAGATAAAGTAAATGTTCGTCTCCTACAATATGACCTTATAATTCTTTTTAGTTCCTGTGAAGATATGTTCCAAAGAAGCCAAAAAATCTGATAATGAGAAACCAAAGGCCATTAAGACACCTGTACCTGGTCAGAAGGCTAAACCAATTTCCACCACCAGCTCCAAAGCTGACACCCAGTCCCAATGCAGTTCAATACACAGCACCAAATCTCTGGTCACGGTTTGTATAACTCGTACTGTATAAATTGAGAAATTTAATGCGTTTCTTCTTTTTCTTTCCTTTAGCAACTCAGAATAAATCCATGCTTTTTCATGTTGATGATTTATGACAATTAATAACAAACATTAGTGTCAGATTTTTAAAGCTGCTTAAAGGCATCTGACGCAGCTTAACAACAGATCAGATGATGCCGTTATGTATGCCTGTAAGTCATTACTTAGCATGCCTTCTGAAACTCAAAGGTTGTTGAGATATTATTATGCCACTTTTGATTTTTACATGTAATTTAACAAATTCATAAGACCTTTCATAAACCCATTATAATGACTAGGCTGGTACTTAAGATAATCACTGCTCAAAAAAATGATATCTTCGATTAATATATGTAATATAATTTCAGTGCGTTTTCTGGCTGTCCCAAACTCCAACATATTTATTCATTTATTCAGTCTATGCTATATAGGATTCTTTATACAAACACAACACATATCGGACAAATTATTTTTTATGTTTTGTCATCTCAATAACAATAACTAGTAATTTAAGCTCAGCAGTTAATTGTAATGTCTCCTCAGATCTAAGTTGTCTGTAAAGTAATAATACGTAAATTTCAATATCTAACTGTTACAGCCTAGGGCGTCAAAACCTTTGAAACCACCAGTAATCACAACCAGTACAAAAAAGCCAATAAGTTCCGCCACAAAAAATTTTAATAAGAAGAAAGATGATAAAACACATGATGAAATTATTAAGGCTCAAGAGGTTGAGATCAGGTAAGGAATTTTGAACTTATATCAGTGTTTTCCATTATTCATTCTTGTTTTAAAATAATTAAATTAAATTAAATAATGTTCATTTTCTCTTCACAATATTAGTACTTACCTAATACTTATCACTAGTTATGCAACTTATGCTAATACAATGTAGTCTTTGTGAAGAGACTAGTTCCTGAAATAGGTCCATACCCATAGGGACCTGTGCTACAGGTGACTAGGCCCGTCCCTCTGAGTACTTGTTGTCGTTGTTGCATATGTAAGGTGAAGGTAACAGACGTATATGTTATTATGTACAGGTACAAAAATTTTTGAATTTGTGGCCTATCAGTAAAGGTAGTGATGTACATTTGTCCTTACTTAAGTAGTTAATACGACTGTATGGTTGATTGTTGCGCATGATAATGATTTATTACTTTATTCCTACATGTCTTGATATAGCACAATTTATTTATTATGTACAATTTATGTGTATAATATATGATTTTAAGCTTTCGCGGTCACAATCACTATTATGTTCACTACGGGACTTACCGCGATTATGTCCAGCCAGCTTACTTACCATACGTCAGAGGGGTAACAGACAAAATCGGCAAAGTATTAGGAAAATATTCTATTCGAGCCACGTTTACCCCAGCCAAGAAAATGGCAAGTTATATGCGGTCACCGAAGGATAGCACGCCTTTGGAAAAATCTGGTGTCTATAAAATTGGCTGTAGTTGTGGTCGCTCGTATATTGGACAAACTAAGAGGGCTATAGCTCAACGGGTCAAAGAGCACATAACCGCAATTAAAAACAGGGATATTGTGAAGTCTGCCATAGCGGAGCATCTATCACAAGCAGAGACCAATCACTGGATCGAGCTACACCAGCCAAAAGTACTTGCAACTGAACGCCATTTTATACCCCGGCTAGTTAGGGAAGCGATTGAAATTAAGAAGCATCCCAATTTCAATCGGGAAGACGGTTTCAAGCTTTCGGGTACATGGAATCCCGTGATTGAGTTGTGTAAAAAGTGTACGCGCGCATCAGTGAACAATTCCCGAATGGACACCGTCAGTGTTGTGTGTAAAAACCTGTGTAATAAAAGACAAAGAAAGAGGGTAGACCGATACGGTTTCCCTTGACAGCTCAACATCCACCACCGCAGTCTCTTCAGTTAGTCTGTGAAAATGGCAGCTGCAATGTTGTCGAAATATCAGACAGAACTCAAAAATAATCGCGGTAAGTCCCGTAGTGAACATAATAGTATGTGTATAATAGTTGCATACCTGATACATACATTGAGCTTACTTATGTACCTACTTAATTATATGATATGTACTGTTAACTGTTACAGAAATAAAGATCATACTATATCAGAATATAATAAGCAGATAGAAGATTTGAGGAATGAGATAGCTTCTCTGCAAAAACAAATAAAAGAAACTTTGACCCAAAAGAAGGAGTTTGAGGAATTGGACAAACATCTGTCACAAATGTCGTTGACCGGGGTTACAAAATTAAATGAAGAAAATGATAACAATGATAAATCTCCCAATACCATGAAGCGAAAAATATTTGAATTAGAATTACAGTGCGACAGACTGGAACAAGAAGTGAGCAGCAAACAAATGGAACTGTTGTCACTTGAAGAAGTTATTGCCATCAGGGACAGTTTGTGCCAAGACCTGCAGGCTAAACTAACTAGTGTAGAAACCAATCTCGATGAAACTCGCCAACGTCTTGAGATGGTCAAAGGACACCATGTTTTAGCACTTGAGGCAAATGAGAGCATTCGGCGAGAGTACAAGGCTGACTTGGAGACACTTAAAACTAAATTGGAAGAAGAAAAACAAGTAATAATTAACAAAAACAAAGTAGATCAAGAGAATATTAAAACAAAATACAATGAACTCATTGAATCTATAAAGAGCCAGTTGACAAAAGAGAGAGATGACATTGTAAGTGAATTACAGCAGGAGTTAGCATCAAAAGAATGTGAAATGCAAGCTAAACTTGAACAAATCAATGAAGCCACACATGAAAAGTTGAAGTTGTGTGAAATACAATTTGAGGAACGCTCAAGAAGCATGCAGGAGCACTGCTCGCAACTACAAAATAAGATTCAGTACTTGGAACAGGAGGAAAAAGATTTAAAATATAGCCTCAGCTTGGCTGAGGAGCAAAATCTGACATTGCAGCGGGAATATAAAAACCTGCAAACTGAAAATGAACTACTTAGAAAAGAGAAAAAAAATGTGTCAAAAGAAGTGGAAGAATTGAAGGAAGATTCCAAAAAGAAGTTGATTGATTTTGAAAATGAAATCAATAAACTGACTGTGGAGATTGATAAGACAACCAAAGAAAAAAATAAGTTTGAAATGTCCTTGTCTGTTACAAGAGACATTGTGCAAGTGTTGACCATGCGTCTCAGGGAGTCTGATACTGAGCTGGAGCACCTAGAGGAGACAGTTCAGATACTAACCAACTCAAAGGAAGTGCTGGAAAATGAACTTGCCTCATACAAAAATACTTTGAATAACACAGTCTTGGAGTGTAATGAATATAAAGAAGCCCTTGTCAACATTTTGAAATCAAAAGCAGCCCTTGCCAAAGAGCATAACAGAATTATGGAACATAATGTGTCACTGATAGAAAGTCTACAAAATGTAGAAAAAGAAGCATATAGAGAACTGGGTTCTATTAAAAATGAACTCATTGAGGATGTAGAGCTCATTAAAAAGGAGTCAAAGTCACAAATTCAAATGCTTCGTGAAGAGGTAATATTTTGGTTACGTTTTTTTTCTTTTGGTCTTTGTCCTCATCCTCAATGATGGTAATTTACACTTCATGTACATACCATGTGTCGAATATCCATATTTGGATATTCGTGGAAAGAGACGAATCCTTATCCATCATTGATTTTGCGGGATTTAAGTATTTAAAGGATCTTTTTAATTACCTAATCAAAAACAGATAAAATTACATATTAAACATACATTTTTAATTCATTGGCATCCTTTTAAATATAGACTATACTCTTATTGAAAGTTATTTGAGACTACTTTCGAGTAAATTAAAATTACACATTTTAACTCAATAACTACCTCAAACGCTTTGAAAGAGGCTATTACTTTAGACAAAAACCAAAAATTAAAGCAGGACTGAATTTCCAAAAGCACCGAAAAATTTATTCATTAAAACAGTATTAAATCAATCGGTCCGTGAAATTTACGCACAACAAGTGACTTTAGACCGATACACAACCAGCGATATCATGTTGACCCAAGAAATGTTACATATTTTTTTTTTGCGTATGCTAACGAATTCGATTCCTCCCTGTATAAGTTATTAAGTAGAAAAGTTAAACAAAATTTTTTATTTTCAAATATTTGGCACCTTTATATTACACACTTTTATTATAGTAAGTTACCATATGAATAGTATACTCAAACGTACAAAATCTACTTTGAGATAACTTGAGTGTGAATCGTTGTGGTAAGTATAAAATCATATTTTGTATCCAGGTGGAAAAGAAACGAGTCCTATGCGAGCTGGCGACGGAACACGCGGGGCAGGCGGCGGCGGCGGCCGAGCAATCGCGCGCGCTGCTGGCGCACGCCGCCGCCGAGCTCGCGCGCCTGGAGGCCGAAAACCAGCGCTTCCAGCAACAGGTACCCACTTTAACTTTCTTTCCTATGTAAAATCTTATACCTCGTACAGGCAGGTACATTGTAAATATTTATTTGCAAGGTAAATACATTTTTTTTAAATGTATCTGCCTGCACATCCCTGTTTGGGTCATAGAATTACACCATCTCACCAAATTTGGTTCAGTAGATTCGGAGATAATCGGCTGTGACAGGCGCACGGACAGACAGATGCACGAGTGATCCTATAAGGATTCCGTTTTTCATTGTTTGCACGGAACCCTAAAAATAGGTACATTCAGAATCTATCTAGACTTATTTAAGTTTGTTTGAGGTATTCCTCGTAGCGCAACCATTTTGAAGCGCACCTAAATTATTCCTCGGAGCGCACCTTTTAGTTGCGCTCACGATAGTAATTTAATATATTACAATTTGGTTCCGCGAGGCGCACCTATCTTTAACTTTTGAATAGAGCTGGGAACTAACTGAAACTATCAATAACAAGTAGTGCACGTTCTTTTTTGAACGTGGGTGCGCTTCGCGGTTTAAAATTTTAATATTTAAAATTGCTCTCGTGAGCGCAACCAGCAGGTGCGCACCGAGGAATAATTTAGTTTCGCTGCAAAATGGTTGCGCTACAAGGAATACCTCGTTTGTTTGAATGGATAAAATCGAAAACTACTGGACCAATTTAAAAAATTCTGTCACCATTAGAAATCTTCATTGTCTGCAAATAACATGGGCTGTAAGTACTTGATTTTCAAAAAATTAGGGATTTGTTTGAAAATTTCATTATTGTAACGTATGGGATCAAAAATTTGGCGAACGAATATTTAAACCAAGAAATGCGTATTAAGTCTTCTCACATCATTGGAAGGCAGTCGGTAGTTATTTTTTGTCAGTACAAAAAATCAATGCTGATGAAACCTTTTGATTTTACAGATACAAGATCAACAGTCCCTCGTTGTGGAATTATCTCTCCTCCGTCAAGAAAATGAAGAATTGTCCATGACCGTTGCAAAGCAATCGTCACTTATTGACAAAATGAAAAAGGATATGGAACAAACCCAAACGAAGCCGAAATCGCCTTCAGTCATGAAAAAATCGTTAAAGATTGGAAAAGAAAATTTGCAGACAGTTATTTCACCTTTGAGGGAACGTAATCATTGATAAGGCATAGTTTGATTAATACTACATTGAAGACATTGATTTGAGTGTTAGAGCAGTGCTGTATGTCAGAGTTTGTATAGATACTAAGTTGTAATCCGTTACTTAATCCTGAATCATGTAACTATTCCTAGAGCTAGAGAGTTAGCTACTTTGGCCAAAAATCTTGTTAGACATTTGTAATTTATATTAATTTTCTTTTTGCTTGTTTATTTATTGTACTTAATTTTATTGGTTTGTGTTTTGATGCGTCAATTCCAAATGTTGTGCATTTATATGAAGCAAATAAATTATTTTTTATTGATACACATTTTTATCTGAATTGTGCTGGAGATACTCCGGTTTTTGTTTAACACTACTTTTTAACCCCCGACCGATATGGATGCATTTTTTTTGGCCTTGGTTCTTGGACATGTTTTATCAAAATCGGTTTAGTCTTTAATTGGAATTTTTGTGTCGGGGGTTACTTAATTTTTTTAAACGTGTTATACTTAGTTTTATTGGCTAATATCCTCACCCAAAAAGGGCGTCCTCGCGACCTTCCAACCGCGGTAGGGTCAAAAGGTTTACTCCCTCACTGAACCATCGCGCTTTTGAAGTTTATGCAAATTAAAATCGGGCAGATAAATAATAATTAAATATATACGGACACATCAAACAGATTGAGCTAGCCCCAAAGTAAGTTCTTAAGTAAGACTGGTGTTATGGGATACTAACTCAACGACACTATATTTTATAACAAATATATAATGTAAATAAACATCCAAGACCCAGGTCAATTTAAAAAAGATCATTTTTCATCTTGACCTGATCGGGGATCGAACCCGAGACCATCCGTGTCACAGGCCGGCGTGTTGACCGCTGCGCCACAACGTATTTACTATTACCTACGTTGTCTGACGTCATCTGCCCGATTTTATTTGCTGCCGAATTTTGGATTGCGTGATTTTGACTTAGTTTATAATTGATCAAGCAAGCCTAAAAATTGTTTTGATTCGTCAAGCGAATTTTTATGTTTATCACCCATTTTTGGATAAGTTTGTCAAATCTTAATAACGTTTCGCCAAACCATGTAGAGTTTCTGATTAGTCAAGAAAAGTTCTAATTTGTCATGTCTATTGGTAGTTTCACTTCGATTTGTCAAACGTTAATATATTTCGATTCGTCAAGCCTATATTAAGTTTTAACAAACTGCAAAAAGGTGGAGTTTATAATATGTTGTAGACTTGACGAATCATAGGTAACTAAAAATAGGCTTGAGGAATCGAAACATATTAAACTTTTGAAAAATCGAAACTATAACATTAGACCTCAGCATTAGACTTAGGAAAAATTGGAACTTTTCGTAGACTTGACCTCAGAAACTTAACATGGTTTGGCAAAACAAAACCGTAATAACATTTGACGAACTTGTACAAAAATGGGTGAACGATAAAAATTCGCTTGACGAATCAGAACAATTTTCAGACTTGACCAATCACAGACTTGAATCGCAGACTCGCGGAAATGAAGTAGGTACATTATAGTTGTCCGCACGTATTGGGAATAGAAATAGAACCCAGAACTCATTTAAACCGACTTCAAAAAAGGTTATTTATTTGACGCGTATGTAGGTAGGCATGTAATTCTTTATCTTCTTCTAAACATGTCATAAGTGGTTGTCTTGTTTATGTATTGTATATTTGTTAATAAAGTACAGAAAGTATACATACTTTCAAGTAAGTATTTAATTTCTAGGATCTCCATCAGGATCGGGAGAAACGTTATTTAGGAGAAAATTAAACTATTGTTTTCAGTCTTACATTTATATTGACCAATTTACAAAACGATGCAAAGCTATCATCTAATAGTGCAATAACTTAAAAAGTACATAAGCATTTTTGGCAAGACAACGTGAAACAGGAGTAGGAAATACCGAAGTTTAAAACAGCTTCCTAATGCTCAGTGAAATTTTATACACTTTGGTCATGTATACTAAATGTTCGACAAAATAGTCAACTGTTTATAAAATTCGTTTAGCCTACAGTTTGGCTCACACCTATTTCATAAACAAGCGCAATACACTTATTACTAATTTAATCTTAAAAATTACAAATACAAAGGGGTTTTACAAAATCACTCTTTTGGTAGATCAGACTTAAAAACAATCACAATTAATTTGAGATTCGGACATCAACTTACATCTACGACTTACCTATGACACTGTTGGTAAATGCAATCCCACGAACGTGAGGTTCGAAATCTAAGAGAACTTAGTTCAAAAATACAAACAAAGGTAACTAAGGTTTCTATCAATTTGGTAATGAACATCTAAAATTAAGTAGTTATAAATTTCATATAAATTCAGTCTTTGGATAAAGGAGACAGTTTTGACAACATAATACAAAGATACTTTTCAGTCTTCATTAAAAAAAAAAACAACAATTATTGAGATTCTAGGTAATTACCTGTGTATTATAATTTAAAGTACATATTACTCGATATGATAGTTTATTATAAAATAGACAATACAAAAAAGTTTCTAACGAGCTGTAATTCATTACAGAATTTATTTGAGAATTCATGGTGGTGTGATATGTATTTATGACACAATTAAAAACAAATATAACTCACTATTGAGTATTCAATTCAAACATCTTAACGATCACGGTGGGTTTACGTGGCTTTAAAAATAAAACAAACACGTGCGAAATAAAAATTGGAGCAAAAAATGCACTAGTATAAAATTAGAGCTGCATACAGCGATATCCATTATTTATTAGTACACATTCACATCCATAATGGTTGTATGTGTATGCACACATAGAACCATAATCTTACTACTTAATCAATGTGGGCATATCGCGGCACAATATCTTCGCGAATGAGCAAGTCGCAAGCGGGCAGACCGTGAAGGGGAAGCAAATCTTGCCCTACAGCGATCAAGGCGCTCTCTGGACCCGGTAAACGGCCGTGCCATACGAAGTAATAAAACAGTTGTTGCATTGCTGCCATGAACCGACGCTGCTCAGGTCCCTCCGAATCAAATGTGCCCAAGATTGCCTCTACATCTGCATTGATTCCTGCCATGCCTGAGCCAATGGCCCCGCCGCCAGCTCCCGAACCCATTACTACATACATAGGAGCCCCCAGACGCAGCCTAGCGAGGCTTACCAGTGGGCACAAAGTTCGAATAGACGATATTAGACCTACTAACCCTTCGTATGTCTTATTGAAATGATTGAAAACAGATTGAGTCAAATTTTTCTCACCTATTACACTATCATTAACCATTTTTTCAACTACTTCCGATGTCCAATTCAATGTTTTCATTTGAAGTAGATCTGAATGGCCTGAATGTTGTGTGGTACCAAATACCATAGGTCTAAACACCTTTTCTTTGCCCAAATCTTTCGCTTCCTTTTGCGCATCCCAACTTTCATATGCATGCTGCCTCAAGAGATCACCATCTAATACTAGCCAAGAATATTTGAATTCATCAGCTACTGGTAATACACCAACGGTGCTACCGAGCCATATGTCAGGAGTTGCTGTGAGAATTTCTAATGCAGTAATATTTCTCAAACAGTTAATATCAGCACAATTGATTCTCTGCTTAAATGGCTCATTCGCTTTCTGGGACTGTTCCAAAGATTCGCCGGGGAAAATGACGGAAGCTGACGACAGCCACACACGCGAGTACAGCTTGCGGGCTTTGGGGACTGTGGTCAGAGCGGCGGTGAGAGTGGCGCCGGCGCGATGTCCTAACAAAGTTACTGATTCTGGGTCGCCTCCAAAATGTTTAATGTTATACCTCACCCACTGTAAAGCTACCAGTAGATCGCTAAGTGCGTAGTTCCCAGATGTTTCAGGATACTTGGACTTCGACAACATGTCAAGAGCAAGAAAACCAAAGGGACCAAGTCTAAAATTGGGTCGAACAAAAACAACCTCTTTTGTACGCGCATAAAGTGCTGAAGGCTGTGCGGGGCTTATTCCTCCTGCTAGCGAGTTGGCGCCAATCAGCACTACCACTGGCAATGGCGAGTCGTACCTCACGTGTGGTGTGACAATGTCTAGAGTTAAACAGTCTTCCTCACCGATGATAGTGCCGTTCTCTACAAATTGTATGCAACGTGGGCCTGGTTCATGGGCTTCTCTAGTTCCATTCCAGCAGAGTGAGATGTTATTCAATGGCTGGGCGTATGAGAATCGTTTTTCGCGAACTGGAGGAACTGCATATGGTATGTTGAAATATTTATACACACCTTCATCTAAGATCCTGAAAAATGTAGAAAATGTTTCTATGTAAGTTATAAAACAGATGAAGAAATACAATTTTACATTACAACCACCAAAATTAAGTTCTTACCCTTCAATATGCCCACAAGTGGTAAGTGTGGTCATGTATTTGCCTAATCGCAGAGGACGCTCTGCAGGAGGTCCGGCTCGGGCCCCCACAATTATGCCCACAATCACCACCAGCAACACTAGTGATACTAGTACACAAACCACTATGTCATCTGCAGGAAGTAAAACATTTGTTTATTATTACGTAAGACACTACTGTTAAATGGAATTTCCTGACCTTTCACTGACTTAAAAACAGTATGTTATACATATATGTTGTTACAGCTAAAGGTGGGTGTGAACATAAACTTAAGATTAGCCGACTAAACATAGGTTTATGTTCGAGAAGCAGATAAAGTTCGATATCATGTTAGTTTGCGTCGTGATATTCCATCTTTAGCTGGCTAATGTGCATATTAATCGAAACGAAACGGCTAAAAATGTATTCGATGGACGCGCCGGGCCTGCGGAGGGCTTGAGGGCGGTGGGGAGACAATGCGCGCACACATGGCAGTTTTTGTTTAGTATTGCGTCATCTTTCCTTGCGGTTGATTGCACGTACTTGCAATGTCGGCGTCGCACAATCTCGAAAAGCTTAAAACGAAGTTTGAGAGTAAGTTTCGTGAGTTTTAGTAACTCACGAAACTTACTCTCAAACTTCGAACGAAACGAACTGATAAGGAAAAGAAATGGTTCCATCCATACTATTTTATTTTAATGATTAGGTAGATATTGTTTTAAGTAAGTAATTAATATTTTGTGATTGTAAGAATTGTCATTTTGAATAACTACATAGGTCCATAAATGTATGTGTAATGATTATTTTTTAATAAAAGTTTTCATGTCAAAATAGTAAACATTATTACCTTTTTCATTTCCTTCTACATTTTTAGCCAAGGGCCTGCAGTTACACTTAAGTTGAGCCGGCTAAAGATAGAAGAAACTAACATTAACAACTCCTCGAAGATAAACCTGAGTTTAGCCGGCTAATCTTAAGTTTATGTTCACACCTACCTTTAGCCGTAACATGTACATATATATATAAGTCTATACAAGCGTCTAAAAACGTGCTAAATGTCGTAAGTGTCTATGCATATTTCTTGGTTCGTACACTCATATCTCAATGACTAGAAGTTGTATTGTGAAAAATATTTTTCATATTAACATGGCTTAAGTCCAACTTACGGAACAGTGCCAGTATCATCAAAATAAGTAGTGTTTAAGATAAAGAATTGTGAGTATCACTCAGTAGAAAAAATTTAAATTATTTTGTTGTCTAGTGTTTTTTGTGTCAGTTTTCTAGCATGTGATGTTCTTTTGACTTGGAGTTAACTTCTTTAACAGCTGATAGTTGCTTTTTTTGTCTTTTAAGTAGGTATACTAACCAATAATAAACTTCTTTTGACGTATCCTCTCTTTCAATGGAAGTTTAGTGGCAACTTTGCCATCCTCTCCCTCCTGTAAAACAACAAAATTAGAAATGAAATTGCTTTCAGAATTGGACTGCACAGACTATAAGAAACATGAAATTTAAATTAACTTAATCCTAGCTCCGTACAGCTTAAAAATAATTTATTATGGCTTTATACTGATTGTGAGTGGCTGTTGCAAAATGCTCACAAACTATTAACTCATTACTGTACAGTGAATGTCTATAGATGATATAAAAATAAAACTTCTATTATCTCATTTAGGGATTATGTATTTAGCATTAAAATGCTTGTGTGTGCCTGCCATGTGAACACACCTTTAATAAAAGCAAAAACATTTAGGCTAACCCTGCAAAAAGCCTAAGTCACCTAAAGCTGTCAGAATTTAATATAATAATAGATATAAATCAACTTGATTAGATGAACTCACAGCAACATCCAACTTGACATTTTCCATTCCATCATTTGGAGTGTCCAGTTTGTCTTCCAATGTTTCCATGGATGCAAGAGTGGCTTCATTGTTTGCAGTGCGTCTTTGGAAGACTTTTGGATACTTTAGGTTAAAAGGGCCAATGCGTTTTCTACCTTCTGTAGCTTCGTCTAAAAACCAATCATAATAACAATTTTAAATTCAATATAAAGATGCCCTACAGCATGCTAAATGTGGCCTTAAGGTTTTTCAGACTTGGGCTCTGTCTACCGCACAAAGGGAAAAAGAATTTATAATATGCATGTATGTATGTATGTATAAAGAAAAAAACACGAATTATTTTTAGAATATTTTATACTTTGCTATACATTACTTACAATTGAATGGAATATATCAGTTACCATAAAAGTATTTGAAAAACTTACCATTACCATGCTGTGGCTTGTGTAAAAATTGAGTAAAGGGGCAGGTGTGTAGAAATTGTAAACGATTGTGTTTAATTTTTGAGCCCTCTTCAGTCTTCTCATTCTCTGTATCTTTTTCAATAGCTGCTTCATCATCCTGACAAAATATTTTTAAAATGAATATAAACAGGTTCCTATCTACACACATTAACACATAAAAAAGATAATAAGTATTTTTCTCTATACAGTGCAAAGAGAGTAAAATGTACTACAATCAGTGACTATAAAACATGCTTCTTTATCTACCTTGGATTTTTCTGCATTTCTAGTAAAAAATCCAGGCATTTTGATAGCTCCTATGGGAATGAACTTTGGTTTCACTTCTCTACCCTGCTCAGTGACTTCTCCCGAAAGGGCCGCTTTTACAGGCCCTTCAGGATCGGTCTTTGTATCATCACTAGCTTCCATGTTTTCAGTTTCAGCTTTTAGCATCACCTCCTTTTCTTCAGCCTCTATTTGTTTTTTATCCGGTGTTTTATTCTCCTCCTCACTTTCAAGTTTTTCAAGCTTGTTTATATCCATTGTACTCATGGCCTGAATAAAACGCAAGAATCAATCAATCAAAACTCCATGCTTCTATATCATGATTTTTACTGTTGACTATAAATATACTTACCCTTTTTTGTTTTCACTGGATTTCAACTGGAGATAGTCACTTTAAACGTTACAGCACATCGGTTTTAACATTTATTGCGCGAAAATACCGGGAACGCCGACCACCGCCATTCCCGCTCGCTCGCTTCGGTCGATGATTTTTGTTGTGAGTGTTGCCAGTATTGTTTGTAGGGAAGGGGGTCAATCGGTACCCCAGAGTTTATGGGGTGTACTGGGACACTGAGTGAGGGATATAAATTCGCATTCATTCGTTGGCCAACCTACTCAATTCGGCCATGAGTTCGGCCCTTTAGGCTGCCTTGGGTTCCTTCCTTAAGCTATGGGTTCCCCGAGCAAACGCTCGTGCACTGCACGATCGTGCAGTGCCGCCGCTATCCGATGGGTGGACTGGAGTGCTATTTTTGAACGCGTGCCACTCGTCTTCGAATGATTTTTGTATGGAAAAATCGTTCGAAGACGAGTGGCACGCGTTCAAAAACAGGAGTGCTATTTTTGAACGCGTGCCACTCGTCTGCGAACGATTTTTCCATACAAAAATCATTCGAAGACGAGTGGCACGCGTTCAAAAATAGTACCCCAGTACCCCTGTAGACAACGGACGTCAACCATTAGTGTTGCTAGTCTAGCCATTTGTTAAATCGATATCATAGACGATAAATTTACTGGGGTACTATTTTTGAACGTGTGACACTCGTCTTCGAACGATTTTTGTATGAAATTCGTTCGCAGACGAGTGTCACGCGTTCAAAAATAGTACCCCTGTTCAGTATTTTACGATATAGTCTCTAATCTATGGGTAGTATGAGATGAGCACGAGATTAGTCATTCGCAAAGCTTAGCACCTAAGTGCATTATTTAAACCTCTGTTCACTAACTAGCACGATAACAAATATATAACTATATATAACTTACATGGATTCAAAAGTATGTATCCTCATCATGGTCTTTGATGTGGATACGTGTTGTTCCTTTGGAACCTGTCCTGTCAGTCTTAGATAACTATTTTGTGAAAATTAAGGCGAAGTGGTATATGCGAATTTAGTGCCAGTGCCACCCAGAATTAAATTATTTTACTCCTAAAAAAATTCATGGTGGCGCTAGTTTCGCATAACGCCTACGGCACCTTAAATTTTATTCTGAAAATCATTTAAGTGTTTGGTATGACAATGTGCGTAGGAGATATTGGCGATAATTTTTAGGAATAAGGGTTTTTAAGTGCTCACACAGTGGGCCGTGTGGTTCCTAGTTCCTATAGAGTAGTATGTATGCCCACTAACGTGCTAAACATGGTCTTTGGGTTTTATGACTGTGCTATGTTTACCCGGCAAGTAAATGTAGCAAGGCCACTAACATGAAAAAGAAGTTTTTTTGCTCATGGCGGACAGCAACCGCTCGAAAATGAATAATGTAAACTATTTAAACAAAGTTTAAAAAGGAGATTAATTCGACCTACCCGTACTGTAGCCCACCGTAATGTAATATTGTCAAAATTATCCTTTTATTAGTTCTTTTCTATACGTCGGTCTATTCCAGCAGCGTCTTAACATGTGTACCGAAATCCAAAAGTGTAATTATATATGAATATTATGTTTGTCTTGTTCGTGCATATCTCAAAAATTAAAAATGGGATTGCAAAAGGAAGGTAAATGAGGTATATAGACTTAGTTATGGAACAGTTTTAACGAAAGTGTTTTAAAGTTGGATTATTTTCAATTGTTCTTGTTGTATTGTAAACTATTTACATCTCCCTCTTTAATATTACGGTAAGATGGCGATAGTCGATAAACGTTATCTCGTGTGCTATTCTACAGGCTTAGAAATAATTTCAAAATAATCTTCTTGCTCATCTTAAAGTCACAACTTAACGAGTACAATAATTTTATTTAATTTAGTCTAATTACTACAGATACATTCTGCAAAATATTTAATTGTTTCAAAAACATTCCGAGTTGAAGAAAATATCACGGAACTTCGTTTAATATAATGATACGTTTCAACATGAAGTAATATTTAATCAGGAAAACTTACAAATCGAATAGCTATACTTACTTTAAAACTATTACAAACTATTATAAGATCTACCCAAAATTCAAGAAATACATCCAGTTTGTCATGTAGGATATATTTTCATCTTTGTTTTTTAATTCAGATGTCATCTTAATCGACAATCGATAACATAAAAATGTAAAGATTAATCTGGAAACTCGCAATTTTTTCAGTTGGGAACACTGTTGCGGTGAACTTTGACCACCGCCGCCGTGCACGACCGTGACAACGCCGTCCGGGGAAACCACCCAAACGTGTTTCCATAGAAAATGTATGGGTGACGTCATTCAACGTTTTACTGACGAGCGTGCGATCACGATCGTGCAGTCGGGGAACCCATAGCTTCACGATCGTGCAGTCGGGGAACCCATAGCTTTACGGAGTACATTATATCTCCATGCTTCCTAGGGTTGCAGGAGTGCTATTTTTGAACGCGTGACTCACTAAACGAATGATTGACGCGAGTGTTTCCAAAAGGCCGCATTTTTGAATTGTTAGTTGACGAGTGATTGCAACGAGCGGTTGAGACCGCTCGTTTCCGCAGGCGACGAACGCTTTTATGTCAAAGTCACTTCCTGTCATTTGAAGTTCATCTGTCATGATTTTACGTTCCGTTTGACGCTACACTTCTTAAATATTTTCAAAATACTGAACAACCTTAAAAATGTTTTTGAAAAATACTGCGTGAAATAAGAAGAAATTAAAAATTTTTTACTTGAAGGTTGGCAGCACTACAGTTCAAGCGATGGTTTCAAAAATATGGCAAAATGGCATATCGTGACTTGGAAGACGAGTGTGACTTGTAGTTGTACACGACTTGCGTTTTGATGAGTCACGCGTTCAAAAATAGCACTCCAGGAGTGCTATTTTTGAACGCGTGACTCATCAAAACGCAAGTCGTGTACAACTACAAGTCACACTCGTCTTAAATAGTAATAGTAATAGTCGTAAATAGCACTCCAGGAGTGCTATTTTTGAACGCGTGACTCATCAAAACGCAAGTCGTGTACGACTACAAGTCACACTCGTCTTCCAAGTCACTACAAAAATAGCACTCCAGGAGTGCTATTTTTGAACGCGTGACTCATCAAAACGCAAGTCGTGTACGACTACAAGTCACACTCGTCTTCCAAGTCACGATATGCCATTTTGCCATATTTTTGAAACCATCGCTTGAACTGTAGTGCTGCCAACCTTCAGCGAAAAATTTTTAATTTCTTCTTATTTCACGCAGTATTTTTCAAAAACATTTTTAAGGTTGTTCAGTATTTTGAAAATATTTAAGAAGTGTAGCGTCAAACGGAACGTAAAATCATGACAGATGAACTTCAAATGACAGGAAGTGACTTTGACATAAAAGCGTTCGTCACCTGCGGAAACGAGCGGTCTCAACCGCTCGTTGCAATCACTCGTCAACTAACGATTCAAAAATGCGGCCTTTTGGAAACACTCGGGTCAATCACTCGTTAAGTGAGTCACGCGTTCAAAAATAGCACTCCAGTGCCGCACTTGTCGTCCGTCCGAGTAGGACAAACCTATATACATAAAAGAGAAACCATGTCATCTTTCCCATAGAACATTAATCTGAGCATAGAACTCTGTCCTACACGGACGGACGTCAAGTGCGACACCGCACAACCCTAGGACCCCAAGGCATAAGCATTATATGTATGTATGCCATGCCACTAGATAGTTATCGACGCGGGCGGGCCAGCCCATCAGGCATATGAGAGTTTGCCGCTGAGGTTTGCCGTCTCTCCAAGCCTTGCGGGGCTTTGGTTATGTTTGCCTTACAGGTTAAGGGCACTCTACTCTGACCTTAAAAAGTTCTTTGATATACTAGCTAAGGCTGTAATCAATTAAAGATAAAACGGTTTAGGCAAGGTTTTTTTAATCTGTGGGTACAATGTTTGCTCCGCTGAGGTGCTCCGTGGCGCAGCGGTCAACACGCCAGCCTGTGACACGGATGGTCCCGGGTTCAATCCCCGGTCAGGTCAAGATGATCTTTTTCAGATTGACCTGGGTCTTGGATGTTTATCTAGACATGTCTCTCTCTCATCTGAGCGTTGTCCCAGTTGCATCCTCAGCTGGGGTGCTTCGGAGGCCGGGGTCCGAAACACCCCGAAGCATCTATATATGTATTTGTTATAAAATATAGTATCGTTGAGTTAGTATCTCATAACACAAGTACTTTGGGGCTAGCTCAATCTGTGTGATTTGTCCATACATATTTATTTAATGTGGCAAGGCTTGGAGAGACAGCAAACTCTCAAATGCCTGATGGGCTGTGATTTGCATGTGTGGCAGTCGAGCATGCCACCTCGCTCCCGCTACACATGCGTAGCCTGAAGGGCCGAACTGAGAATCAGTAGCAAAGCCTTTGGAGAGCAGCAACTCTCATGTTTTGCCGTATGGGCCGAATGCTACGTTGCCAGTAGTGCTTGGGTGTCGGTCACCTGGGACTGTCACCAGTAATCGAGACTAATTCTACTCTACGCACTCTATTCCGGTGGCGAAAGCGACGGGGTTGGAGTGCGATGATCGATCGCTCGGTCGCCCCGTCTGTTCCGTTATATATGGTCTTATGGGTTTCAAGAAAATTTTACAAAATTTCGGCTCCAACTACCGATCGCCAACATTCCAGAATATTCCCGAACATTATTCTAGGAGCTTCGCGATAATATTCAGTCAGTCAGTATAGAAATGTAAAAAAAATCGAGATCTTAGCATTGGTTCCAAAGGAGAGTATCAAATTGTTAGGCTGAATTACTCCTTAAAGTGTCCAGAACGATAAGTATATATATGTAGGGCCTGTACTGTAGTACCACTTTTATAAGTTACATCGGCATTATTCGATGGTGCAGAATAGCGCAACCGACCGCCGACTCGGGCCGAATGAAAACATCAGTGAAATAACGAACTTGCGCTATCTCGCTCACAATACTTGTACGCCTGCCGAGATTGGCCGAGACGCCGCATGGCGCGTACGCATCAACCAATAGCGGACGGATATTTTCGCACCATGCAAAAATTTTATTTCTGCGCAGGTACATCGGTGTAACTTATAAAAATGGTAGTACTGTACTGAGATAATACTCGTACGTAATAGTATCCTCTTACGAATATCAATTGCATTGCTAGTAGGTAGTTCAAAGAATGTTAAAAGGCCAACTTATGTTTTATGAATTATTTTTTTAATAGGAAATAATCAAACAAAAGTAATATACATACAATATTTATTTTAAGTAAATCTAATAATATAACAAAATGTAAATATTAAATATCAATTAATGTTTATCTAAAGCTTTTACCAGCAGCTCATTAATATGAGTTATCAGATTTCTAGGATCCACGACGAGGCCAGCTGTGACCATAGCATTTGAGAATAATTGTTGGGCTACCATGTTGGCTAACTCTTTGTCCGATGAAATAAGTTTGTGTAACTTTTTGATGATAGGATGCCTGAAATGGAAAATAAAACATAAAGGTATGTTTGTCTCTCCGTTTGAATGTTGCGCTTTCACGTCGTAACATCCCCCGACAGACCCCGGGATGGACATAGACTACTAAACTTCGAATTTGAGTCCACACAGACAAAGTGGCGGGTACCAGGAAGTTTTACATAAAAGTAAGGGGTCACAGTATGATCTCGCTCCAGAGAAATTATTAAGGCATAAACGACCTTATCTATGTATATGATACAAGTAACTTTTGTGATATTTTGATCGATATCTCCACTCCAGACCAACAGTCTGTACATGGCTACAGAAAATGGCATAGGTACAAGTTGCCCAGTTGGGGAAAGCAGGTAATTTGGCCATGCATTGGCAAATATCATATAATACTATCATACAAACTGTGAATCACACAAATACGTACCACGACGAGCGAGATAGTGTTGCCAAAAGCTAACTATTGCTACTTCATCATCAACAGGTCTTTTTTAGTCTCTACTGCAGGAGCTACTTACTTGGTATTAATTTCTAACTGTGGTCGCAGTAACGCAAATCTGTTTTCCTCACTAAGACTTTGCGCCTGGGTTCGGATGAAGTGCCGAGCGGCTGCCATCTCTTGCACGTTGATCACACACGGATGGGTGTCCAGTTTCTGTGTTGTGCGTACTTCAAAAACTTTACCCGTCAAATTTGATTTTAAATAAGAAATCAATTCATCCACTTGTGATTGTTGAAGACTATCGCTACCTATAACGTAAAAATATATATGAGGAGCTTGGCTCAGATGGCCTAGTTCAAAAATCTCGGTTAAAAAGGCGTGGTCCCTAATAGGATAGGTGACCACAAGTGGCTAACTCCTCCGTACTTCAGAAAGCACTTTAAGTTGTTGGTTGTGACTGTCATCATTGATGGCAGTTGTTAAGCTGTGTCAGATGCCTTTGGGCAGCTTGAAAATCTGACACCAGTGTTGGCCACTTACACAGACAGAAAACAAACAATCAACGGAAAAATAAATAATTTTAACCATGGAATATGTATCCACCAGTTCGAATAAGGAGAGTGATACAATGCATGTGGTTCATGTCTAGGTATGGGCATTTACTTCGAACTATTGAACCCAGCTTTCGCTTTAGCAAATTAGTTGAATTAGATGACATGAAATCAAATTTTCTCCATTCCATTCCACCACATTCTACTACATTTCTAGTTGAGTTGCTGAAGAGGAAACTACGGTGGATATATACATAATTTAGCTTGTATCTTTAGTAATACATTACCTATGACTGTTTCAGGAGTATCTGAAGATTCTTTTTGCATATCATTTTCGACAGAAACCAGCTGTTTTCCTCCGAATTCCTTCAACTCCAGAAGAACTAATTCATCATACATTTCGTAACAGAATAAAACTTCCAAATTCCGCTTCTTGAGAGACTCAAAGTATGGCGAGGTCTGTGCTAGTTCACGGCTGGAAACGAAAATAATTATTAAGTCGAAGCCACGGCGCGCGGCCTTCCCTCCCTGCCTCTATGATAAGGCGGCGAGGCGACTAGTCCGGAGTTTTGTCCTATCTTCCTCTTCAACCAGCGGAGGCAAATTTATATTTTGGGCTTATGTGTCAAAAGGGGATAGCTAGGTACATAAGTGAAATAGCGGCTATTTTACTTTTTATGTCACGGGCGGAATTTAGCGATATGTTCGCCTATGAAAGTAAGAACAAAATAGGTTCGTGACACAAGATTTTAGACACTCTAAAAAAGTATTATATCAGAAAAAAAATATTTAGTAACACAATTTTGTTTTGGCGCCCGTGAATAAATTAAAAACTAGGAAAAAAGGTAGAAAATACTTAATTTAATTACTAAAACAATAGTCATTGATACTCTCATGCCTATTTACAATGTATAATCCAGTTTTTGTTTGGGTCTAGCACTAGCCAAAGTTTATGTCAAGGATTGCTCAAGGAATTATTAATTATGTGTACTTTTTTCTTATTTAGTCTATAATTACCTTGGAGCAGCTAAATAGTAAATAGCTTTCTGATCGTCCTTTTGTCTTTTACTGTATTCCGATAGGGATGTTCGTACACCGCTTCCTAATGTCGATGATTCGAATCGCAACAGCTTAGCGATTTCCTCCTGGAACATAAATTTTATGTGTGACAACATTATAACAGTAGAACTCTTTCTTAATGGGAAGCTTGCGCACATTTTTTGTGCGATGAAAAGAATTCATATTTAATAAGTATTAAGAGAATGAGTTAAGTAAGAGTAAGATATAACAAGTATTTGTTAAAAGTGAAATAGTTTGTAATTTTGTTTAAATCATCATCATCATCAACAGGTCTTTGTTAGTCTCCACTGCAGGAGCACGACCCTCTCTGTACTACCAGAGCCATATATTAGCCAGGGCAGTCACAGGATTATGTACCTAATTAATTTTAATACGGTTTTATCGCGTTTATAGCAATAATCGCGACAAAACTTATTTAAAGTAATTTTATTTAAGTTTGTAACAATCGCGAATTAGAAAACATTATGTAATTTTTTTTATTGAAGAATAGTGAGTTACGGGTTACCTTCTCCAGAGGATTTTGGCTCGTCACAATCCCCTCCTTGAAGAATAAGGCATAATCCTTGTAAAATGCATCGTAACTAACTGAGTCTTTTTGAGACATTTCAATCATGAATTTCAAGAATCGGTTTGTGAGCACAGTCTTAAGTTTACTGTAACGAAAATAAATAAAAATAATCTATACAATTTGTTTACAATGTTATTGTTGACGTCAATATTTTACTTACAGCTAAGTTTAAACCACTTCCTAAGCGGAGTGCAGAAGAACCAGCAACAAACTGCACAGCGCATTTTTTCCAAATGACGTCAACTTACAATCTATTATTATTAGTAAAGCTCCATGAGACCAGCTTCAGACCTTGCTTTTCCAAGCTTCTAGACCAGCCAATCTCAAAGTGTACACCACGCCGCCCCAAGATACCTACCGCGAATGCCGATTTCATTGCAGGACTTTATGAAGCATTTAAGGTTTTTGGAAGAGCTCCATCTCATCTTTTGCTTTACAAAAGGGATCTTCCGCGAAATAAGTTTGAGATTCGCTGTTCTAGGTACCTAATAATTACTATATTTTTTTTGTAGAAGAGTTTAATTTAATTAAATCTACTTACGCAATCAAAGCGCTATTCTGCAAAAGTTCTCTACTTAGGTTAAGTGGAATGTCTTCAGAGTCTACAACACCTAGAAAACAAACAAATTCAAATATAATAATTTAAAAAGCGGTGATTTATCGATATAACATGCACTTTATGTATCATATAACATAATCAAGTGGGCCAAAAATCATACGTACAAGATGCTTCTGGAGATACTTGTTTCTCATACATAAGACTTATATAGACTAATTTTTTTAGGGTGTTTATTACGAGATTTTTTGTTAATATAATTTGAGTATCATAATTATATCACTTAAAATAATAAGATTTTCGTCCTCTTACCTTTTACAAAACGTAGCCATTTGGGTAATATATTTTCAGCTTTGCTCTTTATCAATATTTTCCTAGAATACAAAGCTACTCCTACATCTGAATCTCGTGACATTTCGAACAGCCCAGGCTTTCCTTCAGGCACATACAGTATGGACCTAATGCTGAGTGGGGCATCTGTTTTGTAGTGCAGAGTGAAGCGGGGCTTGTCATATGAATTACTGATGAATCTATAGAATTCTGTATGTTGCTCTTGAGTCACTTCTTTAGGCTCCATTAACCATATGGGCTACAACAGCGAAATTAATGTTAGACACATGTATACCAGAAAATAAAAGTTAGTAATTAAATATTTATTACCTTAATAGAATTAACTTGTTCACCATTCAATAAAATAGGACTGCTAATGAAGTTACTGTATTTTTTTATTATATCTGAAAAAAAAAACATTTAAAATAATTAGCAAATGTACATTCAATTAGGAATGTTAATCAACAAGCACATCCTTACAACATACTTTGCACAATGTCATCGTCTGCAAACTCCCTGCAATCTGTTTTAAGGTGAACTACAATCTTGGTTCCGATTGGCACATCTGCTGCTTCTTGAATTTCATAAGTTCCAGAGCTGAAACAAACGAAAAGGCGAGTCTCTAATTTTTCATTTAATAAAAAGTTAGGGATTCTTACAACAATAATATACCTATATTACATGCACAAAATAATAATGCTAACAAGTCACCACCTATTTACATATACTATAAATAATTGTTATATTACAAAATATCCTATAGTTAATAGAAAAATAATATTATGTATTTTTATAAAGGTAAATTCCATTTAAAGTAGTGAGCAAAAAGTTGGTGAGATATCAATGAGAACCTACCCATCAGACTGCCATTTGTAACCAGTAGAACCGGCCTTGCTGCTGCGTGTGTATACCTCCAGTTTGTCAGCCACCATGAAGGCAGAATAGAAGCCTACACCAAACTGACCAATGATAGAACTAGCCTCATCTGCCCCCTTCTTTTTAATTTCCTCAATGAATGATTTTGAGCCTGATCTAGCTATGGTTCCTAAATTTTCGGTCAATTCTTCCTTTGTCATACCAATACCAGAATCCTAGAAAATAGATTAAAAATAGGAATCAATTTGTTTTTAATAGAATACATAGTTTATTAGAATTTAATAAAAGTCTAAAATGTGTTATAACAACTATAATTAATCTTTGAAAATACCAACCTGTATTGTGATTGTCCTATTCTGTTTATCTGTGATAATTTTTATGTCCAATGCTCTATCTGTCTGCTCCAGTGTTGGGGCATCAGGGCCTGCACTCACACTTAAGTAACGGAACTTTTCCAGTGCATCACTGGCATTGGAGATTAACTCTCTGATAAATACCTGCAAATATATATCTATTTACAGTATGAACATTCAATTACATTGATATTTTTAATATAAATAAGCTATTTAAATTCAATTAACAAATGGAAAATATAAAATAATGCGACCATGTAAATGTTGAGTCAACTGTTTGCTAGTTTTGTTGTGAATAAATATAACAATAGATTTTGTCCGCAGTGCATGGAAATGTGTATGCAAAGTTTCTAGATACTTGTATCATACAAATTTTAATATAAAAACTAGTTAAGATTTTGAACAGTACCTCTTTGTCGGAATATAGGGACCTTGCTACAATATCTAACAACATGCGAGTCTCAGCTTGGAATTCTCTTTTTTCTGTCTCCCCTTTGAGTGTTTCCTTCTTTTCTGTTGCAGTACTGTACAGTCTACTTTGTAAAAGGACATTGTTTTTGTTCTCTAAAAAGAAAGCCTATTTTTAAGTTTCAGCATAGCATCTACATACTCCTTTATTTAAACTTGAGATCCATAGGTAAATGACAAGCAGTTTACACCATATAATTATATATATTACATATGTGATTATTGCACTTCAAGTTTTTGCTAGCAAATAAACAGCAAACTTTAGACAATGCTAATGTATCTTTTATCACACTAACTGAACAAACATACTATTAATACCATTTTAGGTATAATCAATGTATAATCAAGTTATCGCAACTGTTATCTGTTCTGCTACATAATTGAAATATGGGAGCTTAAACTTAACTCTCGGTATATAACACCATAACACCTATAGTTTTGATCAGTTTGACATTATCTGATTTCATAGCATATAACCTGTTCACAGTCCATAAATGAGACACAATAGAAAACACTTGAAACAGACCAGAAATGGTCTGTGGGACTGTGAAATACGAAATAGGTATATTATAAGTTTTAAAAGGTACGTACCAATATTTATCGGGAGTTTGACAGAGTTGGCGAGAACTTTGTAATTATTTAAAACTGGCATAGATATTCTTCTCGCGGCAATAGCTGAAGAACGAAGTGTTATCCTCAAGGCATACATATTAACACAAAAAATTACAAATCTGATGAAACGATGTTATGAAAAGTTACTCAATTATTTATTATTTACAGCAAGCAATTGTTTTCAGCGATAAAATCGATTTAATTTTTTTCTAACCTCTTTGAAACTCCGATTTACAGAACAGATGTACGTGCTTTTTTAAAATTCGAATGTCAAACATGACATGACGTGACATTTAAAAAAATATTCCCTATTCACCCTAATGGGGTCAAATAGGGATTCCTAGTTGATTCCATTTCACAGTGAGTGTGTTTAGAAATCTTGTGCCGCTACGATGGTTTTTGAACGATATTGTCACTGTATGTTTTGTTTTTGAACGACTTATATCAATAATTGCCAGTGTAAGAATTATACAGATAATAAGGGTAAAATTAAGTACTTCCCACCTCTATGGCAATAGTTGCCAGGCTGGCACAGCTACGTCCACCGCTGAGTCCCTCAAAAGGCGCAAATATGCATACCCCGGTAACGGCTACATAATTGAGCCGTGATTTTGGGTCCGTGGGGTCCTTCAGCACATAAGATATTTCAAATCATTAGAAGGCGGCTGGTTGAAGTATCTGGTGACCAAAGGGCTGCAAGACAAAGACCTACGTGATATTTTATTATTAGTGATATTTTTTATTTATAGTTTTTCTTTATTTTGTAATTTTACTTAAATTTAGCTTTTAGTTAGTCTTATTTGTAATTATTATTCTCATTATAAGTTAACTGAATATTAATCGAAATAGAAATATAGTACTTAATCTATAAAATATAGAAGGCAAACCTGCGCCCGTAGCATGGCTTGCGCGATAGTTACCTATCGCGGGGCGTTACTAATTTAAATGGTCGCCGTTTTTATCAAAGCAGCGAGCATGGGTTGACAGGGCGATACAATTTGTCCCGTGGATAAATTTTAAACTACGTGATAAATTTGCATTGCCATAATATTGAATAAAAAGTATTTACATATGACAACACCGAATCGGTAAATAGTGCTGTCCATTTTTCTTTAAATTTTTGACGTTCATCTCTCTTATTGTCTATGATTTTGTCCATTACTTGTCAAAATATTTTCAAAACATATATTTACGTTTGAAGATTTTACAGAGTTTTTATAAGAAAATGAGTAAATCTGCTTATAAAACAGAAGAATTATAATGTGGAATTTAAGTGAAGAGTATTTCGTGTATCAATCAAATGCCAATACTTCGTAGATAAAAGTGTTTCAGTGTAAGAAGTAACAATGTGAATTGTTGGATGAGAGCCCGTGAAATTTTCACCAACTGTGAATTTACAGGCCTATTGGGCATTCAAAAAGGCAACTGATTGGTGGAAGTCAAGACCATACTACATGGCCACCTGACAAAACTTTAAGATCAATGGAAACTGTAAGTAAAATAATGCATACATTTACTCGTATTTTTATTATGATATCGTAACTTGACTTAAAAGATTGAATACTAAAAGACAATTTTTTTAATCCCCATTATAATGTTTACAGTGAATCAGTTTTTTCAAAGAAAAAAAACCTATAGCATAGTTTTTTAGGCTAATGCCGGTTTGTATATTATGTCATTATATGGATTGTAAATGTTTTCTTCCAGACATGGCGGAATTTTAACAAAACGATCTTGAGGAAAGGGAGCTTAGTTCACTGGGCCGGAGAGAAAACTGGCAATACTAGTTCGTCCCAAGTAAGCACAAAAGTTGCTGTTGCATGATGCTCAGCTCAGCATCATGGAAAAGAATAACCCTTCCAATATCATTCCAAGGAATCCTAAACTGGCATTGATGTAAGTACATACTAGGGTTTAAGTGAGAGAGAAGACTGTTAGGTTAAAATCAGGGGTGTCATCAATTGCCTGTCCGGTGCTTGCGGTTATGTCAAATCAAACCCAATTTATCCGAACAAAAGCATACTAAATACTTGTGTCCTGTTCGCCCAGTCAAACTAACTACCCTTCCCTCGCTTGAAAAACGGTATCAATGGGCACACAACGGGCACAGCACTGTAACTAATATGTGGATCTCAGCAGAGTAGAATTGGACCACTCAAATAAAGCTTACATAAGCATCAAAGAGCTGCTCTGGCTAATATGGCTCTAGTTGTACAGAGATGGTCGTTCTGCATTGGAGACTAAGAAAGACCTGATAATGATGATGATGTTGTAACTGATACAAGCCAAACAATCTGGGCTCACCAACCCATTTGCCAAGTATGGTGGGTATCGCAAAACCATCCTAATGACGGAAATCCTTGGAGAAGGCCTACGTCTTGTAGTGGACTTCTGCAAAAATGCTGATAGCGCTTGTATGCTTAAAACTGCACATACTGCACAATAGGTTCCACATGCACTTGGAGTAGCAGGCTAAAAATAGGTATTTTCCTTAATCTTTATGTATTGTATGACTGAATGATATTTATTATTTTAATTTATTTTTATATTTTCAGAGTTGCAAGTCTCCCCCGTGGACTGCTGCTATTGGACCATCAGCCTGACGCTAGTAGTGTAACTCGAGCAAAACATCTTTATTTATAGAAAATCAGCTGAGCCAAGCCCGCACAAGAAGTTTTAAATGATTTGTGGTTATGTCTAAATGTACCTCAAGATTTGTTTATGTAATATAAAAGAAATTAAATGCTTTGCATGTCATTAAAAATAAAAATATGTTGAGTTAATGAGTTCTTTTAATACTTATAGTAATAGAGAAATCACATACCTACCAAATAAATAATTCTCCAGCTTACTACGTTATCCTAACTTGAGGCGATTCTGATAGAGACAAGCGCTGATAATGCTTATGCACGTTAAGCAACCCTGAGCGCAGTCCCCATGGGGATGGGTGACCGTAAGCGGCATAAAAATATCTCGAACGCCAAAGCACGAGGCTAACTATCAAGAACTCTCGAACAAACACAAGAACTAAAGATTTGTGGATAAAAGCATTTTTTTTGAGCAAAATATTAATATCATTTCATCAAGCAACACAATTTTTCCAGGTTCATCCTCAGCTGTGATACTTCTTGTTGTAAGAGTCTGCTTGTATGATAGCATTCATGCTGTAATAAAATTTGGCAAAGTTTTTACAGCCGGCCGCCTGCCTGGTGTCCTTACTTTCGTCATTTCGTTCTTCTTCAGCTAGCTTAACGACTACCATCAATGATTGATGGTAGTCGTTCAGCTACGTTACATACCTTTAGGCAGCTTCAATATTTAACACTGTTGGCCACTTACACACGCGAAAATCAAAAGTGAGTTTGTCGGTTTGTTGCCTTTTCACACTTTAACTACTGAAGAAGAACGAAATGACGAAAGTAAGGAGGGGACACCAGGCAGGCGGCCGGCTGTAATAACTTTGCCAAAATTTATTACAGCATGAATGCTATCACAATATTCTGATATCTATGAATGCTATCATACAAGCAGACTCTAACAACAAGAAGTATCACAGCTGAGGATGAACCTGGAAAAATTGTGTTGATTGATGAAATTATAACGAGTCTTTAGTTCTTGTGTTTGTCCAAGACTAAGTTCTTGATAGTTAGCCTCGTGCTTTAGTAATTTATTCGCTAAAAACGATTATTTTATTCAATTTAATTTTTATCTGGGTCTTGGAAATCGCCGATAAATTTAAACCAAAGAACTGTCAAAAGTAGACAATTGTCTTCAAAATACGGCAGCCATCTTGTAGCCATGCTCGCACTTTAGATACGAATCGCGGCGAACGATAAAATGACAGGTCGATTTCAATATTTATACCCGTGGAGTAAACCCATGCTCGCAGCGATAGGTAACGCGGGAAGTGCGACAAAAAAGTAGGATAAAACCGTTGTCGCGCTAGCCATGCTCCCCGTGCTGACTCACTGACTTATAATTATATCAACGTACAGCCGAAACTTCTGTACGTAGCAACTTGAAATTTGGTACAAGGGTTTTTTTCATAATTTAAGTGAGCAATAAGAAAGAATTTTTAGAAATTCAACTAGGTACTCAGTTAGTTCGTGAAGTAGGGGCGTGAAATGCAAAATTTGCTTGTGGGAAAATTGCTAATACATTAATAAAAACAATTCTTTTAAAAATCAAAGCACTTTAAAAGAAAAATATTTCGGTAAATTCATGAGTCCTCTGTCCAATAAGTATTTCAGTGTTGTATAAGATTTTCCTTCATAATAATAATAATCCATCCATAGAACAAAGGTTAAAGACGTAGGTAGACGAATTACACGGTTGAAGTGGGAATGGGCGGGACACTTGGCCAGAAGAGAAGGCAGTCAATAGAACAAAGCAGTGACTGAGTGGTGGCCGAAGACCAGATGGGAAACCACCAGCCCACTGGTCAGATAACAATGCTTCGCTGAATAACTTAGATATTATGTAACATTATTTGATATGTACATATATTGGTCATTTATAGTTTCTTAAATCTAGCATTGTAACCCGATTCACGAGTTGATTTACGCGCAGGTCGCACACTGCCCTTTTGCCGTTGGCTCCTTTATTAGCTGAATGACGATTGCGGATAAGTGTCAATTGAATTGTTTAGTGTTTGTTACTTTTTGTTTCCACTAGTTTATTTTAGCATCTTCGCATGATATACTCGTAGCATTCCAAAAATACGTTATCATCACACTATAAGAAATTCTAAAGAAGAGCTTGCTTTCTAGGGTATGACTTGAATTTACTATATTATATAGTACATACATACACATGTCTCATGCCCATGCACGTAAGCTGCGTATTGGCAGGAAGTATCGTTTAGATATTGTATTGGCCATTATATTTGATAATCCCTGTGGTCTCTAAAGTCATCCAGTAGTGGCTGATCCTGCAGTCGAAAAAAGTGTTTAGCAGCTACATTTTTTGGTTTTACTTTTTTTAACATCAAAAAAGTACAAGTACCATTTATGGTTAGTGGATGTCGTAGAAGGAAACATAAGCTAAACTAAGCTATTAAACATCAAAGACACCTCTCTAACCCGTCTGGCCAGCGTGGAGAGTGTAGACTACTCCGGCTAATATATGGCTTTAGTAGTTCAGAGAGGGTCGTGTTCCTGCAGTGGAGACTAAAAAGACCTGATGATGATGATGGTTTTAGCAGAATGTAATTACATATAATCGCATCGTATATTGAAGTGATGTTATATAATATAAGGGTTCTTTCGGACCTTTCCTCCAAAGAGATGGATGATGCTAACACATAGTCAGGCATACCAAGAGCAAGATACTATTGGAACCTTTCATCCTGGAAATGAATTACTTTGATGTAGGGATCTAGCTAAACTTCTTATTCTTGTCGTATACCTGCTTAAAACTATACATCTCCTTCCTATAGGATGCCAAACCACTGACGCGTCGTGAAGCCCCACTGTGGTCAGATGTTGTGCAGTGAGTGCAGCTAGTGTTACATAAAAAGCACGAGAGAAGACTGATGTGACATGGTTATGCATGACATCAATTTCACTGTGCCTGCACTAGACCAATGTAGCCCCAGAGTACTAATTATGCCTGCACGTCTGTTGTACTTATATCGGGTACTAACGCAAGTGGAGAGTGAAAATTATTAAACTACGCCTGCCTAAAAAGCCTCTTTTCAAAAAATTTAATAAAGAACGACTACCTCATCAAAATCAATTAAAGCCAGTGAAATCGGGTGGTAGCGAAGTATTTAAGTGATTCTAACGATACCCCATGCGTCCAAATTCGTTGATAAATGTAAAAGGTATGGTGAATATGATAAGTGAAAGATACACACACATTTTTTTCAGTCATTAAAAAAGAAGTCATCTCGCATTAAAATTGTAAGAGTCGTCATTACAACTGTTAGTTATCCAAGAGACTAGGCTTTCTATATTTCATAACAAACGCGCATTAGACAGAAAATGGTAATTAAATGAAATTACCTGGCAACTCTCGCACAACTTTGCGTCATCAGTCCCTGTCATGTCAACTCACCTCGTCCGTCAAATCAACCCAAGCAAAGCAAGCAAGAAAGCGTCCGTCAGTTGAAGTTTGAGTACATATTGTTTGTGATATAATTTCAAAATACAAAATGCTGAACTACGAATTTCTAAATCTGTTTTTATAATTTTACCATTTTGTGTGTGTATAAGTCGATTTTTTTTTCATTATTAGTAATGCTGTTTTCGCTGTGTTGTAGAGTCCATATCGATAACTTTATAACTGTCTCAAAACATTGACGTGATTCTATAATTATAAAGTTAAAGCAAGCTTTAAAGACTGCCATTGCACCTGTGAACAAATGGATTATGTAATTTGTTATTACAAACAAGCGAGGGCACTGTTTACAAAATTTAAAAATTGAAGTGGCCAAGTGACTCAGTTGGAAATTGTCAGTGACAACATGAATATTGTGCTTAAAGAATTCAGGACGAGTTGTAGTTATTTCTTAATAGTGTTGGTGTCGCACATGCGTTGCAGTACTTGAACGTTGAAGTCCCAAAGTTTGACCATTGGTCAGAATGAGGAAGCAAAGATAAGGTGTTAAATAAAGCACCGTGGAGCATCTGGTGGGAGGCGGTGGCGCGGGCGGCTTGCTGCCCGGCGCCTCGCCTGTGCAGCACCCGCCCAGCATGCTGCAGCCCATGGAGGAGATGATCCTGCCGCCCAAACGCCAAGCTGTTGTGGATCGACTGAGGTATTTACTTTATGAGCTTCTTTCGGTTGAAATTTAGACTCGTGCGCCCGTGTGCTTTTCTGCCCTCAGTCGTTCCGGGTGGTCATAAAAAAATAACCTGAACCTAACTTCTTTTCTGCCCTAAGTCGTTCCGGGTGGTCATAAAAAAAAACTGAACCTAACTTCTTTTCTGCCCTCAGTAGCTCCGGGTGACCATTAAAAAAATCGGGGCGCACGATTCTAAACCCAAGCCCTTCTTTCAAATAATTTTGAGTAGTTTGTAGGTATTCGTCAGACTTTTGTCCACTAGTTTGATAAGTTATAAAATAACATTGGTGAAATCATGATAGTGTTGTTGTCAAGTGTAATTTTTAATCACAGTGAACACCACTTACTTTGTCTCATATTTGCTTAATGCATCCTAGAAGCGAAGTATTGCCCCTGTATTAAATATTATACATATTGATAAGTCTGAAATAGCTGTATTACTATGCCAATTAACCCCTTGACTGCGTAAGCACTGCTCAGTGCTCTATGAAATTGCCTAATTGTAAGGCGGGCGAATTTTAAAAGTTTTCAATAAAATAAGGTATAAAATTTAAATTTTTGACTTTTTTTATAATTTAAATGGTTTTTAAATAGCATTACAATGCTCGGTATATTATTTTTTTTATAATTTTTAATTGAATGTTTTTTAAACTTCTGCAACAATTTTTGAAAGTATTCTTATTATATTTATTCAGATAACCTATTTGAAACTATAAAATACAAATTGATACCTGTATTTTTAGGTTTTATTATTGTTCATGTTATTGAAAACAAAGTATTTATGATTTTCTCATTTAGCCTTATCTGTCACAAATTGAATGTAATGCAGAGCACTAATCATCCACTGGAATGACCAGGCTGTGTGCTACTCAATAAGTAATTCTTATTTGATCTCTTAGATGGGTTAATCTTACCTTCAATATGAATTTTCTGCTGGTTGAGCTTAGTATGGTTGGAGGCATAGAGTTGTAATTTATTTTGAAATAGGACAAACTAGCAGCCCTCTCTGGCTGCACCAGGGCATGTTTTATACCTATAAACCTTCCTCATTAATCACTATATCTATTGATGAAAACCCCATGAAAATCCATGCTGGAGTTTTTGAGTTTATCGCAAACGGACAGACAGACATGGCAGAGGCCTTTGTATTATAATATGTAGTGATAGTGGTATGAACAAACACACTAATAAAATAATTTGTGTAGTTAACACAAAAAAAATAATCTGAACTAAAAAGTATAAAGCAAGTTATAAATAAGGAAATATAACTAAGAATAATTAACAAACTCTAAATTAAATTATTGTGACTTTATAAAAGTGGCCCTAAAGCCTGAAGTCCCATTTTAATTTCATCAAAGTGTGATCATTTGTTGAAGTCTATTTTTCATCTTATATTAATTAGTATTAGCCTTTACTTGATTGCTAAATATTATAAAGTATGAATTATAGTGTGAAATATTATAAGGTAGGGAGATGTACCCCTACTCATGACTTCTTCAATTTGGTCTACAAGAAAACCATATTTTGTCACAACGAGAGGGGATGTGATGAAAATCAAGCTAATATATTCAAATTATACATATAAAACCATATTTATTACTACTTAGTTGAAATAATTCTTTTTAACAAAAAACTAAAACCGACTTTAACCCTATACGTAAATGTACAATCTGGAACTAAATATTAGGTTTTAGTGGGTAGTTCAATCAAAATAGAAGAACAACATCGTCCTCAACTTGTCTTAATGTGCGAAAGAATTAAGCAGAAATAAAATTAAACCAAACGGCATACTTACATGTACAATTTTTTTTTAATTTTTGTTTCGCACTCATCACCAGAATAGTGTGCATATAGTAGGATTAGCTCCAGCTAGTACCTAACTGGTCCCAGGTGATTTGCACCCAAGATAGGTCCTTTTAGCAACATTGCTGTTGGCCTATAAGGTATTCCTTGCGGGGCCCCACCAGGCAATTTGATAGGTTTCTGCCTCTTGCCGGACAAAACAGTAGCCAATTGTGAGTTGGAGGGATCAATGTAGGGTTCCATAATAGTAGCATAAATTGGGGTACACATACCGATTACTTACACCTAAAATATTACTTTCATGTTTTGCTAGGAAAAATGACTTTGTTTTTGTTTTTATTACTATTATATTGTCTCCATAGCCCTATTTTTTTTCACTGTTTTTTAGCAAATTCATCATTAGTAAAGATTTCTTATACCTTTCCCCCAACTCTGATAAGAAAAAAGAAAGCTTCGAAAACCAGCAGCGAAAGTGATGAATAATTATTAAAGGATCACTTAATATTATAAAACAAAGTCCTCCGCCCGCGCCGCGTCTGTCACGGATTTTCATGTGGTTTTCACCAATAAATAGAATGATTTATGAGGAAGGTTTATAGGTATAACTAGCTGTTACCCGCGGCTTCGCCCGCGTAATTGCCTATGTCCTTCTCGGTACCCTAACCTATGTGTATGCAAAATTTCATGATGATCGGTTCAGTAGATACGGCGTGAAAGCGTAACAAACAAACAAACAAAAAAACAAACAAACAAACTCACTTTCGCATTTATAATATTAGTTGGGATTGGGATACATGCCCGGGTGCAGCCGGGGAGAATTGCTAGTTATCAATAAAGTGTCACTGCCGATGTTGCTTTTTGGCCAATTTTTTCGAGATACTGCCTGCTAAGCTCTTTCTTTTCCTGTTTTGAAATACTTAAGTTAACACCATTCTGGTTGATATGATAAAGTATTTAGCCCTGGTTGTGATGTGGCGGCGGACGTGACGTTCATACTAAACATCGCTCGTGAACTACACTGCGCAGATAGCACACTAGCCTCGACAATGTTCAAACTATTTGATTTTAAGAAAATCGGTCGATGGATAAATTAATTTATATTTATAGAAGAGACATACTGTCTCTTCTCTATCGTTGTATACAACCTTCCGTAGTGTCATATAGGCTTTGTGACGTCAGCAAAAAAAAATATGTTGGACGTAAATTGTTAAAAACAGAAATGGGTTTGTTGTTGTTTTGTTTAAGTGTTGCTGTTTAATCAATTTCTTTAGCGCGAAGCGCAAGCGATGCCTCTCTGTTTCAACTTAGCCAAAATCTCCGTCTGTTCATTTCCAATCTGCAGGTCGCATTTCTGAACCGATTCTCGTGAAATTTTGTAAGTAGGTTCAAGACTTACTCACTTACTGCAAAGACGTAGCTAGTCTACCCAAAGTGTATTTTGGCCTCTGACACTTAAAGGCGCTATTTCTTGCGGTCATGTGCCAGCCTTTACTAATGACATATTCGGAGGTTCTGCAGGTCTTATATGATCTCGTCAGAGCAGCGGTACCTATGACGGCCGACCGGTCGACGGCCATTTGGTCTACCCGAGTATGCTTTCTTTACGGCTCGATCCTGCCTGTCCCATTCTCTCTACGAGTCCGAACCATCGAAGACGGGATGATTTTATTTGACCAATGATGTTTGGTTCAGACACTAGGTCTTCGATTTCTTGATTTTTCTGGGCTTTCCAAGTCCGATGTTCTGTTAATCTCTTTGCGTTGGATCCCAGGATATTACGGAAAATTTTCCTCTCCGCAACTAACAGCTTCTTTTCTTCCTTCAAAGTTAGTGTCCATGCTTCACAACCGTACATCAAAAGTGGTCTAATGACTGTTTTGTACACCCGGATCTTGGTTTTCCTGCGCAATAACTTGGACACCAAAACTTGGTGTACTGCCGCTGTTCATCTGAGTGCGTTGTGGATTCGTAAGTAAATTTTCTCCTCTTTTTGGTTTGTGTCCGTTACTCTGCAGCCTAGGTTTTTGAACTTGCTGACTTTTCTTCTCCCCCTTGTGCTTTCATATCGCTTCATACGCATATTCAAGAAATACCGGATTTTTTTTGTTGTTTTTAGAAATTGATCATAATGTTGTGAAGTTCCCAATTAACGTCAATCAGACAGCTCCTCTTTAATAGCATCATAGAAGCAGCATAGAAACGATCGATATACTTGTTTTGGTGGTCCGATGGATGAGTCATAAAAAATTACATTGGCAGATAGAAAGGGAGGGAATAGGGATTTTGACCATTTTCTGGGTAAAATTTGGTCCGTCCGTACGTTGTATCACACACTACCGACTAGCCACTAGGTCTCAAGTTGAGAACTCCATTGCACAGAGACTATCCCGTAAAACACATGGAAGTAATCATTTGAAAAGAAAGTAAGAAAGAAAAATCATTTATTCATTAGATGATTCAGGTATTACAAATTTTTGTTCGACAATTTGTAATCGGTAATACCAATGTAGGTACCACCTCCTCTTATCATATGACGTCGCTGGTATTTCCTGTATAGGACCTCTGACTATTAGTTCAGAGTCAAAAATTCCAGGCATAATCTAAGTTTCACTAATTAATATAACATACTAGTTATTATTCATAAGCTTCTGCAGAAACATATGAGTCAACATTTTGAAAAAAAAATCTAAAACCTATTCGCCGTCCCGACTAAATGCTGACAACTTGATGTTGTGGAGTTTTCGTCATCATAGGTGATGGTGGCTTTGCAATGGGGGTTAATATGGCCTAAATCTATAATTGAAGACAAATTTTATAGTCTCCTTATACATTGTTTCTTTGCAACTCTTCTATAGTATCAGATCCCGGTATGCTAACATGCACTGATAGGCCTGATAGTCCCGGATCGTGTTCTAAGAAGTCATACACTTGTTACACAGAGCTGTGTTGTGTGCTGTTATGCTATGTTAGAAAGATTTTGCCCACGCCGATTTATAAGTTGTGATGCGAATGATAATATATACGCTATCTCGGCTAAAGCCTGCCCTTTCTGTTCCCTATTTGACATATCCTTTGCTCTCTTTCCAAACTTTATCAAAAGCAAACTGCCAGACAAAACCAGAGTAGTTATAAGGTTTACCTCTTGATGTTTTCAATTAGCGACATATAGTTGAAATGTTTCATGGTGTAAGATACAGAGCATGTGACGGACCCTCGGGCGTGTGTGAGCGACATTCCGTGTTCTGTGGTGTCAGAGTTACGCGAATTGCTGTGTTAACATTTAAAGCCAGTACGGTACAATATATGCGTATCGACAAAAAAAAAGCTGAACTGAACTTAGCCCCTCTAAAATCTCTAATTTAATTATTATAATTATGTACTTGTTTTAGGTGATATTCGGATCACATACATACGAGTACTTACGACTCGACCAATTTAAGGAATCTTCCTATAAGTTTGAAGCTTGTGCTTGGATATAAATTGGTGTATATGTGCAATATCACGCAAAACAGTAGATGCTCTATATAATATCGTCCGAATAGTGCATAGATATTCAACTGATGGGTATAGCTTGCAATAGCGCACCGCAGAATGCAGCGAGTGAAATTATGCCGGTGCCAGCCGCAGTATGTAGTATATCGGCGCTAAGCTAACGGTACTGAAAGGCCAGTTGGCGGTGTATAAACGCTCCACTCCGATTTGTTTGTGTTGCAGCCTTCTAACCCTGTTCTATAGGTACTTGTTTACGGTTGTGATTATAGCATTAGCATAGGCTTTAGTATTGGAAAAGGTTGCTGTTTGCGCTACTTGATGCCGCTTGAGATTTGATTGTTTATTTGTTTGCATTGAATAGGCTCCGAAACCACTGGACCGATTTTCAAACATTTTTCACCTATGGAAAGCTAATTTATTTGCGGGTGACATAGGCTATAATTTTCGCGTATGAAGTCGTGGAAAATTGCTAGCTATGTAATCATTTAAATTAAAGGATACAGCGGAATTGCATATAACTATAGGATACTTTTTTATTGCGGATGAAATCGCGGGTAGCTAGCATAAAAATAATAATAAGTAAAATAAGCTTTTAAATAAACAATCTCAAAAACATACGACACAAATTACAGGCGGAGAGTTTTAAGATTATAGTGCGAACAGAAACGGCGAATACGGCGATCAATATTGTTGGCGTGGGCAGAGGGAGCCAAGCAATCCCCTGTGCTAATGGGTTCATTTATAGGAAAATCCCCTGGTCACTCGGGCCTCCCTTTAAACACATAAACTTGTTACTAAAAAAGGACTGTGAATTATGACCAGGTCAGGGGTGTCATCCTCGTCTGCCTGTCTTGGTTGTAGTTATGTCATCGGGTACGCGTACTCGGCTCTTGAGCTGCTACTTTCTCATTCTCAATCCACCTGGGCAAAAAGCATCTCAAATACTTCTATCCAGCAGTTGACTTCTTAAGCTTGAATGATATTATGTGAATGATCTACCAATTTACCACACCCCGTAACTTAAAAAATACAATATAAAGAAAAACAAGTTTTTTTAGAGAAAAATACAAACACGACTGTCTTGCCAGAAATATACTTAGCCTATGCTACTCGGGAGTGTCGGGAGGGTCTAAGGATAGTAACTTTAATACCAACAAATCCTTCGAGGCATTTTGTATAGAAGCATGGTGTAAGAAACTCACGTGCATTGATACTCTTAACACTTCTTTTCTTTTTGGGTAGTCGTGTGTTTATTTTACTAAATAATCACCTTAACAGTTCTAAATTTGATTAGTGCCCAGTATACAATTACCTGTCCTTAAAGTAGTTAACTTAAGGCCACATGACTAAATATTACAAGTAAACTGGTTCATGTTTATTACCTCTATTACTAGGTACCTATACAGGATGTTTCATCGAGATAGGTCAGTGAGAATATTTTTTTATTTCTTTGAGATTAGCCATTTTCCCAAGACTTTGTCCGCGGGGGTTTAGGTTTTTATCACGCAATCTATATGTGGGCCCCCGGGTCCCGAACCATCTTAGGTGCAAACAGAAATCCGTTTAGATGACAGAGATATAAACATCATCAATATTTTACGTAGCACTCGCCCAATAAAACAGGCTCTTGATACCTTGGGTTACATTTTTTTACGGGTTCTTATTGTGTTGAAAACAAAATACCAATAGCCTATGTTACTCGCTAATATGCACCAGCTCTAGCCTCCGGTACACGCGTAAACGTAAGCGTAGACGGTAGAGTACGACTATGTCGCAGGTCTATGTACTACTAGGTCGCAGCAAAGTAAGTACTGTACCATAACTCTACGCGTGTACCGGAGGCTTGCTGGTGAATTTTTTTTTATATGAGTCTAAATTGGTATTTATAGAGTCAAAGGAAATATGAATTGATATGATTTTTAAAAACTGTCTTACGTACGAACATTGAATGGTCATCGTTTATACTTATAATTTTATGAGTCTAAATTGGTATTTATAGAGTCAAAAGGAACTATGAATTGAATATGATTTTTAAAAACTGTCTTACGTACGAACATTGAATGGTCATCGTTTATACTTATAATTTTATATGAGTCTAAATTGGTATTTATAGAGTCAAAAGGAACTATGAATTGAATATGATTTTTAAAAACTGTCTTACGTACGAACATTGAATGGTCATCGTTTATACTTATAATTTTATATGAGTCTAAATTGGTATTTATAGAGTCAAAAGGAACTATGAATTGAATATGATTTTTAAAAACTGTCTTACGTACGCACATTGAATGGTCATCGTTTATACTTATAATTTTAATGAAACCCTATCAATGAAATTTTAATTTTTTCAAAAATGGATGTGATTGCTCTTCCAGATATTTTTCCACGTATAATTAAAAAAAAAAACACTCAGTCTTACCCCTCTGAGACCCAATGAGACACCCTGTATAATGACATAAGTACGTTTTATTCAAGTAAACTTTGTTTATGTCCTAGTAATTAGGGGCTATTCAAGTATTACGTAAGCAGAAATATAGCTATTTTTGACCCCCTCTCCCATCTTGTCACCAAAAGTAAGAAAAGTTCTTCCCCCTTCCCCCTGAGCTTACGTAAACATTGCGATCATTTTCATAAAAAACCGGCCAAATGCGTGTCGGGCCACGCGCAGTGTAGGGTTCCGTAGTTGCGAATGACAACTTTGAGTTCACACTGTCTACACTCACACCTCACAGTCTAACGACCAAAAACACCTAACAATGAAGATTGTATGAAATTTTACATTTTCCAGTACATTTTATTAGTTGGTTGCCTATAACTTTTTAGTTTGCACTTAGTACCCAGCTCTGATAGTTTTCCTTTCAACTTCAGTATATATACTATTGCTGTAATTTTTTTCACGTATCCATATATAACCGTTTAGCAGATAGAGGGGGGGGGGGGGGGACACTTACCTCTAACAAAATTTTGCACTTTAAAACCAAATATTTCGGAAACGGATCCCTAAATCGAAAAATGGTGTTCTTAACCTCACAATATTTTTGAAAGACCTTTTTAACGATACCCCACACGATGGGTAAATAGAGAAAAAATAATTACTCCCCCACTTTACTTGTATGGGAGCTACCCAAAAAAAAAAATTTTTTCAAGGTTTTTTTCTACGACTTTTTTGCCATGATTAATATACACACTCATACCAAATTACAGCTTTCTAGTACTTATAGTCTCTGAGTAAAACCGCGGATGGACAGACAGACAGACAGACAGACATGGCGAAACTATAAGGGTTCCTAGTTTACTACGGAACCCTAAAAATGTTAGTCCTTTTACTGCTTATGTAATATTTGAATGACCGTAGGAAAAAAAAAACGACGAAATACTATAGAAAAAAATTACTACGGTAGATTTAAGCATCTTTGTTGTAGTAAGTGCGATCGGCTATTGTTTGATTTTATAACAAACTCGAATCGACTAAAACCGTATTGATATTGTGTCGGGCAAACATGAGACAGGTTTTTTGGTGAATGACCGTTGTGTGCGCGACAGACGCGCGCCAAGGGCATTCGGCGGATACCCAGAGGTGTAACATTGAAACCTTTCTAAGCTGTGATTTAATATGATCTTTAAAATAGGATTTTGTTTCGCCGAAATATGTCATAGTCACCAACAATAGAAATGCAAGTCGTAATCGCACACGAAGGGTTCTGTACCACTAAAAACTAACACGTTCTTCGTCATAAAATCGACGCAAAGTCAGAATAGGTCTATTACTATTCTATGCTTTTTTCACGCTTACTTAAGTCCATTATTATTTTACAGGCCACTATTACTACAGGCGTAGATCGTAATCATAAACGACAATAATGACAATCGTAAAGTATTATTTGTTTGTGCTTTAATAGAGAGCAAATAAATCTATTACTGGTATTTTTTTGCATTGACAATGCTATTCTGATATTCTCATCAGAACTTGAACCACAGCAGTCTTTACTCTTTGTACTCGTAGACTCGTACAAAGAGTAAAGACTGCTGGTCCAAGTCCTGCCCGCGTGGATTTTTTTAACCGTATCTTATTTTTAATTTAATAAGAGAAAATCAATCTCTGTTTTAGAATTAAAACAGTAAGTATAGTACAGTAAGTATTATTTTTCTAACTCTAATATTGACATAGTCAATAGCCAGATTTGCAATTTGATGAATAATTGCTCTCTATAACTTTTTGTGATCGGTGGCTGATACTGATGGGTGCTGACAGAGTAATAATCTTTCATATAAAAAACACCGACTTCAACCTAACTACGGAACCGATTTTGGGACCAATTGGAAAGTATATGTATACCATTTGAAATAAACATTGGGTGCTTTTGTACGTAAGTTTTGCCGATTACTTAATAATTGTATAAAATTAAGTGATTTTCAAAAATTATACTACAAATAAAAAAAAAGCTCTTTCATATTTACTACACAAAATGTATCGCAAACTGATTAATTGCAAAAGGAATATGTTGAACCGGATAGGATTTTTATACAAGTAAGATATTTAAATACAGGGACAAGTGTAGCCAAGTTTCTCTAAGAGAGTCCGACTGTTATATGGTTCGTGGTTCGTGCACAGTGTATGTTGCGGTGAAAGCTGTAAATAGTGGTGTTGAGATAAGATCTAATGTCCTCTCCTCACGTGAAAATGGTGCACAACTGTAAATGGAATGTCGTCCGTTTTAATGATGTGCGTAAGCGGTGATCAAAAGTAATTTTATATTTCCGCCATTTCTTAATAAGCATAGGTACAAAGTTCTTAAATTTTGGCTTTTAGACACAGGATGCGAGTAACATTTGCTAATTCCTTAGTCCTTACCTTTGAATCAATTTAGAACATATTGTGAGCCGCTTGAAGTGATTTCTACAAAGATAGATGCATTATTGAAATTATGATATTACGTATACATATTTTTTAAAATTTTAGCCATTTCGCTATAATTTAGTCAGATATTAACGTATGGGCGATGTACGAAAATGGCTATAGAATTACAGAAAAATAAGTTGCTGGTAAAGTAAAAATGGTAAAGACAAAAACATAATGTGTTATTTTTTGTATCGATGTGAACTTCTCTTGGGGGATCTTTGCCCAGTTGTGGGAGAAAATAAGTTAGTAAAAAAATATCGCTCTGCATTAAAAATATTTTTTGCATTGGTGTTCCCACAAAAAGCCTGTACTGACTATTGAATGCAATACATCTAGCAGATCCCTAAAGGTTTCTGTAGTGTCCATGCAACCAAAGTGATATTGGTAAATTAAACACGTGATAATTGAAAACTCGCGTCCAATTTGGTGTTTGCTCCGGAATAGATATCGTCGGGAATCTGGAGGGGTATAGCGGTGTCAGTGACAGCGTGACATACAATCGGGACTTATCGAAGGCGTTGTTTGCGTAGCGCGACAACCGACGGATGGTCATTGAACTAAACAAAAACACCTACGAGTTTACAGTGCACGGAGCCCGGAGCGGTGCGGTGCTGGTGAGGCCGACTGGTGTCGTGCATGATTTCGGCACCCGACTACCGGGCAGAACCATGTGTTCATTATAAATTTGGGAGTGTTTGACTGGTGCTGATGCGATACTTAGTTTGATTGCTATACTTAGTTGGATGGTTAGAAGGAAGCGTACAAATCCATAAGAATCCATGCACACGAATTAATTTAACTCAAAGTTGTTTTCCGCAAAGTAACGCCTGAATCAATTAATATATAAGGATCCCAAAATCATGGAATGGTCGAGTATTCCACTACCTAGTTTCTTGCACCCTGAAGTAAATAAATAAAATAATAAATAAATAAATAAATATATACGGACAAATCACACAGATTGAGCTAGCCCCAAAGTAAGTTCGAGACTTGTGTTATGAGATACTAACTCAACGATACTATATTTTATAAAAGATAAATATATAGATAAACATCCAAGACCCAGGTCAATCTGAAAAAGATCATTTTCCATCTTGACCTGACCGGGAATCGAACCCAGGACCATCCGTGTCGCAGGCAGGCGTGTTGACCGCTGCGCCACGGAGCTCGTAATCAGTGGCGTAATTATACCAACAAGCGGCTTCCTGCTCGCTTAGCTTTTTCTCCTGCTTTTCTACCCGTGGCTGGTCTATCTAGGACCGGAGGTCCTTGGCATTTTGCCATAATGCCACCCTGTAGTTACTCCACTGTAAGTAATCTGGTGGAATAACTACTCACTCATGTTTAGGAAATTGTGGCATTAGTTCAACACATGGATAATTAATACTAGTTAATGTCATTTTTATTTTATTTTCTCGTACATATTTTTTATTGATTGCTCGCCATATGAAATCATCTAATAAATGCTTTGATAATTTTGAAATAGTGAAAGTTAAAATTGTTTCATCACTTGCAAAGTAAACAAAGCCACTAGCCAATTCCGCTTTGACTAGATTACACCGGTTCAAAATATTAAAACTAATACAATTCGGAGCTTATGAATCTCCCATTCCTAAAATTAATTGAATGTCACATCATCTGGTACGGGAATTCCAAATACTGCTAGTAGTAATATTAATCATTAGTTAGTAACATTGGTTGCGGGCCACCGATGCCCAAGCGTAACTGCTATCAATGTTCTACTAGCTTCTGTTGATGATTTCGTTTGAGGTATACAATGTGTTATTATCTATTATTATATTTTTTATTATCTATCTCTATCTTTGAGGCTAATGGAGGTAACTTGCATGAAGGGTACATTTAAAAAAGAAATCTGATTCTGTAGCATTTAGCTGAAAGAGGACCCTTTAATCTGATATCGATACATCATAATTTCGTTAAATCGGTTTGAAATGTCCATTTCAAAAGTGTGATATGAATATTAAAAAAAACGAACTATTATTTATGTTACCATAATATATGCTTTAACAATAGCGCGTTTTGTTATGAAGACATTTTCATAAACGCAATATTTAACATAGCTGCCGAACAAAGTTCTCATAGTATCACCCATACAAAGTACTGAAGAATCGTCACTGGTCTGTTGTTTTTTGTTAACGACGAAAAAAATCGGTGCAAACCCCCAATCCTCATATATTCCAAATTCGTTCATTTGTTTTTGAGTGAAGTAGTTGATAGATATAAAAGCGTAAAACAAGAGGAAATCAATTTTTATGTATTACATGCCTGCTACGAGCACGATAATGTTTATCGCAAGCTACCTTATCTGTAGTGTGTGTGACGTACCCACGTAGTTATTTTCTTTGCCTAACACGAGATGATTATTTGTTATTCTATATAAATACCTATTACTATCGGCACCGGTATTCAAACTTTTTATATTCACAACCGTTTACGAGTACCTAAGTAATGTGGTAATGAATTATGATTCTGAGTACTGACAAAGTATAGTTTTATAGCTAACGTAAAAAATAGTAATGCGTTACTCCGTGAAATAAAAGTAATATCGCTCACTTGAAGGTACTTTTGCCGTCTGGTATGGAGAAAGCGCGTAGAGTGGAGTGGAAGGAGCATTGGTAGCCGCGTAATTAGCCGCGGCAGTGGAGGCGGGCGGATTGAGTGCAGCTCTTGTATTAATGCACTCCTAAGGGAAAGTGCAGCTTGCGTACGGTTAGCTGCAAACATTTACTTCAGATCAAAATATCAATTGGTTTAAAATTCTGCTTCTATTTCATAGTTCGTCTGAAAAATTACTTTATGATATAGGACGGCGATCGAGCAAGCGTCACCTGATGGTAAGTGACTACTGCTGTCCATGGACAACTGCAACACAAATCTAATGTGTATTTTGCAGAAATTCTTATTTCTTATAGTGGTAATTCTGTTCTGCTTCTTACTAAACCAAGACCAGTAACGCCATCAAATATAATTCAAACAGCATTGTTCTCATAGTTTTGTTTTTGTAAAACAACTAGCTTTCTGCCCGCGGCTCCGCTCGCCTCAATGTCGATCCTTCGGGAATAGTATGTTTTTCCGGGACAAGAGGTAAATTTCATAATGATCGGTTCAGTAGTTGCCCCGTGAAAGCGTAACAAACAAAACAAACTCACTTTCACATATTTATAATATTATGTAGTTGGGATTGGGATAATGATGCAGTTTCTACCATAGCAAAAGTATCTATATAGGGGAAATCTACTAAATTTAGTATAGCACGGCATATCACTGGATCCTTATTTTTTTACTTTCAATCATAAATATATGTAATATAAAACACCTAGTATAAATGTTAGCTTGTTTTTACAAGATCGGGCTGGCCGTACCTAATTACTACGGCATGCTTGTGGCATGCTTCACCCAGCGGACGGGTCGCACTCACACTCGACTCGCTACTCGTCGATATGACTAATTAGAAGCCAGCAGCATCGCATGCAGTGTTTGTTATGTTGGTTCGTATGGCGAGTTTATATTCTTGATATCGAAACGGGTGACGTGAACGTTTGATACTAGTTATGTAACACTTGGATGGTAGTTGCAAGCCGATTTGATTACCTAACTCTGTACTCGTAAACTGCTAGTGTTAAAATTGGAAATATTAAGTACCCACTTAGTATACTGTAATCTCGACTGCAATAGACCAAACATTATTACTAACCGAATAATTTTATTTTAAAAGTTTCACATGTAACAATGTTCTTTGATACTTTTGACTTGCTTAGCAACAATCAATATAGGCATTAGTATTTCATAATAAATGAAATCATTGCAAAAAGTCCAAAAGTCAAGTACAAGTATATATAACTAACTATTACAGTAGGTGCCACCCAATGAAACATTCATGAAACTAAAATTAATCTAATACGAAATGGGATTGCGTTTCTATACAATTTTTTTCCAAATTTAGGTAGTGTAGAATCTCGGATCGAATCTAGAATTAGTTTAAATGTTAACTTTGTTGCTACTAATTGTGCCTGTTCAGCTTGGACAATTACCATTTCATTAGAAGATAATAGATATTCTACCTTGATCTTTGGATTGTTACACTTTAAAAGCGTAGCATATCACTTATTAGTGTAGTTATTGTAAAGCTTAGCATATTACTTATTAGTGTGTTATTTATTTTTAGTGTAAGTGGCCAACACTGGTGTCAGATTTCTTAAGCTGCCTAAAACATCTGACATAGCTAATGACGACAACCGGTGTAGCGTTTTCATGTCAAATTGGGTTTTCTGAGATTTGCTTTGCTTACGTCCGTAATCTTTCAAAAACAAGTGAAAGTTTCAATAAAATCCATCAACGCATTACGTGTGTACGTGAATTTGACTCGATTGAAATACAAACATGGCTGGCTGGCTCGTCGCACTGATTCGGATTATACTTACATATACCGTAGCGTTATAATGGGGTAATGTCTTTGGCATGACCCCAGACTGCAGAATCGCCTCCGGTTAACCCGGTACATCCTTCCATAAGTGCAGGTACAGCTACGAATAATGATCGCTATTTGTTTGTCCCTTAGAGGTAGAATTTAGAGTTATTCAAAGCTGTAGTTCAGTTAGCCACTACTTCATTATGCAAGACGCTACTACGATGACGTGACGCATTGTGTGGATTCGGAATTGATAATAACCTTGGCTGTTCCATCGCCAGAGGCAAAGAACGATATTGTTGAATAAATGAAAAGCTGTAGTAATGATTTTTTATGTAGCAGACAGTGTCCGCATTAACATTTGCTCAAGGTGACCGCGCTCGGAGTTGCGGCTGACTGAGCATTGGTTGAAACAGTTGTTTGTTACCTACGTACCTGTGTACATCACCTTGTTTTTAGATTAACTGATTGTTTTCAGACTCTCGTAGGTATTGTTTAGAGGACATACGATGGATCGATATTATTATTGCATTTGTTTGTAGGATGACATTGTAACCTAAGTTGAAGTTAACGGCCTCATTGATCCAGCGGTTGTATCTTTTGCCAATTGTTACCGATAAGTTGTGCCTTCTTGGATATCATCGTATTTTAAAATGCTGAAATTTAAAAGTACTTTGATTAGAGTTATATTATATAGATAAATGAACGCGTCATGGGCAAGCTCCAATTTTACAGCACCAGTGCCATAGAAGTATGAATACTCTCTAGAATGTGAATATTGCTTGATCTGTCCTACGACTTATACTCGTAAAACATACACGCGGCTTTCTCGCGACCCCAGTCATCTGACGTCTGTCGAAGTGCAAATATCAGAACGAAATTAATTGTTTATAGCCGTAAACATGCCTAGTTGTGCAGTGAAATCCTGCAAAAATACTGACAGAAATATTAAAATGTTATCCCGACCTGTTACTTTTCACAGGTAAGTAAGGCAATGTATGTTTTATTTAAAAAAATTAAATGTATTTATACGCCATTTTAAATGTCAAAATCCTTAGTAAGTAAGAGAAGATAGTACGAATAGTGATGCCCCTACTTACTCTTACAATATATCGATAAACAATGTACATGAATACGACATGAGTACAAAGGAGCGTACCAGAAGTATAATTGTGACCCGATTCTACTAACTCATATAACAGACCATGTCTTACCTCTATATCCTGTCAATCCTTGATTTCAAAATATTTCTAGTGCAATGCCTTTAATTTTTGCTAGTTTTCATTATTCTTTTTTCTTAGAAACATATATTTAATTTTTCGTATTTCTCCTTTTTTTGACAATTTCAAATAATCAAAGTAAAAGTAATTTTATTTTTAAAATCCTAACCGGCGTTTTAGTAAACTTCTTTATAGACAGTACTTCTTCTTCATATATTTGCCAAATTATATATTGGCATGAATGCCTTAATACGCTCAGATTATGATGATATATCTATACAATATGTTACCAGTCAAACTTGTTTGTCCTTAAAGTGCCAAGATAAAAAAGTTTGTTTCTAATGTTTGGATGGGTGTGATTTACAAATACATAACTTCAATTTTGGGATCCAAGATTGCGGACACCGCCTATGAAAATTCGATAGGGGTGTAGTTTTAGAGGTATGGTATACATCGCAGATATGATGAAAACCTTTGGAACCAAGATGGTGGGCACCACTTTCCATGAAAATTCGGTCAACCATGCCGAATTTTCATGGATTTTTGGAGATTCACTTACACAATTTTAATATTCAAAGTCAGTTTGTCCTGGGTCAAACTAGGTTATCATGACAGGCTGAAACAAAGTAGTCATTAAATCGTGTTTGGTCGGTAACATTTATAATGGTTTGGTTTTTCTAATATTCAAATTAAATTTCAATAGCAAATAATGTAGGTATTATTTCAGCTTTCCCAAAAATAAAAAAGTAAAAGAAAAAAGGATAAATGCAGTATGTAGGGAGAATTGGTTTCCTATTCCTCGAACCACAGTTTGTTCGGAGCATTTTGATGAAACGTGCTTTGATTTAAGCAAACAAAGGAGATGTTTATTTCCCAATTCAATCCCAACTTTGAAACTAAACGTAAGTATTAAGTAGGTAGTTATTTTAATTTATTCATTTACAGTAATAGCGGAACAACAAAGCTTATGATGCTATTAGGAAATAGCTCAGACAATGATGACTAATAAACTAATTTTGATGGTATTTGCACTCTTAGGTAGCTACGCAATGATAATAGAAAACATAATTTCACATTCAAAAACCTTTGTTTTCTAAATTGCAACCGCAGATCTGTATACCTACATTAAATCTGTGATTGCAACAAAATGGTTTGTTTTGTGTTTTCGATATCGATATTACGCGGTGTTGATACATCACTTGTGACAGCAGTGTCAAAAGTCATGAGTGCTATTTTCAAACTGGCGACTAAGTACGCTGGTTTGAATTTCGGTTGTTTGAAAAATCAAACGAACGATTTCTATGTAAATTTTTGTACGTCTTCATGATATCACACGTTCAAAAATAGCAGCCCTATAAACCCGTCCCCCTTTCCTCTTTTTCACACCCCCCCGGCTTGACATACTAGGTTTTCATACAAAAATGGCTTTATGCGACATCTATTCAGAGTGACGAAAAATTTTTTTTTTAAATCTATGACCAGTGCAAAATACACACGCCGAAATACGTAATTACTATTTTATTGAGGCTTGTCTACTTACTAAGTTATTAATTCGTATTGTATTAAGTATCTGGGCAATCAGTCTTACCAAGATTGATTTTTCACCCGCAACACCTCTAATTCCCCTATCAAAATTCATCGAATCAACGAATAATTCCTTGTATAATATTATAAGATGAAGTTTTCCACTACTCAGTAGATTTATGATAGATAAGTCATCTTCAGAAATGTTATTGTATTTTTTTATTAAATTTATATTAGGAATTTAGTAAAACTGAAAAGATTTATAGTCTGTACAAGCTATTGTTTTTGCTGTAGCACGTTGTTTTCGAGAAATGCAATATTTTCATACTTCAAAAAGGTAAAGTCAGTTTTGCCGCCCTAAGGCCTTATCATTGTATGAATCTTGTCTTGTTACAGACGGAGAATCGAAACCTATCGTCGACGTCAGTCCGAGTGCGTGCCGAGGTTCGACCAATCGTTCACCGGCGCCTGCGAGCAGCAAAATTTGGAAACGAGTGCGCTGCAAAAGAGGTTCCTAGAAGGCAAAGCCAAGCGGCATGCCAAGAAGAGCGAGCGCAAACCCGACTTACCGGCCATCAGCGGAGTTCACAGCAGCGTTCATGTTGTAAGTCTGATATTTTATTTTAATCCTTTATATCGATTGAAGCGTGGAAGCGATATTAGTCTAGTTGTTATAGAGAGGGGTGCCCATAACGTACCGTTTTGAATACCGCGAACGTTAATCGACCCTGACCTGTCATGTGAGGCTGTGAGTTTATAGCTCTGTTATTGTTTGACGTACCTAGGCAATTCTCTTCTACTATGACTATGGTTGTGTCATCATGTGTTGAACGTAGTAAAACGATTATGGTCACGTGATGTAGATTCTTCTAGTTCGCACCAGTGCCATACTATTATTAATTCTGTGACAGTGCTCTCTCTACTTGGGCACTGAAAATCAGCATAATATTATTTTGTGCGCCAATGTTTGATGGCCCTTCGTCTAATGATTGCTACCACAAATTGACATCCTGTCCTAACCATACTGGCTGTAGAGGTGAGAAAATAAAACTTATTCGACTTGGTGATCCTTCAGCTTTAAATTTGATTTATATAACGCTAAATGCTTATCATATCCTGCGTACCCATTAGACATTGACCCCTATTTGTCTCTCAATGGGTTTTCTTTACATGGCTATATTCCTTGATACTCGATTGTGAACTTGAGGGTTCGAAATCATTGATCGCATCGCATCCTTATCTCATTCTATACTTTTATATATATTATACTTATGCAGAGCTGAAAAGATCGCAAGAATCACAAATTGTCCTTTGTTTTCATTTGTGAATTTTCCAGGAAACGTCAAATTGGCACGTATTTTGGGTAGTGGATATTTTGGAAAGTGGACATTTTGGGAAGTGGGCGATTTGGGAGAGTGGACTTTTTGGGTCTGAAGGACGTCATCATTAAGTACCATAAAAATACTTCTCTATCATTTGTCTGTATGCAATGATTCTTAGAGTTTATTACACGTCGTAACACAGAACGCGTTTGTTTGAAACATTTGAAGGCAAATTGGCACTTTTTTGTACCCTTTTTATTTAAAACTGCTAAGGACAAAAATACTTCTCTTTTATAATTTAGCTGTATTTGGTCGTCTTCTTTCGAATTTATTGTACAGAAAGCGTTTTTTTTTATAACTTTTGAAGGCTAGGATTTTCTATGGCATCCTGTTTAAAAATATTTTTTAAAATTTTACGTATTCAAATACTTATTGTTTAAGAGATTTTATTCAAAATATTGTTAATTTTCAAGAATACTAGAAAGCCCTTCGGTAGATAAGAATATCGTTAGTTTAAAAATACATAAAAAAAAACGGTAATAGGATTGAACGAGTATTGTTCATTGTATACCCATGTTCGTTAACATTCTTATGTAGATGATTAGGAAGCATTAGTATACATAAGTGTCAAAATATCTCATATCTATATAATGACGTAATAAACGCAGTGAAAGCTTGAATTCAAGCAACAGTAGGTAAAGTTCCGATCAACGTGCAGTGTGTTGTATAATATAATTGGCAATTGGTAGTACATATTCAATAGAAAGTGTCCAACGAGCGCTCGCCTGAAGTGCACGTTGCAACGCTGGGCTATTGCGTAGCGGTGATGTGCATTGATCCGACACTTAGTAGGCGACCTTGCAAATCCTATGCTTGTTCAGTTATCTGTCACAATATCTGGAATTTATAGTTTATAATTTTTAACCTAGTTTAATAAGCATTTTGTTTATTTTCTGTCATATGCATATCTAGTATAGACATTAGGCATTTGTACGAAACCATTTTCAAAATTTCTTCACTTATAGAAAGCTAATTTATCTGCGAGTGACATAGGTTGCAATTTACGCTGACGAAGTAACGGGGAAATTGCTAGTGCGTAATATATCGAACCACGGGCTAAATATCACTATAGTGCAAAAAATTAAATAACAGTACGAGTTATACTTAGTAGTTTTTGAGATATAGTATTTTTCATGTACCGCAAAATACCTATACCTTTGTTATTCATACCATACTATTGTGTACTCTGTGTTCATACACAAACACAACAACAAAATAATCTTTGCTGGCGAAAAATTTTAGAGAGCTATTTTTGGTTAATCTAAGCTTGCTACTACGGAACCAATCATGGGCGAGCCCGACTTACACTTAGCCATTTTTTTTTTCACTGTTATTTTAATTTCACAATATTATACGTATATTGATGTAGTCAAGCCCGTCGTGGTACGAATTCGCATAATAATTATGTATTTGAAACGTTCGGTACACTCTTACTGGAACTATAAGCCTAGGCCGTGCATTATTGCGACCCTGGGTGCAGTGAGTTACAGGAAGCGTTTCTCCGCGACAATTATTGCAGCAATCGCGAGTGGTAAGAAAACATCCTTGTTTCACATCACGTGTCGCTCGCTTGAAGTGTGCAGTGCTGCCGCACGTGTTGCGTTGCACTGCAATGATGGCGAGCTGCCCTTGCTGTCGTACTTAAGATGATCTTTGATCTTGAGAGTTGCCCCAAACCAAACGTTTTCAAGAAAGATGTAGTACGTTTTACATATCAAGTTTTTCTACATGTAGAGCAATGCTAGATCTTTTATTATTATCATATATTTTGTCATAGGACGGCAAAAAAACCGGCCAAGTGTGAGTCAAACTCGCGCAATGAGGGTTCCGTACATTATGCTTCGTGTACACACACACAATGTGCAAAAATGTTTTATTCAATTGACTAGCGCTATCTAGTGGTGTTTTAGAGAACTATTTCCCTAGATGAACTTATTATAGTGTGTTTACCGCTTTATTTTCAAGTGATAGAATTCTTATTATTTTCCTGTAATCTTCAAGGAATGAACTACATTTGTAATTTTTTCAAAATTTTCAGCCCAGTAGTTTCGGAGATCAGGGGGGGGGGGGGGGAATGGTAAATTTTTGCCTTCTTTCGTGAATAAAATCAAAAGTATTGTTTTTCCCGAAAAAAAAAAATATTTTTGAGATCCTCATAATGAGCCCTGTCATTTGATATATTATGACACAGTAAGGTTTGCAAAACTTTCTTTTTTTTAATTTTGTAATTGTACCCCTGAAAATGACCCTTATTTCAAAAAAATCTTTATTTACTTTGCACATCCGAGAATTAAACACTCTTACCAAATTTCACCTAATTTGGTTCAGTAGATTGGGAGAAAATCGGCTGTGACAGACGGACGGACGGACAGACAGACGCACAAGTGATCCTATAAGGGTTCCTTTTTTCAATTTTTGTACGGAAACGTAAAAAGCGAAAAAAAAAATCTTGGCGTGGCACTGTTCAGCTGTTTGTAAGGTCTCTGATAATCTTTTAAAAATACTCAGATATTCAAATCTTATAATTATATTCTTTTTTGTCTATTTTTCTAAATATTAAAGAATTAATTCGTTCAGTGGTCCAATAATGCATAACCAATGGCATTCATTAGATCATTTTGGTTCGTGCTAAGAATACCTTACTGATCTCATGCTCATTATTGATCATTCATATATACCACAAGGATCGCAAGCAAGTCAATTTGGAAATCCGTGGGGAAGCCTATGATCAGTAGTACACTTTATGCATTTGATATGATAGCGATCGAATTCTACTAGTAGTATCTACCACGCACGATGGCGCTTAAATCTCGCATGCATAGAAGACTCAATAATTACATTGAATAAGTAACGAGTAGTTAATTGTAAGTGTATAATGTAATTGTCGTAGAACACGTGTTGAGCCGCCGCCCGCGCCGGGCCGGATGCGCCGACGTCAATTGAGTTGACCCTCTGCTTCTCCCGTGCCTCACGCCCGGAGCCGGGCTCCGCAGCTTGATACAGATTAGCGAGCACGCGACGATTGTGTTCATTATCTGTTACATTGTTTCTTGTTTAGAAAATTCACTTGATGGCGCAAAAAAAAAACAAAATTTTCACCTCTTTCGATTAGAATGAAATAGATTGTTATGTTAATCAAAAATCAACTTGAGATTTTATAAAGAAACCAACCAAGTATGTGTCGAGCTACCCGCAGTGTAGGGTTCCGTAGTTGCACGTCATTGACTTGTGCAACCTACATAGCTGTGATAGTTTACCTTTTAACTTCGATAAACATACAATATGTTAATAACACCTTGTCCGATCTTTAAATCAAGGCCGTCAATATGATCAAATTATTGAAAAATAAATTACATTTCCTTCCAAAAGTTTTTAATACGCTTGCATGAAATTTATTTTCGAATTTCCAGCTTTTGTCCCAGAGGAAAATTTGTTTTTATTGATGGGCTGGGTTGCCCCAATAGACATGGTTTTATTAACATATTGTATACATACACTAACTACAGCCCCGATTTTTTTATGCGAGTACACCGGCACGCAAGCTTATGCGAGTACCGGCAACACCGGCAATATTTTTGAAAGCCCTATCCAACGACACCCCATAGCAAGACGAGAAAAAAAAACGTCATATTAGGAATGTAATTGCGAGAGTAATTGGATTGGAATGCGGATTGTCAGTTTTCAGTTCAGAAAAATAAAAAAATTAATATCCTATATGGCGTCAGATATTTAGCCCTGTAGCATGGTAAAGTATGCCACCCGTACCTGGATATTACAATTTATGGAAATTAAATAAATTTTTGCTCTATTACTTTAGTCCTGCTTTGCTTTGTTATATCAACATTTACAACACGTATACGTACGTGTACCAATTGTGTACAATGTCGGCATGCTCCCGATGATGAATCTTGCAATCATAACATGCGAATGAGTCACAAACAAATAACTCGTACATTATCACGAATGATTGAGGTTTTATTTTCTTAGCGCACTTACATTTGATACCTATATACATTCTTTACATGGGTGAAAGATATTACTAGGCAGGCACAAAGCATGACATTACGCCCGCATGCAACTGCTCGAGGGAGGTGTTGTGATTGATTACTATTAATGTTTTCCTAGACACATATGCTTAGATTATTAAATTTTCTGTCTCGTCTTTGTATTTATATGTTTAATACATTATCTCCCGCCGTGTGGTTCCCGGCAGAGAGAATAGGACCATATCTTCCCGTGGATGTCGTAGAAGGCGACTTAGGAAACATAAGCTAAACAAAACTTATAAACAGCAAAGAGACCTCTCTAACACGTCTGGTCAGCGTGGAGAGTGTAGGCCAAATCATCTGACTGCCTTGGCTAATATACATATAGCTCTGGTAGTACAGACAGTCTTCTGCAGTCGTGCTCCTGCAGTTAAGACTAAAAAAAGACCACATGATGTTGAAGATTTAGTACAGTCATATCTCATATATTTTACTCTTGTACTTACTGCTAACTTAATTATTTTGCGCATCTTCTTGCGATACCGACAATATAAACATATTTTTAGTCCTTGCAGAATATAATATGTATATTTCATGATATCATTATTACTAAAGTGAAGGACTGGACAGCCGTGATCAGTTATGTTCATAGCACAGCATTTGGATTGGCCCGCGATAGGGCGAGCTGAGATTGTGCAAACTGCAAGTTCGGTTTCACAACAAACGCCTCGCATTGTCTCGCGCCGCTCACTGCGACGACCTCCGCGGCGCCTGCGCTGTTTTCTGACACATTTTATCATTCTATCTGTACTTGTGCTTTATTGCGTTCATATATTATACTAGCAGTCCGCCCCAGCTTCGCCCGTGGTGCATACCTAGCCTATGGCACTCGGGGATAACGTACCTATCCAAAGGTGAAGGTATTTTTGAAATCGGTCGGGCAGTTCCTGCGATTGGCGCGTTCAACAAAACAAACTCTTCGTAATATTTTAGATTAGTTACTTTTTCAAACCAAAACTATGATGTCTTTAACACGCTTTCTATTTATTTTCACATGTCCCGATATCAAGATTAGATTACAAACAGACGTCTGTCTCTAATCAAATCTTGTGAGTTAAATTTGACCGACTTTCCGGCGACACCGAACCGAAATTTTGCTTACCTATGTAAATTGGATGACAATGCAATAAAATGATGATGATGACCTGGTATGCTGATAGAGAACTCATAAACACATTTTTTTTTTGTTTTGTACTAGGATTTGTCGCCTCCGCCTCCCCCTTATTTGTTTTTCTTATAGTCGTCGTAGGCACTACACCGCATATATTTTCGTTTAGTTTTGCACTCCCTAAAAATTGGTTTTAAAATTATGTTTTAATGTGTTTCCCATTATTTAAATACTTTACCATATTACGAGTACAGTATTTGAAACTTATCGTTGGTTTCCTTAATTGTTAAAGACAATTGACGGTCATATTGCTATCTTTATTTGTTCGTTATTGAGTTTCCGCGTGGGTGAGATTTCAAAGTAGGATAATGTCATATAATATAAATGTACAATGTTTGTTACATGGATCCTGTGACCGACCGTATATACTATAGTTATACTATATAAGTAGGTATATTTTAGGAGCAAGTATCTCTCAGTTTACACTTGCATTCCTCGTATAGTGTTTTAGTTCTCTAGCAGTCGCCGACTATCAAGGGATTTTATTCTACTCTTTGAATCACTTAGAAGATAGTTGTGTTTCAGGCTCTAGGAATTAGTTATCCTGCTTTCAATTCGCCTAGTTGTTAACAATTTGTACTCAATGTCGCACGTGATACTCCATGTCATTATGCTAGGTGTAATACCTAGCATAATGACAGCATAATGTAGTACACGTGATGCAGTCATTAAATCAGCACTACTTTGTTGCCCGACAGTGATGACGACCCAATGAACAAAAGCTAAACATTCAGGCTTATAATGCTTAAGGTCTTCCCATTAGAGAAAATAAACATATTTCTAGGGACGTGTGATGCACATATTATCGCTCTAATAGCATATCTATGTCCTATCATATCCTGGTCATTTAACAGAACATCAAATGCATCTCATTACCACGAGCGCGCATACTTTATTTCCAATCGTTTAGGCTGCCGTGGTTATGGCTAAGTTAATTCCCGAGCGGAAGAGAACCGCACCGGCCGGATATTAAACGTTCACGTAGTTTCAACTGGACTACGGCTCCAAGCCCAGGCGGATCTTGAACTTGTCATGGATATTTTAATATAGACAAACGGAAAACCATAGATTTAAAAAAAATATGCGGAGAACTAATGCAAGTTTCCTTCTTTTTATTAATTTTAGGCTAATTGTTTATTTTTAAAATAAAATATACCGCAAGATGAACCCTTTCTAATTTCACAACTTTGTTTCAGCAACAAAAATTTGGGTGCGGTGACTACGAGCCGCCGGCTAAAATACAATGTGGCGGAGGAGGTGGAGGCGGTGCAGGAGAAGCCCTCACCAAGTTCTCAGTTGAGATCGTTCAGCAGCTCGAGTTCACCACCTCAGCTGCTGACTCCCATCCTCAGCAAATTTCCACAAACGTCACCGTGAAGGCCCTAGCAAACGCGGTTAAAACCTCCAGCTCCCCACCGCCTCAGCAGCCGCCGCCTAGAGCACCGACTCCGTTAGACTGCGAACGAGAGTGCAAAGCTGAGTGTAAATCGGAGGTAGCCGATGACGAATTCGTCGGACTCGACGAATGCGCGGCAGCTCTCGAAAGAGACGCCGCGTCTGCGTTCTCGAGCTTAGCCGATCTAATCGGTGGCGAAGAAGACAACGACGATGCCTTTGAGGATTTGATCCATGAGATATCGGGTTACCCAGAATTCGACTTTGATCTCGATGGAAGCAAAGTGAACGGCGGTGCGGCAGGCCTGGAGCCTCCAGAAGGCGAGCCCGCGCCGAGGCCTTACGGCGGCGGAGAGATGTCGCCGGCGGCTCAGACGCTGAAGCACATGGCGGAGCAGCACCAGCAGGCGGCGGGGGGCGACTGGGCGCGTTACCGCGGCTACGGCGGCTACCGCCCGCGACCTGCGCCGCCGCCCATCGACCACTTACACATGTCGCAGCAGCAGCAGTTGCATCTATCGCAACCACACCACAATCTACAGGTAAATACATTTTGAAAAAGTACTTAGACAAAATTTTATTCATATTCGGTTCTTAGAGTTCCTTGGTGATTTGAGTATGCAGACCATCTTAACAGATAAACAAATTTTTGAAGATGGTCTGCATCACAGAACAATGCACCTTGCGCGAGCGACAAGTCAAGTGGTCTGCATACTCAATTCGCCAAGGCAGAACGCACGGTCCGGTACAGTGCCCGGCAAATAAGTTGAACTAAGTGTGAGTAGGACACCGCAATACATTGCCACTGATTAATATAGGTGTGTCTCGCTCACACTTAGTTCAACTTATACGCCGCGTGTTGTACACGGTTATCAATTTCATCAATCTGTAGCACTAGCAACACCAACCTAATGGGATAAATGACTTTGTTTATATGACATTGGTCTTTTGTAATAATATTCATATTAACTTAATTAAATTACGTAACCGCTGCGTTAATGATTTAGGTACTTATTACCCACCACTGCTATCAATACGTTGATTGATATTATACACGATACTCTGCAATGAAGTCGCTCAAAAATGTTCAACGTCATCTTGTCAATTATTTGGAAGTGGCAAAATTTGACCGTAACACAAAGTTTGGCATCCAGATTTGCCCGCGAAATTTTTATTGTTTCAAACTACTTGCGTATTTAAATTACTTTCTTAAAGACCTGTTCATAGAGTTTTAAGTTTCAAATTCGCGAGCATCGTATAATGCTTTGATTTGTAGCATCCTATAAAAATAGTTTATAAATTGAGTTTAGTAATTGGAGTCTTCTTTATTGGGTAATTCGTGACGCGAAAGGACATAAAAAACATGGGAGTCTGGGGTAGTATCGACCGGGGCGAGAGTGCGCGCGCTGCCCGCCCACTAGGGTCTCGCGAAGGGCTTCGGCGTACTGCGATGTCTCTGCATGTCGTCTCCTTCTATTGAACACTACACCGCTCCATATAAACAGAACAGGTTCATTGATATTGCTATGTACAAACAATTTTTAATTCAGCATCAGCTGTAGGTACATTAATAACGTATGATATGAGTAAGTTATGAGAAGTAATCAAATTGTAGCCTTTAATAAAATAAAGTAACGCACAAAAACAGCTTTTAAATCATTTGATTAGCATATAAAGAATTTCTTAGAAATAAAAAAGCAGACTTAGCAATCCTTGTTTCGCAAATTATCTCGATCATGATGTTATTAACAGCCGGTTCGCAAAATAACTTTGTGCTTGATTAGCCAGGTTGTCTTTTTCAACCGACTTCAAAAAAGGAGTTTCTCAATTCAGTTGAATGTCTTTTTTTCTTTTTTATGGTTTTCTCATCATAAAAAAAAGTGATTTTAAAAATAAAATTATTTTATGTGGAAAATAGTTCTATTTAAATTTTCATCAAATTAAGTTTAGTGGTTTGGTTGAAGTCGGTTTATAGGGTTCCGTAGCCGAATGGCAAAAAATAGATTGGTCATGTCTGTCTATCCGTATGGCATAGCCACTTCCGCAACTATTAGGGCTACACTGTTGAAACTTGGTAAGTAGATGTATTCTGAGAACCACTTTATAACTTACAAAAATTAAAAATAAATACATGACCACAAAAAAACCAAAAAAAAAAAATATTCAAAAGCCTATACATGCGGGCGGGGTGTCCATTGGATATATATGGTTTTAAAATAATATTACGATTCCTAAAACTATGTTTTTACAAAGTCAATCGTTTGAAAGATAGCTACTTCCATAGAATATTTATATAACTTATATTATAACTTTGTCATTTACATAAAAACTATGAAAAACAAAGTATTTTTTTTGTGACGATTTATGATAGTGGTATTTTGACTAATCTATGCTTATTGCTTAGTACTACGGGGTCATTTTAATGGACGATTCCGACTCGCACTTGCCCACTTTTTAGTATTTGTTGTTATAGTGGCAACAGAAATACATCTAACAGTAAGTCTAATTTTCTAATTTAAAAAAGTCTAATTTTAACAGATGTAAAAAAGTCAACTATATAGCTATCAATGTTCATCAGATACAGCCGGGTGACAGACTGTTTTTACCCTTTGAGCACGGAACCCTAAAAGCGCCTTTGTGCTAGTGTACACGCGCCTTTTTCCTGTAGTGAAACAAAATCTCAAAATTTTCATTGGTATACTACATATATTAAATAATGGAAGTATATCATTGATTAGATACTATTCCAAAGCTAATTTACGAAACTCATAGCGTTAACTACTTAACTCTACGTATGGTTTATTTAAACACGTGCGTACAGTAGTCGAGGTTCGCGAACGCAGATGTGCGATCTGCCGATACCACATGTTCGAATTTATTAAAACTGCGACTAACAAGGGCATGGCAAAAAATATATATGGACTGGCTAACTCTTTACGCACCTTAATTCGATGCTACGCGTCGTGTCGCGTAAGCCAAATTATCATCTAGATAAGATTATTCAAATTAATCAAATACTTACGTGACGCGCAATACCTGTTTAGTGTATGGACGCTAGATGGACGCGTTATAAATATTAAATAGTACGTATACTTAATAACAATTATTATGATCGCTTGCATTGAATATACGGATCTTTCTTACCTACGCGTAGCACTTGCTGTATTACAGCAGAACCATCCCACTGGCTTCAAGGAGGTTTTGGCTACCAGAAGTTCACAAATTCAAAACAAAAAGACAATCGAAAGGACATTTCCATATATGTTTCTGCCATGTAGTGTAATAAGAATCAGTTTTCAGTCATTTTTGGTATGTTTTTGAATTGCCGCATGTGTGCCGCATGAACCTAGATACGCCACTATCTAATTAATTCACGCAATGATTTAAAAATAATGTCTGTTCTGATAGCGTAATTGATTGACGATAACTCTACTATAAAGCATAATCCTAGTCAAATACAATATTAAAGTATAGACTGCACTGATTGCAAAAATTGGCCCCATTATAACCACGTACAACGAAGTCGACAATGATTTAATATCAAAAGTGATTCCACACTCAATGGTCACATTCAATCTGTGACGAACTTTAATGTTAATCACATGGAGCGTTCTAATCTCGGTATCAGAGCAAGCAGGGTGACACGGCCGATGACATTAGAACTGTTGAATGGAATAAAAAGAGTGCTCCCGATTGCTTCCTGTGCTAGGACCACGTGTCCCTTTCACCCACCCGGCCACCATCGCGCTAGCGCTAGTCTTATGGAGCCGTATTCCTCTTGTGTCGTCCATTGTGCTGCGGTGTTGCAGTTTTGCTTATAAAAGTTCGACTCTTGTTTTTTGAGGTAATAGCACGGTAATACTATTACCGTGGTAATAGATTACATGACACAGCGTGTAAAACCACCGACTTTCTTTAAAGGGGTGACGCAGCCAATCTAAACGAAACAACATTTTCTATGCCTGGGACCAATTCTAAGAAATCAAAAAGTTTCTACATTTTCATACGAGTTGCCGGAACGTATGCACACTTTTGTATGAAAATGTAATGTTTTTTAAAATTCGGAAAATCGGTGGTTTTACGCGCTGTACTGGTATGAGGCTCTAGGATCGATTTTCTAAAACAATATGTACCCTTTTTTTTTTTAAATCGACAAACGTAAAAATGTAGTAGTCGCTTTAAAAACCTATACAAAGCTTATGCCAAACATAGGCTTTATATTACGCAGACGAAATCGTTAGTAAATCTAGCTAGTATCAAATATGTTCATTATATTTAGTATTGTAATATGAATAGAACCTTCGTCACCGGTAGATTCCGTTAGCAAAATGTCTCTTATTGTTGTCACGTTTATCGTTCAAGTTACATAATAACTTAACTCAGTGGCAGAAAGAAGTGAAACATTACCGTTAAAAGCTTTATTTCTGTTTCGTTACCTTTGACACCGGCAGCTTTCCGAGGAGTAGGCGGCTGTGACGTCGGTACGTGGGACGACGCGCTATTTTTGTCTTTCGCAGGGGACGAAACATGGCAGGATCCGTGTACAATTGTACATCACGAGTCGATTACCAACAGTCGATTAGGAAATTTTCGCGTTACCGTACAGACGTTTCGTACGAAATTCATAACCGTTTTATGTTGAAAACATATCATTGATGACAGAAATCTTGTAGGCGTATAGGCGAATTCAAATACCGGGGGCGGCTGTGGGGTGGCGGCTACGGTCGATTCCTTGAACCCTTGTGCCGCAACACTCGCTTTTACCGGTATCTCATTTGTAGCTAAATGAAAGTCAAGAGTCAAATTCTGCGTAATATCTTGGTAATGGTTAACGAACATCATTCACTACTTGTTGATGCTGGTGCACGTACTCTGTACTTATTTTATTTTGGGTGCTTCAAATTTATACTTTATGAATGATGTTAGTCACCTTTACTTTATAATACTTAATAGTTTAACTAAAACAATGTTTAATGCTGGTCTGGGAGAAAAAAAAAACGTAGAATGTATGATGAATCATGTCAATACGATTCGGCTAGCAACCCATCATTATTTTGATTTTCTTCTCATTTAAAAGCCCACCAACATGCATAAACGTGGCCTTAGGTTTTACAGACGTGGGCTCTGTCTACCCCGCAAGGGAGAAAGACGTGATATTTATGTTTAATTAGGTTAGTTAACCTAATTAAACATATATGTCTGTTTATTGCTAGGACGTTTCTTAATATTATGTCGCGTTTTATATACTTGTAACCTTAATAAACTGATTAAGTTATATGAATCAATCATTTTCACCACTTGACATTACATTACAATGGTTTAAAAGAGAAAATGTAACACAGTTGCCTTGACGATTGCATTCTTATGCGTTCCTTACCTGCGCCAGCAATCCTCGGATCATTTGAAAAAGTGATGTGCGACCAGATAACCGAGGTGCCGTTAGTCCGTCTGGCTTTACAATACGGTTTAGCGGCCTAGCACGCATATTCCACTTGTATTGACAGAGAATAACAAAAATCGCGGGTGAACCGGACGGAGTACGGGAGGCGCGCGGTGCGGTGCGCGCGCTCTTCGAACAGGTTTTAGGCACGTTGGATGTTAAGTAAGGGTCGCCGCTCAGTTTGTTTATAAATGTGGTTCAATGCTTAATTTGTTGTTTTAAGTATCTTTAAATGAGTAATTAATGCGCTCTTCGTTCATCTCGCGGTTATTAGGCAAGGTTTAATGCCGTCAAGGCAGGCATGGCATTAAGTAGCCTTTGTCCTAGTTACTCTTGCTTATCTTTGTCAAATTAGAGAGCACCACGACTAATACGTTCATTCAACTTTACATAGGTAATGTTATAGGTTGATCTTCCTATCAAATACCTTCATTAATATTCATTTTAACAATTACGTATGAATTGTTCTAAATAATTTTAACGGAATTAAAAACCATTTAAAATATATTATGTACCTAAGGTAAAACTTAAGAAAGTACTACATAAACGTAGTTATTACACAACTATTGTCACCTTTATAATGTAGTAATATCTACTCGTACACGCCATGTCTGATGTATAAGATACAGCTGTCTGTGCAACACCTATTCTATATTAAGTTCCTATGTGTGTGTAAAATAACACAAATACAAATTATCTAACTACGTTTTTATTATTCGCTTAGCAGTAACTGGTTTTGTACGTAACATGGATTTTGTGTGTTGAAATAACAAAAGGTTCCATTGCCACTAATTAAAACAGGCGAATATTTCCGAAAGAGACTAACAGATACAACAATGGGGCCGATGTGTCGTTATGGCTTATTTCAGACAGGTTTTAGCCATTTACGTGCGTGAGCGTTGTCGCGAACTGTTTGAAGCGCGATTCACTACAAGGTTGCATTCTGATAAATGTCATATGAAACCATAGAAAAACTGCATGCGAAATGTGTAGGAGCGGGATTGTGTGCGAGACCGGTTTCGGCATGTGCATACATTTTACATGTTCGTTGATTGTATCAGGTGTCAGCGGCTCAGCACATGGCTGTGAGCGGCGCGGCGGGCGGCGGCGGGCACGTGTCGGTGGCGGCGCAGCAGGGCATGTACGCCAGCTTCCAGCACCAGGGCACGCCCTCGCCGCAGCATCATCAAGGTATCTGCACCAAGCCTCGCGTTGCGTCACGCGCCTCTGTGTAACAAACTTATGCAACCGCCCCGCGTATAATCATTACGTTCCAGTTTACTTGTTGTTTGTTGGTTTTTGTACGAATTCATCGTTACATGATTACATTTGTTCTTTGGAACCAGCTTTAAGATAGATTATCTCGCCGAATTTTTATCAACAATATACAGAAGCTCCATAGACGGGTCTATACATAGCGATTTAATCACCGCCATTTTTCATTCATTTGCATATACACTCATAACGTGGCCTTTAGGTCTTTTAGGCTCTATCTATTTCGTCAGCGACGACAAAGACGTGTTCTATGTGTTTAAAAACCTATGACTCGCATTTAGTAGCCCTGCCTGCACTGCAAACTTGTTGGGAGAAAAGTTATAATCGTGTTTGTTTGTAATGGATAAACTCGGGAACAACTTCACCTATTCAAAATTTTATTTCATCTTTAAAAAGCTACATTACCGGTCAGACATATGCGGATTTACTCGAACGGAGTTGCGGGTGAAAAGAAGTGCATGACTTAAATGGCAGAAAGACTCAGAAGTGCGAAGATTTTTTTAGAGTTTGACATTGTAAATAATAAGGTTGATTTATACGAGTATCAGTCAGCTAGCACAGCGCGAGTCAGACCGAACAAGGTTGCGAGAGAATAATTGAGTTGCGATTGCGGGAGAGAACGGCTGGGATCGATACCTGAAATTATCGGGTGTGTGGAATACTAGAAGGATAATAAATAAATATATAGGGACATATCACAAAAATTGAGCTAGCCCCACAGTAAGTTGTGAACTTGTGTCGTGGGATACTAACTCAACGATACTATATTTTATAACATATACTTATATAGATAAACATCCAAGACCCAGGCCAATTTGAAAAAGATCGTTTTTCATCTTGACCTGGCCGGGGATCGAACCTCCGTGTCACAGGCTGGCGTGTTGACCACTGCGCCACGGAGCTCGACAAACAAACAAGGATAATACAACAAAAGTACTTACTATACGATTGTTTGTTTGTTTTTCGTGTTTGTGAGTGGCCAACACTGGTGTCAGATTTTTCAAGGTGCTTTTACACATCTGACAGCTTAACGACTGCCATCAATGAATAAATCAGCAATTGTACGATGAATTGTTTGATTGATAATGATTGAATTTTAAAGACTTGCGTTGCGGGTAATAGTTACTTAGTTAACTTATATTATATTGCCTAGTCATTCTGAAGAATCATATACCTATACGGTGGCGGCATTTCGTCTTTTTTAACAACTATTTTTCTCGTTGTAAGAAGTATTATACGCTACAAGACAATGCTATAAGGCCGCAGCAGTTTCAACGTCCATCTTCAACGTCCTCAAACAGACAATAAGTGCGCTAAGCGAGAGTGTAGAGGGCAGTTCTCGATCTCGTCTTGTTTCGGCGAATACCGGGGACGAAACCTCTCGACGAGAGTGTGGAGCGGGTATTAGTTTGTGAGTTTTCAAGGCAGTAACATGAAATTTTGTACTATGCTAGTTTAAGAAATATTACAATTTCATTTAGTCATTAATTTTTGAAGTGGATTATTAGGGGGTTGTAAGTTAGAAGGGAAATTTTGTTATATTTCAAGTCATCGTTTTGATAATCAATATTTGTCATCTTGAATAAATACTTAGATTGAATACAGGTTATAAAAAATTTGCCCAGGTGGTCAAATAGGGGTTGAGTGTTAGATGGTAATCTTAGTTAATTACCTTAATTCACTAAAAGTCATCGAAAATTCATCCCTTAAAGGGGTCAAATTGGGGTCGATATTTTTCATCGCTATGAAGTTAGCCTATGTACATATATTACCTTATCATTTAATTTGTATCTTATATTAACTTGAATGAACGTTTTATTAGAATAAAATTCAAGGATATGAGAAGGACATAGACAAACAATAGAATGAAATTCAAGAATGTAAGTCATATAAGCCTTAGTAAATAACCTGAAGTATTTTTGGAATCATGTTTTAATCTTATGAGAATCAGTCATTAAGAGAACTTCTGATAACCGCTTAAAACGGCCGTTTTTGGCGGTAATCAGTAGTTCTCATAATGACTGTGACTGATTCTCATAAGATAAAAACATGATTTCAAAATACTTCAGGTTATTTACTAAGGCTTTTAATGACTTACATTCTTGAATTTCATTCTATTTGAAAAGTATTAGGAATAAAATTATTGGCGTCACTAGTGTCTGTCGCTACAAAGGTACAAGGGATGGTGATAGCAATGGTTATTTATCACATTATATCACACAATTTTTTTTTTTTTATATTGGTCAAATTAAAATATTCCAAGGCCTTGAATCCATATATGTGTGCATTTACAAACTCAATCGACTTTAGATCTCGCATTTCTATGTGAGTCGAATGTATTAAAGTCAAGTTAAAGTGTACCAACTTCGCATACTTATATCGCTACAACGATGTATGTAGATAAGTCATTCCAATGAAATGCTGATGACTCAATTCCGGAGCGGAAATGTTTTCGTGCCATCGTGTGTTGTTGATAGACAATTTTATATTTACCTGAAGATGGTTGACCCGTTCATTATATCATAGATAAGATCGAGTTTCTCTAGCCATATTCGAATTTCGGAACTTTTTAGATCCTATTTTGCTGCGATCCAATCATCTTTTTTGATAAGTGGGACGAGAAAAATTTCTTTAAAAAACAATACAACAGACAGGACATAATGATGTGTACACTACAAATAAGTAAAGAAAATAAAATAGTATCGCGTGCAGTTTATTTTTCATACACCGTTTTGTTACAATGTTCATGTATGTACTCGTACTGTAACCCTAGCATGTCGCGTGGAATCGGTGTTGGAATAAGATCTCTAAGTCGTCACGATAAGAGGGGGCCGCGGCGGTGCAATAAAATTGTGGCGGTGTGTGGCATGAGCGAGTGTAGCGAGGGGAGGGTGCAGCGAGGTTGACGATCGGCGAGAATGCGCCAAGTCGCGCGCCTCGGGGATGGATGACATAGATTGACGTGCTTAATGCTTGTTTCGCACATTGTGTGTCTTGTAATCTATACGAATGGAATAAGTCGTCGGGTGCCAGATTGTTACTAGCATGAAAAATGTACCTAGTAATAATAACAAATAAGGCTGTGTTAAGTACTACAAAATAAAGTATAAGCACACACTTAATATTTATTTACTTAAATTTTTCCTTGTACCTGTTTTGCCTTTGACTACGCTTTATATTGTCAAAGCTTTACACGCAATGCTCAGTCATTCTAAAACAGGTGGATTTTTTCCAATTAGATCATTAAAATAACCGATAACGGTTATTCAACGTCCAAAGTCTTTATACCAATTAGGTATACAAAATAAAAATCACTTAAACTTTTTGATGTGATGCTGATGAAAGATGACCGTTAAGGGCCAAACTATAAGAGGTGAAAAGGTGCGATGCGAACTGTAGTTATTTGAGAAACATGCAAATGAGTATCTCTAAATAAATCTTGTATATTTTTTAATTGTTGCTAGTTTTTTTATGAATGTAAATTAATTTGCAGGCAGCGGTTGCGATACGTACTCAATGTCGCAGTCGCAGAGTATTAACTTCTCGGCGGGCATGCGGCCGCGGCCGCAGGGCCCCGGCGGCGCCCCGCAGGCGCCCGCCGCCGGCCCGGGCCCGCAGCAACCGCTCGGTGAGTCAACCTTCAGGCGATGCTGGCCTTCATCTTCTAAAACCTTCTTTATTGACATTTTTTATCAACATCTCGAAATCCAACTTTATAGTCTTACTATGTTGTTATTTAAATTATTATAAATATCAACTTACCGGAAAGTGATAACTTTTTTAAACTATAGGAACGAAGACCATAAATAATCTTATATACCTATTATGTAAAAGTTTGTTTGATTGTGAGGGTGTTTGTTACTCCTTTACACAAAAACTCCTGAATGGATTGTGACGAAATAAGCAGCATTATGCGGCAGTAGTTGTGGGAAAAATATCCGTGGCGCAGCGGTCAACACGCCTGCCTCGACACACAAGTTTCGAACTTACTTTGGGGCTAACTTAATCTGTGTGATTTTATTATATTCATCATCTATTCCACAGTTTATTGTAGGTTAATAGCCTAATTTGAAAATTGTATTACTAAATTTCTTGTACTTTTAATATAGGAGTTGCAGCGGCAGGTCTTTCAAGAGAGCAGCAGGCAAAGATGCTGCAACAGCAACAGCAGCATATGTTGCGCGCGCAGCAGCAGCAGATGCGGCCGCCCCCTCCTGAGTACAAGGCGCGGTTTGTCGGCGCCGGGGGCGTCGGCGTCGGCGGCGTGCCAGGCGTGGGCGCGCCGGGCGGCGTGGCGGGCCCGCGCCGCGCCGCGCCCGCTCCCCCGCGGCCCTTCCCGCCGCACGCCCGCCAGTACTCGCCCGAGTGGCGACACGTGCTCATGCAGCAGCAGGCTGCGGCTAGGCAGCAGTTCCCGCACCATCATCAAGGTATATTTTTGTTTGCTGCTTCGTTGAAATATTCAAGCTTGAATGAACGTTGACTACGAAAGAAGGAATTCGATCACAACATTTACAAACATATGGATCTTGTACATGATCACAAAACTTCATCAATTGGACACTCCCCGTACATACGGCTATGTTAATCCCTTGACAATTTGATAAAAAATTTCCACATTGTCTATTTTTTTTAGAAATACCCCGGTTTCGAACGACAAAGTGGTTGGTGCCAGTGTCGTGTAAGAAAGAAAAAGAGGCCAAATATAATCATCAGTCCTCTCAATATTTGATTTATTAGATTTCCTCAAAAATCCCGTATTTTTAACGGGTCTAGTTTGCGTCAGCATGAATCTATTTATGCGCTAAGAGCGTTGTCATTCTATTGTTTTTAGAAATACCCTAGTGTCGAACAAAAAAGCGGATGGTGCCAGTGTCATATGGGAAAGGGAAAGAGACATAATATAATGGTATTGTTGCAGGCTTTGGCATGGGCTCGATGGGCGGCGGCATGTCGCAGCAGATGCAGCTGCAGCAGGCGCGGCTCCAGCAGCAGCAGCTCATGCAGCACCAGCAGCAACAGAGGTAACAATGACATGTCGACAACAAACATATTTTAGTCGAGTAAATGCCTGAATATACAGAAACATATCTCCCGGCAGAGTAGAATAAGACCACTCCAAGTCTTCCCGTCGTAGAAGGCGAATTAGGAAACACAAGCTTAGAAACATCAAAGAGACCTCTCCAACCCGTCTGGCCAGCGTGGAGAGTGTACGCCAAATCCTATGACTGCTCTGGCTAATATATGGCTGTGGTAGTACAGAGAGGGTAATGCTCCTGAAGTGGAGACTAAAAAAGATACACAGTGAAAGTGAGACAGCACGACATTTGATCACGTCAATAATTGAAATGCCTTTAGGGATGCTTGCTTATACACAGTAGCCTACACTAGGCACACTAGCGACGCTAATAATTTTATTCCTAATACTTTACAAATAGAAAGAAATTTAAGAATGTAAATCATATAAGCCTTAGTAAATAACCTGAAGTATTTTTGGAATCATGATTTAATATTATGAGAATCAGTCACTAAGAGAACTTGTGATTACCGCCAAAAACGGCCGTTTTTGACGGTAATCGGATTCTCATAATTCTCACTGATTCCGATAATATTAAAACATGATTCCAAAAATATTTCAGGTTATTTGCTAAGGCTTATATGATTTACATTCTTGATTTTTTTTCTATTTGTAAAGTATTATGAATAATTTTATTCCTAATACGCAATTATTGGCGTCGCTAGTGTGCCTAGTGTGGGGCCTTAAGCGAACCACATTGATTAAAAAAAAGACCCGCTATTCTGTTCGAAAAAATTAGCTTCCGTAAACATCGCTAAATCTTTTCAAATAACTAATTAAATGTTGATAATTATTCACATAACTTATAAATGTAAAGAGCCCTACAGTGAACACACTTGGCATGGCAACGTCCTTGACCGCGTTGTTAGTTACACGTGTTACTGGTCGGAATTACCTCGTAAAATACTACGCCATTAACATTTTGTTGTTTTCTTTCAGAACGTCAAATCAGCAGCAGTCTCCGATGTCGCACCTAATTATGCAACAGAATCAAATGATGAATGTGCAAGGGCAGGTGCGTGTTACATCACTATTCTATCATATAGTTTTTTTTACAATCCCTACGGACAATTTTTTAACCATTTATTGTTTCTACATAGTAGGCAGTACCTTGTGTAATGTGTATATGTTTGCATTATTTGTCATAAGCAGATGACTCTTATTATACTTTCTTTCAGAATATAAATATATTTATTGCGTCACCCTTCGTGGGCAAGTCCAACACGCAGCAATTTTTTTTTAAACCAACTATACTGCATTCCATGACTGATAGGCAGACTTCAAGCTTATATATTTTGGATGGCGATTAGTTTGGAGTTTCTGTATGGATCAATTCCTTTTTTTTCAATGCACTATTGATCCTTTCTGCGCTTTCCTTTAAGTCGGTTGTATTTTGGCCTACTCTATATCTTGACCATCTACCTTTATCAGTATCACAGACTTAATGCCCGTCAGCGTACGCAACAGATTAGTACAGATTAGTAAATCCTTTTTAAATTAGTAAATTCTTTAATAAACAAATGAAAGTAACAGCCGTAATAAGTGAATTTTACTCTTTACAGATGCCAAACATCCACATGAGCCAGTCCCAGAGCATGTCGATGCAGCAAGGCGGCATGGGCGGCATGGGGCACCAGGGCAGCCCCATGCAGGGCCCGGGGGGCATGCACCAGAGCAGCCCCATGCAGCAGAGCATGGTGTCGCAGAACGGCCTGGGCGGCGGCTCGTTCCCGTCGCTGCACAACACGTCTTCCTTCTCGGGACAAACGGCGGAGTTCAACCTCGACTTCCTCGACAACATGCCTTCCACGGACGCCAGCAACCTCACCGCACAGGAATTACTCAATTCCCTCGACAACTCCTTCTTGAATGATATACTTTAAATTGCCCACATAGACGATTTGGAAAAAGTATTTATGACAGGAATGTCAATGTTAGCCCGTTCGCAGGCCACTTGGGAATAAATGAAGAAAACTGAAGTGCGACCAATTCATGTAACGACCAAAGCTATCAAAGGAATTTAACACCAGAATTTAATGTGACTAAAAGACATTTATAGTGTATCGTCAATCTTCCGATGTCTTTTATCACTTTCGAATGCATTGTTTTATTATAGACTATTTATTGTGGAAATATTCATTTCATAGTATTTATAGCTCTTACGATTGTTAATACTTCTTTTGTAAATATTTTATCGTAATTTTAAGGAGTTTGTTTAATATAATGATATCAGTAAGCATCAGGTCAGTCGGTATGTACCCAGACTACGAGATGTGTGTAGATTTATGCATATTTATTGCTGATACGACGATAGTAGCAGAAAGGGATAAGAAAGCACAAAAGACATTATCAACTATTTTAATGAATCAATGAATTTTATTTAATAATATATTCAAACGAGTCTTGGCCAATTAGTAATTTTACGATTTTACGACAATCTTCCAACGCTCGACTGTATGTTCGTCTGGCCGTCCACTACCGCCTCGCCGCAACCGTCGCCGTACGAGCTCGCTCGTCCGAAGAAGGTTGCTCGCGAGGTCTACTTCCGCCTGGGAATGGCCATTATCCATTTATCTTAGTTCCCCTTTGTTATAGTTCAAATGTACATTTTATGTGTTATAGTAACATCATTCCTGTACCTAAGATAAATAGTAGTTTATACTGTGATGTCGGTCTCAATGGTCAATAGATAATATAGAATCAATTATAAATAGAAAATAGATAGACTATTGTTATTGTTAAGGATCTCATGTATCATTTAGAAGGGTTCGGGGATTCTGGAATTGTAGAATTGGTTTTGATTCTAATGGGACGAACGAGCCCAAACAAATTCCTTCACCCACAGTTTCTCATATAGTTATGGGCTTCTATTTACAACAGAATTAATACAAATTAGTTGTCAAACAACATAAAAGCTTCCTTTACGATGTTTGTTTTTAATGTAACATTTTTTCTCGACATTACATATGACGCAATATTACATATGAGTCTTTATGTGTTACATCGCTATATTTAAAACAAAGTGGGGTACACCGTTACACCGTTTGTAACTGGAAAACAACTGGACCAAATATTATCTTTCATCTTGGAGTTGTGTCCACCTGAATAGGAGAATAACTATTTGAACATGAAACTATATAGTTAAATTTTCCTTTTACAAAATAAAGGTATTAGCGGAAAAAAGTTCGCCGGGTCGGTTCAAAATATTTGAAACACATTGATTTATAAAGCATTTATAGCTGTTGGTTGGGTTAGGATGGGACCATATATGACCATACGAAATAATTTTTTGTTCAATATTTAAACATGAATGGAGATCTTGTAAAGGAAGCTTTTAAGGTATTTGTATTAAAAGTTTTAGAAAATATACATGTATATATAGCAATAAACGTATATATTACCAGCTCTCTGTTAAATAATAGCTATAAAACCAATTGTGAATGATAGCAACATTCCAGAGCCATTGTTAACAATGTTTTTTAACTTTAGGACCAATTTTTGATCATTTTTTTGAAATAATATTGCATATTGAGATATGGAAGTTTTATTCAAAGTGATACCTATTTAACTACTTAACATCAAAATAACATATTAACTTAAAATACTTACATAAATGAAAGGTTATGAGATGAACCGGAGTTAAATACTTCAGAGAACTAATTATGGGTTGTGGCAGTGAGGTTATGGCACATTAATTCAAGTGATAATGTAATTATTTTCGACATATTACATTTTTTTTAAAAACTGGGGACATAAGGTACTGTCTTGACGTCAGTCGCATTCTATTAACATGAAATGACAGACATCAAGGTTCCATAAATAGAACGTCGCGTGTACGATATATCTGCCTACGGACATCGAAAAATATGGATTCTTGATAAAAAGCTATTCAAACATCACTGTATACCTAAAAATATTCACCACATAATCGAATCCGCTTGATGTTTGTATAAATAATCGGAAAATTTCTCTAATTTTCTCTCTAAAGCATTTATCTCCGATGCTAATTCTCATACCATTTCATTAGGCTTGCTGTGAAAAATCCTAGGATTTCGTACTCGCGGGCTATAGAAGTTGTTAGGCTGGATGTACTTGGCAGTTATGGGCTCATCGTGCATGCCGATCTTGCTTTCGTAAATGTTCTCGTTAGTTTTGTTGTCGATGGACTTCATGACGAAGGAGTGAATCTCCTGCCTGCGCCTGCGCAATCGGATACAGGAGAATACGGTGCTTAGGAGAATGCCAAGTTTGAACACAGCAGTCACGAATAACCCCAGCATGAAGATTAGGTACTGTTGTTGATACCAGTCGTCGAGTTTGTCTAGGCAACCCTGAAAATAAAGAAAAATGTTGGTATGCTACCCCTTCTTGATGATTATTGAAGTTTGATCAGCAATATTGATTCAGATATCTTCGATCTTGCAAGTGCGGGTCGTCAAATTTCATCAAAGCAAAATTAAAAAGCCCCAAATAAAGGAAAACTAATTTCAATCATGTCTACCCCAGAATATTGATCTCTGTGATAATAACATTCATAAGTGCCAACCACAAAAACATTTTTCAATATATTTGCCATCAATACGGACCTTATGACATCGAAACTTGAATCGTAATGTTGTATTTTACGGACTAGGTTTTTAACATGAATCACAAATGATCAATTTATTGAGTAGTAATCGTAAATGTATCAAAAAACGTCATGTGATGCTCGAACTCAGGAAACTGGGTATTTATTATAGTCATCGGTTTATTATAAGCATAAAACATAAATACCTTGACTACGTTAGTATTATATTGTCTTTGCCTTGGCTATAATGTCCAGCTCACTATACTTGCATCATAATGTACATACAACGTAAATAATTATAATGAGTCCTGCCTCTTACTATACTATTACTAAAGTAGACTGTATTGTATTAGTACAGTTACAGGTAGTGTGCCTAAAAATCAAGTGCATTCTCGCTCGATACCGTTTTTGGCAAATAACTACCATTTGCCAAAAACTGTATCGAGCGAGAATATTATTCTTTGGTTGGAACAGAGTTTGAGATTTATTGTAAAACAACAAGCTCGAAATAAGTAGTAGCGATCTTTTCTATTTTTAACACAAGCAAGGAGATGTGACTATCAAATTTTATGTATTGACAAAGCATTTGAAAGTTAAATAAATTCAAATATCGCGGCCTATTTTCAATATTGAGGAAAACGGGCAAAATGTGAATATATTTTTCAGTCATAATAACTTTTTCTGGGTAACCTTCGATGTTTTGTTACTTCGTTACATTATGAGATTTTTCAAGATTTCTAGAAGCATCTAGGCGACTAAGCGTTCAGTACTTATTGCATCAATTGTGTTTTTTTGGTAAAATCTACAGCACATCTGATAAAAATAATTTATTTTCTTTTAAATATTCATATGAACAATTCACACAGGTTGAGGAAGCTCTAAAGTAAGTCAATGGTTTGATATGGGATACTAATTCAACGATACTATATTTTATATATATTTTATAACAAATTCATATATAAATAAACATCATAGACTTAGTCAATCTAAAGAAGATCATTTTCCCTCTTGACTTGACCGGGGATCGAATACTTACTGGCCAAAATAGATTCTAGCGTAAGACTACGTTAGTACTATTATTAATTCTGTGGTAAGACACCGAAAACAAGTATGGCCTAGGACAATGACTGAATTTGAATTAATTCAAATATTTGCTGTAGCTATGAGGTGGCAGATCTCAGAAATTGACACGGTCACCACTTTTGCTGAAAATTCTGATTATAGTTATGCATCTCAAAAATGATTTCAATTTCGGGATCCAAATGGTGGACTCCACTTTTCGTGGAAAAAAGTGTCGATCCCGAAAGGAGTGTTTTCTGAAATAAGTAGTGGCAGCAGCAGCACAACATTGAGGCGCCGCGCCGGATCCGGCAGAGCAATAATAGGTATATCAATTGTTGCTGTTTGTCAAATATTATATACTAGCTGTGCTCGCGACTTCGACTGCGAAAAAGGTAGTAAGCATTTCTGAAAATCTTTATTGACATACTTTTCGAGATCTATACCGTGGAAGCTGTCATATATATATATATATAAATATTTGAATAACTAATTATATTCAGTTCGTCGAATAAGATCGTCTGGTTTTATGAAGAAAAAAAAATCGATAAGTGCGTCAGTCAAAAAAATTTGTAAGATATTGCCCATTAAAATTTTTTGTGACGTTATAGTTTGTTAGTTGTTACAGTTTTTCGCAAACTTTGACGTCACGGTCCCCACACATGGTTTGACGCGCAATATATTTATCATAAATAGTCTAAGACTAAAAAAAACTAATGTCGATTATTTCTTGACTGACCAACTCTAATATTATTATTGTGACTCTGGAAACTAGCTTGGGTTTGGCCAGTGACAGATACACTTTTTCCAAACAGAATATAATATATGAAGTGACATTACCGGCACGTGTCGGAAGTCGGGATTGGGCGTGACCTCCTGGCAGCGGCTGGCGTTGAGCGGCGCGGGGTTGAGGTAGGAGCGCGCGCGCTGCACGCAGCAGCTGAGCGGCACGGCCAGCCCGCGCGGGCCCAGCCGCCGCAGCTGCCACGCCGACATGTCGTAGTTGCGCGCGCCCGTCATGCCGCAGCACTCCAACTGAAAAAATGGGAAATTATTATTTATACCTTCGTAGCTTGTGGGTAAGGTAGGAGATAAATAAGGGCCAGCGAGCGAGCGCGGCCGGCGAAAATCGTTTTATCTCTTTTCATACTTTAGCACTATATATGCGATACGGCCAAAGATATCCCAAAAGAGCTCGCTCGCCTCGCTAGCTAGCTCTCTCGCGGTGTAAGTGAACCACATCGTTTCGTTGGCTTCGCTCGCTCGCTGGCGGCGTGAACCGCCCTTAAGACTGTTGTGTGTTCGACGTCACGGATGAGATGTTTGTTTTTGTTATAATTCACTATTTATAACAAATCAGCACATAAAAATAAGTACGCAATGTATTTGAAAACACGCGCGTCGTCGAATCTCGCTTCCTTCAAAAGAGTTGCGGGAAAATTGCTAGTAGTCACTTAATTATTTAAAACGACATCATCTAGGTACCTATGAGGCTCAGTAAATGTGATCTCACCTCAGTCTGCGCAAGATCAACAGCGGCAGTGAAGTGTTCGTAATCAGGCAGCGCGTAGTAGGCCTGCAGCGCGCCCACGGCGCCGCCCCGCGCGCTCTGCAGCCCCAGGCAGCGCGGCCACAGCGCCGCCAGCACGCCGCCCGCGCACTCGCACAGCAACAGCGCCAACACCACCAGGAAATACTGCCAGTGCAACACCACTATTAAACCTCAATCACACAGACACATCTAGTTAATGAAAAAGTGCGAAACCTCCGATACCCCAACTTATTTTTATTACAAAAGAATTACCTACATAAATTATTAAATATAAGTTTCGCGAAGGAAAAGAAAAATTAATAAATCTATGATAGTAACGCGCGATTTAAAGCGACGTCGCCGCTTTGCGTGCCGCCGCATGATAGAGTTTAGTAATGAATGATCAAACACGGCGTACTTAAACATTTTACCCCTATTTTTTATTTGGAGTATCGATTCTAATCTTGATCCTGAACAAACAAATTTCAAATTTTGCGCTTTATCATCAACACGTTGTAGAATACTAAGTCAATATTACTCACAAATGTCAAAATAACGTATCCCGGCATATAGGTTGCCCAGCAGCCGAGCGCGGCGGTGGCGCACATGAGTAGGCCGGCGGCAAGCAACGCCAGCGCTAGCAGGTACAACGGCGGCTGCTGCAGCCCGCCCTCGGGCGACGCCAGCAGCCGCGACAGCAGCACGCGCTGCGTGTCGCACAGCAGCAAGAAGCCGCACACTACTTCCAAGAAACCACATGCCTGCAACACGTTCCATAAACGGTTCTGATATAAGACTTTATAACAAAAAAAAACTCCGTAAAATTATAAATAAATAAATAAATATAGGGACATATCACACAAATTGAGCCAGCTCCACAGTAAGTTGTGAACTTGTGTCGCGGGAAACTAACTCAACGATACTATATTTTATAACATATACTTATATAAATAAACATCCAAGACCCAGGTCATTCTGAAAAAGATCGTTTCCCATCATGACCTGACCGGGGATCGAACCCGGGACCCCCGTGTCGCAGGCTGGCGTGTTGACCGCTGCGCCACGGAGCTCGTCATATTTATTACGGAGATTTTTTTTTGTAAATTATACGTTTTTTTTTGTAACAAAAAAAATCTAACTCTAAAGGTAGGAACTCCTAACCCTTTTCTAAATTTAGATGGAACCAACTTTGGGGTTATACACTTTGTAATAAAAAAAGATTTATCAAATTCGGACAACTCTGTAAAAATGCGAAGTCACACAAAAAAATATACGCGTCGACTTGAGAACCTCCTCCGTTTATTCATCGGATTAAGAACTTTAAAAGGAAACATAATACATTAACGTACTTATACCAAGAAATTCCATTATAATATGAGATATTATTATCTTACAAGCATGTTGCGTAAAGCACTAGTATTATTTTTATTATACTTACAAAGAAAATGGTATTAAAACATCCAAATAACACTTTAGCACTTCCCATTTTTCTGCAACTCATACTGAACGCGCGGTCAGACACTTATGTTAATTATTACATATGAAGATTCAAGTTATTTCACTGTTATGTTCATTTCACAGATTAAAGAGAGTCCTAAGTTTATTTTCACCAAGAAACTGGACGCGGTCACTACGAGTATTGCGAGCATGTGAACAACAATAATACCGTGAATAGATTCGCCGGTTTTAGGGAGATGCGCTCTGCTGAGCAGGTGGGGTGACTAATAATTAAGGCAGTTTTGTTTAAAATTAATGCATGAGTTACTCCGACATAAAAATGTGTGAATGTGAGAGCCGGGTCCGTTCTATTTTAGCTTTGTAATGGCGTAATAAGAGCAAGCGGATGACGAATGCAGTTCAGAAATTACAAATTTTATATAAATAAGTAAGAAATGATACTTTAAAATATATTTCCCAACTGGTAACAGATAATATAGGTACATCTTTAAAATTCAATGTCTTTCTTCTTGAAGCCGCCACAGGTCGGGGCCGGCGGCGTTGCTGTGATGTCGTCTTGTTCTCTTTCACTACTTTCTTGAAGCTCTGTAAGTAAGACGTGCCGATATTTAGAATATTTTATTACAAGATTTGCATGATATCTGTGGTTATGCTATATTCTGATGTATTAGCTACTTATCTCAATTTCACTAACTCACTATAATTTTATTTAAATACATCTATTTAGAATTTATGAAAAAATATGTATAAAAAAATATTGTACAAGTAATTGTAATAAGTTAAAAAAGCGTATTTCGCATAGACTGGTTCAGTCATTGGTGGGCATTTTTAGTTGTTGAATTATTTGCTATTCCATCAATTTTCAGTACACAGGGCCGTTGCCGTTTACCGGTTGACAGTGTTCTTCATCAGTCTCTTCAGAGTTAACTCCAAATACTTGAGAAAAAAGAATGTAAATTTTCGTATGAAATGTCATTCACTTTTTTTTCATCATTACGTCTTTTGACTTCACTACACGAGCATGACCCCCTCTGGACTACCCTCTGGTAGTACAGACAGCATATAAAGCCAGAGCAGTCAGAGGATTTGGCTTACACTCTGCACGCTGGTCAAATAGGATGGAGAGGTATGAAATGTAAGAAATAAGAATTTGAAAAATCAATTTGCTTGACTAATTTACCTGGAGGCAAATGCAATTTTTCAATCATGAACTTCTTTCTCTTGAGTTTGAAAGCTAAATCCAAACTTGGAGGCACAAATGGCACCAGTGAAAATGGGGTAGATAGTTTTGTTATGTGAAACAGACCATGGTAGTCTTTGTAAACTGGGTTTGTCTCCTTGCTGGACCCAGTGAACGATTCTATCCTCACAGCATTGTCTATTGAATACAACAGTCTTTTCATCACATGCTCGTCCTGCAAAAAGATAAATAATACATCTACATAAATAAATTTTGCCTTCTTTAAAACATCATAATCTATCCCTAAATCCTATGACACTACTCGTATCACAAATAAACTATAGGCTATATACCAGAAGTGATTGAGATTTATTTTATGAGGGTTACCCAAGAACATTAAAATTTATTCATCACATTGCATGAAATGACATTTTAAGGGCCGCGCTACACTGAATTGGCATGGGATGGCATCGGAAGCGACACGTCATTTCAAAACAACCTTTATACTTAGTGACATAAGATGCATAACTGCTTGAACGTGGTGAGCCGGCAGGCGGCTTGACGCGCACTCGCGCGGACTAGACGCCCGTAAGCGTGCAGCCACCGTTTTGGACCTTATGTTATTAGACATACAGCTTGTTTTCAAATGAGGCGTCGCTTCCGATGCCATCCTATGCCAATCCAGTGTAGCGCGGCTCTAAAAGACCACATCCCAATGTAAAAGATTTTCTTTTTTAACTCCTCTGCACCAGCAACTATAGTAGGTGTGAAACTTATACAAATGTTTATATCCGGCGACGATGAGGTTAACTTAACAAAATGAATCTTACGTCAAATAAATGTGAAGGTATAGTAACAAATGCAACAGAATTTGTGTCTCTCATCATGACTCGGAGGCAGTACATAAACTTTATTAAATCTTGGCCATAATGACTTCTTTCAGATCTCTCTTCACAGTCCATTGCCATCCAGATTGGTGATCCCAGGGATTGGATGCTGATCCTTAGCATGTTCTTGTTATTCTTATTGCTACTTTTATACTCTTCCTTAGATACAACTTTTTGTATACTGCTCAGCAGTGTACTGTAGAGGCTATTTTTAAAACCTGAAAATTTAACTTATATTAGCTCAACAACATTGATTGATTGATAAAATCAAATAACCTACAGCTGGTAAGTTTTTTTTTCTATTAAATAAATAAATCATGTAAAACAAATATGGAGAAATCAGTTATCATTGATTTATCCAGTCATACATAACATACCTTTTAAGCTATTTTGATTTTTATTTGGATCAAAGCAAGTAATGTTGCATGTTTTTATAGTTTCTTCATCAATGTGCTTGCTCAAGTCAAAATGGTGTCCAAAAATGGTGTTACTGCCAAATGACGACTCGACTCGGCTTAGACCCTCATACCTCCAAGCTATCTTCATCTTGTCCACACCTTCATTTACTGAACAACCGTCATCTTCTATGGGTGTTGTGGTTGGTTGAGGCAATTCATTTATCTGAAATACAATATAAATGAATATTTTCAATTCAGTTATAATAAGTTATTGGTTTTGGTTTGTTCATTCATTTTAAAAGTGGCAAATTTCAGAATAAAATGTTAAAGTTATCTTAATAATGACAAACACTTCTTTTTAATGTTTTCCGACCTTATTATTTTGAATCAGACATAAAAATATAAGACAATAATTTTTAGATTTATGTTGTTTGTTGACCATGATGATATTTGTTAAACCTACCTTAATTCAGATTTATACTAATAATAAAAGCAACTCATATATTTACAATGCTCTTGGGGTCTTCATCTGCAGTTGCAACAAATAGGTCATGCTTACAAACAATGCCTTCAGCCAGAAAATATTTAGTAAGCACTCTGCTGTAGTTGCCCAGTACATCTTCCTCTGAAACAAAACTATGTTTTGCAATAAGCTGCCTTGACATCTGCTATGTATTGTTTACAATGGGTGCTAATTAAACAGGCTTCTTTTTAATAGCATTATTTGCCTCTTAAAATCTACATTGCCATCTAAATTACTAAGTCAGCCACAACTAACGAGCAACTAAATAATACTATCTTAGCCACTAGTTTTTTATTAGAAAGCCACTTTAAATACAACTCAGCATGGTGGTTATTTTTTAGCATCTAAATTAATAACATGCATTCAAGCAGTAAAATTCTAAAATATTAATATACGGCATCAAAAAAGATATTAATTGGCTTCTATTTTTTTTTACTTAGCACTGTAAAATATAACTCATCCCCCATTATTTAATCGGCAAAATATAGCTAAAATTGTCAGTAAATAGTAAATTCTTATAATAATAAAAGTAAATTAAGAGCCGTGTGGTTCTTTTTATATCTATGTTTGACGGTAAATGAGCCATCTGATGGAAAGTAGTCACCGTCGCCGGATATCTGTAAGACCAGAGGAGGTGCTGATGCGTTGCCGACTCTTAAGATACCTGTAAACACGCCTTTTGAAGGACCCTAAGTCATAGTATGCTAGGAAAACCTCGGGAAGGAGCCCATTCCACAGTCCTGTTTTACGCGTCATCATCATCATCGTATAGATGGTAGAACACACACAGAGAGCCAACGTCTCTCCAGTGACTGAGGGTGTCTTAATCGTCTCTGACTGTGGGAACATCGATAAACGACGAACGTCGGCGTGAACGAAGTCAAGACCAGACCAGATTTATGTTTTTTGAAAAATCTAAGTATTTGTGTACAGTAATTTCGGCTATTTTTGTCTCCCCATGGCGAGATGTTGTAAAATTTTGATGCTACCACTTTCCTCTCCCCTAAACCTCACGTGAGATTTTTTGTTCCAAATTTTGTTGGAAATTCACTTTTTTTTAGGTACGCAATAATAAATAGGTATCAAATACAAAAATGTATATTTTTTATGATACAGACTACGAATATTGAGGTGAAAATTTGAAAAGAAAAGGGATTTGCCTAGACTCTTCTTCTTCCCAGCACCTGAGATTGGGTGAGATTCACCACGAATCCAACCCAAACACCCGACACGAAATTTTCCAGTGGCTATTTTAATGATAAAAGAATTTGTAGTTTATTTTACAGGCTGAGTTATAATATATGATGTTGTCTATGGAGGCTTGAATCATATTTTTTTGAGGACCTTGTGTTGAAACGTAAAATGGTGACCAGATGTAAAATGCGTGGCCGAGTTAGTAAATTAGGTGGCATTATATAAATATGAAGGACAATAATAATTGATGGTCTTTGCTTGATGCTTTAGAATATTTAGTTGGCTTTATAAAAAAGACAAATTAGTTTATTAGAGGCTAGGTCATTTTTCCCGTTGCTTAATTATAAAATTAGAAGCTTGATAACGTTGCCAATAAATAATTTTGTGGCTCGACTTATAATTTCCCGTTTACAATTAGCTAAGCTTGTAACTAGGAACTCCCAATAATTTTTATTTTTAATGTAATGTGTAATGATAACAAATGATGAATATTAGTTTAATTAAAAAATTCAATAAGTTAATTAAATATTCAAAGATTTATAACGAAAATAGGCCCTCTCAGGCACTTTAACATATCAGTTAATATTTTAAATAATACAAATTTACTTGTTAAAATTATGAATTATTAATTCATAATAACCTACCATTGCCGAGAAGAAACAAGGGAAGACACTTGTTTCGTCAGTATTGGTTGCCTACTCATCTGAAGGGCATTGTAATATTATCCTGCTAAGGATACAGCATGCTACTTTTGAGCATGCTGCCAATTTGCCCCGCACATGACCTGCGCACATATGCTCAAAACAAGCCATGCTAGTTCACGGTAGCATACCCAAAAATCAACCTGCGATAGATTTTGGAACATGCTACTAAGTAGCATGTGTATCCATACTTTTATTTCTGTTTTTACCTATATTTTTTTTTATTTGTCATTTTTTTTACAGTATCTATTTATGATAATAATATACATATACAATAAATACACTTTCAATGTGCTTAATTTTGAGATCGTGATCGAGTGTGCGAAAACAATAGATAACATAAAAGAGAGAGAAATTTGATAAGGTTATAATGTAGATATTTTTCTTACCAACAGCAAATATACCAGTTGCTGGTAATCCTCCACCTGTAATGTGTAAGATATGGATAAATTAAGCGTTTTATCGAAATGTGTTTAAATAACAATTACTAATAACTGTGAGGTATTCACCTATAACATGATCTAAAGATGGTATTCCTGATGAACAGAAGGGTAAATTATTCTTTAATTTTGTACCAACTATGCTACTTTGAGAAACAGTATTTTTGTGAAAACTCATGATTTTCCATTAATTAAGTATAATATAAGTTAATTCATGCAGTACACAATTATTTACAATTAAATAAAGTACGTAATTTGCGCCACCAAAAGCACCAAAACAACATTGAGTTGGAAATCTGTCATGTCAATGTCAGGCGAGATGTCAAGGTTTTTGCCAAGTTTTTGCTGCTAAATTCACGTTATGACGCTGTCTTGTAGTGATATGATGCCGGCCTATTTACTAACTCGGATGACAGGTGTCGATGCCTATCAATCTAGGATTTGCATTTACAATGCGGTTTTTGTATTTCAAATAAAAAGTTCGAGCAAGCATAACCCGCATTGTAATTGTAAATTCTAGATTGATAGGCATCGACACCTGTCATCCGAGTTAGTAAATAGGGGGGATGGATGTGCGCACAGTGTAGTGATGTACTTTGCTTTTTCCTGATTGCCCCTCAGTTTAGTATGGTATTATTGACATAGATCTATCCACGACCCTAAAAAAAGAAAAAAACTGTCAGACCTAATATTCGCACAGATTATAAAATTAAACACGTCCTTTTGAATAGAATTTCTATCACAAAGTTTGTGATTTCGTGTTTGTTCCTCGCACATGTTTATATTTTACAATATCTTCAGCTCTTTGTGACGATCTCTGAACTTTAATCATAACAATATGCAGGGACCTGCAGTTTTTATGGATATATCACTTGAGGATCAAGTAAGTTAACTGCAATACACATAACCTATAAACTAGTGATTTGTTTCCCTTCTTACGCTAAATACTACGTTATTCACCTATATTCATGCTTTTTATGATTGGTTATTATATTTCTTTAAAATTTAAACCATAGGCCCTAGAATTGCGAAGATATTTCAAGAGCTTGGGCGCTGAAATATCAGAAGAGAAATCACCCAAAGGTATTGAAGATGATTTACACAAGATAGTTGGCGTTTGTGATGTATGCTTCAAGGAACCTAGTGAGTCAGACATCGAAGCTATATTGAATAGCATTGTCTCTATTATGGTATCGGTAAGTAACAATATACACATTAAAATATTTATTGTTCTGAATCCATTGGGCTTATAGGAAAAGTTGCTTATATCTATGGACTGAAGTGACCCTGAAAGGGGTGCTTTCAGGGTTCAAAACAACCAATACTTCAATGTGTCTGTAATCTGTGTTACTATATTTAACACAGATTTGCTGAATATTGATATCAGAAGGCATGAATTATATGTGTTTGTGATTATATTAGAATATAGTTGATCACAGCAACAATAACAAAATTTACAGATACCATTGGAAAGAGGAGAAAATCTGATTTTAGCATTCAGTCAGCGACTCACAAAAGCACCTGGACCTAAGTTAGGAGTAGTGGCGTTGCAGTCGTAAGTAGAATTTTTATATGTATTAAGGGTTCATCTATGAATTACGTCACACATAAGGGGACGGGGAGTGGTACAATGAAGTGTGACAATAAGGCGGAGATGTCATAAGCTTTGTGATATTACTTGTACAAAGCCGATCACCAGTGCCTTCCTTAGCTTAAAAATCAATGCTCATTTGATTACAACTACTACTAGATCTCCCACATCATCATGATTCATTTATTTGAAAACCAAAATAAAACTAAATGTAAAAATATAATGTGAAATCTATATTTTCTTTGTCTTGAACTTTAATTGATTATTTAAAATATATTATATTCTTTTTAAACAATAAATCACTGTTTTTAATTAATATCATTCACAGTTCAGTACCTGATGAGTTCTGACCTATAAGATTTGTTTGATTAAAGTTGTAATAACATCTCTCATATCATTGAAGATCATCATATTCTAAACATGTTTGCATTATGTAATCCTCACTCGAAAGCTAGTAATATAACTTTTTCTTATATTGCAGTCTTTGGCGACTATATAACAACTTAGAACCCAACTCGCCCCTGAGATATCATGTTTACTACCACGTGATAGAACTTGCTGCACGAGTGGGCTCTGTGCGGGAAGTATTCTCTGGAGTGGAGCAACTCAGGAAAGAGTTTGCCACTTGCCCACCCTCCAATGAACAAATGCAGAAACTCTACAGATTGCTGCATCAAGTATTAAAAGATCAGAACAGGTAAAGTAGCTGTACATATATGCCAAGCCAAGTTAAGAAACTTTAATGTGTTTAATTTTAGGTTACCTACTGAAAATTCAAATACAGTCTAGCTTGTTGTTAAAAATTATATCTACTAGGATGAAAAACTAGTCACCACACAGTCCAATAAGAGTAAAGTTTGAAATTCCATTATATCTTTTAAATTAAACCAATTGGTTGGCATCCTATCAGAATAAGAAAAAGTCTACCAAATCTAATTTTATTCTGTTAAATCAGTAAAACTTAAACTTCAAATTTCTTAATAATTTCAGTGAACTGGCTGCCAAAGTGATGATTGAACTGCTGGGTACTTACACTGATGAGAATGCATCCTATGCTAGAGAAGATGCGATCAAGTGCATTGTCACTGCCTTAGCGGACCCCAACACTTTCCTATTGGACCCACTACTGGCCCTCAAACCCGTCAGATTCCTTGAGGGAGAACTGATCCATGACCTGCTCAACATCTTTGTGTCTGAGAAGTTATCCAGTTACCAGGCTTTCTATACCAACCACAAAGAGTTTGTACATTCACAAGGTAACTATAATTTCTTATTTGATTTACAAATTTAGTATGAAATGTAAACAAAAGTTATTACTTGGCAGATCTTTCTGTCTGTCAAAGTAAGCTCAATCAGCTTGAAATTGAATTAATAATTAGCTTAGTACATTATATCACGTGCCAACATCTTAAAGTTGTCCCTTAAAACATCTGAACATCTTAATGAGGTGAACAATAAAGGGCTTGCCATGGATCCCTACTGGTTCAAAAGGAGAAGAATAAACTTTCAAGTAATAATTTTGTTTCACATTCTGTACATAATTCAGGTGAAGCTCTATTGTATTAGCTATGTTTAACATCACATATAAATAATGATATCCAAATGAGAAGTTGTAAATTGTTTACAGATTGAAGTTGTTCAATACTAAAAAGTGTAAGTTTTGTTCAAAATGCCCATCAAAATCTTTCAAGTATTTCTTCCTAATGAAAATCAAAATAGATTTTCAGTAAGTAAGTGAACCGCATTAACAAAAGAGAAAAGCTTTGTAGGGGCGCCTACAAAGCTTGCCTCTCTTTTTTTTATATTTCTGATTGGTAGGAGCTGACACAAGATTGTATGTACATAATTATTTTTCATTTTATTTCAGGTCTTAATCATGAGCAGAACATCAAAAAAATGAGAATATTATCCTTCATGCAGATGGCAGAGTCCAATCCCGAAATCACTTTTGATGAGATGATTTCTGAACTACAAATTGAAGAGAAAGATGTTGAAGCTTTTATTATTGAAGGTAAATTATATGTAGAAAACTATGATCTATGCTTTCATCTGGGTGTTTACTGGTTGCATCCTCAGGTGTGTCATGTTAGTATAGATAAACATCCAAGACCCAGGTCAATCTGAAAAATATCATTTTCATCTTGACCTGACCGAGGATCGAACCCGGGACCATGCGTGTTGCTGGCGTATTGACCGCTGCGACACGGAGCTCGTCTCGAATAAGAGCGCACCGCGGACTTTTGTCCGCTCTTGTCCTTCGTCTGCTTTGCGCTTAATGGTGCTCCCACACAGCAGTTATATAACAATGTGTAACAACGATAACATTCTATAACACCATACAATATCAAGAATGTTATTGTGTTACACATTGTTATATAACTGATGTGTGGGAGAACCATTAAAAGTTATATTATGTTTCTCGTTGCAGTCCTAAAGACGCGCCTGGTGCGCGCACGCATGGACCAGGCGCAGCGCACGGTGCGCGTGTCGAGCACGATGCACCGCACGTTCGGGCGCGCGCAGTGGCAGCATTTGCGCGGCGTACTGCTGGCGTGGCGCGCCAACGTGCACCAGGCGCACGAGGCCATGAAGTCCGTGGCGGCCGCGCAGATCGAGTACGCCACGCAGCAACAGAAGGCGTAGGCCTGCGGCGCGATCGGCCACTGCGATTATCATGCATGTACAGCTATATCAGGGGTCATTCAAGTATTACGTAAGCAGAAAAATAGCTATTCTGAACCCCGCCCCTCTTGTCAGCAAAAGTCAGAAAAGTTCTTACCCCCTCCCCCTAAGCTTACGTAAACATTGGTAACTCACAAAATATGCTGGTGTATGTTGCTTATGTCCACCACGTCAACCCCCCCATCCCCCATGTCATATAAAATAAGCCATGCCTAGACCCCCTACCCCCGTTCACTGCTTACGTAATATTTGAATGTCCCCTCAGACGGCAGTTATCGACGTAGTAAGATATATTGACCGTTGGCACCTCACTATTTGTGATGCCACCTCGCTCATGACGGCACCGATGCGGCGCTACAATACAAATGTACGCGATTGCCTTACTTTGTTATAGTTGGTATACTTCGAAATGTCCTATTATTCAAAATCAATTAAGTCGTTCATGTGGTAATATCACTTTAAAGTCCTTTACTGTACTTTATTAATTTATGGATTTCGGCAAATTTTTCCGTGAAGATACAATATGTGTCGTCAGATAGAACCGTGCAGTCAGATAATTGCAGTTGCTCATTGTGATTTTTAACTTAAATATAATAAATGTATGTATTACGAAATTTTGTTTTATTTTCATAGTTTTATGCTCTTATGGTAGTACATAGAGGGTCGTGCTTCTGCAGTGGAGACTGAGAAGGACCTGATGATGATGATGATGCTCTTATAAAGAATGTCATACGATAGAATTAATATCTACAATGAAACAAAATAAGAGAGATAAAATTATACGCATTTTAAAGCTCAGTATAATCTTCTATCGTTTATTTTATTACAACTTTCTTTGGCCCAGAAACCAAAACTACCCCAAATTGTGCCAAATTTGGGAAAAAGATGACAATGTTTGATAAGCTGACTCAATAACTAAGTTACAGAGAGCAAATTATAATCAAACCATGGAAATATATGTACAATCAAACAAATAAAAAATAAAATTTCATGTCTGCGTGTAGGCTATTCTTAGAGGTCTCTACAATACATATATTGCCCTGTGTTCATCACTGACAATCGTAGCTGACATTTTTCGTACTTTTTGTACTCCGCGCAGTATTTTTTTTTAGCCTTCATTGCGTAGTCACAGTCACTATCTTGAGTTATAATTCTGTGGTCACTATAAGGATTTGACGTATATATGTCGTAAAGAAAGGACTTGCTTATGACTTATGACACAAAGCGAATACAAATACTGTACGTAAGAGTATAACATGTAATCATATCTTCAAATCTGTTCTGAAAACGTTGGGTTCCGGTATTTCGAGTGTGAAAAGAAATCTACTTTGATTAACATTAGTTGTAAATAAGTATTGAGCAGAGAAGACAATGCATTCCCGGCATCGAGACGAAAACCTTATCGTCCACAACACATGTGTCCGGAATCTATTGTACATGTTCTGTACGTTCGTGTGCGTGTCGCTCAGTCTGCTCCTAGGGCTCCAAATGTATGCGAGTTTTTTGGGACCCTCACAAGCAGCGCTAGATGGAGATTTATCTGATATTGGCAATGTGGTCTTGCAGCTTACTCATGGATTGACAGAGGTACCTATTCGGTTAGCAATCTATCTTCTGTGTGTGACATACTTAGCAACTGGGTATAGTTAGTTACTATCCATAGTACTTTGAAAGATTCGTGATGAATTTGCTAACATTTTTCATCTAAAGAGCCAATGCTGATAAAACAACGTTATCGTCCATCCGAGCGTGTTCCCGATTGCAACCTCAGCTGAGGTCAAAGACAATATAATATACCGAGACTGTCATTTTTCATATGTCGAAGCGTAGCCCAGTTTTGCCCCTGAATGGTAAAATATTCGTAGATGGCGCTTCTCATCGAGGATATTATAGGTTGTCAATTTGTCACCGCTAGAGGCGCTGCCATTGACCGCGGTTTCGTGCCCGGCTGTTGGCAAGCTGTTGGAGGCAAGAATAGAAAGATGGCGCTATGCAAAATTTTACCCAAAAACATTAAAAACCTTGGCCAAAGACAATATAATATAACATTGTCTTTGACCTTGACTCAGTAGATCATCGGCATAAATCTATATGTATTTCATCAATTAGCTATTATTCAACGTCTGCGCCTATGCCAAAAATGAGTGATTAAGAACGTTTGGTTATCAGTATAATTTTAATCCATCATGTACCTATTGCATAGACTTCAATGTTTCCCAATGACTGATACACACTTAACTCTCTATTTCAAAACTACTGAACCGATTTTGAGGAAACTTGCAACAACCCTAAGTTGGATTATAGGTAGGTTCTATCTAACATAGTCCAACAAAAAAAGATTTTTAACAATCTGACTTATAGTCATTATTCTAACTAGGTATATATAATATACTAGCTGTTACCCGCGGCTTCGCCCGCGTCATATATAGCCTATGTCCTTCTCAGTACCTTAACCTATGTATATGCAAAATTTATGAATACGGCGTGAAAGCGTAACAAACAAACAAACTCTTTCGCATTTATAATATTAGTTAGAATTTGGATGTAATTCTGACAATATTACATTACATTCCTAAATATGGGTCAAATTGATAAACTATCCTATTCCAAACCAAACTCGACTCGCTTAGCTGACAACCCCGGGCGGCCCCAGCCGGCGGCGCCCGCCAGTGCAGTGTCCTTGACCTTTAAGTTGACTTTGCACTGGCAGTCGAGTTCGAGACGAGTCGGGAACTCGGCACGAGCGGGAGTGGGAAACACTTGTAGGTACCTACGCCTAATCCGTAGTCAACCGTAGCGTAGGCAGTTATTATCACATCGGTTTTTTTATTACAGGGTCATCTCATACCTACATGTAGGTAGGTATGTTGTCTAACAAAACAAGTAGGTACCTCAAGCAATTAGGGTAGCCAATATTTTTTTTGAGAAATGGTCTTTCATATTTTTTGAATAGATAAAGTAGGTACCTACCTACCTACCTTTTTGCAAGAAAAAGTATTCGGTACATTTTTTTGCTGTTTAAGTGAATAAACTTTATTTATTGCACCAACTTAAAATTTAATAAGTACCTATGTAAGTTAAAAATAAAAACTATAACAGGCAGCTATACTAGCCTCACCAATCCGTCTAGCCAGCTTGGAGAGTGTGGGCCAAATCCACTGACTCCTGTGGCTATAAAGCTCTGTTAGTTAGGTATAGAAAGGGTTATACTTCTACAGTGGGGACTAAAAAAAACCTGATGATACTATCACATGACATGATGACACGCAGGACCACTATAACCAGCTTTACCCAAAATATATACCTATCTAGTAGTAGTTTGACTCTGTCCTGTCCTTGAAATGAATACCTACCTACAGCCGTAGCATAAACCACGCATTACGTTGACATCTAGGGCTATGCCTACGATATTTTAATTTTATCTAGGTTTATTTCTCGTTTTGTGGTTAGAATATTATTACTTATATTGCAACAAGTTACAAGCTTTTATCTTGCAATGTATGGTAAGTAGGTAGGTAGGTAGGTATCTTGATTGTTTGGATACAATCTTTAAAACTCAGGTCTTCTCTACCGATTAATTTGAAATTGCGTAGGGTTAAACCACCTTATATCGGCCATGTCAACAAAATTTCACATTCATTTGCTTCTTTTTCTCTCATTTATTAGCCTGACTTTCTAAGGGGTATTTTTAATAAACTGCTATTATTTGACTTTCTTATAATTTCATAAAGTATTTGAAATTTCAATAACATTTTTTTTATATTTACCTTTTCTTTTGTACACACCCAATTTCCCTTAGATCGGCCACTTGCGCCCAAAATACGTCCACTTATTTGCCTAGTATCGGCCTAGGCTAATATTATGTGGTATAACAAATAAAAGACGAATTAATTCTAAAAATATATACTATTATCAAATAGACGTTGAAGTAAATTTAAGAAAATCAAGATTTTAGTTTTCTTTTAGAAACTGGAATATTTCCTTTAATAAAATAGCATCAACAAGTTATTATGAAATATTACAGTCAAAGAGGGTGGGTTCGATTTCAACTAGCCAATGACAAAGTAATTACTTTGAAATTGTTCTCAGTTATCATTCACATCATTGGTGGCATCAGAGGCATTGGGGTTCAAACCACGGACACATGGCCTGTAGAGCGGTTATTATATAGGTACACGATAATTTTATTTTTTATACATCGGTCGTAGTCAGAATTGTCCTTTTCGTCCTCCCCTCGGCCAATATAAAAAATTAATTTAGGCTAATATCAGCCGCCACTTACCTAGATTAGATGGCATTTATTAATATTAATATTTGATGGCCAATTTCAAGATTTTGACTCACCTTGTATCGGCCGTCAGTATTTACAACGGCCGATATTAGACTTTTTATGAAATAATCAACCCTAAAGCTGGCCACCCTATTTTCCAATAAAATCACTATCACTATCACTATCACTATCACTACATATTATAAAACAAAGTCCTCCGCCGCGTCTGTCTGTCTATCTGTCTGTCTGTCTGTTCGCGATAAACTCAAAAACTACTCCACGGATTTCCTACGGTTTTCACCAATAGATAGAGTGATTCACGAGGAAGGTTTTAAGGTATAATACATGCCCTGGCGCAGCCGGGTAGGGCTGCTAGTATTAAATAAAACATAAAAATCAATATGCTACATTACCTAGATAAGTTAAAAACACTGAGCTCGTCAATTATGAGTATTTTGACTACAAAATGGCGCAAATTTCGACAAATTTACTACTGAACTTTCAAATAAACTATGATCGCCGCCCTGTTTCATTCATTTAAATAAACAACAACAAAAAAAGGTTCATTTTAGAGCAAAATTTGTGCAAGGAGATCGAATATTTCAAATTTTTGATCAATCTCGTAGGAAAGGCCGATACCAGGACGTGGCCGATACAAGGAGGTTTTACCCTAGTCTGTATTTTACCATATTATTATTCTACGAGCAACCTACAAGTACTTACTACTGTATAATTGTATTATTACCTAGGTTGTGTACCTTCAAAAACCACACGATCTGCCTACACTACAACATCATTACACGTTTGTTCGTCATTGCGGCGAATTGTACCGAGCTCCAACGCGCGTAGGTATGGGTCGCGTTTCAGCCGTTTGTATGATTTAGGCATTTAGGGTATGATTGGTCAAGCTTGAATTTTGTTTTGATTCGTCAAGCGAATTTTTGATCACCAATTTTTGTATAAGTTCGTCAAATGTTAATAAGGTTTCGTTTCGCCAAACCATGTGAAGTTTCTGATTGGTCTAGTCAAGCGGCTTGTTCACGAGTAGGTTAGGTAGGTACGCAAGTCAGGCGCACGCGGCAGAGGCAGGCGCCTGCGTTTTTGACTAAAGTCATATAAATCTTAGAGGGTGTTCACGAACAAAAAACTTGAGCGGCACGGATGCGCGCAAACACAGCGCGGCAGCCTTGCGCTAAAGTACGATGTACCCGACCTTGTGTTAGAACGAGTGCGGGAGTGATTAGGTTAGGTGATTGGGAGAATAATTTTGAATTATAAAAAAAATTATAAATGCTTCCTAATGTACTCATTTTATTATACACTAGCTGTTACCCGCGGCTTCGCTCGGGTAATATATAGCCTATGTCCTTCTCGGTACCCTAACCTATGTGTATGCAAAATTACATGATGATCGGTTCAGTAGAATCGGCATAAAAGCGTAACAAACAAACTCACTTTCGCATTTAAATAATATTAGTTGGGATTCTTAGTTATTTTCAACCGTCTTAAAAAAGAATGAAGTTCTAAATTGAACTGTAAGATTCTTTGTTTGTACTAGGTAAGTAGGTATATTATTAAATGAAATTGAAATTTAATATTTTGATGCTTTTATATTATTGTTATTTGGTAACCGACTTTAAAAAGGAAGAGGTCTTCAATTCGAGTGTATGTTTGTTACCATTTGTTTAGTTTACTACTTTTGTCTCGACGTTAGGAGTAGTTTTTGGTTGTAGAAACATGGAACTAGATGGTAGCCAATGGTAGCCTAATGAAATTCAATGGGAACTGATGTCATACGATTGTAGTCGATGGTAGCCGATTGTAGGTGCTTGATGGTATCCGATCGTGCCTATTGGTACCTGGTGGTGCCTGGTCATACCCGGTTGTTTCCGGTGGCGCCCAGTGGTAATGATAATAATGACGATGACGATGACGATGACGATGACGATGACGATGAAGATGACGACGACGACGATGACGATGACGATGACGATGACGATGACGATGACGATGACGATGACGATGACGATGACGATGACGATGACGATGACGATGACGATGACGATGACGATGACGATGACGATGACGATGACGATGACGATGACGATGACGATGACGATGACGATGACGATGACGATGACGATGACGATGACGATGACGATGACGATGACGATGACGATGACGATGACGATGACGATGACGATGACGATGACGATGACGATGACGATCACGATGACGATCACGATGATGATGACAATGACGTTTGTACCCGAATATAACCGGTTGTACCACCCACATCGATTTTTCATGCAATCATCGCATCCGCCATCTCGGTTTCCAAAAATGACGTCACGGTTGTGATCGAAGAATAATTAATAAATTCAAGGACTGTTACTGTGTTGCTAAAGATTTCAGGACAAACTATTATGTTTTAAAAGTTACAGACGAATAGATGAATAGCGGAGGGTAGGTAGTAGGGTCTCGTTATTATCTTTTGCATACGGAACCCTAAAAACCTTCTATCAGAATCATGAAATACGAAATTCTTCAAAACTTACTAAGTACCTAAAAAGCGGTGCTTTATGTATGAGGGCTTGCAAAGTTAAACCGAAAGCCACGCGGATGAAGTTGGGGGCACTGATAGATATTACATTTAAACATAAATAAAAATGTCTAACCCCAAGCCTAAAGGTGTGAAAGGTAAAGAGAAGAGAGACAAAAAAACAGAGAACGTTTCGTTTGAGGCAAAGAATATATATGTTTGAGGTTCGATTGTTTGGTAGTAAATGAAAGAAATTAATTCGATGTAGGTAACATAATAATTATGTTGTTTATTTTGGACATTCTAGGAACATAATATAAAAATGTATTTATCATATTATGAAGTTAACTTAACCAGAGCGCCATCTGACGATCATCCACCGATTTATTATGTAACCACGAATCAATACTTTGAGAGAAAACACGAACTATTCTGGAAAATGGTCAAAATAGTCGATTTGATACTACTAGAGACATCTAGCGTCACTTTTAGGAGCTAAACTTTAGCCCATTTTGGATTACGCTATGATGTATGGCGAAGGAAAGTCTTACCTATATTATATTGTCTTTGGCTGAGGTGCACAGCAGCCCGGGGGACGCTGTCGCCTAAAAATTAAGTTCATGCTGTTAAGTGATACGTGAGAACTTTCACAGTGCTTGTCGCCGACCTTCCTTCGGTATGCTTTATGCTTTTGCACGAAACGTTAGTTATCAGAGTGATTGACTCTTCGGAAACTACCTGAACATTTCAAATTCTGCTGACCGTTTCCATCGATTTAATTTCCTGGCCCGAAGCATTGCTATTCGCCTACCTACTTGGATACATTGGATATAGAATAACAACTTATTGTTCCCGGGATTTAGGAAGAATGTGTGCATATAGTTAGCATTTTAAATATTACTGCTACTTCGTCGTAGAATCAAATGAAGTACGTAAGTACCTAGATTTACGTTTTTTTGTAACTTTTGAGGTGAATCGTAAGCATGAGAGGCTGCAGCAGGAAATTCAGCGCATATCTTCAGCCCTGCCGGGGGTGGCGGCGGCTGCGGGACGCGCCAAAGATGCGCTGGAGCCGGCGATGCGCCGCAATAGCGACCACACTCTGGTAGCATATGACGCACAGGTATCACATTAATTACTGTATTACTTTTTATTGATAGTCTATTCGTGTTGTAACCCGTGGGTGTGCTAGGCAAAGGCTCGCTCTTAATTCCTTCTATACCAAGCTGCTTTATTTTACCAGCCTGCCAAAAACTTGTCCAAAACGTCCAGCCATATCGTTCTCAAATCATGTAGGTACAAACAACACCTATGTAGGTGCATAAGATATCGGGTGTCCAATTTAGAATAGGTCCTCATATGCTAAATATGCTGGTAATTACGTTGTATCCATTTGGCATAGGTACCCCTTCAAAAGTTCGTATGGAGGCATTTAATGCTGCCGAGTGCAGAGTCCAGGGGCGACATCCTCTGTTGGGGTGGTTGGGGTACATCGCAGTTTTCTTGAGAGGTAGTTACACTCTTAAATTTCTTTGTATGAAGATATAAAGACGCAGCAAGACTAAAACTGTGGCAGAGAAATCCCTACCATACCTACTGCAGCTAATTGTATCTGCCCGTGATAGCAACTTCCCCATCACAATCTGCCGAGACCCAGTGACTATCAAAGAGGTCGCTGTATAGTCGAGGATCTGGCGAGGAATGATCGCACAACTCAAAGTGCCTATTAGTGTGGTTTCTCACCCGAAAAATCTGCACTTTGGACGACCTAATTGTTGGTTGGTAACGATAGGGCTATTGAAATAGCGCTCTATTGGAGTGGAGAGCACAATTTATAATTCTGTTCCATCGACACAAAATAATAATTAATTAACACGAAATAATAATAATTAAGACTACATAAAATCCATGTTTGTGATGAAGTGGCAGATAAATCGGCACTGGGTAGGTGGAACGGAGGGTGCAGGATAATTTTGACACCCCGGACGCTCAAAATGACAAGTGGGACCACTTGTCATATTGAGCGTATACCCCAGCGCCTGGGCTATTCTTGTGCCTCCACTAAATCCTTGCACTCCTGGTAGCCGTAAGAAAGGGCTGTATTATTATTATTTACGGCGCAAACCTGGAGACCTAAATTCACATTTTGTTGTATCTAGTAAGTACTTACATAAGTATTTGGTACTTCTTTTTCTTCAGGTCTTATCATATGTCATACATACATACTATCACGTCTTTTTCCCTTCCGGGGTAGACAGAGCCCAGGTCTGTAAAACCCTAAGGCCACGTTTAGCATGTTGGTGGGCTTGTAGGTGAGAACGGAATCAAAATAGTGATGGGTTGCTAGCCGCATCGCCTATTGACATGATTCCTGACGCCCATTCCCTCGATCGGTTTTTACGATATGTGCGGGAAGAGAAGCAGCTGGTACATTCTACGTTTTTTTTATGCTTCTAGACCAGCATGGAAATTATATGTCGTTTTGGCATTTTTATTTAGAGGTTAGTAGATCCCACATCTGGAAAAAGGCCTCCCCACAGGGCCTCCCTCTCCCATGCTTTCCTAACTTGTGTTTTTATGTAACAACCTTTTATAAGAGTCGTTTCGCATTGATTTAAATTTTTATTATGATCGTCATGGCACTGACTCTAAACACCAATAACTGATTATAAATTGTAAAGAGGTATGTACTTACCTAACATCAATAATTTTGTTTATTGACCTTGCTTTCAAGTAATTAATTTTATCATTCTGTCTCTTATACAAACTGGAACTAGATATACTACTACTACTAAGTAATTTAGTTCCAGTTTCGTTCCCGTTTATTTTTGTTACAGTTAGATATACAAACTGGAACTAAAAGTATTTTAGTTCCAGTTTGTCTGTCTAAACTGGAGTTTGTACCTACCTATAAAATTGAAGTCGGTTTTTGGTTTTTCGTTTTTAAAATATTTTTATTGTGTAGATAGTTGACTACGCCCTTGAAACGGCTGGTGCCAAGATCTTAGATACCGGAGACACGGTCGAGCACGTCATATACGAGTCCCCAGTGGGCTGGGTGCTGCATTTGCTGACTTCCATGATGTGCAGCGAGTGCCTCGGCGCCAGGGCCATCATCAGGCCCGAGTCGTTGCCCGGGGAATGCTGGGCCTTCAAGGGCTCCAGAGGAGAGGTCACCATACGTCTGTTAGGCAGTGTGCGCGTGTCTGGCATCAGTATGGAACATATACCTCGTCAGATAGCACCCACGAGGTGAGTGTTCAAATTGCTCATGGTTTGTAAGTAAATCAGATCTATTTACTTAGCTACCTTCATCTATTTGTTGTACGAAGGTTCCCTTAAACCTGTTTGGAGGTATTAGATAAATACTTTTCCAATCTATGTGCACATGTGAGTTCTTCCTACGTAGGCTTTCAAAATAGGTATCTTCATAGGTACTTACTAAAAGCAAGCCTTAGAATAGTCTGTTCCCTTTCTCATCAGAGAGATATCATCTGCTCCACGGCTGTTCCAGCTTGAGGGTCTGGAATTCAGGGGAGACCCGTATCCTCACGATTTCGGCACTTTCGAATACAACAGAGAGGGCAAGCCAATTCAATATTTCGACGTGCGGAATCCTGCAGCTAAGGGTTACACCATTGTGCGGGTGCGCGTCCACTCCAACTGGGGTCACCCAGTGTATACCTGTGTGTACAGGGTGCGGGTACACGGGGAGCTGGCGATGCGACCAGCCGCCGCCGCCGTCGCCGATGACGCGGAATCACGAGTTGAAAACGAATAGGTACATAACTACGTAAGTAGGTATCTAACGTGTCGCTGGATGACTTAAATATAAAAGTCTTACGCAGATGAATGCATTGTCTAGTCTCCCTTAAGTTGTATAGTTATAAATAAGAGCTTGTATAATAAATAAATAAATCAAAGTATAAAAAGTATTTTGCTGAGTCACTATTCAAATATTTATACATCGATATAGCTAGCGTTATTCAAACTGAACCCCTTTTGCACAAATAGCCGGTAGCTTCATTTTTTTCCAAAATATCCATTACTTTGAGGCAGCCATTAATGCCAGGTGCCCGCCGGTCATTGTGCCGCACAAAACGAGAGAAAGCCAAAACCAACTGATGTTAATCTGGGTGTCCGGCAGCCGAATGCTATAAAAATGCACGCATTGTGCAGTGGACAAAGCGACAAAGCACATAAATTAACATGAGCAAAGTGATCATGAGCCCCCGCCGCGCGCGCTTTAATGGGTTGTCCGAGCCAACTCTGCCTCATTGTCATGTGATCACGCCGCCAGCATATGCCACATAAACATATTTTATCCATTCATTATTTAATAAAAAGTATGGATATCTCTAGTCTAGACTCGAGACATATAAATTTCTGCGTTATAGTTTATTCGTACTGTAGCAGGTATTGTTATGTATACCTACTAGTAATATGGACCCCTAGGCTAGGTATTCCATATGAGTATTTACCTATTTAGATACTAATGAGGTACATGTTAATAATATAAAATAATATTATTAATTATAATGAAATATTGCTAGAACATGTTTTGAAAATTACCTAGCAGAACAGTTATCAGATAATATTATTTAATCTTCCAATGTTTGTTCGTAGAGCCAGCTTTCTTTGTATATCTCTTCGAGTTGGGGTGACAACAATATGCGACTACATACCTGCCGAATTACATAGCTGACAGTTATTTGTGGTTTGTAATGTTGTATGGAATGCCAATATTTGGCTATAAATCTCTTAAGGCCTAATGGGAAAATAAAGGAAAATGGTTTGTAACGTAAATTTTGAGTAACCACAAACTCCGAGGAGATCCTTTGTATTATTATGTAAGTACCTACAAGTATGTTTGTTTGTAAGTCATAGTGTTACTTCGTTTCGAAGTAACAAAACGACTTTAACCATTGCAGCAGGTATTTAAGTAAATAAGGACTGTTTATTTCATTTAAGATAATAAACAGTTGTATGTCTACATATAGTACATGTTGTATTGTATGGTCCAAGTTAGCTTATTTAGTATAATTATATTATTTTTTTACATTATGAAGAATAAAATAGACTTTCGAGGTGAAACATTACAAGAGAACATCTTTTTTATTCTCATCTTCATCTTTCTGTATATAATTTTATATCTGAGATTATGTGTAAATAGGAAACATATTATAAAAAGTATCTACTATCTTATTGTTATATCTTATAGGTATAGCAATAAGTAGGAAGGTTCCTACTTATTGCTTTTGAGTTTATGTACGTACCTAATGTATGAATGCAAAGTTGCTTTATTTCACCATAACTTCTTAATGCCTCAACAGATTTGGCATTATCTTAAGATCCTTGCTCCCGAGTCTCCAGTAACATAGGCTACTATATTACTCGAGACTCGAGAGCTATAACTTTATTTTTTGGCAAGGCATCTGGGTTTTTATTTGAAATAAGTATTGATCATACGATGCAAACGTACTTTTTAGCTTGGTTTTCCAATTTACAGACAGTAATTTTTCACATTATGTAGACTGAAGATATTATTATTCGTGTCTATAGAAAATATTACCTATGCTGAATGGTTAAAAACATACTATTGAGCACCTGAACTTAAAGAGAAAATGCTCTTAAATATTATATTTATTTTTACTGAATAAACATATTATGTTATCATAGTATGAAGTTAAAATTGACGTCCAGACGACCGTAAAATCGTGACCGTCATTGCCTACCGACAGTATCATCATTAAGTAGGTAGCTAGAGAGTACAATTAGGTGAGTGTAGAGGCTTTTTCTGACTTATTTCAGCAAGGGTCCTTCTCTTTGACAAATAGATAGAAGTCGTAAAGGGTGAAAGCATTCCTCCATGAAAGTATCCTTTTGTGCCGGCACCGCCTACGTGTACTACTCAATATTAATGATGTGATCTTAGTTCAAACGTCTCTGGCAGTCTTTGCCCGACACGTATTAATGGCCGGCATTTGTGACCAGAGTTTGTTTGGTCGCCCTGTATTCGTAAAAACCTCGTGAATAAGTTAAGTAGGTATAAGCAGGTAGGCTTTGAGCGAAATTAAAAAAGAAATACGGAGATTTATTTATTTATTAAAATTATAGGGAGTAGGCAGACACATCCTATAAACATAAGACCTATAGACGACACGAACCTGTTAAAACTATTATTATTATTACTGAGAAGGTGGCTAGCTGCATCGCTTATGTATGAACTAATTTCCAAAATTTACGACTGGCTATCTTCAATGATCTGGGTGAGAAACGAAGCACCAACAGTTATAACTATAAGGCTATTTGTAATTTTAGGTTTATAAAGGTTTAATAGTTAATAAGTGTTATAATATCGTCAGTATTTAATTACAATATATTAAAACCTTTTTACACAGAAAATTAAAATTATATCCCACTCCTTAACGTCTCTGGCGCAAAGGTGCCTAAAATACTAGCTGCGTTACCGCGCTGGATTGCTATGGCCATCCTTTGCACCAGAAACGAGCCAGAGCGAGAGTCACCGGATTTCACCGCTATGCGTTGCCCAATCTCCCTTATTAGGCGCTTGGCGTCAGAGCCCCAGCTGCCCATTGTCTCCACAGCAATAGGCACAAAGCAATAATGTGGCTCCATTGCTGCGTACTTCAGCCGCTTCCTCTCCGCTGCATCCTCGGCAGCCGCCCCCGCAACACACGCAGTCCGATTTAAGTGGCTAGGCGCAACCGTACTGACGCAGGTAGCGTCCCAGACCACGCATTTGTAATTTATGTAATACTAGCTGTTACCCCCGGCTTCGCCCGCGTAATATATAGCCTATGTCCATCTTGGTACCCTAACCTATGTGTATGCAAAATTTCACGATGATCGGTTCAGTAGATACGGCGTGAAAGCGTAACAAACAAACAAACTCACTTTCGCATTTATAATATTAGTTGGGATAGTTGGGACTAGCAGCTATCCCCGGCTGCGCACGGGTATGAATTATGAATATGATGAATGGTAAATGAAAATCCGTGCAGGTTTTTGAGTCTATCGCGAACAGGCAGACAGAAACGCGGATGACTTTGTGTTATAATATGTAGTGATATTACAATCAAAAGACATCAACGAGCTCAAGGATGAAGTCCAGTTTAGAAAATAAATTAAAGATTACGGACGAAATCGAAGTATGTTAAAATATATACAATACATACGCATATATTGTTACGTCGTTTTCCCTTGCAGGGTAGACAGTACCCAGGTCTCAAAGACCTTAAGGCCACGTTTAGAAGTATGTTGGTAGGAGTGATGGGTTGCCTTACTCAGATTTTCGCCCATTCCCTCGATCGGTTTTCACGATCTACGCGAAAAGAGAAACAACTGATATATTAAAAAATAAAGTTTACAATTATTTTTTAAATTGACTGTTACGAGTGAGCACCATTTTAGATTTGTACCTACCTATATGAATTTTCTAGACATCGGGCTCGCCCATGTAGGGTTTTAAGGTATCTACTTAATATACTGATTACCTAGTATTTAATTACATTAGTAGCTAAAATAGCTACTAATGTAATTTTTCGTCAGCAAACGTTACTATGCTTTTGTATGAATAAAAAGTCATTATATGCGGTTCGTGAAAATGTGCTATATTTCAAAAACTGCTGACTAAATCTCCCGCAAACAAATTTTCGTTGAAAGTGTTTATTGTATTATTTTTTATATTTTTTTCCAAGTTAGGCCACACATTTTACCTCAAACAATTAACTTTGAGGGAAAAATTGTTTGAGGAACCTCAATGTCCTTTTGAAAGACCTATTTATGGACACCCCGCACTTTATTTCGATGATTTTATCTTTATTTTCGGTTCCGTGTATGAGGAACCCACATTATTTTTTTTATTTTTGTAGTAAGATCCTATGGCGGTTCACAGAAAAAATCTACCTACTAAGTTTCAACACATATAGTAGTCAAAATAAAGTGGCTGTGACGGCATACGGACAGTCAGACAGACAGACATGACGAATTTATAAGGGTTCCATTTTTGGCAATTCGGCTACAGAACACTAAAAACATATTTAAGATCTGTAGAAAATACACTTGAATAAAAAAATAAAATGACGATTTTATAAGATTTAAATAATAATAAATAAAATATTCATTTATTTCTCTTCACAACTGAGTAACCTTGGTAACAAACAGAAAGTTCAAAACTGCCATATTAATTGCAGTGTAAATAACACAGATTGTGAGAGAGTGGTGTCTGAGATAGGTTTCAGAATGAAACCTGTAATACAGATCACCACTGATAGCACAAAATGATAGGCAGACTATGTCACTCGTATGGTGCTACAATTATGAACAAAAATTACAAAACAGAGAATAATAAAGAAAGAAAAAGAAAAGAAAGATAGAAACTCAATACTAAGGCGGTGTGAGATTCAATGTGTATGTATGTGTGTGAGTGAGAGAGAAAGTGTAGTATATGTGGTAGTAATTGTGAGAGAGAGAGAGAGTGTGTAATGAATTTGAGTGGGTGTTTATTAATGAGAGTATGAGAGTTTGCCCATGGCTTTACAGCGCCCCAACGACATGGTTATTTTTTTTATTTATTTATAAAGATTCAGTTTATGAGGCAATGGTTAGAATTTTTTCTGTCTCATCGTATTTAAGTGCTGTCAAATATTCAGTCACTGTAGTTTTGCAATTAAATTTAGTCAGGGAATAGATGGAAAGTACTTTATTCAATTGGTTATAAATATAGGGTCCTAGAAAGCAATAGAATTTTTGAGCAGAACTTCTTCGCTTGTTTTTTACTAAATCAGGGTCATATCTAATTTGGGAGTGTTGTTTTAGTATTATTTGTAAAATGAAGATTTGACGCACTGTTAGTACACCCCACCTCTGATACAAATCAAAAGTAGGGAAACGATATGAAAGACCTAGTCCTACCTTAAATAGGTACTTGCCTGGTACTTGCATACATTCTATACTTTTTAGGGTTTCCTAGCCGATTAGCTAAAAAACAGAAACCTTTAGATTCGTCATATCTGTCTGTCCGTATGTCACAGCCTCACAGCCATTTTATTTCGCCACTATTGAGACTACACACTGCACAGTTGAAACGTGGGCGCCAGATGTATTCTGTTAACCGCTTTACGATATTTCTACAAATATTTAAAAATTAAAAGATTACGGGGCTCCATACCTATATGGAACTGAAACAATTCTTTTTTTTAATCAATCCTATTCATTCGTGGTGCCATAAATAGGTCTTTAAAATTGACATTGCGGTTCTTAAACCATTTTTATCTCAAAGTCAATCGTTTGAAAGGAAGGCACTTCTAAAGTGGTAAATGTCCCTTTAACTTTTGAAATAAGAGACAAAAAAATCTTAAAATAAAATATGCTGTAGACTTGGCTGTAGATCTCACTGAACACTTGCAACAAAAATTGGTTTGAACGAGATATAGCAGTCAGCAGTTTTAGAGATATGTCATTTTCATAAACCGCAAATAAATATAATTTTGTCATCTATACAAACAATATGGAAAACAAAGTACCTAAGTAATTTTTGCTGAAGAAAAATGATAGTGGTGTTCTGGTGAATCTATGCTTGCTACTACGGAACCCTTCATGGGCGAGTCCGACTCGCACTTGGCCACTTTTTCATACTTATAAATAACTAGATGACAATTGAGTAAAAAATAAAAGTTATTCGCTCTACCTTTATTTGTTATACTATCACAATGAGCCACCCGCCAAAATATTTGACAATATTAATATAATAAATATTTCTGGTCTGTCGCTCGTGAAAGGCTTGCGTCGGGAAAGGATTAGAGCAAGTTTGCTGGTTGGTGTGCCGCGAATGCCCGCGAAGCCGGCCTAGCGCTGGGAGGTGCGCGGTGCCCTGCGGAGGAGTGTGGGGCGAGTCATAGCCGGTAGCGACTGGCTCGAAGAAAATAATAAACATAAACTTAAAAATGTTACACAACACATTATTACCCTTACCTTTGGATATATTTGAAAACATTTGATTGTTAACCTCCTTTCATAACTCCATAACTCCACAAAGTTGCATATGGCTGAACGGATTCCGATCAAATATAACTAGGAATGAACAGTCGATTTTTTTAACCTTCCAAACAAAATAGGCGCAGTTAAGTATGCTTTGCGTTTTGGGTTTTCAGCGCCATCACAGACAGACATACGAACTTCTCACACCTCTTTTTTTGCATAGGTGGTTAAAAATACTTAAGCTCAGTCCACTTTCGCAACCCACGTTTATGTAATGTAGAATTCTTTTGGTTAGTTTAACTCTCTACGATACACGTATATTAATATGTACTTATAATAGACTTATAAGGTTGAGTATCTAAGAAAATAAATATTAAGTAATCAATAAATATAAGGTAATCAAAAAATTAATTAAAGTAACATATATAGGTATATTGAACCATAGTATAAGGCAATCACTATATGTTCTCTCATACTCCGGCAGATGATAGAGTCGATGTATTTACTCCACTTGCTGCTTGCCGTGAGGTTTCCGGCAGAGTAGAATAGGACCACTCTAACTAACCCGTGGATTTCGTAGAAAGCAACTTAGGAAGCACGAGCTAAACAAAGATTACAAACATCAATGATACCTCTCCCATCCGTCTGGCCAATGCGGAGATTGAAGGCGCAATTCTCTGACTGCTCTGGCTAATAAATGGCTCTGGTACTAAAGAGAGGGTTGTGCTCCTGCTGTGGAGACTAACAAAGATCTTCAAACTAGCTCCACTCCACTTCGCACTAATTTTACCCTTACTGTTCTCATCTCGCTGCAACAGTGCAGTTTGCCCTAGGGAGCTATCGCATGATGAGAAAATAGTCTTCATCAGTTTTTTTAAGTATTCTAGCTATTACCTTCTTTCTCAAAAACTTAGGTAGATTGTGCCTTTGTTACATTTGTGTTTTAACCGGAGGACTGATAAAACACGGCGCATGATATCATTAGTAGAGTTCTCTCTTGATATTTTTTTTGACTTTGGGTCTGTAAGTGATAACTGATTTGTATCAACCGAACTATCGCTACCCAAAAGTAGCCCTAGTCCAGTCAACCGAACTACTGCTAATCAACGATAACTTTAATCGTACTTACCAAATGTACCTACTCGTACATGTAAAATGTTAAACAATTCTGATACTTGCACCACAAACTATCTTACGAGCGTAGAGCGAAGGTGTCGTTAAGGGATTCGTTTTAAATAGTCTCGGAAGGTATTGTCTGGGAGACGGGCTTTGTGCGCCTCGGGCTCTCGTGCGCGCTCCGATGATTTCGCTAAATGTTCAGGAAATGCGATTTTAACAGCGAAAACATCAGAATTACAAGTCATCACGATGCACTCCATTGCCTCCGGGCAAAAGGGTGTTGTCATCCGTCACCCTTTCATCTTGCGATGTTTTATATAAACAAGCAAATAGATGTATAAAGACTTATTCTTACAAACGGTCTTTGTCATTGCTTGCTACTCACATTTTATACTGTTAAAACTTGCTACTTATCAAATGAAAATAAGAAATCGTAGTGAAACCTTTTCGGATTTTTATTTGTAGCTAGGTATTTAAAATTACATATAACGAGATTCCAAATAAATATTTATATGAAATCTACGTTACGGCTACGACCGTAGACTGTGCTACGAGGCTGCTACGACAATTTCCCACATATTATTTAGCTACTACTTTTTCGTTACTTTTATATATGAAACAGTAATTTACCAAATATTATGTCCTAGTGTCATTGCCAATTATAATAAAAGAAACAGAGGAGAGAAAATTTAATAGGACAGAAAATTAATTTGTTGTTCAAAACATCATCATTTCGAGTAGGTGACATGGTCAGTCGACCATGCACACCCTGGTGTCATAAGCACTAGTAGTCCTTTGAAATCGAACAAAGTAATGGTGATTTTGTATGTCGGTGGTATTAAGTAAATCCAAGTTTTTCCAACATTTCAACAGACTTGGAGCATTTTAATACTTCTACATATAGATTAAGTTTTTCATTAATATATTCACTAATAATATCTATCGTGATATCAAAATGAGATATGAAAAAGTAAAGGGCAAAACTATATCTAGTTCAGCTTTTCCTGCGGACGAATGTTAATGGGAAATATTGCAATTGGCCTGACTATCTGTATAAATCTAAGTGTTATACGCTTAGTTTATATAATATATTTTTAATTAATGCCTAAATATAACAAAAACAAATATTGATAAATACTTTTTCATCTTGTCTATTCGAAAAACAAAGAACGTATGCTAAAATACGTGTTATGCCCATGGGATATATTATGTTTAAATTGTGAAAAAATATTGTGTTAAAGATTCCGTGACCCTGGTTACATTATGTTTTTTAGAATTTTACTTAATTTTATCACAATCATATTTCTAAACTCAAGAAGTAGGAGTATTTTATGATCATGCTTTTTTATTCGCGTGCTGATAAAGCGAAAAGTGGGATTATTATTTAACGAAAAAATATTACTTATCTCTTCTAATATTATAAAGCTGAAGAGTTTGTTTGTTTGGTTGAACGCGCTATTCTCAGGACTACTGGACCGATTTCAAAAATTTGTTCACCGTTAAATACATAGGTAAGTACGTCATGCTTGATTGTTCCATAGGCCTTCTACATATGTACCGCGGGCAAAGCCGGGACAGGCGGCGATTAAACAATAACATTAATTTAAGTAATTATCTCAAACTAAACTATAACCCAAAAATTAATTCTCTCTTAATTAAAGTTGGTGTAAATCCTATCAATAAATAAAAAAATGTCCCACAGGTTATCGGCCTACGATAATGTCACAAATAGGCAATGCTGTCAGAAGGTCGGTAGCATTGTCGATTTGAATGGCAAGGCAATGCTTATTTTTTGAGCAAGATATTGTTACCATCACTTTGGTTATTCGACATCGTGAAATTGCGACCAGCCTTTGGCTCACAAACCATGGAACGAAATATCATCATTAGATAGCAGTCATCAAGTATGTCAGATGCCTTTAGGCAGCTTAAAAACACCTCTCAACAGCGTAGGCCAGTCAACACACCAAAAACACAAACAAACACAATCGATATGAATAAAATCATTAACACATAATAATGCGTAAAATCTACTTGACATTGACATTGTTACAAAACATGTGATTATAGACACAAATGGTACTTTGATAAATCTTACCTTTATCTACTTTCATAATTCCTTTGACTATAATTCATACTTCCATACTTATATTATAAATGCGAAAGTAACTCTGTCTGTCTTGCATTCACTCCAAAACTACTAAACCTATGTAAATGAAATTTAGTAGCCTGTAGTAGCCTGAGAATTTCAGAAAGGACATAGGCTACTTTTTCACAAGTTACTATTCCACGCGCTCAAAGTCGCGGGTACAATAAAAAACCGGCCAAGTGCGTGTCTGGCCACGCGCAGTGTAGGGTTCCGTAGTTGCGAATGACAACTTTTAGTTCACACTCGCATCTCACAGTTAAACGACCAAAAACATGTAACAATGAAAATTGCATTAAATTTTACATTTTCGAGTACATATTAGAAGTTGGTTGGTTGCCTATAACTTTTTTGTTTGTACTTAGTACTCAGCTCTGATAGTTTTCCTTTCAATTTCAGTAAATATACTACTTCTGTAATTTTTTTCACATATATAACCGTTTAGCAGATAGAGGGGGGGGGGGGGGACACTTACCTCTAACAAAAATTCGCACTTTAAAACCAAATGTTTTGGAAACGGATCCCTAAATTGAAAAGTGGTGTTCACAACCTCACAATATTTTTTCAAGACCTATTTAACAATACCCCACACGATGTGTAAATAGAGAAAAAAAATTACTCCCCCACTTTACTTGTATGGGACCTACACTAAAAAAATTTTTTTTCAACATTTTATTCTGCCACTTTTTGCCTTGATTAATATACATACCCATACCAAATTACAGCTTTCTAGTACTTATAGTCTCTGCGTAAACCCGCGGACGGACAGACAGACAGACAGATGGACAGTCAGACAGACAGACAGACATGGCGAAACTATAAGGGTTCCTAGTTTACTACGGAACCCTAAAAAAAGCCATTTGTTCCTCCAAGAATTAATCAAATTCCAAATACTTTGCTGGAAATGCAAAAGTTATGGCGAGCGTTAGTCATTATGAGTGGCGAAGGGTTCGGCAGGTACGTCCGTATGGCGCGATCAGCCCTTCATAATTTAGAAAAACAGCCATTTATTAAAGTAGAGCCCGTAGTAATTATCGGAGTCCATTCCAGCATATTCGCTACCTGCGGACAATTTGCCATTCGGCTCTTTGTCTGCCGGCGTGGCGCCCCAAAGGGTTCTAATTTTAAATGCAGCGTGTAACGATTCCACCCTTTATTCGTAAATTTCTTTTTCGCGGTGGTTAGCTCGCTGGACGCAATATGGCGCGCTTTTTGTGCGGCAAGGGTGAGCAATTAACTGCGCACAACACTGCCATTGTTCGCCATTTGCGGCTCATCAGATCCATTTTGAACTTAACTTGTCAGATTGTAGATTAAAATACATTTATATATATTAATTAGGGACTTATTCTTTCTAAAATTAGTATTTGGAAGCGTCGTCTTTTAGATTTAAAATTAAGGATGATCGGGCTCACGTAACGATCAAATCTGTCTTCTCGGGAAAAAAAAAACATTCTATAGCTAGGCACGTGTTTTTCTCTTGTACCGCGTGGTGGCATGGCACGAAAAATCATCGACTATGAATTGCTTGATTTAAGTCGTAGTAGATATAACCAATGAACAAATAAGCCAGCATACATTACATTACATCTATTCAAAACAAATATGAAGGAGACAATAATATTATCATGAGAAATTATACGAGTAAGTGGTAGCCAGTGGCCGGTGGCGAGAGGGCGAGCAAACAGTGGCGCGGCGTCCATCTCGCAGTTTGTGCGCAAACAAGGATCGAATGAATACGTACAAGCGTGTTTGCGGCCGCGGATCGCGTTACAACAACAAATATTCTTGTTTTATTTATATAGCATCGGCAATCAGGCAGTCGCCCCCATCCGGCTAATGCGATGCAGTTGCTATGGCGACGTTGCAGCCGCCCTACGCACGATACATACGAGAGACCATAAAGAACAAAAAAAGAAAACTTACTCGCTCACCCCGGTTCCTGTCGACGTGAACGTCCGAAAGTTCCCTTCTTTCAAACATAATTTATGGTCTCGGGGAAATAAACATAAAAAATAGAAAAGGAAAAACGACAGCACGCACGATAAAAAAGCTCGTCGTAAAAGTGCGGAGCGGGCAGAGCTCCCCGCGCTCTGCGCGCTCCCCCGCGGGCGGTAACCCTTCCGCTGCCCGCCTTCTCCGCCCTGCCCCCACACCAGCGCGGTAAAGGGTTAGGGCGACTACGCTAACCCTCGCCGGGCTCCTCAACGTCGCGCTATGTAAGCACTTACATACACATAAGTATAAGAAGTTTCAAAAATTCTTTCATCATGGCGTAGAATTTCTAAATAAACAGTTCATTCATTTTTATGTTTTACTATAACAATATCAGCATTATTACCGAACCTCACGGTAAACTTCTAAAGGTGACTATGACTTTCTTAAGATGATAAGATTCAATTCAGTATCTAAACATTTTTTTCAAAAACATCAAGCAAGACTCGATTGCATATGTGTGCGTAAACAAAATACAAAAAGTCTTAATCCCTAGAGAGGCATCGCAACTACCGTTGCTTGGTGTCGATGGCGGAGGTCCACGTAACGAGAGTTTGATGTAAATGCGGTCCCCGGACAGTCGTGCGGCGCGGCCGCCGGCGACCATCCGTCTCGGGCGGCCGCCGCGCCGGTCGCCGGCGCCCCTCATCCTGCCCTGCATCACCCGCTCCCTCCACGCACTAAAGAACCACATACAAATACGTAGTTAAGTTTGGTCTTTTCTCTAGAGACTGGATTTGTCGATATAAACAAAATTGTCCCGTTCGTAATCCATTTTATTTACCAACTTTGCTTGAAGTTTTGTAAATTTCCATTGGTGTATTTAGAGACCATGAGGATATTAAGGTTTCCATACCCAAAGGGTCAAAACGGGACCCTATTACTTAACCTTCACTGCCCGTCCGTTGGGCAGGGCTGTATCTTTTGAACCGCATTAGGTAGACGTAGATTGTGTGTAAATGTGAAACGCTTTACCAACAAATTATGAAAACAAAATAAATTGTAAGGGTCACCCCATACAAGAAACATGAGGTTGGCGTTATTTCTCGATGCTTCAAGGCTACTATATTGATACTCTAAGGTTACTACTAAAGCTGCTAAGTATTATTCTACTATGTGAAATACTTAGTTCCAATCTAACAGGATCCTGAGCTCCGAAACTCTTTAGCAAAGGAAAAACATGTTCAGATGGGAGAGAGAGGTTGTATGACGGAGGTCCAAGTAAAGATGTTTCACGCGTACTTTTATGCTTCATGCACTTACCGCTTCACATGACTGACAGCTCTCACGATAAATTAACATTCTATTATGATAAACTGTTTAGTTTTCCCATTTTACATCACCCAACAATTGTTGTATACATATATTTTTATAAGTTTATGTACAACAAAGACGCAATATCTCGGTAATCTTTGATGAAGATATTTATCGATATCGATACTCCAAGCGCTGCGCCGCGCCGTGCATGTCCACGCGGTCACTTGCTGGATGATTTTTTACTTTGTTTCCGCCCACTCCCGCCGCCGTGCTTTTTGGCAATCTTATTTATTGCCGATATCCAGCTGCCCGAAGGAAAACTCGCATAATGTTAATTTCCTGTGTGAGCGCTATCACACTATATTTTTTGGGGAGGCGGCGAGAGGGTCAACATTACGTATAATATCCTAAGTATATAGGTACTAATATTGATAAATATTCAGACTACCGATGGATAAATAGACTAATGTTCAATAGTTTTGTGCCTAAACGGACCTTAGTCTTAATTGTTGTAATTGGTTAAGTAAGACAGCCAATCGCATGAAAAACGAGTAGAAAACAGCTCTGCAGCGTCCTTGCCCGCAACCTACGGCCTACCTTGTAGCAGGCCCTAATTAGGTCCAAAAAATTGGACCTAATTAGGGCCTGCTACAACCTGTTTTCTACTCGTTTTTCATAACGTCTTAAAATATGTGACTTTATAACTTATATCTGAAAGAGTATTTTATGTAGAAATGTGTATTTTTACTATAGTATTTTTGGGACTCTTTCCATAGCAACATGTAAAAATGTACTTGCCTATTCCACATGCCTACTCTACCAAACACATTAAACATAGGTTACGACTAGTGCAGTAAATTATAGCCTGTCACCCACAGATAAATCAGCTTTATAAAGATGAAAGAATTTTCAAAATCGGTCCAGTAGTTTTGGAGCCTATTCAATGCATAAAACAAACAAACAATCAAATCTTTCCTCTTTATAATATTATATTACAGGTATTATGTATAGATCCTGCAATAAGTTTTACAACGTAGCCGTCGTTAAACTTTAAGTCAAATATAATTTGACATGCATGGAAAAGTTTAATTTTGTAGTTCTTCTTAATTTATTAAAAAGTTCTCAAGATAATGCAATTGAGTAAAGCTAAAACAGTTACAAACAGTGTCCGCCTCGCCGGAGCACTCGCATGTTTTTGTCGTCGAGGGCCGGTATTAATAACGTCTGTTTTTATGCGAAGGGCTCTTTTCAGGGGCACTACTTATTTAAATTCCCGTTTTTGTAGCAAATTTACATTAAATTCCACACAAGGCGAGATGTCAAGACACTGTGGGGAGAGGACGTCATGTCCCTTCTTATGTTGTAAATTGGGGGTCACACAAAAACCGTTGAGCCCTTACCGGACCCATAACGTCCAGCCGCTCGACCATGATTACGGCGAAAAAGTTCGCCTTTGCCTATTTTTTTACTTCTTTGATGTCCGCTGATCCGCTCGGCGTAAATAACAATTCGCAATTTTTTTAAGGACATCGATCGCCAGTAACCGGTGTAATGGTTTAAAATTTGTAAAAAAACGTAAAATTACGAGGGGACGATTATAAACACATGCGCCGGCGCATCAAATCTTCAGCCGGCGCGCGCTCATCGTATTGGGACACATTATGGGTTTTTTAAACCGACAGTAGCACGGTGATTTTTTAAAAATAAAATTCACTTTTTAAGCTAAATTCGTGTCCCCATAGTGGAGTTTAATTGTTGCGTGTCGGATGGGCACGAGTTTGATTTTATGTGTCGAAGGGATTTTTTATCGCGTGGTGTGTGCCATGCGCAGGCTGGGGCTGGCTGATAGCATCGTCTCCGGTGCCACTCGACACACGTCTTCACGCATAAACCCTTTGCCAGTGTTTCTTACTTTTTGTCACGTAAATTGCTGCAGGCGTGACGAACATGAAAGGGTGCTTTCAGCTATGAGGTAAACTATCATTGTACCCATTTATGTTTACATAGAAGCTTAGTGTCAGTACAGATTGGAATTTGAAGTAGTTTTGTATGCTTGTATTGTAAAGGTATCACTTTTGTTACTTTTAACTATTGAAGCTAAGTATTGTATAAGTACTTATTTCCCAAAGGTTTTCCAATGCAAGATAATTTAATGGTAAAATTGTCAAATTGTACTATACCTATATACATATCCAGATTTCTAGTATATTAGTAGTATTGGTACCTAATGTTAAAGAAAAATATTGTTTTTTTTTGTTGCTACCTATTTCAATATGACTTTGTTTATAATTATACTATCTAAAATGTTGGGTTCAGGCATCATACTTTACAATAACAATAAAGTTTCTTTGGTTTATTTATTTTCAAAGACCATTTGTATTTCGAGGCGCTTGAAGTTTATTACACAAGTTTCGCATTCACAAGTATGTGTAAGAGAAAGCACATGAGGCTACGGAGGGCGACACCGAAAGAGGTGAACAAGTCACAACTAGTTTTTATTCCCTTCGCAGGGAGGGCCGCCCTCTCTCCCGCACTCGCACACAGCCAGCCCTCCAGAGATGAAAGTTTGTGGGGTTACGAACAACACACACGCGCGTGACAACAAACCCAGTAGTTACCTAACTCTAACTTTAATTGTGTCCTTTCAATCGATACTTTGTCTGTACGCTGAGCACATCTTTCATTTATCCTCGTCTGGTATCGTACCTCAGAAATTAAATACGAAATTATATTTAAGAGTTAATTTCCCTACATATAAGTGAAATGATATAGATTATCAATGAAAATGCGTAATTCATACTTAGCCAGCTTTTTAGGCATCTATACCTAAGTACTTTTGGAAATTGAAATAGATTTTTCTTTGTGTATAGGTGCATATAGTTGGAAAATAATTATAAGTATTGTATCCCAATCCGACTAATTTTGTAAATGTGTCTTTTAATATTATAGTTTGTAGTTGTTACAAAATTTTACGTACAGCTAAACAGATGTGGATGTTTATTACCTGTAATACGTAACCTAGTTGCCAAATCATATAACAGCATGAGTGCTGTCATTACGAGTCCCCGAATAACATGACGAGGACGTCGCTGGCAGAAGGTAAGAGGAAGTAAATCATTTAGTATGTGATACTCAGTTCCCAGCCTTGTAGGTGCGCTGAGAATGTTATTTTTCGGGTTCCGTGCCTGAAGAGGTATTTATGAACCCTTAGTTAAAGGGATTACTTTATTGTCCTTCTGTAATTATAGTTTTTCTTAGAAATGCGTAGAGGTATCAAGTTGATGTTTTTATCAAAAACTTACACAGATTCGTCTCTTAAAGCTTTGAAATAAAAAATACCTTTAAATTGTAAGTCAACGTTATCAAAAGGTATGGCCGTTCATGTAGCTTAGGTACTTTGCAAATTTGTACACATTTTAAAGGGAATTAAAATCGATAGATATGGGAAAGTATGAGGCACGGGAAGAACCTCATTTTTTATATATTTCTTTACTTATACATTTAGATTTTCTTGAGATGGCCCATAAATTCGGCAGGATGTAAGGTTTCGCAAATAAAGAAAAAAAAAGTATTAGGCGTACATTTCTATTTATTGCTATCCATACAAAAATACTTTTTGTATGATTGCCTTTTGGTTTGGAGTGCAAATTTGACTTACACAATTAACGGTTATTTTTTAATCAAATCTGTTTCAGTCAGTCAGTTACTTCTTTACGAGCATCAAAATATTAACTAAGATGGCGCGCGTAACGGCACAGGGTGAAGGGCTAATAAATAAAAATAAATTCATATACCCATACAGACGAAGCTGCGCATGTAGGCGATGGTAGTCACAGGCATGTGAATGCGGCCCCATGCGTCCGGCGAACACCCTTCGCCGTCCCTTCTGCAAAAAGCGGACAATTGCATCCTGGCTCGTTGCTTTGCATAATCAATAGCACCAGCACTATTGTAACGTAGCCCCGTAGGATGTACACGGTGCATTAGACAAAAAGACATTATAAAAATGTTAGTAGTGTACTTATGTACATACTTTAGAAATAAGTAAACAGTAGATCTTAATTTGACTGCATATAATTAAAAAAACCTGTAAGCAACTGTAAATCTAGTAACTTGTTAATGAGTTCCCGTATTGCAAAACTTGTTTTTTAATACAGCGGTGTATGTACTCATTCCTACTTAGTTACTTTCATTACGTTCATTACTTGTACAGTGGTTAGAATAATTTTAACAAATTATTTTGTGAATGATTTTAATCGTTAAAGCTATTAATTGATTATACTTTATGACTTGTTTACACACATTATTTTATTATTCATCATAGGTTAATTAGATCTGCTAATTACATAAAAATATTTAAAAACGGGTTTCCAGATATGTATAACCAAGATTTTTTTTTATAATTTTATAAGTTTACATCATAGATATTTGGTAACTAGCCCGAATATAGTTACATTTGTATTATCCATACCTCTTGAATGCTTACGCAATATTGAAATGAGATGATTTCTCCGAAACACGATCGGATGTCGCGATAGGCGTCCGCCGAGAATTTTCCACGCATTACTATTCGATTAAACATGGCTTGTTTTGTTCTCCTGATTTATTTTATCGGTAAAGGTAATTTTTCATGTTATAAATTAGATACAGGAGCTGGCTAATTTTATTTAAACAATGCCTTATTAAGACCTGACACTTAGACGTTTTGTTATTTTTCATTTACATTTTTATTTATGTTAACTATTTGACTCTGTGTTGATTGAATGGCCGAACATTTGATGTAAATAAATTAATACCCATTAGAATGATTAACTCACTAAGTATGTATTATTTTAACTTTAAAAAAAAAGATATACTTACCTACCTAAATAAAATAAGATCACTGCCTAACCAGTTACCGCAGTATCAAATTTTCGACTCGTGACGGGTCTACACTTTTATTTTTCAAACAAAACGATTTCTGGTTCTCCAAAAATACGGAAATCATCGGGCGGAATATTTAGTTTTGTCATCGATTACGCAAACTGTTTCAAGGGTGCGCTGCGCTCGGTCATTGTGAAAAAATATGAGAGCATATATAAAAACAGATGCAGCTGTCGGGCGGCACACATGCGAATTGTAGCGAGACGATGTGAGACGAAACGGCGTATGTGGCATGTGTGGGTCCACAGAGCCGACGTTTTGGAGCGGGATCACCGCGTGGATAGGGTGACCCTCGCACATAGCCGCCGGAGAGGGAAGGGTTCCGAGTTCAATCCGAGTGCTGGGAAGGGTTCGCACGGTCGCCCGCCGACGCGCAAGCGCACGCGAACTTGCAAAAAACTCGAACAAAGCACACATCGCTGTTTTTGTTGTTAATACAGCAGATTGTTCGTAAATTTCCTTTCTTTCCAAAAAAATGTAATATCATCAACTCGTTCACGCCCGGGCTTTCAAAGGGAGCTTTTTGAAGAGGGAACGAAAAATTGTTAAAAACTGGTAAAAAGTGGGTCAGAAAGGGGTGCTTTAGAAACTAGTAATCACTACCTCGCGTCTATCGATTGCCGTTATTATGTGAAAAAATCCTTTTTTGAAATCGACAGTTGTGAATTAGAATCCTTTATTATAACGGATAAAATAATAAGCGAAACTATTCACAAGGAAATTATAAAAGGGTCTGATCGCTTTGAATTACCTACACGGATTTGTTCATAACTCTCATATCACAGTTTCTATAATTATTACTTTAGATTTGAAAAAAAGTGCCTAGTCTGACCTTCGTAGGTAATCTTAGTTATTGCTTAGGTACTTACGTTTTGCTCTAAGGCGGTTAATGATGGAAAGACAATTGTATGTCTATAAGTTTCTTCTTAAGGCACCTGAATAGTTGTTTCAAAATAATCAAATTACGGCCGTCGGCCTTTATTTACGCCATTTTTTAAAAATAATTTCTTGGTAATAAAAACAGTTTTTACTTTTATTTCAGTTGTAGTTTCGGTAACGTAACTTGTAGCACCTTAAATGATCACCACGACGCGAGACTACACGTCTACGTTCCGCGCGCTCTAAAAAACCTATAACATCGATAGTGATCGCTATTTTTCACTAAAATCGTATAAAAAGTGCAGGCTCAATTATTTATAAATTAGTTCCGCGGACAGCTACGCCGTTCATCCCTTTATCGCTGAACAATCGGCCACAATAAAAGGGTACGTGTGGATTGTTAGTAGGTAGTTTTTATACTTTTTTATATATTGTCACTGAACGATTTATGATCTATTCTGAAAGCAGATATAGACACACCGTTTTATGATAATGGCCCTTGAAACCGCTAATAAAAGCAATTTGATAATGATTGAATGCTGCTCTTTGATGCTCAGCTTTGATGTCAAAGAATTAGTAGGTATATCTAGTAAATTAAAAAAGTATAATAACCTGTAGTCAATTGAACATGGCACGTGTTGTACAAATATGTCCAGTTTTCTTACATACTTAAGAAATATTTCACTAACAAATCATCCTAAACTGACCAGAGCCTGTCTTTCTTCATTTGACTCTCCTTAAGTCACTCGCATATAAAATATGCGAGCCATCTGATTGTGCGTGTGCAATCAATCATCAATCATAAGTGAACATGTAATTTCATAATACCTAAGTCTAAAGTAAAAGCTATTTCCGATTTTGCTTTTTTTGTCGCATTGATTGTACGAACGACTATTAATATTTTTTGTATAGTCTCGGCGCGGCCAAGGGAACCCTTTACCTGTTGTGTGCAATTACACGATGTTTACACGCGCATTATTCTCTATAACCCTTTCTATCGCAGCCACGCATTGTGCATACGATGCACTTGCTGCACTTGTTCGACAGAATTTTGAATTCATTAGTACTGACAAAATTATGCTGTGCCCGTATCCGAATGTAGAGTCATTCATTATATATGTCACCTTACAAGTTTTTAAATTGTTTATTTAAACATGCGATACTTTAATAGTGTTTATTATTTCAAACTTATTACAGTGTGTAGCAAAATGGTGAAATAATATTTAAGGGGCATGGTCAGTCTACGGACTTAAACAATATAGGGGACATACAAGGAAATACGAAAAATAAATTTGAATTAGGTACCCATTGAAACTCCATCACCTGATTACTTTATTAAGATGAAAATTTTTCTTTCGTGTTTCAAATATTTTTCCCTGGGAAAAGTCGTTTGATAATGGACTGATTATGCCCCTTAAATATTATTTCGCCATTTCGTTACACGCTGTTTAATAAAATTACCCTGTAAGTCTAATTTTTTGTCGTTGTGGATCAAATCTACCTAAGCTTAATAAAAACAACTTCCTTATTTTTAACTAAGCTGAAATTTGTAAACTTATGTTAGTCAGATGCTATTGTATTAGCATCCTTACGGAGTCAATGAGTTGTTCTGGTGATAGAGCCAAAAGGAAGCCAGAGGAACTCGTGAATTAAACAGGATACACACACACACATACACACACTCAGTCTTTGGGTTCATTTACAGATTTTAGATTAGGGCTAATTTGATTTACCTTGGAAAGCATTTGTGATAAGCAAACAAACTTGGCGAATAATAACAACATAATAAAATCTTCCCAATATTTTTAGTTATCAAAATTTAATTGATATGTATAAAACCTACCTACTAGTAGATCATAAAAGTTTATTATCTCATTTTAAATTCCGGATCATAGAGGTACCTTAATAATTGTTTTCAATTATTTGTTACTAACTTAGATTTAAAAGTTGGGTTTTTTTATTTGTTACCTTTCTGGAACGCGGGCATCAGGTGAGGGTAGAGTTTCACTTTTCAAACTATTCTATTAACAACCCTTTTTTACCCGAGACACGCGCAGCCAAAAAGGATTATAGTGTAAGAATAGATATTAATAGCGTTTATGAATATCGTAAGGTAGGGGTGGGTTTTTTTGCTGCGCGTAAAAAATATCTGATAACTGTGACAGTTGAGGCTCCAAAACAACTTTCAGTGGACACGGCTGGCTTTTTATACCGGCACCTGTCGAATAGGGATTATTAAATTTATAAATACAATATGTTGCATTCGTTTTCAATACAAATTAAATATTCTACATATCTCCGCAACCCAAACCAGCACTGCTCTACATAACTCTACTGAGTCTATTTTTTTAAGCGTCAAAGTAACCACTTCATTAATGATATTCCGTCCAAAGGAATATTTTGCTAAGTAATGAGGTATGTTATTTTACACAATAACGATCTACGGAAAAATGTAATAGTCTATTTTTGATATTCTTTTGCTTTTATGGTTTTAATCTAACTTTTACAGAACATTCATAGTTATGCAACTTCATCCCTTTTTTAATATCTCCACTTAGATAAGAAGCTGTCAATAACAGAGGTCATCTTGATATTGATCTGTACTATGCTCGGACTGCTCCTTGATGCAAAAGTATAAATAACTTAAAGATGTACTTACTTAGTAGGTAGGTAGCTTAAGAGACATTTAAGTGTAACATTTATTAACACGCCAGTCGAGGTTTCGATTCCCGACGCGTGCTAATACTTGTACTTATTTCCACAGGTATTTGTCTGCAGTTCTGGTGCTACCCAAGAAGGCCCGTAATATTAAATTATGATACAAGTGTGCTATATTGATTATTACACCCGTGGGTCGTCTGCTACTAAGAGCCCTAGGCCGGGGTGAGGTAAATGAATCGATTTATAAATGCATTAGAGTGACATAGTTACGTAATGAAATTTTGAACTCTTTTGCTCTAAAATTTTAAAGTATATACAGTAATGTAGTGTTTTTGCCTATAAAATAGCGCGAGCCCTAACCTATGTGTATGCAAAATAGGCTTTAAGTCTGCTATTAAGTACACTTGTATGCGGAAGAAGTTAAATAAATACCTAAATAAAATCTTCCTTGGGTAGCTCTAGAAAGGCATAAAAATGTTCAAAAGAAGAAAATGTATTTGCATGTGGGAATCGAACCCAGTAACCCGTGGAGGCCATCATTGGCTTTTGGCACTTACCAATAGGTATATATTTTTTACTTAATTACAAATTCGGCAAGCCTATGGTTTTTCATTAAAAACACTACTTATCATAGATTAAGGAAAAAACATTTTAACATATTTTTATCTAGAAACCGGCAGATGGAAACACACGTTGCGTTAGAGAGGTTATCGATTACCGCATGATCCAATTAATCGATATGGAAACAATCGCCCTTAACGGCACAAATAGCTCTATCAGTATCCCTTCGAATTAGGGTTATACGATATCTAACGTTTTTTCTTAGGACACGTCTACCCCTTTTTTAATCGGATTTTGTAGGCGCGTGTGCCGCGTTTTTATGTTTCTCAATAAAAAGCTAAATCCACCTTATTGCAGCCGTTGGGGTCACTTTTTTCGGGTTTCCGTCGAACCGCGGTAGGTGAATGTTTTAATTAGATAGTTCTCTTCCTAGCCTCTAGGGTGTAATAATTGTGAATGTTCATTTATAACTTTGTTAGCATAATTTAACAGCGGCCGGTGTAGATACTATCATTGCTCGATGCATTTGTGTAGTGAGGGCTTAACATTTATTATTTTTAGAGCGATCGTTCACCGAACCTTAACTAATGATGATTAGTCAAAGTTATTGCTTTTTGAAGAATTATTTTAATGGTAGTCTTCGAAAACTTTTCACTTTACGTCAGTTTATTACAATCACATGCATACCGTTGACCACAGCGTAACGATCACTTTAGATTCCAGAAAAAACGAAAAGTATTTTAAGATACAAACCGTGACTCGCTGATCTTAGAAATTAGTCCTTAATAAAACTTATATTTTTTGTTGCATTATTTGCAGTATTTTTTTATTCACTAGGTCGCCATTACATGATCAGTGAACTCTTTTCGCGGCTTATATTACAAACAAAAAAAAAACCTACTACGTATTAGTTTATTATTATTATAATAACTCCCGAGTTAAAAAATTGAGTAATGACACTGAAATTGGAGAAATTCCTTACAAACAAAAAATGTATACCTACATTTTTCTACACATAGGTTTAGCGATAAGCTCACATATAATGGAAGCGTTTAGCATTATCAGAATGTAACGGAATTTCGTACCGTGAAATGGATCACCGGCAAGAAAATGCCATGGAATGTCATTAATATTCAAAACGTAACTAGGAGGGATTATAAAATAATAGCAGTAATTTGGGCCGGCACGCGTACCCCGCCCGCGCCGGCCGCTTCTCTCGCAGGAATTTCTTGATAAGATATGCATGGAAATATGTCTCCTTTATTACATTTTTTTCAAGTCTTTTTTTACATATACGTGTATGAGTAGGATTTAATCAAAAGTTGATTACACCATTTTTAGTCGAATACTATTATTTTTATTATAATAAAAATCTTACGCCTGCGTTATAAATTTCATGGAAAAATTTAAAGAACTATTACCGAGCCGAGCAAATTTCGGCCATATAGTTAGCTAGTCTAGAGTCTCAATAACTATGTTCCAGTCTATTAAATGTAGAACATTTTGCTCTACATGGTTGTTTTTGGGTTTCGTACCCAAAGGATAAAAACAGCGGATGGACAACGGAGGCTTACTAATAGGGGTCTATTAGTAACCCTCCGTTGTCCATCCGCTGTCACAGGGCGGTGTCTATCGAACCGGGATAGGTTAGAGACTGTGATGTCTTATCTATCGCGAACTCCAAAAAGGGTTCGGTATGAGGAATGGAAATTGTGTTAGGGCAGTTGAACATTCCATAATTAAATCAGTGCCTGGGAGACTTTCATAAGTTGGTCTGTCTGAGTATTTAGGTATGTGTGCTAGCGACTGGTAAAGTATAATTTTTATTTATTAATTTATTTAAACTTTATTGCACAACAAAAAGTACAAACAGGTGGAAAATCAGGTACAAATACTAATCAATATTAAAATATTAAATCGTTGGATGAAAGTACAATATAATAAGTATGGTAAACGATGCAGATATGTATTCTTATTCTTTACGAGTCTAACAGGCTTTATCTATTAATTTTATATTATATTATAGACTAGCTGATGCGCGCAACTTCGTTCGCGTGGACTATATGACTCCAGCGTATTAATATACCTTAATACGAACTAAACATACATAAGAAAATACTTGTAGCAGTGTTATAAAATTGTATGCATTGGCTGCTGCTAAATACTGGAGGGATAAAATATAGGATTCCTTAAGAAAAAGACTATATAGCTAGCTCCAAGTGAGCTTGCGCTACTTCACCAAACTTTCGTCGTTCGTATCGTCTTCAACCTATCGCACATCTCCAAAGGGCCTTCGGAAGGGACGGACGCCGGCTTTTGGTGTTACTTGTGTGTTCAAGGCTTGGAGAGAAAGCAAAATTCATGTTTTGCCGTATGGACTGAAAACTACGTTGCCAAAAGGGGGACCGCTTGGCGGTCACCAGTAATTAGAGCTAATCGTACTCTACGCACTCTATCCCAGAGGAGAGTGTGACTCTGTAAATTGTCGATATAAAATTTAACATGGTACTTGGTGTATCAGATGTTCTAAATCTTCGATTTTTCACTTCAATAAAAAAATACTAATCAGGCGAAACAACTTTTGCTACAGCGTCATTTTTATATTTCCTATAGTTTACCTGGACCATTATGGTTCTGCGTCAGGTGTTCCAAATCTTCAAATTAAATACCTCAGCAAAAAATGCTCATCAGGTTGAATAACTTTTGCTAAGGCGTCATCTATATATATCTTATAGTTTACCTGGACCATTATGGTTTTGCGTGAGGTGTTCCGAATCTCTGATTTTTTAAACCTCAACGAAAATGCTCATCAGGCTTAACAACTTTTGCTAAGGCTCCACTCTTATATTTCTTATATAGTTCAGCTGGATCATTATGATGCTGTATCAGGTGTTCATTTTTCAAAATCATTTATACCTCATATGTTGCCCCGGGTGAATAGCTATATAGCAAAAAAAGTTTCATCGAATCCGTCGAATATTTCCGGAAATAAACGTGATCATACATACAGACAGACAGACAGGTAAGAAATTCTAAAAAAAATTTTTTGTTTTCTATAATGCTTTTTAAGTGTCCCTCTATCCATTTCAGTCAAAAATACAAAATGTACAGACAAAATATTTTTACTGTTTAATTATATGTATAGATAGATATTAATTGAATTAGTAACACGCATTACTAATTTATATCGTGCAATATTAGAATGACTTGGTCTAGCATAGAATTTCACGTATATTAGTGGTAATACGAGGTAAGTAGCCCCATTTTTTTGTCGCAGAGTAACCCTATCATTAAATTCAATTAAAGAAGCCGTTTTTTGGAAAAAGGATGTCAAATGCCGCAATTAGGCCGGTTGTAATTACAGCTTGTTAGTTTTCCCTTCTGTGTGGGCAATTAAGGAACTCCACTGGTAGGTAATGTAAATTAACTTTAATCCTGTTTCGAAATTCGAGATTTTAAAATGTAATTACATATCACATGCATTATTATTTTTGTTACGTTTACTGTATTGTTTTGGTTTGTGCAATACCATAAAGTGTATGCTGTATTGTGTCGACTAAACTATTACTTGAAATGGTTGTGTAAAAGCTGTTACGTAAATTTGGGACGCTGATTGCGAAACTTCTGCGTATTCAAATAAATTGGCACAATAAAAAAATACAACACGACGGACAATGTACAAGCGATCAAAAGGGGAGCAATGTTTAAATGGTTACTCAGGACTACAAAGACTCGCCAATTTGACAAAAAATATGACAGAACAAAGGCGAAAAAGTCCTTGGTCCCATATTTTTTTTATAGAACTTACACATTGAAAATATGTATTTTGTTCGACATCCCACATTTTAGCAAAGCGATAGTTATAATGAATAAGGGACTGAGACGCAACAAAACCTAATGTAGTCTAATAGATTACATTGTATCAAATAATTAAATAGTAAATATATTTTGCGGAATGTAAGTTAAATTTGACTTGATCGATAAATAGACCCCAAAAGACATCAAACGGTAGCAAAAGAAACATTTTGGGTGCTTAGGGATTAGGACACAATAATAATGAAATACCTTATTGTATATTCAATTTCTCACAACAATTTGAATTTCATCAGTGATTTAGCGGGATCATTTATTACGAGGAGTATTTAATAATAAAAATACTAAGATAAAACTGCTAGTTGGTTAATTAAATATTTTATTAATTTTCCAACATCGTAAAAGTAACAATAAAATGTAGCAACCATAAATATATGCCCATCTTCTTTAGAAACTTTTAAAGATGGCCATGTCCTTATCGGGCCATGCGCAGTGTAGAGTTCAATGTTGTACGTCACGAATTTCAACTTAGGACATAAAAGTATAGCGTAGTACTTACTTAAATCTCTATGACTTAGATAGTGCTTTTTAGGGTTCCGTAGCCGAATGGCAAAAATGGAAACTTCATAGATTCGTTGGTTTTTTGTCCGTATATCACAGTCATTTTACTCCGAAACTATTGAGGCTACATAGTTGAAACTTGGTAAATACTTAGATGTTTTTACGATTTGTATAGAAAAATAAATTATTAATCAATCTATTATATATAATATAGTCAGCAGTTTTTGATATAAGTAAATTTTCATAAACCGCAAATATAACTTAGTCATTCATACAAACAAAAGTAATTTTTGATGGGTAAAAATAATACTTAATAATACTTTTGGTATTTTGGCTAATCTTAGCTTCCTACTACGTAGGTAACCTTTAAGTTTGAATCGGCCACTTTTTTTTGTTTGTCTAACAAATTCCTTTTTTTCTCCAAGTTCATTTTATAAGTTGGCTGGCTATGACACTTTGACTTATAAATCTTTTTAGCTGCCTTAGTTTTAATTTTGATTTAGTTTTGATTTTTAACTGTATTCATAAATAACCATTTAGCTGGTTATGGGGAGGAATATACCGAGAATTATTTTTAAAAGACCAAATTACTTACGACAGCCCGCAGTAATTGATTGAGAAGAAAAGAATTTTCACCACATTACATATAGAGGAAAATTTGGCTAATATTACCCAAGCCAAATTACAGAATTCTAGTACCTACTAATAGTCTCTGAGCTAAATTGCTGACGGAGAATCCGATAGACAGACAGACGGACAATACGGACATGCCAAAATTATAAAGGTTCTGTGTTTGCTGCGGAATCCTAAAAAGCAGTATCTACGCAAGTAATAAGGAAACGGCCGAGCCATAAAGTGAACAATAATAATGTGGTCGAAACTATAACATTGCTTGACGTGAAACTCTATTGGCCTTGCAACGTGGCATTGTTAGAAACAAGTAAAAATACATTGCTAAATACACGCTAAAAAATATATTGTACCGGGAACCCCGGGAGCTGACCAGACCAACCTAGTTACTGGAACAATTTAGAGTAATGTAACAGCAGTAAATTATTTTTAAAGTTGGCAAATTGTTTTTGCGTTTATTAGTTATGGAAGGTTTTTTGGCGGCTTTCTTTTTCATCTCAAATATTTATGTTTTTTTTATTGAATTAAGAGCTGAATTCTTTGCATATATTTCAAGTACCTACCGAGTACGTACTTTAATGATATTTGTAAAAAAAAACTACCACGTGATGACCACGTGGAAGCTTTTTCTGTTTGTTTTGTAGATGAAAAGCCACTAAATTTTATACAACGTTCGATAAAATTTTATAATGCTGAGATTTTGAATCATAACTTGTCATTGTATTTTTTCCTAACACAACGCTGAATACAAAACTACCTCAAAAATGAGGGCCCATTTTTGAGGTAGTTTTGTTCTTAGCGCTTACACCAAATAAATTCATATGGAAAAATAAATTAAAATAAAACATACATAGGTACACATACGTATTTTTTTTTCAAATATATCCTTTTTTTTAGTTAAAGAATTATAAGTTATACTTACTAAAAACGCTAATAATTTTTCAATACATACTTATATTTTTCTAAATTGACAAGGTTCGTTTCCCAAGCCGGGTTGGGATTTTTGAAATATTAATAAGATTACAATTTTTTTTTCTTCGTAGTCGGTGTCATGGTTTCTTTGACCATTTTCCTCTATCTTTTACATAAATAATCTGCACACTTATCTTATAATCTCTTGACATACACTGTGTGTGTGTTTGTGTTTTTTTTTAATTTGCAAAGTATTGACAAAGTTACCTTAAAGTTACTATACAAATAATTTATTGCGTATCACACACACACTTAAATTTTTATTCAACTTTCATTTTTACTTCTCTTATTTTAAATATTATTTTACTTCTAAGTTTACACATAAAAAAGTAGACAAGCGCGAAACAAACTCGTCCATGAAGGGTTTCGTCACGGAACTTTCGTGTGACAAGCTTAGATAACCCAAAATACCACATTTATTTTTGCAAGCAAAAACTAACCTTGTTTCTCATATTATTTGTAAGAATGACAAAGTCATATTACCCCTTAGTCAAATAAATTCGGAATAAAATAGCTGTGACAAACGGACAGACAGACATGACGAATCCTATTTTGGTAATAAATAGTGTTTCAGCAAAGATTTCACAAAGATTTTGATCAAGAGCCCCGGGTTTTAAGGTTTTGCTTTTTTATGTCTTGTAACACTCCACATCATCATCATCAATAGGTCTTTTTTAGTCTGCACTGCAGGACCATGACTCTATCTGACTGTCAGAGCCATATAGGTACTCAACTATAAATATTAATATACGGATAAAGTAAATGCATAGAAATTTCTTTATTTATTGCACACATAACATTAAAATCAATCAAATAAAAAACATTCATGATTACATTTCGTCAATAAATTACACCGGCAGTCTCGGTTTAGTCAAAAGTCGGATATTAAATAAATTAATACTTCCTTGAAGGCACTGGGCGAAATAAAGTATCAGCTTATTTTGTAGTCTTTATCGTCATACACAATGACATTTCAGAAGTGCGGGAGTACATGAAACTTTCAATTTTTTCATTTGTTTTTACCTACTCATTCGTTTTCTGATTTGGTTATAGTATATTTGGGCATCTTCGTATTTCTATACATTTTGCATAAACAGGAAAGATTTGATTGTTCGTGTGTTTGTAACGGATAAACTTAAAAGTAAATTAAGAACTGACTTAAAAAAATTTTTGCCTACTAAAAGCTACATTATTATTTATTAGGCAACATAGGCTATAATTTTCACGGACGAAGTCGCGGTGAAAACTTTAGTTATATATTAAGTTGTTAACACAGGAGCTTGTTATCTGAACGGAGCCCTTTAGCTGTAGGCATTCGGTGGCGGGATAGGCTGATCAATCATGGAGCCTACCCCTTCTATCCCGCCCAGTGTCGGTTGTGCGCGAAAACAAACGGTTGCCAGGCAACGGGAGGCGGGGGCGCCCACACACGGCCCCGGCATCGCATCACTGAACCTCACATATGACACAAGAGCTCTCTATGCACAAAGCGACGCTATTATTTCTTTATTCCTACTTACGCTTTATAGGTATATAATCTGTTTTTGATATCATAGAGAGCAATTCAATTTTTATGCTTTTTGAGATGCGTTTAGGCAGGTTAAAAATCGTCTACTTATCAGATAAAAAAATCAGGTATTTGAGATTTATAAATGAACAAATCACCCAGATTGAGCTAACTCCATAGTAAGTTTAAAACTAGTCTCATCATCATCAGGCCAATCTGTAAAAAATCGTTTTCCATCCTGACTTTCGGCGTGACATCCTGGTATGAGGACAACTAACTTACAAGGGTAATCTAAAAAATTTTGTTTAAAAAAAAAAATTAAGTATCTATTATGAATAGTTTCGTATACATAGTATACTTATAGATATTCGTAGATATTTTTTTTAATGATATGAGTAGTCGAAAATCAGACCTAGACTTTTAACAGTTCTAGTCATAGTCATAGGCTTGTACCCAAAGCATTCCAATAAACTGACAAAAAGATTTTTGCTTTAATTGGTAAAAAATCTGTCATTCGTATGAAAGTAGTAAGTAAAAGCTGTAAGTATTCGACCGGTATTTACACATCTGAAATGAGTTGTTGTATTTGTAGGTACATATAATTGGGATAGAAGAAAAGCGAGGTCCTGGCGGTGCGCGGTGATCCATCATCCCTCCGCTGACCGCTGCCCCCACGCTGCCCCCTCTTACTTTTCACTTTCTCTACATATTTTAAGGAGAATAAAACTTTCCCTTCGCCCCCATCGCTTTTATTTTCTCGCCGGAGCTGTAATAGAGTCGCGGCCACAGAGCACGCCGCTGAGAGTTTGCGACACTTTTCGAATATTAGTTGTCTCGTTATCGCGCATTGACGACCGCCGTCACCGACGGCCGACAGCACTAATGCAAATCTCTTTTATCTTTGAGATTTCCATTCAACTGGGACTCAACTTTTCAACGATCGGCCAAACTTTTAGGTACTTATCTCAGGCCTATCTTAATGAAATTCTTCCTACTGCAATTGTAGAGGTTGGGTTTTAATAGCATTGGCACCGAAATAGGTTTACATACACTATAATATGTATTGTAAAATTAATTTATAAGTTTCTTGAAAGATAAATTGAGTAATTCCACAACTCATCCCATATGCCTACGGCCCATTTGTGACGAATGGCAGAAAATCTAAATTTATTAAAATTTCATGTATAGAAATAATGAACATCAAATTTATCAAAATTCATAAAATAGTTTGAAGGGTGTTATCGACGGCCTTGCAGAACTAATTATTAAATGATATCGGCGTTTTCTTTCAATTGCTTTATTTCAAATGGCAACACTTGGACTCCGTAAAATTCATGAAAGAATTACCAGTTGTCCTTTATTCATAAATGATGTTTTTAAAATTTTATAAATATATGAACTTACCACAGCAAAATTTATCAATCGTAAAACAAAAATATTTGTCTTGTCTGAGTACTAAGCGTTGATAAGGTTTAAAACTCCATACAAAAAAATAATGGGACGAGTTGCAGAAAGATTTTCTGCAATTTGTCCCAAATGCGTGTGGGACGAGTCAAGGAATTACTCGACATCTCGGATAAAATTTTATCGAGAGCTATCACTTGATTACGTGGTAGATAGAATATTAAATTAGAGTATCTAAATAAAGAAATTAATTAACGAACCTGAATTATATCAAAATAACTATGTTCAGTTATAACAACAATTTCATAGTTAAGTAATGATTACCTATAAAATTAGCATAGACGGTAGCTGCACGCTTACACGTAGGAGTCTTTAAAAGTTTTATCTAAACTTTAAAAGAAATCCGGCGCAAATAAATGTGAACGTTGCATTATTATGACTGGTGAGAATAGGTTTGATCTTGAATTCGATCGCGGATAGTGTAGCAGCATCGCAGTGTCTATAATAAATGAACGGGCGCGGGGGACGCTGACCAATGGCAGCCCCTCCCTCAATCAATATGATGGACTCGGCCGCGAGGGGACGATCGCTCACTGATTTTTTCCCTCGCTGACAGGGCTTCGGAGGACGCGTTTTTGCGCCCTCCGAGCTCGGTACACGAGAAGGGAGCGAGCAATTAATAAGTCCGCTCGATGACCGCCTCGCGCCTATCCTTTCAGTGGCTGCAGTCGCCACTCGCATAGGCCGTATACTCTCGTGACAGCTCGCCCTTATGCAAAAAAGCATAGTAATTTGTGATAGATACAAATATATAAATCAATTTGAACTAAGTATACAATCTGCTGATTTTAATAAAGAACAAAATAAATATTGACCGTTCAGCTGATAAAATTTCTACGACACGTTTCAAAATGGCAATTTTCGGTCCATGGTATAGAAAGAGGCATGTTCAGTCTATGATTTTGAACAACTTCACCCAGAGCGTAAGCACTAAACACGAATATAAATATGTCCTAGAGAAACTGATCAGCTGTTTGCTTATTTTTTATGGGACTTTGAACATTATTTCGTGCTTTGAAGTAGATAAGTTTCCTGGGATAAGTGGTTAACATAATCCATCGATAATCGAGCTCTTTTAATATTGCACCTTTATGTATAAAAATACCTTGCATTAGAAATTTCGTAGTAACAACACTAATCAAACGTTGAAATGATAAGTACTATACTTATGTATTAATAGACATTTTCACATTTATTTTATGTAAGTTCATAATTATTTATTTTCGCACAGCGTAAAATATTTCTTAATATCTTAGTCCAATCTCGCTATTCATAAAAAGTAATTAAAAAGCAATTAGACTTGATTGCTTGAAATTCATACTTACTTTTAGTCAAAGTAAAGCAACTCTCGAAAACATCTCACAGTTTCAAACACCGAAATCTTAATCTAAGTTTAAAATTTCTTCGAGAATCGGCATATTTTGCACTAAGTCATTAAAGTATAAAACTTCGGTCATTTCGCTGGCGTTGCTTAAAAGCCTTTTTAGGCGGAGAAAAGTAATCTTTCATTAGGGGGGAAGGAGCTAAAACGGAAGTTCTCTTTGAAAGGAAAATTACACGTCGGATGTGCCAGCGTGGCGTTCAGGCTCAGGGAGATGGATTTTAATTACGTCAAACAAAGTTGCGAGGACGAAAGTTCGGCTGCTGCCGCTAGCCCGCCGGCGCCGGCCGCCGCCCGGCGTGAGCTCGTTACAACTCGCTAATGATCACGCACACTTGATGTTCCGATGTTTCATTTACTTACTCATGCTCGTTACCAACTTGTACATTAACGCTCTCGTGATGAAAACTCATCTCCATCAGATACAACAAACTTCAAAGTCCATTAAAGCAGACTTATCTGTTCGCAACAACTTTGCAAGTTAACGATTAAAAAACAACCATTACGTTAATTTATTTCATGCCACGCAAATTAATTTTACGCAGTATTAACTATGTGGTCTCAAAGCTTCTAACCCCTTATTTAATAAGAATATAGATTACAAAATCGGAAAATGCGTTGATGATACCTTGCCGTTGATAGTAATAGCATTTAAATAGATTCAATTATGTTATTGGCTACATATTAACATCGGTGGCCGCGGAGTGGCTCTAACCGTAAACGATGGCAAGAATGGGCTAAAAGGTGCGATAAATCGGGCGCGCCCGCGACTCGCGCTCTATGGAAATGTATTGCGCGCCCACTGGCGTTAATCAGAGCTCAGTCGCCATTAATTTGATTAGGGTTAGTGGGCGCGGGCCTATCAATCCGCCACATTACCATGTCGACTTCGCAACCAGGGCTACGCCACCAGCAACACCATAGTTCTTCTAGCTGATAACACTTTTCCTTCAGTGTTTTGATGCTTGTTAACTATGACTATGTTTCGGTATTGAAAAGTATTTTAATTTTTCGTTTTGATTAACGTTATCGATTTAATTTGATAAATAAAAATACTGTCACCTTCCCTTATTTGGAATATTGCGAATATAAAGTTCTATTAAATAAGTACCGCTCGAGTGACAGTTAATGAGTTTTCGGCAGCCCTTGTGCCTTGTAAAACATAATTTGGACCGATTCGTGCTGAGCACTTTTAGGTCAATTAGGCAGAGTCGCGCCCGCGCCACTGTCGGCCACTAATCAGTGGGCACGCCAAACTTTATGCCGTGTTAATTTGACTAATGCGTCTCGGATTACACCGTGATAAACTGCCCGACACGGGCATAAACCGGTGTATATCCATCATTCATTTATGCTTAATTTGTTTTGTTTGCGATCTACCTACGAAGTAAAGTAAGTATACATTGTTGGTACTACCTAACAGACCACAGCGACTCATTTAATTTATCAGTCAAAATACTGATACTTATACTGCTTCCTGCTTCGTACAACTTTAAGCGGCAACTTAACCCGATTAAAGATTTGTCCAAATATCATTGATGGTCACCAAAATGATTGTAGAGTTGCCATCAGAATTTGCTGAAGATAAATTGTATTTTTAGTGAGAATACTTTCAAATGAGTATCGTGTTTTGAGGCAATTAGGTCGTGCTACTTAACCAATTAGGAGTGAAACAATCGCCCTCATCGTGTCGTGACCAGCGCGTGAATACGCCCCTATCACAGAACACAAGTCGCGCTTTTTGTACACCACTCAATGATATTTTAAAAGGCTCCTCATTACCGGCTCGATTATTTACTAAAAAGGAAAACTCTGTTACAATTCGGCCGCTCATAGGGGACAATTTTAGTTTCCCATAACCACGTTATTGTTGTTTTGGGAACTGCATGACGTGTCGCTGCGACATTACTTATTCAGTATATAGTTTGACGCTATCGTTACCTCTAATTTATCAGTTTGGGGTTTGGAACAAATTAAAGTAATTTCATAAAAGTATTACCTATTAAGATAATAGCCGTTACTTCTGTTACGTTCTATTTTGAATTAATTACAGTTCTAAGTTCGCGTTACTCATCTTTCTATATACTGATGTAGGGTTAAATAGAAAAGTTGTATTTTGAAATATGTTAAAGAAGTAAAATAAAATATGATGTGATTAGTCCCTATGTGTTATGAATATGTATCTGAATTTCCAGTACAGTATTATAAACATGGCTGCTATAACTTACATTATTAACGGACATATTTTGTCAATAACTGCGGCGTAAAGCGATAATTTGTAAATGTATGTTCACAAATTGTAAGTACACTTACGCACGCAAGTTTTTTTCCCATGAATCAATAAAGGATTTGAGCTTTTATGTGAATTGAAAGTCTTCACCCCAGTGCAATAGTAACAGAAGTTCTTGATTGTTATCATATGAATACTTATGATTTATACTGTCTTTGGCATTGTTCCCATATTTAAATTTCAAATTATCCCTACTCATGAATGGTAAATAACTCTTTTGAATTACTCTATAAGAAATATAAAAAAATCCAACCAATATCATAAATGCGAAAGTGAGTTTGTTTGTTTAACTGTTACGCTCTCAAGCCCTCTCTGCTGACCCGATTATTATAAAATTTTGCATACACGTTGTCTAGTGTACGAAATAAGACATAGGCTACTTTTTATCCCGGAGAAAAGTACTATTCCCGAGGGATAGACGCTAACGCGAGCGGAGCCGCAGGACAATACTATTGAATATAAAAGAATTTTGTTAGAGAATGTACCTCATATAAAATATAGGCAGTCGTCTTCAATTGAGCTGAGAGAGGGTGATACACTTAATTCGTTTGTGAACGCGGTGTATGCGGGAGCATTTTGTCTGACCAGCAAGTATTGAAAGCCGTTGCATCCACTGCATTTACGCCGCTTCCTTCATGCGACTACAGGCAACCGGCCTGAGTGTGGGTGTGGCTGGACGTCAGCCCAAATGGTGCGCTTTGTACCAAAGGGAATTTTTACGACGTGCTGGTCTAATGGCTAACATGGATCACTTTAATTAAGTACAATATTTGTATGTATATTATGCAACCTGTTGAAAGTTAATTTCTATAAATTGAGCGGGATTAATTAGTTGTAAGACTAATGATTTACTAGAATACTTTATAATTCCTGCTACTAGAAATCCGATGGACATTAAAAAAAATAAAAAATAAATGTTTATTGGGTAATTAATTTTCATTAATCGGTAACCGAGTTAATAATTACTAATTTTTGTTATTAGTTTTTAAATTAGATAATTTAGCAAAAACATTAACTGATATGTCCAAAAAGGGCTTCGTTAACGTGGTTTTTTTCGAAAATGCTGAAAAAGTTAAAATTATAGTAGAATAAATGGCTATTTTTTTAGTTTATATTAGTGTAAAAATATAAAAAGCTTATGCGAAAAGTACTGCCTCCACGTAGTTCCTTGGAATTTATGAAACATGGTCACAATTTTCCATGACCCCATGGCAGTAATAACAGATTTTTAAAGTTGAAAAAGTAAGTGTTAACTACTTTCAGGGGTTCTAATCTATACATATAATAAAACAGTAAAAATATTTTGTCTGTACAATTAGTATTTTTGACTGAAATGGGTAGAGGGATACTTAAAAGAATAATAGAAAGCAAAAAAAAATTTGAGAATTTAATTTCTGCCTATCTGTCCGTCTGTCTGTCTGTATGTATGATCACGTTTATCTCCGGAAATATTAGACGGATTCGAATTAAACTTTTTTTGCTATATAGCTATTAAGCCTGGGCAACATATAGGGTAGAAATGATTTCGAAAAATGGAACACCTGATGCAGCATCATAATGGTCCAGCTGTACAATAAGAAATATAAAAGTGGAGCCTTAGCAAAAGTTGTTAAGCCTGATGAGCATTGAGATATAAAATATCTCAGATTTGAAACACTTCATGCAGAACCATAATGGTCCAGGTAAACTATAAGAAATTTATAAATGACGCCTCAGTAAAAGTTAAAGTTTTCCAGCGCTGTGGAGAAACACAAACAGGAGCACGATAAACGTCATCTACTCTATGGGCAAATACCTCCACCATCAAGACTCAAGAGTCGCAATAGTTTCTTGAGGCAACCTAGTACATGCATCAAAGAAGCCCCTAAGGTCAGAGTGAAACAATGGCTAAACAAATACCAGCCAATACCAAACCAGTTACCGCCTGCTGAGAAACTACCACCGGGTGGCAGCCAGCCAGTCTGGAAGTCTTTAAATAGACTGCGGGCTGGTGTTGGCAGATGCAACGAAAATAAAGTTTCTCCAGCAATACTGAATGCGACTGCGGTGCTGTCCAGTCTGGATTACCTTTTGGTGTGCCCAGAAAACCAAACTTCTTGCACTATGCAGAATCTCAATGAGGTAAACGAACCGAATCATAGTTGCAAAGCGCTGATAAAACATATTTAATATGTACAAATATTGCCATTCTACGACTCGATAGAAGAAGAAGCAAAAGTTATTCAACCTGATGAGCATTTTTTGTTGAGGTATTTAAATTGTCGATTTGAAACACCTGACGCAGAACCATAATGGTCCGGGTCAATTACAGGAAATATGAAAATTACGCTGTAGCAAAAGTTGTTCAGCCTGATTAGTATTTTTTGTTGAGATATAAAAGTCGAAGATTTAAAAAGTCCGATACAGAACCGGCAGAGTAGAATAGGACCACTCCAAGTCATTCCGTGGATGTCGTAAAAGGCGACTAAGGAAACACAAGCTAAACAAAGCTTATAAACATCAAAGAGACCTCTCCAACCCGTCTGGCCAGCGTGGAGAGTGTAGGCCAAATCCTTTGACTACTCAGGCTAGTATATGGCTCTGGTAGTACAGAGAGGGTCGTGCTCCTGCAGTGAAGACTAGAAAGACCTGATGATGATACAGAACCATGCCAAATTTTATATCGACAATTATACTAAGTCACACTCTCCACTGGGATAAGCTGCGTAGAGTACAATTAGCTCATATTTCTGGTAACTGCCCAGCGGTCCCGACTCGCAACCAGGATATACTTTTTGGCAACGTAGCTTTCAGCCCATACGGTATAACATGAGAGTTTGCTGTCTCTCCAAGCCTTGCACACACAGGCAACACGGAAAGCCGAGGTCCGTCTCTCCCGAAGGCCCTTAGGAGATGTACGGTTTATAGGTTGAGCAGCATAACAGCAGGTCCAATTCACAGCGGAACAAATGGAAATTGATTTTGATTTGGTGGTGCGAAGTGTTTTAAACAAAGGAGGGAAGCTGTTTTTCTAAGATGCTTCAGAAAGGACTGAAAAAAAAAACCTGATACAAACCATCCTCGCTGAAATCAGGCGTTAAAATAAACAAACCCAAAAGACAGTTCCAACATAATATATATTTTTTTTTTTGCAAAATACGTTCATCATCATTTCGTGTAGGTGACACGGTCAGTCTCCATGCACACCCTTGGTGTCACAGTTCTTCTGAACCGCCTCTCAGCCTCTGACGTGGTTCTTTTAACGACTACCAGATGGCAGCCGGGACCAACGGCTTAACGTGCCTCCCGAAGCGCGGAAATTTTTTTCTTATCGAACAAACAGGAGATTCATGTCTGCAATGTCCTAACAAAGCTGGAAACAACTAACAAAGTATGCTTCCCGTGGGAATCGAACCCCTGACCAAAGACAATATAATCCCTGACCAAAGACAATATAATACTAACCCTGACCCTCGGGTCAACAAGGCAAATGCCTTAACCATTGGAACACCGAGGCTGTTTAAAATACGTTGATATTTATTAACTTTCGGCTACAAGTATTTTTTTATGTAACGTCATTAGTTGGTATGAGGTATATTAATACGCCAGAGTCATAAAGACCACGTGAACGAAGTTGCGGGCATCAGCTAGTAACATATAAAAACTATAAAATATATTCTCAAGAACATGTTATCAAATAAACACTAACGTCTTCTCATTATAGATGCGCCCCGCCTCGCCTCTCATTGGCTGAGTTAACCCTTCACCGCCAAAGGGGTATTATTAGATCCCTACCAGAGCCGCGCTCGCGCCGCCTCGCTCCTCGACTTTTTTCGTTTTTTACTACAGCTGTTTATTATTTTTTGCTCCATACCATACGTTTTGATTGGAGAAAGGGTTACCGTATAAATAAATCTGACGCGTCATCAGTGACGCTACATAGGCGGTTCCCTTTCGAAAGTGAAAGGGTTGGGCTAATTGTTAGCGCTTTATATACAGGGGTCATGACTGCGGGGTTAAGTAGAAAGGGTTTATTATGTGACAGGACTATATTAGCAATATATTCATACACTCATGCGTTGGTATAACATGTACATATTGAGTTCTTCGTGAGTTTTACGGACGTATATAAAAGATAGGAGACACATTAAAATTATCCCTCGAAATAGCTGTGTGGCAGAGTAGAATAGGACCAATCCAAGTGTTCCCGTGGATGTCGTAGAAAGTGACTTAGGAAACACAAGCTAAATAAAGCTTATAAACATCAAAGACACCTCTCTATCCCGTCTGGCCATCGTGGAGAGTGAAGGCCAAAGCCTCTGACTGCTCTGGCTAATATGTAAGTACCTTTTGTAGTACAGAGAGGGTCGTGCTCCTGCGTTGGAGACGAAAAAAACATGTTGACTAAATTATTGAGCAATAATTTATGGGATTTATTTAATTTTGCGAGCTTGCACAACCTGGGTTTGTGACAGCTACGTCACCCTTAATCTGATGAGTTTTAAAATTAACTTTTGTTGCTTTAGGCGTGCAGGATGGCCGCTCGTAAAGCGCAGCACGCGTGGAGGCCGCTGACGTGCCCGCTGCGGCGCGCGGCGGATTACCACGCGACACCTTGCCCGCGCCATTCATGGCTTTAATGTTGTCAGCGGTTATAATACCACTACACGTCTACATCGCCCAGGATTAACTGGTGACGTTAACGCAATACTTAACTTGTTGTTAAAGTGTTGTAATAAAAGCTTGAGCCTCAGAAAAACATTCTACTTTTTAATTGTCACCTTGTCAGGATGGCAACGTGACGCATTTTAAATGTAGCAATGATTTAAAATTTAAAAAATAAAACAATCCAAGTGATGCCTGACATATAGTTTTACTTCCAAATAACACTTTTTGTACAAAATAAAGAACACGTCAGTTCGGGCGCCTTGGTAGAACTCGTTAATAGTTTCGCATTTGTAACTTCAAAAAGCGATAAACTAAAAAGGCGCCGCGCAGAAAATTATCTTGCCAAATATCTAAAAATTAAATTCGAACGATGTGTTTCGGAGACCCAAACAACCCTAATATTTTAAAATTCTGTCTCATACGAAGGCTGGCGTGTTTTGCGGCAGCTTAATAAATTATCTATTAGCTGAACATCACTTGACGTTTCCACAAAGGAGCAACTTTTGTGCAACCGGAGCGAGCCGAACAAAGCACGACTAGTCGTAGGTAGAACCCTTCCCCACCTGCATTCCCACGATGTAGAAAGTGCAACCACGCATCGATCGTATGCAAAAAATTGCGCAAATAAAATTTGCTGGCAAACATTGAATTTTCACCCAAAAGGGTCCGAGTATTAGTGATTTGAATAAAGAAATAGAATTGCGTGGGAACTAACCCGTGTGAACTATTACGGGTCCATAGGTAGGTACTTTCACACTTGCTTGAATAGAATAGAAAACCCGACTGCCTTTTTGACAGTTTACGTGCGCCATAGTGAGTCTTTGCTGACGTCACCTAGCCTATGTATGACACTTCGGGGAAGATTTCAGATCTAATGGCACCAGACAGTTCAATATCGGTCAAACACAATGGAACTGTCGTGTTAACATACAACCACGCGAAAAACATTGCCCTTCATTTGGTTGAGTCATTTCAGTCGGGTAAAAAAGTGCTTGATGAAATCTGACATAGATTTGACTTGATATATAAAATTATTTTTAACAAAAACAAAAACCGACTTCAACCGTATAGGTATATACATAGATAAGTATTCAAACTGGAACTAAAAAGTAGGATATAATTAAATAATTACTACAAACCAAGCGCAATAAAAATAAAATATTCATACTTTCATACCTATTTACAATTTATAATCAGTTTTTATTTGGGGTCGGTGCCAGCCAATACAAACATAATTACAAGATAATTTAGTATTTTAACGAGAAAGCTTAAAACCCCAAAAAAAATGTATATAGACATCCCATTACGTTTCCTAAACCAGTCCCTAAATATACCCCATATACTACAGTTCTTATACGTACAAAGTTGTAGACGGTTACATACACCGAGGTTTAGTCTATCCTCATAGCTATGCCGGTATGGCATACAAGTACTCATGCCAAATTAGAAGAAAATACTTGGAAACAATATTTTCTCAATCACAATGTCGAGCTCCGTGGCGCAGCGGTCAACACGCCTGCCTGCTACACGGAGGTCCCGGGTTCGATCCCCGGTCAGGTCAAGATGGAAAATGATCTTTTTCAGATTGACCTGGGTCTTGGATGTTTATCTATATATGTATTTGTTATAAAATATAGTATCGTTGAGTTAGTATCCCATAATACAAGTCTTACTAAGAACTTACTTTGGGGCTAGCTCAATCTGTGTGATTTGTCAAAAAAAAAAAAAAAAAAAAAAAAAAAAAAAAAAAAAAAAAAAAAAAAATATAGTTAGCAAAACAAGATCCATCTCTCAGATCAGTAGAGCTAATCTTACAAACGCGGGTTCCGAGAAACGGTCAGATAAGCATCGAGCCCTGATTGAATCGATGCGATCAATTGCGAAATACGAGAATTAGTGTGGATATATGGAAAGCAACGCCTCGTTGCATTTCAATGCCTTGTAACATTTATATATTTTTTTTAATTCTTTGTTCAGTTTTCAGTCCATAGGTAGTTAAAAAATTTAAAAAAAATATTTCAGACTTACGTCCATATTTTGTAACACATCCTTACATCCTATGTTAGTAAAAAAAATAAAATGCAATAGGTAATTTAATTTAGTTCAGGAAAAACCCACCTAGTCCACCCGGACCACCTGGTACTGCCACGTGCATGCATTCATATGTTTTTTTATGAAACAGGATGGTAAACTAGCAAGCGGGTCATCTGATGGTAAGTGATCTCCACCGCCCATGGATAACTGCAACACCAGGGTTATGCCCGAGAGTTGCCGGCTTTTTAGGAACACCTAGACTCGTTTTTCAAAGGTTTCAAAGTCGTATCGATGTGGGAATATCGCCACAGGAAATTGATTACACTGTTCTGTCGTTATTTCACCTATTCTACTTATTAAGTACTTAATACCCACTCATCGTATTATAGTAAGAAGAATAAATAAATTAAGAGCTGTATCTAATGTTTTTACGGTTGAGGCGGATAATTCTGGCTGCATATACCTACGTCTAATCCTGTATATCATATAAGAAAACCCCACAATGATGGGAATTCCCACAATGTCCTTGAATTGAGTTCAACAGTGGACTTCTTGCAGCTGAGATGATGATAATAAGTCTAATCCTTACTTTTATAAAAGTGGAAAGTGAGTTTGTTTGTTAAGTTACAATATGAGATTCAAATATACTTAGCATAGATTACCAAAACACGTTCTCTGGAGTACTTGCGTTCTCTGGAAGTTTCATCCTCATATCATCTAAGCCTGGTTGCCTGGTGCAATATTAATAAACGTTAACGTAATTTTAAAAAATTGTAAACCTAAATAGTATTAATCAAAATATTCTTGCTAACAAAGTAAGTTGTATTTTCGTTATCCCTTCACATGGAATTTTACATAAATTAATTCATCAATATGAAGTACTTACATACTCTTCTAGTGTTACTCTAAATACTCTTATAGTTGAATGAAATATCATCATCATCAGCCAATACTCGTCCACTGCTGGACGAAATTTATTGAATGAAATATCAATCATCATTAAATTTGCTTTTACTCATCGTATACAAATATCAATACACATATAAATATCAATACTGACATTATGCAAAAACAAAATATTTCCGATAAGTATTACATATCAAACAATCAGATCCACAGAATAAGCAACCTTACTCTATTATCTTCATCGGACCTATTCCAATTTCTATGCTCCTTTATGATGTTTACTATTACCACGAAAATTGAAGAATGAGACGATTTCTAAATCCTTAATGCAAATAATGCAGTATCGAGCCATCCATCGAAAGGGCAAATTCCCACGTGTTTGGTTGCGCTGGCAATAGGATCGCTGCGGCAATCAGTGGCACATCTGATATGCACAAAAACGCAAGGAAGGTCAGCAAACGACTCAGTGAAACTGGGCTAGTTCTCGAATTGCATCGACCCTTTCACTCTCGACGTATACCTGCGCTTTTTCTTGGTTCCCGGAATCACCGTCCGTCATGGGACGATATGGCACCCGGTACTCAAACTTCTGTGTCTGATAGTTCATTATGTTTCGTAAAGATTGATTTGGTTTCTTTAGGTTCATTTGATTTGCCTCTTTATAAATCGTGAATTGTACTTGACTGAATCAGTCAAAAGTCAAGTGGGAAGTTGAAACTTTATATTATTATGTAGGTACTATTTTCTATGATGTTATTAATAAAAGATAACAATAATAGGGGTAGTAGCCTACTTATTTCAAAATTTCAGACTTGGTCACATAACAAAAGTTGTTGATATTAAACATGAATTTAAATTATCGGTTTATAACTAAACACATTGTACACTCATCTACCCGTTACTGTCACGATTGACGACGTATATTTCTGTGCCTTTATTATATTTTATTTATAGTTTGAGAAACATTGTCTGTTGCACCAATGGGCTGCAATATTTCGCAAATTCTTCTTTTACCAAAGGACCTTAAAATAAATCAAATGTATGGGACGGTAACAAAAAGCGGGTTAATTACTCCTTGGAAGGCTTCCATGAAAGGATGGATAGTTTTAAATGTGTTACCGTTGAGTGGATCTCTTTAAGAATCTTGTGTAAAATGACACCACACATCTTAGATTTATTTTATTGGTAATCTACCAATATAGACAAGTGTTGTGCAATACACTTTTTGTTATGCAGTATGTAAATGAAATATGAGAAGTAATTAGATATTAAGACGTAATAAAATTTGGCTAGCCACAAAAACCGGCATTTAAATCTATTGGTAAGCTGTCTCTGTCAACTGTGCGTGTTTGCGGTTCCATCCTCTGCTGGAGTGCTTTGGAGCCCGGGGTCCGCTAAAGATTGCAAAGATTTTGCCTGCGTTATAAAAAATCTTTTAGCAATCCTTGTTTTGCAAATAATCTTGATAATGTTCAGTAGTTTAATCATAAATAGAAAGCTAACAATAGTATTGCGATTAAGTTTACGTTTTTAAAAAAATTGATTTATTTTAAAAGCTAGCTAAGCTTTTACATTTTTTGATGCATGTTTTTAAAAATGTCTAGAATGATTTCTATAATCTTCTTCTGTCTTTTGTATTAGTATACAACCGTTCTGAAACATAAAACTCAAAGCTGAAATATGGCATGTAGATAGTTATTATGACGTAGGCATTTGCTAAGAAAAGATGTTCCAAAATAAAGGAAAAAAAACCTCATCAGACGATGAAACAAAAGTTTGAATTTAAGGCGGGTGAAGCCGCGGGCAAAAGCTAAGGTACTATATATACCTAACTATGGTTGGTAATGTTATTTAAATTAATTGAAGTAAGAGTGTTTTGAAATAAATTACCTTATTTTTTCTCTCCTTAGGTATACTTTTTTATTTAAATTGAAATCTTCCAGTCAGGTATAAAGTTTTTGTCCGTAGTTGGCGAATGTCTCTTTGAGATAATATAACATGTGACTTACAGTGTACAAAATAAAGTCTATTTTCGTTTGATTTTAGTATAATAATAGATTGGCGATTTTGTAATGAAAATCGATATCTGGGTTTCAATCATTTATAACTCGCATGTGACGGCCAAACAAAACGCAGTGAATAGAAAGAAATAAAAAATCTTGGAATGCGAAGCGGGAAGAGTGGAAATGAAGTATTATTGCAACACTTGCACTTTCGAGGAGCGCGGATCCAATTGCAGAATGGCTCCGATTTCTGCCTTATCATAATCCTGGTTGGTTCGAATGTGGTCGCATTGAATTTTTCTCAGAAGTCCGTTTTAAAAGTAGCTATGATTTCTAGGTGTCATAAAATTTCTAGGTATAGATATCTATCACAAAGAACAATTTTAGATAAAAACGATAAATCCTTGTTTATGCTGATCTGTGAGAAAAGTGAGAGTCGAATTCGCGCACTTAGGGTTCCGAACAAAATAATATATCTACATCATAAATATAATATACCTACTTTATTCAAATTTTACAATTTTCGTTTTTTTTTCTTTAATTTAATATGTGATAGAAAAATTTCTTGACAGACAGACAGACGGACAAACGAGTTATCCTCTAACTCTGTTCCTTTTTACCATTTGAGGTATCGAAATCGTAGAATGTGCCAGTTGCTGCTTTTCCCGTGCAAACCTAAGGAGCCGGCCAGAGTCCATACTCTGGCTCCTTAGAGGTCCTTAGGCCCATTGACAATATTCCTTAGATTACACCCATGTATAATCTAAGGAATAATGTCAATGGGCGATGTGGCTAACTACCCATCACTATTTTGATTCCTTTTTCCACCTATACGCTCAAGTACATGCTAAACGTAGCGTTTGGGTCTTAAGGCCTTACTTAAGCTATGTCTACTGTACGGGATAAAGACGTGATTGTATGTAGATATGTATGTTATAATTTAACATTTAACGACTTCAACCCTTTCAACTTGTTTGAATAGGCATAAGAATAAATGGAAATAAGTGTAAACCAAACAGCATGCGTGTAAACATATTTTTGGTTTTTGTGATTTTTTTCAAAAAGCGACCAATACACAAGATTACGACGAATTGAGGAACTCCTTATTTTTTGAAGTCGGTTAAAAGACATAAAGGTCGATAAGTAATAACTAATAAATAACCATTAAAATACAATGAAGCTTATTGTAGCGTTATAGGCATTAAAAGAGTATCAAATCAACAAATTCAGTAGATTTGAATAGGCAAACATGCTAGAGATTCGTTTCCGCAAACGCTAGCCTTTTTTTTCTTCCGCTGTTCAATTTTGATCTTTCCTGTAACCAAAATAAGTGTATTGATATTTGATTTGGAGTGGATAAATGGACAATTATCAGCGTATTTACGTTTCGCGGCTGTTGTATGTGCGGCGGGCCAGGCATCAAAGGCCGCGTTTGTCGGCTCTCGAGATGCACAATAGTGAACGGGTATTTTGCAGTCGAGTGGTTTCGAGCAACGCGAGCAAGCTATCGCCTCGCTGCACCGCGGACCGCAGAAAATTACTACAACTTGTGAAAATACAAAGAAAGCTTATATTTGGATAATGTTGCCGACCAATGGGTTCGAAACGTCTTGTTTTGAATATAATGTCCGCTCGCCTGGAATGGGAGGATCGAGATAAGAGTTATAAGTATGCAAGGAAATAAATTTTACTTGTACTAAATGTGATCCGTGTGTGAGTTCGTTTTAAAAGTTCGAGACGAGCTCCGTGGCGCAGCGGTCACCACCGGCCTGTGACACGGATGGTCCCGGGTTCGATCCCCGGTCAGGTCAAAATGAAAAATTATCTTTTTCAGATTGACCTGGGTCTTGGATATTTATCTATACATGTATTTGTTATAAAATATAGTATCGTTGAGTTTGTATCCCATAACACAGAACTTACTTTGGGGCTGGCTCAATCTGTGTGATTTGTCCGTATATATTTATTATTATTTAAAAGTATGTATGTTTGTAACTTATAAACGTAAAAACTACTAGATGGATTTCGATGAAACTTTATAAAAAGGTAGTTATATTTAGAAATATACATCAATATACTTTCGGTATATAGATGATTCTGAACAACCTGGCAATATTTTTTGGATATTATATATTTCCTGGAATCAGAATTTCTCATAAACCATACATAGGTACGCAAGAAAAAGAAAAAAAAAATATTTTGTCATCCCATAAAAATCTGTCCAGCTAGTGGTAAATTTGTATGAAATTGTATGGAATAAATAAATAAAATATATAGGGACATATCACCTAAGCATATCACACACATTGAGCTAGCCCCACAGTAAGTTGTGTACTTGTGCCGTGGGATACTAGTAACTCAACGATACTATATTTTAAAATATATACTTATATAAGTAGATAAACATCCAAGACCCAATATGGAATATCCAATATTGCAAGGATGCAGATTTAGACGGTAGTGCCTTTACCCAGGATATTTGGATAAAGTAGGCTGTCGATGATGATGATAAAATTTGCACCTCAGTTTGCCTCAGTATAAAACTTATGCATACTCTAAGATCTGAACTCATGAAATAACAATAAAATTGCCACCGCGAGCCGTCGCGTCTGGCGCAGGCCGCCGAGGCTTGCACCGCACGCGAAGACTTTCGCTTGCATGCACTTGAGAAGCGCACACGTGCAGATTATGCCTTTCAAAGGATTTTTTACAAGTAAAACATATGCCGCTTTTTGCTTAACCCACTTTCGGCTCGATTATAACCTTCTTACCTACATTTGCTCCGCTCTTTGTGTAAATGAAACCGCCGGAATGGTTTACGTGTATATGTTACTTGTATTTGTTACTTACCTCACACACATGTCTTGACGACGGGTATCTATTAGATATCATTTTTTTAAATAACAAATTTCATTTCACAGGATACTATTCCATGATTTTTAATATCTATTTTTTTAAATAAGCGTATAGGTAATCATCACCATTTCATGTTATCGAACATTCATGCAACATGCCAGCAACAAGCAAGCATTTTCGAACCTAGGCCGGCACTCGCTCGCTCGTGTGATGGTCCATGTGTAACTGTAACCATAACCTAACCTACCTTCTGGTACCAATTTGCGTATTACCAAACCAGTCGCTAACGCACCTAGGTCATCGCTCGTTTAAACGTGTGGTTGCCTATGTGTAACCATACCTAACCTACTTTCTGTTCCCAGTTTGCGTATCAAAACCAGTTGCTTTTGCACCTAAGTCGTAGCTCGCTTGCTTAGCTCACTTGCTCGTGTGGTGGTCTATGTGTAAACAAAACCTAACCAACGTTTTGTTATCAATTTGCTTACCCAAACCAGTCGCTTTCGCACTAAGGGCGTCACTCACTTGCTTCGCTCGCTCGCTCGTATGGTGGTCTACATAGACCACTATACGAGGAAGATTACATGTTTAACCATAACTTAACCTTCCATTTGTTACCAATTTGCTTATCCAAATCAATCGCTTTCGCATCTATGGAAAGCAAAAACTTTGGTGTAACATAGATAAAATACATAAAATTTGAAAAGAAATAATAAAGATGATCTGAGTTTGTAGGTAATGAATAATTGAATTGCGATGTAACTTGATTCAATTTGTAAAATATGGAAAAAAGAACATCTGCGAGAACATAGTTTAATGGGCAATGAAAATAATTTAAGTGATTTGTGATAAAATGGTGGGTCCCACTCGAAGACTATTAGAGTATACTTGAATCAATATCAATATTATCTTCTATCAATACTAAGATTTTCTTTAAAAAAAAAACCGATTAAATATGTAGAGATATGCTAAAGATCACAATTTTTAGGGTTCTGGAGCTCAAAAGGTAAAAAGAACTCTTCTAAGATCACTCTGTTGCCGTATCCGTCAAGATCCTTTTTTTAGGAACACAGGTCGACTCAAGTAAAATCTAAGATTATATACTACCATTTATGTAGCATATTTAGCAAACATACTTGATTTGATTTGCAAAATGTATAGGTACTCTCTGTGAAATAGAATTTTATTAAATTTGGTATAAAACAATATCCGATCCCCTCCGTAGTCGTACACTGGAGTTCAAATCGCACTTGGATGGCTTTCTTTAGTTTTTTTCACTAATAACAAATAAACTATATATAATAAAGTTTAGAGGGTCATGCTCCTGCAGTGGAGTCTAAAAAGACCTGATGATGATGATGATGAATAAAGAATAAACTATATTTTAAATATACTTCAAAATAAATAAAAAAAGAAAAATAAGTAAGTCTTCATCTTTGTCTCTTGATCATTTCGATCTCGAAATATATAGAATTTGACTGAAGTAAAACTTTTAGGCTTCGAGAATGTAGCCAATGATCTCCCCTAATGGCTATTTCAGTTTTTGCACACCGCCCTGATATATACCTACCTATGTATTGGCATGTGGTCTCAACGCCTTAATCGTACGATTTGTTCTCAGAGACTCGCATAGATGGCGCCACTCGAAACTACACAACATTGTATCTACCGTATTATGAGAATATAAAAACATGATTCACAAAATATATCTTATTAAAAATCAAAACAATATCAAATTAATATCCATGGGGCCCTGGTACAAAAAAGTTATTCAAAGTTTTAGCGCCTAAGCTTGTCGACGCTGCAGGTGACGGAAAGGCTGGCTCTTACCTCGGACAAAGGATTGCAATCGCCATCCAACGAGGTAATGCAGCCAGCGTTCTAGGCACTTTGCCACATGGACAAAATTTTATATTAGATTTTTAATTTTATTTTGTATAATTAAGTAGGTATAGTTATAATATTTTATTGTATTTTTTTTTAATTTTTAGTTTAGTTAGTAATTTATGTTATAAAAATAATTAGTTGATAGTTAGAATAATATTTATCATATGTATTTTCATATTGTATGTAAATTTAGTTAAACAAATAAATATATATAAACAATATTTTTGGCATAATATTTTAAAATGACACCGTATATTTAGTAAGTTAAAGGCTAACGCAGATTACCGCCATCTAGTATCGACTACCAAGCAACTCTCCTGCGCCATACATTCGCCTGCTTTTCGCAACCTTAATTTGGTCCAATATTTTTGTATGAGGTGGGCAGTCTATTACGTTAGTATTATATTGTCTTTGGTATTGGTATAGGGGTAGTTTAAGAGTCTGGAAGGATAAAGTTCAGTTTTTGTCTTGTAAATTAATCGTGAGATTGGGATGAGGAACCCACAGAAATGAAAAAAAAAATTTTTTTTGCTTCAAAAACCAGCAGAACAAAGTAAAGGATAATTTTAGCCAAGCATAGTCACAGACTAAGGCTCATTCATATAAGAATAAACTGAATAATTTCAGTGCTTCAATTTTATTTATAGGTAAACGTAAATTTTTAGTTTATTTTATTTTAAATTGTGTTAATTTTATATAAATGAAAATATTTTACTAAACCATTTTTTTCTCCATGTTAAAGTTATTTTGATAATGTTACATTATTTAAATCAAGGCTTCATTAATTTACTTGATATAAAATTAAAAATGCTTTTAACAAACGTATCATAATATATGCCCTTTACTCGTACTCGTACCCATTCATATGCGAACTTTCGCTTCGCAGGCAGTGAATCGGCAGACCGAAAGGAATCCAGAGTCGCGCAAAAAATACTAAGTCGCAAGTAGTGTCGTGTGAATGGTTTTTGTTTTTGATTACACATCCATCTATGGATGAGATGGCTCGCATATGGACGACAGGAAGGCCTCGCCGAATATCGCACCCACTTTTGTGCAATAATAACAGGGTTGAGACAAAATATAATTATTTTTATGTACTGGCTTGTTTTAAATATCCCAAATATTTTAAAAATAGAAAAGCAATGTTGTTTAATAGAAATAGTATAACATGTAGATAGTGTGTGTAGTACACAATTACTTATATGAAGATGCCATAAAAGTAGATAGAGATACAAAAAAGCTGTGCAAGTTTTATTTTAAATCTTGCTTCATTAAAAAATGTTATAAGTAACCAGAAATAATTAAAAATGTTTTTGTTGATTTATTATTTAGGTAATTTTACAATTTTATAATTCACTAGCTTTTGCCCGCGGCTTCGCTCGCGTTAAGAAGTAGAATTGATCAAAATCCCTTCTTAGCAGATGCCTACATCATAACATCTACCTGCATGCCAAATTTCAGCCCGATCAGTCCAGTGGTTTGGGCTGTGCGTTGATAGATCACTATGTCAGTCAGTCAGTCACCTTTGAGTTATATATATTTAGATTACAATTTTATCTGAAATTTTCTTAGGTCATACATCACGCTAGTGAAAAGATACAATACACATAAAATATGAGCATAACGATGTTGACACAGTGTTTGGTAGCCCTGAGTGTATTTGCAGCGGGTCCCACGGTTGCTGAAACCGGAGTCGGGTGTCCGCAGCTTCCGTCCGGCTTTTAGCGCCGTCTCATCGGTCACCGCGCCCCACACCCCGCCCACACATCCATCTATCCTCGACCACCATTTATTTATTGTATAAGTATACATAAGTCATGTAATATAAGCGTGCCTACAAGGGTGAAAAAATTACACTATATAAACAGGCACCAAAGAAACACGTGTTAAACCATCAGAGGGAAATTAACGCCTCGGTTAGGTGTTGGCTGCTGCGACCCGCGAGGCGGCCGGGCCGGAGCGGGCGCCTCCCGGGGTCATTAATATTAATTAGGCTCGGTGGAGCCACCGCTCAGGCTCAATGCGCGGCTCTTTGCTTCTGACTCGCTGCGAAAATTAATTACTCGCAATCTTTATGTTCCAATTATAAAGGCCTTCGCAACAAATTAAATCTGTCCGGAGCAGGCATCTTTTGAGAGAGGTTTCACTCTCTTTGTGGGCTTGATAAATGTTCCTTTGCAAAAATTCTTTGAATTCAGCGAAAATGTAGATATTTGAGTTAATACGTTAAATTATGAGCGAGTTTCTAAAGTCTTTAATAAAACCATGGCGTCGAAAAGTTTCAACAATGAAGCCGCAATTACGGCCGACGATCGTTACTCTTAAAAGGAGATGTGTGTAATTGTATGTTATTTGCGACTCGCGGCTTGCGAACATAAAAGCGAAATCGATTCCGAATTTCAGCTTTTGCATAAACGTACACGACTTCCGCATTTAGAGAGCAAAAACGAAATCTCACAGAAAAAACTACCAAGTTTCCCTTTCATCCAGAGGCAAAATATTTAACGGCCGTAACCGGATATCTCGGCGTTGCTCTTGGAAACAAAGAAAAAACCACCAACGTGTTATTACACGAAACCAACATTTAATAAGCCCATTTTTTATTTTGCATTGGTTTTGGTTATCCATTAATTCGTTCGATGTGCAAAAAAGCTTTTGGGTTCGCTAACGCCTATACTAAACTATTTGAATAGTCGGATGGCGCACTCATTGTTGTGGGAAGATGCGGAAATGGGATATTTTCTTTCGAGAAATATAATATTCGGCTTTATGTTGACCCAATGCAAAAAGATATGTAATTGTACAATTTTAATCTTGCTCAGTTATGGTTCGTAGATACATACTGGACGACAGTACCTACATCTTTTTTCTACCATGAACAGGAAATCGAATCGAATAAAATATTACTGTGGTTATATGCCTAAATCTAGAATTAGTTGAAAAGAAGTAGACGGACTTCTTTCATATAACAAAAATACAGAGGAGAGCAGAAAATACTTAAATGCAAGAGGGGTCATGTTTAAAGGTATCTGCAAATTCAAGTAGGTAAGATGATCAATCCTCTGACTACTCAGGCTAGTATATGGCTCTGGTAGTACAGAGAGGGTCGTGCTCCTGCAGTGGAGACTAGAAAGACCTGATGATGATGATGATGATGAAGTACTTAGGTTGCGCTGTAACGGACACAAACCAAACAAAAAACGGAAATTGAAATACGAATTCACAATTCTCTCAGATACATGCTTCATAACGTTCCTGTGTTCAAATTAAAGTGCAGCAGAACCTTATCAACGTAACTTTTATCAGGCCAATCTTCCTTCATGTACGCTTGTGAATCTTTGAAGGTAGAAAATGAGCTTTTATTGGCGGAGGAGCGGTGGAGGATTAAAATCTTCCGTAAAATCCTGGGCCCACACAAAGAGAATGACCTGACAATGAGAAAGACTTGGAGAGTCCGGAAGGAAATCGAAGATCTAGTGTCTGAGCCAAATATAATAGGGAATATGCATGAAAAAATTATGTGTTATCTTACCAGTTTATCCAAAAATATTCAATAGTAAAGTATGTACTGAAAGTGAAAATAGAATAAAATTTGGTTGAAAAACGAACGAGATAAAATGATTTTACGAAAATATGGCTGTTTCACTCGCGAAAACACTATTTTATATGGCAAATGTATACATGACATGATATAGAATTTGACGTCACTAGACCATATCGGACTTCTCTTTCTTATTTAAACTTTAAAGTATCACCGTAGAGTATCACATTTTCAAAATACGTAACAACGGGTTACTCACATAAATAGTCAGCTACTGGCCGACATGTTTCAACCTCATCCGGAGGTCTTCCTCAGGGCGAATGTGAATTGAGACCCGCGCACGGTGTCAGTGCGGATTGGGACGACACCGACGACACGACGACACCCTCATTAATTTAAATTTCTCGAAAGATAAAACTTTTTAATTGGTTACTTGTTAAAAATCTTTGTGTGTGTTCATAATATAAGCATCAATGCTTATTTCATTTTACCCATCGTACGCTATTGATATGATTTTGAGTGACGGACGCCCACACAATACTAAATCTGTATTAAATGCTCTTTTTGCCAGTAATATTTTCTATAAGTTCGGTTTAGTGTCATTTTAGATAGGATACGCTGTTATTAAAAACCCCAAAAGATTCGAGATGTCAATTTTACGCTTTCGTGTAGTAATTTTTTTATGAATTCGTTTTTGCAGATTTCGTACTAGAGAAAAAGTATGGCATCAAACAATTTATACCGAAAGAATTCCCGTCAAATGTCACGTATATAGTTTGTTCGTTTTTTAAAGAAACCATACAGAGAGCAAGTACACTAGCCGACTAAACTACTAATTCGGTTTACTCTACCAGTTTTGATAAAGTAATGTTTTGCATATTTTGTATTTTGTTAGAACGCCATGGTCTCGTCTCTCGTACTTACAGTACCCTTCTAAGTGAATATATTGGTAGAGCAATCAAATATTAGTAGAGTGTAAAGTAGAGTACCCGTAGAAAAGTAGTACATATCTACCCTACCTTCTAACTCTATCTATTGTGAGAATTGTTGAATTGAATAGTTATTTAGGCACGTTGGGCATTTTTGTAATGGGAAAAAACCATTGAACTCACGACACCGTTCCCAAAAAACCATCATCTGTTTTTTTTTTTTAATTTTCACTTCTATCGGCACTCCCTGAGTGCCACTGTATTTTTTGTGATTAATTTGAGTGCGTGTGCCCTCTATCATGCCTGGTGTGCAGCAACGATGAGGTCAAGGGTGGTATTGCATTGGGTGGTCAGCATTATTTAATTATTCAACTATTTTAATAGACCATTCTTTCATGAAATTAGAAATCCAAGCACAAACAAGGCTCGTGGGGATTCCTTAAGCGGAAAGTTTGTCTACAAGACCGTCATGCCAAACCCTGTCATATGCCTTTGAAATGTCAAGTGAGTAACACAGAACAGAATGTTGTTTCTCATATCGTGTAAACATTTCTTAAATTTGTTCCAATTTAATGAAATCAAGGGAAGCACAGGGAAAAAAAACCTTTCTTGTTCACTGCTACCTACTTTTTTCAATATCATTTGCAAAAAAAATATAATCGATTTCCTGTCAACAACTGACCATGCACAAGTGGATGCGAAACGATCTCCTGTGGCGGAGACTAATGAATTTTGAATTAGATACGTCTGAATCGAAGTGAAATTAGACTTCGGAAGTGTGGAACATCCTTGAATGGCGCAATTTGAAATAGATTGTTGCGAATTGCAAAAAAGTACATCGTCCGCACGCTGTCCGCAGCTGGCCTATCTATTGTTGAGTAATATTTTTGCTAATCCGATAAACATTTTTTTCGTTTGCAAACTTATGATATTGAAAAGTAGAAACTGTGTTAAAAACTTAAAACTCAAACTCACAAACTCAAATATTTTTTTCATCATAAGATCATATTCTTATGATCAAACTAAGTTTGTACAGTATGTAATGCACCAAAATATAATAAAAAATATTTTATAATGAATTCATATGAATAGTTCTGGACCGACATATAGGTTGACAATTAAATAACAAAATTGTTAAAGTGTATTAGTATAAAAAGTCTAAAAATATGTATCGAGGAAAAAAACACCATTTACAAAACATACATCATAATATGTCAAACGCGTTTGATGTCGAAAAGCACACCTATCTCAGAAGTCAGAATACAGATCTAAATAAATGAAAAAATTGCAAATAGGAGCCGTCGATAACAGTTGATTGTTCAGTGATTTGTGTACGAAATTCGACGTCAGGTCAGAAGAGGGTTTGTTTGGAGTAAGAGGTTACGCAAGGGCTGTTCTGTAGATTGCGTCAAAGGTGTTGTCAGAGGCAGGAGCGGCACAAAGGTCGGCCGCCGCCACTCACGCCGCGTCAACATATCGGAAACTACGGAAAGGATTTGCTGTGTCCGACGCTTGCCCCGCGTTCACGCTGGTCATCGCTTTTGTTAAATACGCTTTTTATGCAAATTGTATTTAAAGATCCATAGACCTGTTTGTATATTTATTTAGAATTGGATAGACTTACAAAATTTCTTGGGGTTTATAACTGTACTAGCTGTTACACGCGGCTTTGCCCGCGTCATTTATAGCCTATGTCCTTCTCAATACCCTAACCTATATATATGCAAAATTTCATGATGATCGGTTTAGTAGATATGGCGTAAAAGCGTAACAAACAAACAAACAAACTCACTTTCGCATTTATAATATTAGTTAGGATAGAATTTTGGTTTTCTTCTGTGTGTCATGCCACCATCTGATTGGTTCTTTTTTTTAGATTTCCCATAATTCCTCATAATAAATTAAAGGAGTCCAGTTTTAATAATTAACAGGGTGATGCACACTTATGACATAAAAGCGTGAAATTTTATATCAAAACTGTAACTCATCAAAATTTATTGGAGTGACTGTATATACTTACTAAAATACAGTATTATGAAGCAGAAATATATTTTGTGTACGAGTGTGTTTGAGTGTACTTAATGGATAAACTCAATAACTACCTACCGGACTGATTTCAACACTTTTTTACCAATAGACTTATAGGTTACTTTATAAATAGAGATTAAAATAGAGATCCGAACGAAAATAGCATTGTAACAAGGTACCTATTGGTTAGTCTGATGGCAATCGTTAAGTTGTGTCAGATACCTACTTTAGAACAATTTGAAAAATCTGACACCAGTAGGTATTAGCCACTTACACACACGTTAAACAATACAAGACACTATTGCTTATGTGTCTGTATTCCAACATAAATGTATCTGGTTTAGTTTGTAGTACTTACTTACCTAAAACACATTCTTGTGACCGCGTCTTTATCTCCGCAGGGTGTAAATTGCTTCTACTCGTATGTGGACCGTCTATGAAAAAATATCAATACTTACGTATTTGTCTAAATCATTCGACACATTTTAAAAATAACAAAGGTCACACTTTATGGTCACTTTAAAATGTAATAACAAAGCGTACGAGCTTTTTACTAAAGCGCCTAATCTTATTAACAATACTTATACAATTTTTATAATATCTTTTATGCGACGACGCACCTGGACGTATTTTATTTGTTGTTCGATGTCCACGGGTCAAAAAACATTCAATAGATATCGTCCTACGGATTCCCGTTACATAATCGATGCGTAGGTCACTTTTTACTGACATTTTTTTAAGAAAAAATAGGCATGTGCTCGACAAATTATGCATTTCGTTGCATCACAATGGTGGCGTCGGCTGCGGCAGCACGAGTGCACATTATATTTTTTAAAAATTGGGAATTGATGTCAAGCCGTGCGTTCTTTGTCATATTGTGACGTGTGGCGTCTCCACACTCTACACACCACTAGAGCCATTCACATTATTTATGTATTTGAGCAAAATCGAAAAATACTAATAGATATTTGTGCATTTGACATTTAGTACACATCTTCTACACATGTATCTATTATCCTTTACATGTACTTATTGCCGCATATCACTACATATTATAAAACAAAGTCCTCCGCCGCGTCTGTCTGTCTGTCTGTCTGTTCGCGATAAACTCAAAAACTACTCCACGGATTTTCATACGGTTTTCACCAATAGATAGAGTGATTCACGAGGAAGGTTTTAAGGTATAATACATGGCCGGGCGCAGCCGGGTAGGGCTGCTAGTATATATATATATATTCGTTCAAAATTATATGAATTTAGGTACCTTTATAATAAATAATATATTAATGGATTAGTATAGTTCAAAACTATACATTCTATCAGTAACAGAGTATTTTTTGTTACAAGACCATGACAATTTTAGTCGTAGGTATGATTATTGCTATTTGAGCGTTTATCTCGAAATAGTTTTATATTCAAACAGTTAAATTTACCATAGTGAGTTCATATCATCATCATCAGCCTATTGCAGTCCACTGCGATTTTATTCTTTCCTCATCCAGCCACTACCAGTGTTCCTATTATTTGATATTATTGCAGGTTCCTTTTTTATACAGGTACATAATTGAACGACACTTGTGCTTACCAAATTTGATCTAACAGGAAATAACTGAAAATAACTTCTTTTTTTAATTACATACAAATTATTTTACTGACTGTACCTTTGAACTTGTTTTGATATTGGTTTAACAGTGGTATCCGTACGGAATAGAAAATAATTAAAAATTCAAAGTAATACCAGTGGTATTCGTTCGTGGTAATGGATTGGAATAAATCATTATTTTCAATTCAATCAATACCTACGAGCTTGCTATTCAATTGGTTGTGTTGTCCCAAGTATAATTCTCATATGGTGCAGATGTCGTCTAACGAGCATTAACTTTTTAAAAAGTTAATGTTTTTCAAGTACTTTAGCTTAATTGCCTTATGCCTAAACAGAAATCGCTGGTACTTTCTACTATTTACATTTTATCTACGAACGTGCATGCATACATTTGTGATTTCATTCAAATTATTCTCAAAGAAAAGAAGGGAACACGCCGTGTTTGCATCGAACAAAAAATCCTATCTTACGTTTGCATAGGGTACGGACCTTTACAAAAAATGTATATCGACGTTATTTTAGAATTTGTGCAAGCCGTTTGACGGCGGACGAGACGAGTCGCGGGACCAAAGCGCGGGACGGACATTACAAAAGGTGACAGATCCAGCGAGCTGGGAAGGAGTGACACAAAGACCGCGAGACGTTTGAAAGACGTTATGAATGGGGATAGAAAGAAGGAGTGATCGAGCTGCGCCCGCCGTCAGCCGCCGGCCGCCGGACCGTGCCGGCACATTAATCCATTGTGGGGAAACGCTGAAAAGAATCAGTACATAAACCTACACTACATATAACATGTATGTAATTTACACCTGCCTGCTACATAATGTCCTGGTCAGTAGATATATTGAACCTGTCTATCCCACGCATCCCAAACATTATTCAAAATTGACAATGTGGAAAAGACGAAGAAGCCACCGAAGGCCTTAAAATTACATAGACATTATGATCTCTCATAAATAACGCCCTCGGAGTTCATAATGTTGTGTATGTTGGTACAAAAAAAATATTAACTAAGCATAAATTAAATTATTACTGTGTTATCAGCAATATGTAATGATAAAGAAAAAAATATTTGTTTATATAGAAAAATTGAAGTAGGTATAGCAAGCAGTAATGTTCACTTGGGGGAAAACATAAATCCAGCTTTAGCGTTGAAATAAAAAAAGGAGTTCTGTAAGTCGGATAGTGTAGGATATAATTCACATTTATGCGGAGCGGCCGGCCAACGGTGCGTATCGAGTCGCCGGGATAGTTCGTAAGGACAATTCTTACCCGGAGAAAAAGGGAATTATTCATCACACCCGGAAGGGGAGAGTCCGTGACGCAAGCATAGAATGGTCACTAGATAACAGGAAAACGTCGTAACCACCAATATTTTGATCATTAATAAGCAACTTTGATCTCGAATCCGTAAGGCTTATTTTAAAATATTTACAAGTTATTTTCGAGCATTTCAATCGATTGTTGGGGTCCAGTTGACTGTTGCCAGTTGCAGAATCAAAAGTTTAAACGGCCGTCGAGAACAAAGGGCGCTCGGACAGGGCTACGCGGCAGGGATAAATATTCAATGCGAATCCTTTGGAGGCGATATTTTATACTTTATTTTGTACGATTGTCGCCGGTTCTCACCTGCGCGATGTAGCGGAACGATATACACGTGAAAAGAAAAAATAACACCGATACTGTTATTTTATTCCAAAGGGACTTCCAAATAACGGACAATTTGAACTTAATTGGTAATGAATTGTACAGAATTAATAACGAAGGTACTGACATTTCATCTGACAGAAATTGCACAACTTATTTCGACGTCATTGATGTAATTAAAAATGTTGCAAATTCCTCGCACAAAAACGTTATAATTAAAGCAACTGTCACTTTCCACGGATTGTCATAGAGACGTCAATCTACACAAACTAGTTTGTAATCAATCATAAGATTGTTAAACGTTATTATTGATTCTTGATCAACCGCCCTTCCGTTACAATGACGTAAAACCAGACTTTGCAAAGTTTACCCAAAATTTACATTAAAATCGCACACAAATACAAAAAACTGGCTGAAACTCGAGTTCATTGTGTGCGATTGATTCGTAACGGACGAGTAAGCAATTATTTGAATGAAATATTCACATTTTTGTAATTTTGCGGCGCTACCGCACATCTGTCGTTCACACGGAAGGGACGCAATCTCTATTGTGCAAAACAGCGGTTTAGGTATAGCTGCTTTTTTGATACCAATAACCAAATTCTAAAATTTTGAGCTCTGCTAATTGGGAATCTTTTCCACGTAGTCACTGGTCGTTACGTAATATAATGTATTGGTCCTAAAACAGGGTGCCATTTATTTTGCTTCATTTATTCCTCACTAATGGTTGACGTGGCCTCGCCTTTTTACGACAGCCAGTGATTTTTCTTGGCAATCGCTACCTATTGTAACTACTGCTGCAAAAAGTTTTGCAAGGCTTTATCTATTATCAGACAATACATCCGACACTGTCATAAAATCGGGTTGTGCCCCAATTTGCGAAACGGTTTAAGATTCGTATTGTTTCAGATAATAACGCAATAGGGCAAATGGCTTGCGCATGTCGGCACGCTTTGTCCCTTTTGTTCACTTTCGCTTTTAATGTTTTGTTTTGTGACGTGTCGACTTCAAAGAAAATGTGGACGTTATCCTAAGATTTAATTTTTCAAAAACTATGCTCCCATTTAAATATTTACGGCAAGGCAGCTTTGATCGCATATAAAGCAAGAATCAATAAGAAATATAAAGCAAAGAAGCAAGGCAGCATCCAAGTAAATACTTGTGTAATGTCAATAAGTACGAGTAAGTACGTACATATTTTATTTCTATCCATAGTTATATTCCTGTTTTGATGGATAAGACCAAGCATAAACTTATGTGTTATATAAAATACTAGCTGTTACCCGCGGCTTCGCCCGCGTAAAATATAGCCTATGTCCTTCTCGGTACCCTAACCTATATATATGCAAAATTTCATGATGATCGGTTCAGTAGATACGGCGTAAAATAGTAACAAACAAACAAACAAATAAACAAACTCACTTTCGTATTTATAATATTAGTTAGGATCCTGAGCTCCGCCATATTTTTAAAGGCACGCTAAGCCGTTGGTGGCAGCTGTTATCATTCGATGGCAGTTGTAAAGCTACTTTATTACTTAGATGCCATTAGGCAACTTTAATAATCTGTAAGTGATATTGGCCACTTACACGTACGAAAAACAACACAAAATCGATAAAAATATTGGATAATATGTATTTAAATTTGTGGCGTCACTCATGTTCTCTGGTTATCAATAGCGCTATGTCCTTTATAAAAGACATAAACATCAAAATAATAACTCTCCTTCGCATATATTTATTTATCGGTAAAAAATCCTCATAAACAGAACGTGTAGCGTCCTGTCTCACGAGGAAATGGGTGCCAAAGAACAACCCATGAAAAGGTTTGTCTTAACTCGCTTAGGTTTTAAGTTAGTTGTAAGTAATTATATAAACGTAAATTATAAAATCATTATACGTTTTAATTGGAATAATTTTATTTATTAATACTAAAATGGCCCCCAAATCTAACAATCATGTACTTAGTAGATGCGAATTTTCATTAACTGACCAATAAGTCATTTAGGTATTTTTACGATTTTAGTTCTTATTTCAATTATTATCTCTTATCTAAGCGTGTTCGCTCAGATATCAGATAAATGATGTTCGGTGTTCATCCTTAGCCGTTTTCACTCATAGCCCGGGATATAGCACTAACCCTCAGTCTGGTCTTCCAGTCAATGGATTTATTTGCATTGAAAATGTCTCGATGGAAGTGTACAAATTGAATTGTTATTATTATTTTATAATTGCACGGCATAGGTATGTAATTTTATTGTAATCTAAATCTTCTAAATCTATCTTCTATCTTCTTCTAATCTTCTTCTTCTAAATATATAAAAGGTAAACCTGACTAACTCATCTATCAACGCACAGCCGAAACTACTGAACGGATTTTGCTGAAATTTGGCACGCAGATAGTTGTAATGACGTAGGCATTTTATTAGAAAGGATTTTTGAAAATTCGCCCCCTAAGCGGGTGAAAAAGGGGTTAAAAATTTGTATGAATATGTATTATATGTTCGAAACTTCTCAGAGGTACTCCTATCAATATGAGTAAACAAGTGTTTTAGGCTCTTTCAGAATCCAACCCCTAAAAGGTGAAAAGGGGTGACAAATTCTGAAAATCTATATTGACAAATCATAAAAAAGATACCCATGGATATAATTTTTAAGGGTTTATTGGGTCGCTGATTACGAAAACAGCAACTATTTTACAAAAAAAAAATAGACTTGAAGATTTATATAAAAAATAAAATGTACACCACATTTTATTTACTAGTTAAGAAGTTTTGTAGTTTACTAGCTTTTGGCTGCGACTTCGTCCGTGAAATTCTACTTCCTTTCTTAGCGCTCGCCTACGCTACAATATAAACAAACTCTAAGCGGACGAAGTCGCGGTCTAGTGGTTTTGTACATGAGAAAGCAACACTCAATATTATTATTATTTAAAGACTAACCAACATAATACTTGCGTTGTAAAACAATTTGTAAACAGTGAAAGGGTTCAGTCCTTTTTTGTGAAATGAATGAGCATACCAAACAATATAGGTACAAGTACATTTGCGAATAACTCTCGCAAGTAAAAAAAAGTAAAAGTGTTGGCGAAAATCACGGATTCCTTTCATTTGGGAGCAAAGTGATGTGTCCTTGAATTCGTTTTGGCAAGGCTTAATTGTGGTTTCTCGTCTTCAAAGAGTTGGCTCCTTTGAGCGGTCGGGGAGAAGCGGGGCCGCAATCGCAAAACAAAGAAATATCTAGCCTTCACTTTCATTAGACACAGAAGCTCAATTTCGTCTTGTGATTTGCTCGTCTTAAGCGAGCGAGGTTGTCCCTAACTTTGATATTACGCTTTCTATGTGTTGGAATGTTTTATTTAGAAACAAATCCCAGATATAATTGATTTCATCTTATAAAAAGTCTTTGTATATCAGCTCAGTACAACTAACTAGTAAACTCACTACAATCAACAAGTGACGAGAATGTTGTTAAAACTGATTGGGATAAAATTTTGTGGTTATGCCTTTTACATTTAAATAAATCTATCCACTTCTCCACAGAACCTGTTATAATAAGCACTTGCAAGAGTGTAGGTACTCTTGTGTATGAAAAACACATATGCCTCGGTTTCTGTCTACCCCGCAAAGGACATAATAAGTTCAATTAGTAGAAGTAAACATAAATCAACGTTGTGGTTTAGATGCCATCGGCAAGGGCGGTATTTATTCTCTAATTAATGGCACACTATTGATTCAAGATAAGCCTGAGGCGGCACCTGCTTTCTGGCAAACTTATTATTTGTCTGCGAATATGTGCACTGCTGCGACAAGATCTCCTTGTTGCCTAATTTATAGATATCGCCGTAAAACACCGAGGGTGCTCCCGAAAGCGAGGCAAGGTGCGACCGCGTGCGCGAGATAACAGACCAAACATCCTGCTGAACAGAGATGATGCACTACAACGGAATGGGACGATGAATGACTTTTTTATTTAAAAAACTCCTTGCACTTTTTTCGATGCAAGCAACTTTCAACTTTGAAACAAGGTAGTAAAACTTGAACTCTTCGTCAGCAAGAGGCACGCGACAGCAGCAGGTGGGAGCAATGTTCTTAAAAAACTAACAATCTTTTTTTAACGTGCATTGTGAAAAGAACAGCGTTGTTTTCTTCTTTAATAAGGTCTTGTTTGATTTATTATTTAGAAAGACTACAACACGCTTTGTTCTATTTTCAGTTAAATGAAATTATTTAAAAATGATTCTCTGAAAACTAATTATATATTTGCATATGGGATTTTCTTTTAACTTAGGTCTGGTAAAATAGTGTTGCAATTTTTTTTTATAATATTTAAATAAAACCGACTTTATCCCTATACGTAAATGTACAAACTGGAATTAAAAATTAGGTTTTAGTGGGTGTGGTAGTTCAATCAAAATAGAAGAACAACGTCCTCATCAACTTGTATTGATTCGCGAAACATTAAACAGAAATAAAATTAAACCAAACGGCATACCTACTTGTACATTTTTTTTTTGGTTTTGTTGATTTTTCCAAATACATTTGATACATTTCGATAAATAAATTATAGGACCACCTCTGAAGTTCAGTCAAAACTGAGGACTAACGTTCTCATCAATTTGTCTTGATTCGCATAATAATAAAAGACAGAACAGAACAACATCCTTTAATTTTTTTTTTGCTTAAAACTGCTTGCCAAAACAATTCTAATGAGCTCAAGCACGATTCGTTTATTTTCTTAATTTTAGAAGTACCTATCTAGGACAAGGTAACTCTATCATCAGGTCAGGAGGTCTATGGTAACATAATATTGCGTTGGTATTCGACTTAAGTAACTACAAGTTACAGCTAAATAAGTTAAGACAAGTACTTCGAAAATGAATTTGCAAGATTTGACCCGCACAGATAACTAATAAGTCTATTATTGAAATAAAAGCTTGATAGTCAACACTATTCGGGCCTAACTTGAAACGTTTGGATTTACCTAGTTTTGTACCTAGTTTTTCCGCATCTTCCATTTCAAAATAGCGTGTGTAGAGGAGCTTTGTAAAAATCCTCTGCCAATCACATCGTGTGGCTTTTATTATAAACGAAGTAAAACGAAAAATTGTTGTGATCAGGATAAAGTTTAAAAAACCGGCCAAGTGCGTGTCGGGCCACGCGCAGTGTAGGGTTCCGTAGTTGCGAATGTCAACTTTGAGTTCACACTATTCACACTCGCACCTTACACTCAACGACCAAAAACATCTAACAATGAAAATAGTATGAAATTTTACAGTTTATAAGTTGGTTGCCTATAACTTTTTAGTTTGTACTTAGCTCTGATAGTTTTCCTTTCAACTTCAGTATATATACTACTGCTGTATTTTTTTTCACGTATCTATATATAACCGTTTAGCAGATAGAGGGGGGACGGGACACTTACCTCTAACAAAAATTCGCACTTTAATACCAAATATTTCGGAAACGGATCCCTAAATCGAAAAATGGTGTTCTCAACCTCACAATATTTTTGAAAGACCTATTTAACGATACCCCACACGATGGGTAAATAGAGAAAAAAAAATTACTCCCCCACTTTACTTGTATGGGAGTTACCGTAAAAATTTTTTTTACCTACCCCTTTTCTACCACTTTTTTGCCATGATTAATATACATACCCATACCAAATTACAGCTTTTTAGTACTTATAGTCTCCGCGTAAAACCGCGGACGGACAGACAGACATGGCGAAACTATAAGGGTTACTTGTTTACTACGGAACCCTAAAACGAAGTAGTTCTAATTTAGCTTACATATTTGGTCTAATGACTCAAACTCACAAATGAACCACAAGTAAATATACGCTTGTTATAATTATAAGGTAGGTATATCCTCAGTTTTACATATACATATTTTTTTATCCGTGGCCCAATGGCCACTTGGACATTAAAAGAAATGTTTTACTGAATATGTGCATATATATGCACATGTTCAGTAAAACATGGACTTTTAAATTCATGATACATATAAAACTATTCTATTATTTGTGTGTCATAAGTTTTAGAAGAGGGATAAAAACACGTCGCTTAGGGCGGCGCGTGCCCACTAAAAATGGTAAAAATAGGAAACGCGGTAAAAATAGCAGAGCGGTGCACAATAAAAACGCTTAATTTACGCGCACCGCCGCGCCGCGACGTTTGTGCTCTTTATGCGTGTTGTCTTTGAACCAATAATTGCCTCCAGACCGTTGTCTGAAGGCCGAACTAGAGTCGGGGAGTCTGCCGCAGCGTTTACAGTTCACATTCACTCATCAATGTGATTTTAATTGACCTTTGTTTGTGCGGATAAACCTAATTAATATATAATTATGCTATTCAAATAAAAACGCAACTTTTCCTCGCTGACAGCTTCTCAACTGGTTCCGAGCTGTTATACCTGTTCAAATTCCTGAAACTATAGTTAAAAATTAATTTGCTAATTAGTAGATCCACTGGCGTACTGCCATTTGCACATACTTACTTATTAGATAAGTAATGATTACGCGCTTTATCCAAGAACTAGAGTAATTTTAGCAAGAAATCGGTGATTACGGATGCACGTCATTACTATAATTAAAAATAGTACAATAATAAGATTGGCAAAACATAATTAGGATTAAGATTGAAAATATTCTTAAAAATAAATGAGTAAACAGAAATGTAAAAAGCTAACGAAATAAATATGGCCTATAACTAAGGCCAAGCAGCCTGTTTATTAATACAGGGTCAAGACAAAATCATAATCAAAGGCATCTTTGGGGCCCCCCTCTTATATTAAATTGTATTTTAAATGATAATTAGATCGATGTATGATCACTTAAAAGTATAAATAAACTAAGGCAAATCTTTATTTACTCCACAAGTTACATCATCACTAACATTCTAAAACATTGCGAGTTAACTTCAAACTAAGTTCCTTGTGGGAGCATTGGAGACTCCAGACTAGCTTGAAACGTTATTTCAATATCAAAACTAATAGTATGAGTTCGTCAGTTTATCAAAAAATATGGGGCACCTCTTTTTAGGGTTCCATACTCAAAGGGTAAAAACGGGACCCTATTCACGAGACTTCGATGTCTGTCTGTCTGCCTGTCTATCACCAGGCTGTATCTCATGAACCTTGCTAGCTATCACGGTTCATGAGATACAGCCTGGCTCTTGACAGACAGATTGACGGACAACGAAGTGATCCTATAAGGGTTGCTTTTTAGGGTTCCGTACCCAAAGGGTAAAAATATCGGGACTCTATTCGTAAGACATCGATTTCTGTCTGTCTGTCATCAGTCTGTATCTAATGAGCCGAAATAGCTAGATAGTTGAAATTTTCACACATGATGTATTTCTGTTGCCGCAATAACAACAAATACTAAAAACAGAATAAAATTAACATTTAAGGGGGTCTCCCATACAAAAAACATGTTGTACCCCTCGTGCACGAGTCTAGCTCGCACTTGGCCGAGTTTTTTCTTTTGTTTATTAAACAATAAATTATAAAGATAGAGCACGTCAAGGTTCATAAGTGGGGCTCGTGAAGTCAAAGTTTGCTTAAAAGTGTAGCCAACTGTTTCGTCGTCGTCACACATGATTATAACGGGCTTTATCTCTATAATTTTTTGTTTAAATGACAAAATAAAAACTACGTGTCCAATATTTTTTGATTCTCTAACTGACGCACAAATTATTTCACTTAATCTCTGGGGGCACGGGAGTGCCCAACCCACCAAGTCGAGCAAAAAACCGGCACGGCCTTACTTTTCATTACACTTCAGGTCATTCTCAACGCCCTAAAACTTCGTTGTGGATAAAACCAGAAGTCTGATTTTTCAGTTACCAAGCAGGAATTGTAAAAACAAGGTATATTTAAAATTTTATTCAGTTTGAACCAGACCAGTAGTATAAGAATTACTTATAATTAGGCAAAGTCAATAGTAAAAAAAAATATTCATCTTAAGATATTTTAAATATCATTTGGTGAACGTCACTTTACATTTATAATTGGTTTACAATGTTATGTTATTGTTGACGTCAATTAGTTACTTAAAGCTAAGTTTACACCGCTTTCAAGGCGGAGTGCAAAAGAAGCGGCAACAAACTGCACAACGCAAGTAAAGTTCCTAATTTTGTCACTCACTGATTGACCGATCATCAAAACTCTTAGGCACTTCTAGCAGACGTAGAAGCGTCAAATTTAGAATACAATTAGTGTTTAGTGTAAACGTCAAGTAAAAACTAAAGTATATCGCATTTTCGGTCCAGTTTTCTAGATACACTAACTGCATAAATAACTTTGTAATCCCATATAAATATATAGGATAACAAAGTTATATTTGCAGTGAATGAATCAGTGTAATTTAATGTTGTTATTCAAGAAAGAGAACGTACTGGCAAGGAAAAAAGTATCAATTTGTACAAAAAGAAATTAGATGCCATCAAAAACAATTCTTGTAAAAAAAACAATCTCGCAACTCAGTAACAACTTTACATAAATAGATAAACTTGGCAATCGCATTATATAATATGAATTACTTGTGAGATGCATTGTGTTTTTATGCGATGGCCAAGTCATTCTATTTATTTAAAACATTAACCGACTCTGTATTACATGGATCTCACAACTTTTGACGGTAGAAGAACTGAGTTGCGAGACTTAGTTTTTTTACAAGAATTGTTATTGATGGCATGATATTTTACACTGTGCTAGCTAACATAATCTTAACACTGTAAAAACAAAATGGAGTTTACTTTGCCATAATTTAAATTAAACTTAAAGGATGCATTGTTTCTTTTAATTATATAAATATATATATATATATATTTGAATACGAGGTCTGTAAAACGTATACGTATTTATATCATCTAAACTATTGTAAAATACGTAATCATTAGGGGCGGCGGTAATTACCAACCAAAATTTGAGATTAACATGTGTTTGTTGATTTATTATCCTTTCTACATCCTGAATAATATATCGAAAAGGAAATTGTAGAGCCATTTCTGTACATTGAGCAAAACAAAACATCACTAATTTCCATGATCAATATTGATTCAGATCAGTGGTATTTGTTTATTATTTATGGTTTTACGATAATAACAATTTATATTGTGAAAGTATAAAATCTTTTATTTGAGCAAATCCCGGTTGAATCTTTGCTGAGATGATTCGGAACCCAGGGTAAACTATTCGGCTTTCTGTTACCCAATTCGGAATGCACTTCAGCATCTTTGTGGGGCATATCATAATTAGTCAAATAATAAATTTATTTATTGCGATCATTGTACAATATAATTTACATAGTTTCTTAATCTATCATGCGTTATTAATTTATAATATCATTCGGGCTAGCACTCCTTGGTTTCCCGGCGGAGGAAGCACACAGACATTTGTTCTCTGTGTAATTTGCCGATTTTTGCAAGATGTGGCCCTACCAGCAGCATGGGGGTTCTCCTGCAGTTAGTCTCCTTGTCACGTATATGACAAATAAAACAAATTTAGTGAATACATGTGTTATATATAGCCAGCCACAACTTCAACAATCTTTATATCGATGTTCAGAGAAGAGGAATGATTCATTTTCTAAAATTTATATACTATATTATTATTATTTATTATACTAGTTACATATTTAATTTCTTAAGAAACTTAATTGAATTCCTACCATTAAATATAAATGGAGTCAAAGACTGATATAGAAGTTCAAAATAACTCTACTACTGTACTATTTGAATACACGCATCGGTCAGGGGCAATAACGACTACTAAACAACAGAGATAGTAAATCTTGTATGTTCTCAAATTAGTTCTCGTAAAGAAAGCGCCGTCCGCCCCGAACAGGAGCCGTCGTAAACATAAAAAGTGCTTATGTGGCGCTCGCAGCGCAGCTAAAAAACTGCCCAGGAAGGAACATAATGTAGTAGCGGCCATAAAAAGTGAATGCATTGCGTGCACACGTGGAGTGCACCGGGGGCGGGGCGGAGTGCGGGGGGCCCCGGCCGCCGGGAGGGGCGATGGGGTATGTTTACTGCGCGGAGGGGCGGCCGCCGCACGCTGCCGCTCCGCGCCGGACAGCCGCCAGTGTTGTGGTAGGTCACAGCGAGCTAACTCGTACGGCGCTCGCCGATCATTCACAATCGCGACTCCGCGCCGACATAACATGTTATCGGCCCCAAAAAGGCATATTTTCATTACTTAATACTCGACATAAATATAAAGTTTGGTATTTACCGGAACGCCATCAACTAAAACATTCTACGAGTGGTGCGAATAAATGCATTTTCCGTGAAACTGATGTGAGATGGCCTTGTCGCTTCAATCGGCGCAAAATTCCAGAGGTTTGTGAAAATTTTACTAAGTGTTCAATGTCTCCCCGGTTTTTTGAATCTGAAGGAAGTGCATGCATGAAAAAGTTTCGAAAGTTAGCGGCACGCGACATGCGTGTAGCGAGCGCCGCGATTGGCCGCGTCGCTGCCATCGCACACATGTTTATTTGCATTCCATCCGAGCTTTTGCAGATTCAGTGAACCGTGGGCGGCAGCGAGCGGGTAGCGCCTTGCTACGAAGCTGCTACGAAGACTCTACGGCTCGTAGCACGTAGCTACGGTATTGTCTAGAAAACATGCTTGTTGATAGATTTGTTTGTCTGTAGTGAGTGATACTTTAGTAATTGGATAGTTACATGACTGGAGATACTCTTTTGTAAGTAAAGTTCAGTTTGCAAGTCAATGTACAAAGTTCAATTTGGTTAGTAGTATTTAATTTATTGAAAATGTTTTGCTCCATACTACCTAAGATGATTATAGGTAATTACTTGTTGCAAAAATATGAATACACTATCATTTCTAATCTAAAAAAATAGTGTAGTAAGTTAATTTATTGAACATACATTTTTTATCAAATATCTCTAAAAATAAATTTTAATCTATTATTGCCGCACTATTTTTAAAATTATAGTGCGGCAATAATGTAAATTTTTTTATATTTTTAAACCTATTACTTACTTTTTGACTTTCTCCTCGGTTTCTCCATTACAAATAAACAAAAATCATCAAAGCTTTCTTCTTTATAAGTGAGTATATATAATATATATATTAAGTTCTTACTGTGCAGCTCGTGCTAAATAAGAAAAAATTGGTTTTGAATTTTATTAAATAATCGTTTTGAATTTGTTTATACGTTTATTTAATTTATGTTTTTAAGAAAACAATTAATTGTCATTCCGTCATAAGAAGTTTGCTTGTGCCTTGTGCTCATAGGTGTCTTTGCAACAACATAAAAAAACACTTATTTCATGTCACTTATATGTCCAAATATTGTAATTGTGAAGTGCAAACTGCATAACGTACATGCGTATATAATATTTTGTATTATAAATAATAATGCTACTCAATGTAATCAATCAAATTATTTATGTTCAGGCAGCAAGCAAAATATTACAAAGGTTCATAAATAATACCTAACAGACGAGCATACATATGAAATTATATGTAATGGGAGTTCTACAAATTCATTTATAAAAATACCAACAGTACAAAGAAAAAGACATCATAATCTACCTATTTACATGAACTATAAACTTAACTCGGTAATTGAACGAACGGTGGCTTCCTATTTTACTACCTTTTTACTGCGTATTTTTATTTCCATATTTACGAGTAATATTCAGTATATTTCTCTATAAACCATTATCTACTACTTAATTTCATAATTTACAGTTGCTTAATTGAATAGAAAATTATTATTATATACATCTCAAATTTTCCATAGGTCGGTAATAAATTGGACTTAATTTTAAATTCCAATTACGCTAATTTTAAATGTATACTTATAAACTTTATGCTTATTATAACAAAAATATTATTATATAGTACCATATTATTACAAAATAGTCAGGGCCGATTATATCTAATTTAAAGAAGCTGAGGTAGCTCCTGAAGCCTCACAACCTCCACGCTTTACCCTAAAGCGCCGAAACCGTAGCAGCTCGGTAATCTGTGCGAGTGCGGGGCCGGTAGTACCCGCCGGTAATCTCATTATATGCCGATTACCAAAATTAGGCCACAGAGGATCGCCGACGCAAGCCCTCGTAACTTAACTCGTTTACTCAATTACTATACTTCCATTAAAATAATCTCTTATCTCTATTGCTCAGTCAAGCACTTTAGTTTAGTCAGCCATAATCATAATGATATTGCGTTAATTCGGCAGTCGACTAATTTAGCCTGGTATTTAAGTTGAAAACAATTTCTGCTTTTTGCGTTTTATGTATAAGATTTCAAAGAACTATTTGACAAGAACAACAATAACAATATAATTTCTTGAAACAAAAAAACCCCTTCCTCTGTAAAACGTTAAAGAAAATAATCGATAGGCGGAAAACAGAAGGCGCGGCTCTTTAACAATAAGGACGTCATTGACACATCGGTTATCGGCAGAACCCTTGCGCAATAATGAGTTATGGAGTGGCAGCCGCAGGCGAGTCCATAAAAGTATTGAATATGGGTTATTGACAAATATTTATGGCGTATAAAGAGGGGATAATTACAACTCTTTAGCACATAAAAAGCGGCGCTAGAAGGGTGCGGTGCGCTGTAAAAATTTATCAGCTATATTGTCGCCCGCCGCCGCCGGCCGGGTGCTATAACTTTTAGAGCCGAGAACACACTATTCAATTACAAGCTTTTTTGTGAATTTACTAAACTAACAAATGAAACTAGCGTTTTATTTTTCGAGAAACAAAATAAAGAAGAGATAATATAAACGTATTATAATCGTGTCGCAATTTGTTTTTACAGTCCTTAATCCTGTATTTACTTGTTTCAACTTTTGTATTAGGGCTGGTATTACAATTCTGGGCACATCACGAGTGCGGTTCGCTGTTCGTCCTCGAAACAGCGAGAGGAATGTTATTAAAAAGTTATGGGATAAGCCGGTGGTACGTGCCGCCCGACGCCTCCGCCTAATCACAAACTTTAAAATTATCTTACGCTCCGTACTTTGAATAACATCAGCTGGCTCTATATTTTATATGCCCCATCATTAGCCTAATTTTACAAAATAAATTATTGGTTTTCATAAAATTAGTAATAATCTTAAATACAGCGTTTATAGGAGATTCTGGAATATTTACAGTCTACCTGAGTTATTTTCCAGTGAGCAAATATTTAGTTACTTTCAATTAAGCTCGCGCCGAGTCCGAGCCCGGCGGAATTAATTCCACGGCTAAGTAGATAATGTAAAGAGCCCCGCGCCGCGCCGCCTCTTCACGCCTCGAGGAGAACTTTCAATTATGATTTTGTCTAATTTTAATTAAGTGCTCTCAAAAAGGCTTTTCTCCGTCGAAATTAATATTTGAATATAATTTGGGAGGGGCAGGCAGGCGGAGTTTGCCGCTTGAGGAATAATTAATTCCATTATATAGGTAAGTGGTCCAGTCGCTCGCGGCTCTGCTATCTTTGGCCCTACAGACACTGTACTTACTTAATTTTATTACTTCTGGAAACATCGTAAGCATTTGAATAGTCGCTCGTTTTAAATCATCGAAACAGAAGTGCCTGATTACCCAGTTACCTAAAACTGAAATCGAAGAAAGAGTGAAGTTAGGAGTGTAGCGGCAATTTGCGCAACAGGTCGGGGCGGAAGCGACCTGCAGCGGCGTGATTGCGACCAAATGTTTCCTCCGCAGCGTCTGGCTCATCGTTTTTGCCGCGTTTTTTTGCTCTCTCTGCTGATAAGTATGCTATCGATAGGTTCGACTTCATTATTTGTTTAGGCCAAAGCTAACCCGTGACGGAAGTGATCGCAACGCTTATGTCACTTTTTATTATTGTGCAAGTTAGCAACAACGACTTTACTTTAAAACAACGACGGTCTTAACTTCGTCCTTTAAGAGTCCCACGTAAAGCCGCAATCCCATACAAACGTAGTTTCGTTTTAGTTTTACAACAGTTAAGCCAATCTCAACCAAATTCCATACATACGACCGGATAAGGCATATTGATGTTTATAATCAGATTTCAATTTTAAAAACAATACCTATACAAAATTACAGAGAGTACAAGTTTTCGATACGAAACTTCAAATCGCTGTAATTCTGTATAGGTATTGTTTTTAAAATTGAAATCTGATTATAAACATCAATATGCCTTATCCGGTCGTATGTACGGAATTTGGTTGAGATTGGCTTAACTGTTGTAAAACTAAAACGAAACTACGTTTGTATGGGATTGCGGCTTTACGTGGGACCCTTAATACTTGGGCCTTCATTAATGCCTTCTTAAATAAGTATTTGTCATCAATAAAATATTGAATTTAATTAAATAATGTTTTCATTTGTTCCAGGTGTGTCGGTAAGGCCGCTGTCAGCAATGCGTCAAGAGTCACTTCCAATGCTGGCGGAGCGACTGCTGGCCACACGGGCAGCCGCGCTGGTCGCGGGGCTGCCGGCTGAGCTGTACTCGGGCGCACTGCTAGCCGCGTGGCCGCCCTCGCCGCCGGCGCCGTTGCTACCGCCCCCGGAACTTGACCGCTCTCGTAAAAGACGTCGCACTTCCAAACTAGACGATAACACGTCTACCGCACCACCTTCTCCGCCCTCTTCGGGTTCTTCGCCCGGCGCCACAGATCCACCGCGAGACAAACTTTTCACCTGCAAGGTTTGCTCTCGTTCGTTTGGGTATAAACACGTTCTACAAAATCATGAACGCACCCACACGGGTGAAAAACCTTTCGAATGCGGTGAATGTCACAAGCGGTTTACGCGTGATCATCACCTTAAGACCCATCTTCGTCTACATACTGGAGAAAAACCATACAGTTGCCCACATTGTCCACGTCATTTCGTACAAGTCGCTAATCTTCGGCGACACTTGCGCGTCCACACCGGAGAGCGGCCCTATGCCTGCGCTCGCTGTCCAGCTCGTTTCTCGGATTCAAACCAGCTAAAGGCACATGCTCTCGTTCACGAAGGGGACGCCCCGTTCGCTTGCCGCTGCGGTGCTAGATTCAGGCGGCGGCAAGCGGCAGCGTTACACAGATGTTCAGGTACCGGTTGCGAGCCGGATACCCCGAGTCCGCCAGCCGCGACCGCGCCGGACTGGCGTTGGGATGAGTGGCCCGAGCAGACGGAGCCCGAGGACCTGTCCCTGCCCCGGAGGCCGGCCACGCCGGACTCGCCCACCGACCTGCGCGTGCACTCCGCGTAGTCGCCGCGCGCCTAGCGCCGCTGAGCCGGTATACGAGTTCCTCCCGCGTAGAGCCGCGCCGCTGCCGGCCGTCGCCGTGCTTTACCCGTCCTGCTACTTATTTCGCTTACGGTATTTGCTCGCTCCAAAAATTCCAAACACCAATATTTTACAATAACAATCATTTTTGCTCTACTAAGCATTGTTGCAATTTTTTTTTATCTATTCTTAGTAAAACTACTGACGCAGACTCTTTAGGCAGTAGTCTATTCTTTTTTTACAATTTTGCATTTGCAACGATCGTCATAAAAAGCACTTTTTTCATCCATGTTACAGTTTAGAAGTTTATTGTCGTACCATTTGCATAATCGCAAAGCGAGGTGAGGCAAAAACGTGCCCGTTTGTTCTTTTGTTTTCAAACTTGCAAAACATAGAAAGAATATATTGCACAAAAGATATTTTTTGATTTATTGGCACATTCTATTGTCTCCTAATACTGACAAAAAGTTTTCGTTATGCTTGAGTTTCTTGATCTCCGATCAAGTTAAAAGTTGGTTGATGAGCGGGAACCGGAATATGGCACAAGAAGGCCGCGACATTGGCTTATTATTTCAACGACAAAGGCTAGTTCACAATCGGTAATTATAAAGTATTGATTTGAAATCGAGTTCCGTGCGAGCACAATGCCGACGTCATTGAGCGCGCCCTGATCCGACGCTCCTTCGCGACAACCGGTTCATAATCACCTCTTTTTGTACAAATTCTTGAGTTTTTATTCAATATCCATTTTGCCGTAACCGATATCCGACTTACATCGCTATAGGGGAAGATTGTTTGGCGTTTTTGGAGATTTGTTTGTAATTTTAGGGAATATTTAAAATAACGAGTACCAGCCAGGGTAGCGGACGGCGCCGCACGGCCCGCGCTGACCGGCAGCCAGCGCCAACTGCTTTTGTACATAATGCTGTCTTATTAAAGTATTTATTGTTTAGTTAGGTTTGTAGATAACTTCAAATTACGGTATCGAACCTCTATGCAGTCGGTTATTTACTGTTAATATTGTATGTGAATATATATTTATTATGTAGTAATTGAACATATATATGGTGGCGATGTTTAGGTATGTACGACGCGCATTTGGTAATGCCTAATACAAGTATTCTCTCAGAGAACTATCTAATTTAAATGTTTAAGTTTATGGGTATGTACACTTAGGATTTGATCGTTTTAGCTAGTATTTTCGAATAGGTTAAGAACAAAGTCAAAATATTTAAAACGGATATTGTAAATACATAATATAATTAAATGTAATGTATTGAATCTCTTCTCAGTGTACATAGTCCACGACGTCAGGCGGTGCGAGTGGCGGGCGCGGTCGCGCGAGCGCGCCGTGTGTTTACTGCAATTTGTTCTACGGGTATTAGTTTCCTACTAGGTGTAGTGTGTTTACTTTTTTCGTTTATGATCTTATTTAATAGCTTAATAATTGTTCTGAATGTTAGCGCACATGATTTTAAAATGATTGTATCTATTTAAGTAAGTACCGATTGTTGATTTATTATTATTTTATTTTTCTTAGATGTAAGGATACGCGTGTAGGTTCTTCTCTTATACGGAATCTAAGTAAACTATAAATATACGAAATATTTTCCCAAAGAAATTATTGGTACAAAAGTTAATGTGTACAAATTTAAGAAGAATTTCAATTAGAAGTCGTAATTTCATGTTGCAATGTTGTATTATTACCGTAGTTAGTGTAAGTAAGGCAAACTGTGCCATTATCTACCTCATATACGACTATGGTTTACTACGCCAGGGTAAAAAGCCAAAGTTCTTGGAATATTTTCTACCGTTTATCCTCGCTGAGATAACGTACAAAATGTCAAAGGTTTACTCGTCTGCGAGTAAATATTACTGGACAATTACTGTTTGAGACTGATTTTAGTTCGTCTTGTTTAGAAAGGCACGAAAAATGGTTATAAACTAATCGTGTGGCTACCTTTTGAGTCCTGTACTGCATTGCGCGAGCAAAGGGCCGCCGCCGCTGCGACTGAGCGTATTCGCTTAATACAGTCCGCCGTGGCTTGCAATCGTCTAAGTTCCTATTTTAATTACGCACTTTAAAATTTATTGTTTGCTTTCATATTTGTTTATTTTTCATTTGTTACTCAATTAATTAATTCCACAAAATCTGTGCCATTTGTTCACTAAGAGAAAGTTTAAAGGTTTTTCGATCTAAGCAGCGTTTCAACAGTAATCATTCATTACGGAGGAACTGCCATTCAACTTATCTACCTCGAGCTCGGAATACAGGTGTCATTTTCATCGACAATTTCACGAATTATTCCGTTGTAACTGTTTTACTTGTACAAATTATATTAGGATAGCCTAAATGTGAAATAATTATGATACGATGAATATAAATGTATTTCTTTATCAATGTCCAGTACATTATTATTAAATAAAGAGATGTTTGTTATTTATTTCCATATTTTATTACAAATCCTAACCCACATCAGTTCTACCACGCCAGATTAAGCTTCATCACGATTATTAGATTTAGACCAAATTAAGTGTCACTTTTTACTTCTTGTCACGTCTAATAACTCGGTTCAGTAATGGCACGAAACGAAGGTTGCTTTTTTGGAGCTGCTACAAAGAACTTGCTTTTATCGAACCACCATTATCACTCCTACCTATCTTATCATATGTCCTTAGTTCATGGGGTGAATATGGTCATGATATGGGGTTGAAAAGACTAAAAAAATACTAGGCACCAATACTTATTGAACCGAGTTAAATATTCTGCCGAGTACGAGTACTGAAAAAGGTGCCGAATACCCGAGCAGCAGCCGAGTACTCAGCCCATCTCTAATTTCAACGGTCTAGCTGTTATGGTTCATGAGACTGGTGACAGACAGATAGACGGACGGTGAAGTCTTCGTAATAGATACCCTTTGGGTATAGAACCCTAAAAAAATCATTTTCCAGTTCTAGCTCTACGAGTATTTATATTATACATAAAAATGACGTCTGATTTCTGATGTCATTATCAAATTGTTAACGTTTGTTCCTAATTTATAACGAGTCATATGACGCAGGTAAACACATTTAACCATTATATAACATTTGCAAATTACCGTTAACTTTTAATTTTCGTTAAAGGTATTATATAAACTAGTCTTAATAAATAATAGTTAGTGACACTGCAAGAAATGGCTGTGTCTTGTTGGATTGGGGAGATTTTAAAAATACCTAACTACTCATGAACGATAGAGAAAAGCAATTTGAAATTAAAAAAAATTCAATGGCTTTGATCCAAATGGAGACTATCCAGCTCACATGCTATATTAAATTTTACTTTTCGGTCGAAAAGACCCATTTTTGAGAGCCTGTTCCTGTACTATAAAAAAATTCAGAGAATATATAATTCATAAAATAAAAGAAAAATGACTATACAGGGTGGAATCGAATTCATTAGTACGCAAAAAAAAGTTACAGTTCTTGCGTCAACATTAAATCGCTGGTTGTGTATCGGTCTTAAGTTACTTGTTTTGCGTAAATTTCACCGACCGACTGATTTTATATTGTTTTACTTGAATTAATTTTTCGGCGTTTTTGGAAATTTTGTCCTGTTTTAATTTTTGGTTTTTATCTAAAGTAATGGCCTCTATTGAAGCGTTTGAGGTAGTTGATGAGCTTTTCTCAAATTTGAAAAATGTGAAATTTTAATTTACTCAAAAGTAGCCTAAAATTACTTTCAATCATGGGTATAGCCTATATTTAAAAGGATGCCAATGAATTAAAAAACATCATAGTCGTCTATCTTTTATTTTATTACAACTTTCCTCTTATATCTTTAGTTTCTTTGGTATAGACCTGGAAAGCAAAATTATCCCGAATTGTACCAAATTTGGGAAAAAGTTGCCATGGTTTGACAAGCTATGACTTAATAACTATAAGTCACAGAGAGTTGAAATTATACTCAAACTTTGTGCTATGCTTTTATAATTTATTTTATAAAAGCATAGCACAAAGATACCCGAAAAAGGCATCCATAAGGTAGTTTCTTCGTAAAAAAACTGAAAAATAGCTCCATACTTTCGGGCCCCCCAGGTTGCACAGGGTTAAGAAAGTTGCAAACTCGCCGATAAGTGCGCGTTTGCAATGTTTAATGTCGATATTGACTGGCCTAGTCTAAAAATACTATTTAGCACACTTTTAATTTAATATTGAAGCGTTAAAGTTGGCTGAGAGCATTAAAGTTGGCTGAGCAAGATAATGAGAAAAATAAAAATCGGCTCAGTGCTAGTTGGATGGCGCAGTAAGGGTTCCTTACCATATCTATACATTATCGGACTATAAAGCAAAAACTGCAAAAAAAAAACATGTTTTCTGTACAGTATGGCAGCTCCCTTCAATATTTATTTTTGTATTTGTATGACTATTTATTTTGACTTTTTGGTGGGAAGTCAAGGGGTACAGTTGTCTTTTGCCTTAGACGATTTTGCAAATTGATTCAAGTGGTCTTTATTAAAATAAAAAAAAATATAAAAATATATAGGGACAAATCACACAGATTGAGCTAGCCCCAAAGTAAGTTCGAGACTTGTGTTATGGGATACTGACTCAACGATAGTATATTTTATAATAGATACTTATTATGAAGATTATATCAATATCAGAACAATTTATGAAATAGTTAAAGTAGACTGTGAGTCCATCTAGGAAACGTATAGATTTGTCATCAGAAGCTTCCACGAGGCCAAAGAACTTACGCCATCTTTGATGCCACAAACCGTACAACACCGATACTTAGTATCTCATTATAGTGGACATTGGCAGAATCACTGAAATCTCGGTGGTAGCCATAATTTAAAAGAAGAAAGAAAGAACTATTTATTTTCAGAGTAAATACACAATTAAAAATTTTGAGAATATTTCAAGCGTCTACCTGTTGCCGTTATTAATATAGAGCAAAAAACGACATAAAATCACGTTTGTTATGTGGGAGTCAAATATGTACTTTACTATGTTTTTAGTATTTGTTGTTATAGCGGCAATAAAAATACATTATCTGTGAAAATTTCAACTGTCTAGCTATCGCGGTTTTTGAGGTAGAGCTTGGTGACAGACAGACGGACATCGAAGTCTCATTAATAGTGTCCCGTTTTTACCCTTTGGGTACGGAACCCTAAAACGAAAAAGTATATGACAGCCAACTAGATTTACAGAGACTATTTTATAAAGCATTAAGTACAAAATTTAAGTACAAAGATGATTTTACAATATCTTTAATATTGTAAAATCATCTTTGTACTAAAACTAAAACTTTTTGTATGAAATTAGTTTATACCGCATTTTCTTTTAATTTCAAATAAAAGGTTTCAAGGAAACATTTAATCCTTTCAACCTATAGTATAAATTTTTGTGAAAAAAATATGTATCATTAGAACAGTTGTTTTTTTCCAAAATCAACAATATTCAATTCTCGCGCCAAATATAGCGTTAAATAAAAATCTATGGATCCAGATTTCCTAGTTGCTCTATCTCTCATCGGTAATTTAAAAATCTCCCTACTTCCCGAGTTTACCGAGACCTTTGATTATATAATCAAAGCCCGAGACACAGCAATTTCTAGCAGTGTCACAACTACTATTTATTAAGACTACATTAGATATATATCGAAAATTAAAAGTTAAAGGTAATTTGCAAATGTTATATAATGGTTTAAATGTGTTTACCTGCGTCATATGAGTCGTTATAAATTTGAAACAAACGTTAACTATTTATGACGTCAGAAATCTTAGACGTCATTCTTATATTATAGAATAGTGTACTTTAATATACGCACATGAAGCAAAATGTAGTTATAGAAGCTAAAACAATTCAATGACCGCTTTTACCCCAGCCTGCACCTCGCTCCTCTCGCCCGTGGGTGGGGTATAAACTACAAATGACAAAAAGAAGATGATAATGATAAGGGTCATTTGATCCGAGCTTTCGCACTATTGTTGTTTATTTAATTTTTTATCAAGCTTTCTGTCCACTGCCGAAGGTAGGGAGGTATACAAGATAAAGAGCCAGTAATTCGTTTTGTATAGTGGTAATTCTAGAAGCGCGGCACGACACCGCATAACTGCGGAGACAAACGCAACGGAATCCGGTTGGTATTTATTAAATTAATCGCTCGCCCTAACAGCCCCCCCTCATCCCCTCCTAGCACCCCTTACCACGCGCCGCTTAACTCCTCCACCTGTGCCATACAAACGACTGCGAATCCATTAATCAATGCAACCCTTTCAAAAATGTCCTCATTAGGATGGTCCGATGCTTGTAACAGTAAGTACAACCGATAAAAGAAAGTTGCCGGCAGTTACGTCGTATTTCGATCGTCGATTTTCGCATCGACGATTGAACTCGTGTGTTCTATAACTCGTGTACTTAGCCTAAATAATGTGAATGTGTCATGCTTATGACTGTAATTTTGATTTAAACTAATTAGTTATTTAAAGAAATTAAGGTAAACCGCATTTTAATAAAATTTTAACACTCTTTAAATATTAATATCTTATTTTTTTTATTAGAAAGTACAATATCATTTTATTACAATTTTTTAAATATAAGATGAACTATATTAGTAACTATAATTTATAATTTTGGCAATAAAACATCCATAATATTTATGTTACATGATGACATAACTGTAAAGAAAATCAAGACTAATAGCCGGTTAATGGACATCTCTGAAACAGTAGTAGTCGGTCGGAGGATGAGAGCGGGCGAATTATAATTTATTTGGAGAAGTGGCAACGAGCCGCCGCCGCCCCGCGCCGCCCGACCTACCCTTTGCTTTCGCCCTTCGTTACGGACACACACCCCAAGCGTTGCAGCTCGGAATCACGCTTATTTTCTTTAGTTCCTTTTAGTGTCTAGTAAATAAATCCTATGGACTAGTTGTATATCCGCGAGTTTAGCCTATATTGCTCGAATTGACTATAGCATTCTATAGACGAATGAATTTTAAAAAATTGGTTCGGTTGCTTTTTAGATTATCAATTACAAACAAACACACAAATAATCTTAGGTCTGGTTTAGATTAGACTTGGGTCCAGACAAAAGAAAAAAACAGCATTTAAAAATATATTATGGCCTTTTCCAGGTTCCAGAGGTTATATTTTATTTAGTCTTGCACTTATTGTACCTTTTTATTTGATTTGTCAATTTAGATCGTTAAGGCCGCACACTAGGCACAGTAGCGACGCCAATCATTTTATTCCTAATACTTTACAAATAGAAAGAAATTCAAGAATGTAAATCATATAAGCCTTAGTAAAAACCCTGAAGTATTTTTAGAATCTAAATAAATCTCATACTAAATAGATAAATATGAAATTTTATTTAGAGCAAACAGTAGGTATGGAAACACAGATGATTACTTAGTTTTGAAGAAGTGCCTACCTGCAAGTAAGTGAAGTTTGATATAAAATATTTTTATTAGAAAAAAAATATCGAACTATTCACTTTCTTGCAGGTAGAGCCTAAAATATTTATATCTTGTAATTAAGAAGATAATAAACATACATTCGTAAAATTATTTTATTTTTTGGAAAGAAAGTAAAAATATTAAACTTTGCTATAGACAATCATCCAGCTGATGTAAGAATGTGTACGAGATGTTAAATTCGGTTTCGATAGGTAGCAGCGGCGAAACCGATATAAACCAAGCATGATGAATATAGCAAAACCGCCAATGATGGAAATTCTTGAGGTAAGCCTGTGACCAGCCGTAGACTTCTTGAGGCTGAGATGAAATATTGGAAATCTTGTTTTGCTGACCGTCTCACTAGTCAATATAAATACCGTTATTTTCGATTGTTTTTTTTATTGGCACGGCATATATAGTTATTAATATGTAAAATACGGGTCACTCATGTATGAAGCCAATAAAAAAGTACAGTTATTTTTTCAAATAATTTTATTATTATTATTACGAACCATTAATTAATGTCCAAATGTTGGCAAAGGCCTCTTATTATTAATAAATATTTAAAATCATTAAGACGAAATAAAAATAGATTGATTAATTAAGCTACAACGTTTTGGTAGGGAACTTTATACTTTCTGTTTTTTCTCTAGGTAGGTTGCGTTCAAAGGAGCTGGCAGGGTGCGGGGCGCGGCGTTCGCGGGGGACGGAATTAAGAGGGAGTCGGGGGCCGCCCTGGATACTGAGAGGAGTTTTAACCAATTAATTTTGTTCCTCAACGCAAACTCCGCTATATAATAAGGTATAAGTAGGCATTAACTGAGGCGCGCCGATAGCTAGCCCGGCCGGGGGCGACTTCGTCTTCTCCTAGCCTCTTATAACGATGTTTTATTTCTTGTTAAGCTCTCCGTTTCTCCACTTTTAATATTTAATGGCATTTTCATGGCCCGTGTTTTATAGCGCACTTACGAATTCCCAACATTATTGACGTTTTTTATCGGCTCTGTTGTTTTCCGACATCGCCCTATCAGAAGTTATAATTGCATAACATTAAGACTCGCTTTTATTAAGCTATAAATTAATTTAAGTATAACATTATTCATACGATTAATGAATATTTTAGAATCAGATACTAATTAGACCAATACCTAATAAATTCTTAACGGAATAATGTCAGATGCACTTGCATATCGCCTGTTGACAGATACGAATACGTAATGTAGCGCTCCTTCGCACACCACCACCTGCCGCTCGAGAAAAACATCAACGTCTTTGTTTAACGAACCATATGTCTCGCCTTCGCTCGTGCTTTACCCACTTCTGCTCTGTCGAGATATAAATACACGTTAACTTATAAAAAGTCTTCCCCTTTACCAATCCGTGACTAAACGCCTAAAAACTTCGTATCAGGAATATATCCCATTTACTAGAAGCGGAGAGATTTAAAAATAAGACGCTCCACAAAAACACTAGCGATCGATCGTAAAAAACAGTCCTTAACCACGGTATTGTGTTGTTCAAAAACAAGAACGCATCACACGAAAAAACAAACCGCAGACTACGTTTAAAAAACGAAATGCAGCACGCGAGTCAGCCGAGACACCCTTTCCCTTTTGCGCGGCGACGCGAGCTACGTTTTTTCTTTATCTAAGTGAGGGTTGCGTTTTTTTACCGCGATGCTACGTATAAATTAATAACTGAACGTGCTCATAATCTGCTGTTCGGAACACTTTCGGCTTTGTTATTTTTTTAACGAGTCCGCGCTCATTTGTTTTTGTGCGGCGATGTCGGAAACGCAGCGGTTCTATTGATTACGTTACGTCCGCCCGCGTGACAGGTGTTGCACTTTGTTTCGTTTCTCCAAGATATAGAGTTTACAATTTATACTCTGCTAAGAAAACTTTCTTGCAAAATAAGCTTGAGTAATTACATAGAAACAAACCGCTTATTAAAAATACTAGGTTACCATTCATTACCGCCTTAGATTAATTAATTAAATATCATTACTGATTCAGGGAGGACATATATAAACGAGAGCTGTCGATCACAAATAATTAGCAATATTATAGTAGGTATAGTGTTAGGTAAAATTTATCGATTCATTTAATAATTTCCTTAAATCAATCTGCGTTTTTATGTTTATTGACATTTAACAAGTAAATAAAGTACTTAGTAGGTATAAATGAAGTATCATTAAAAAAATTGTTAAAAGAAAAGGAGTTATGCACCGGATGGCACTCCAGGAAGCGAATGTGCTCAAGCTAATAATGTGTAAGATGGCCGTTTTTGCCCACGTTTTGACACACAACTGTTGCGGCTTGGGATTCGGAGGCAACAGAAACCGAAACGAACGACATCACGCGCCAATTGTAATATCTATCATTAAACTAATATCAAAACGGGAACAGCCATCATTTTTGCTGGGAGGTCCGTTTTTGTAAAATTTGTTTTAATTTACAAAATAAATTTCTATAGATGATGATATAAACATAGATTATAATTTCTAGAACAAATATAATAACAGGTATTATTAAAACTTATGCGAGATAATTTTTTTTTCTTTAGTTGAGAGACGCTCGTTTCGCGCAGCCACGTCCTTGAGACACGTCCTGAAGATCATGAATAGGCTGAAACTTGACAGTGTTTCCGAGTAAAATACGTTAGTGACCTTTGGTTTGATATAACCTATATAAATACTAATATTAAAAAGGGGAAAAACTTGATTACTTGCTTGTTTGATTGAATATGCTCCGAAATTACTGGACCAATTTTATTTTTTTTTCCCATAGAAAGCTAATTTATCTGCGGGTGACATATGCTTTAATTTACGCGGACGAACTTTCGAGGAAATGGCTTGTGTTAAAGAGGATCGACTACCTGTAAATTTTCATACTAAAAGCGATAACTCTCCAACCCCCCTAAACCTTTACGAAATGAGAAAATTTTGGTGTCATTCGATTTAGCATACCTTAATCTAAGGCTGACCGTTTTTCTTTTTTATTTATTCGGTTTAGATTAATTTAAATAAATGAAAATGCCCAGGGTATTTTAATTTATAAAAATATGGATATTTACTTAGATGCTCATAACTTTTGGTGTAAGCAATACTTATATCTTAAATATCAAAACGTACAGCTCTACTTCTCCAATTTATCAATAATGTTTAAAAAGAATAACGAAATTGAACTATGTTTAATCGGTGAGAAGCGTTATCGCTTTTTGCATGAAAATTTACAGTCGATCTTCTTAATAAAATATGTTTCAGTTCATTTTTATTAAAAAATAAATATAATTTACATTTTACATAGCTTTACAATTTTATACAACAATTGGAAAGCTGCACCCTCATTATCCATGTCACTAACGAAATAAAACGCGTTTCTCTCATGTAAACCTATTCCAATCGGGAACTACTCGCTACAACAACGAGAGAAGTTACTTTATTACCTACTATTTATTGGCTACTACGAGTCCTCCAAACATAATAGGGCTTGTAATATATTTTTTTATTATTTTCATATGCTCAAGAAATGGTTTTTATTGTTGATTTGACGCCTTTAAAATAAAAGATTTTTTATATCAGCGTCATTAATTCAAGAATCGTGTTTACAGGTATCTTAAGAGTCGGCAACACATCAGCACCACCTCTGGTGTTGCAGATGTCCGTGGGTGACGGTGACCACTTCCCATCAGGTGGCTCGTTTACCATTAAAGATACATAATTTGTTTTTTTCTGATAGCAAATCATGCATACGACACAGAAAAAGCTACAAATTACTATTACATCCATTTATCAAGTTTCTAAAAGGAGAACTCAAATTACTTTCTAATTTTAAACGTTACCTATCAGGCGTATTATAAACAAATATTACAACCTATTATGTTTACGTATTTTCCAAACGTCCTATCTATTATAGAAACAGAAATTTATATAAGTTTTGTTAAAAATATAGGTATGCACTTTTTGTTCTGAGTAGTATAACTATTAAATCCATGGCGCATATTATACTCGAATCAAATTATTTGGAGAAATAAGTGTCGCAGGGTTTAAAAAAATACTTTCTTGTACAAATTCATGTTACAAAGAGAATCTCTATAAATAGAATAGAGCTTTTAAGAATGTATGAATCTGGACGGGCGGAGGTAAGCAAATACGTGAATGCATTGGATACGCATTGTGAAGCATGCACGTGTGGCTCTGGAGCAGTAGGTTAGGGGCGATCAGCTAGCGACAATCGATTATTGCGCTCTGTTTACCCTTTTTGAATGATACTTCGACGTCTTTAGTATTTACGAGAACGAAAATAAAACCAGATCAATGAAATCAAGTTTTCCAATACATATATTTTTTATTTTTGTGCAGCTACAACGCGAGATTATTAACTGCATTCAATTTATTCAAATGCTGCAATAGTTACTATAATGATCTTCATTATCTTTATTATTAGGTATTCTCAGATCACAAAAATGAGCCGTAGAAACGCAAATCAAGCAGTGCCGGATTTATATTTTTAATGAGTGTAGGCCACTAAACCATGAGAAAACCAGTGGACGTGTTTGACTTTTATCCTCTTAAATCAAGTGACCTTCCTATGAAATCTACCACCCTTAGGACGCTGCCGCCCCTAGGCCGCGGCCTATACGGCCTATTTATAAATCCAGGACTGCACTCAAGAACATCAGCACGCACATGAGCTAACACTTTGACATACATACATTCATAATTATTACCAGTACTAACATTTAATAAATTAAGAGTTATATAGAAGGCTACAAGAATGTTAGATGTAAGCAAAATCATTTGTCCCAATATGTGTATTGTTGAAAAACTTGACTTCAGACAGCTATCGTTTAAATAATTGTAATTGTACCTAAGTAGATATAAATTCACATTTTGCATGCAGATTGCAAAGTCTTACAAAAGATAATAATTTCGATTCTTTCTACCACTTCATTTCAAGGGGATGTGAACTGCGGCAATAAAAAACCCGCCCGCGCTGTGTCACGCAAAAACTCATATTTTGATAGTGGCTCCGGCAACCGCCGGCCATTGTCGCGAGCCACTTTGATTATTGATTTTTACGCTAAATAATCCCTTTTTCGAAATTTCTGTTGTTCGCAATCATTTCCTTTAACATTTCGATGTAGTGAATAAAGGAATTATGTACAATACAATCATTAATAACCCGTATGGGACTTGTCGCGATTTCTCGTTTTTGTCAGTAACACAATTTCATTGCTGTCATTTGTTGATACATTCATATGATCATTCCTAAAATACATATGTACGTTTTTGCTCAGAGTATAGAGACAATAGTTTATTCCAAGTTTTCCAACATGTTTAGTAGATTGATATCAAACGTCGTTTTACTCATATGTTACAAAATATAAAAGGAAAGGACGTTTTCAATCAAACACGAACGCGCTTAACAAACTTGGGTCATGCCTGACCTGAAGATGCCGACAGAGACATTCTTGAAAAAAAAGTAATGGCAATAAGAAAAAAATTTCACACAAATTTGTTTGCTAAGAAGGGGTAATCCTTTAATCCTACAATATCAGTCGCGTAGTAGAGTGCGACAATGCGTAATTGTCAGTTACAGTACAGTACAAGTAGTGTTTGGTGACGCCGCGAAAGACGCCCGACAAAAGAGTTTGTTTGTGTCTGGTTTGCATTAGTTGTTTGTAAAACCACCAAGACTACTGGTTTTGTTAGCATTTAATCCGTTTGTGATCTCCTCTCTTGTGTTTTGATAAAGGAACAAAGAGCCCAGCGGCGCATTAACACATAGGTTTACTTTCTCGGTAGCCTTTTATTATGTGAAAGTAAAATAACATCAATTATAGAATAAAAACGAGTAACTTATGTAAGTTATTTTCTTTTCCTCTTTGGAATACTAGGATTGTTTTACCATTTGGCATTATAATTAAAGAACTCTTAGAAATATCGTCTGATAATGAAACTCTATCTTGGCGAAATCAGATCCCGGTCGATTCAGAGGAAAATTTCCACGAATTTTGCTTTTTTTCTGAAGACTTACACAACCATTGCAAGAAGTACGGTGCTCTGTTGATATGTTAATTTTCGAACCATTTTTTTAAAATGTTCCCTTGAAGAATGCCATAATACAAGCGAAGTCTTGAGTAAAAGCAAGCTACACAATTTTATCATGTTGAAAATCTAGGTATCTCCATATTTTATCAATTTATCAATATTTCTATCTTACGCTAATTATTTTATTAAAATCTATAGTCAGGTGTGTGTTTAAGATGACTGCTGTTTCATCTGCCAACATCACGGCCACCGAGCGGAGTGCGCAAAAAACGTGCAACGGGTGACGACAAAGGGGAAACTTTTTTAAACGCCAAAAAAGAGTTTAACAAAGGCTTGATAACCCAAATGTGCTAACGGGCATGCAACTTGATCATCCTAACACCTTGATCAATGTGGGTTACTAGAATGTAGGCGAGGCGAACCGGTGCGAGCTGTTTGCCGTTTTAGTTTTTACTCGGATTGCTAAAAATTGGCGGCTGCTGCGCTGACGAAAGTTGACACCATCCGGTTGCAGCTATGTTGCGAGCTAACTGTAGGTGTTACGCAAAATGGGGTAAAAGAGTTCAATTACAATGATATAAAAAACGGCTCACGGATTTTTGCAGCAACAGTTACATTATAAGTTTTTTAATGACTTTTATAGTTTACTAGCTGATGCCCGCGACTGCGTTCGCGTGGACTTCATGACTCTGGTGTATTAATATACCTTAATAGAAACTAAAGTCTATACATAAGCGTAATCTGTAAATTTGATGCTGCTCAACCTATAAAGCGCACATATCCAACGGGTCTCCGGGAGAGATGGACCTCGACTTTGGGTGTTGCCTGTGTGTGCAAGGCTTGGAGAGAAAGCAAACTCTCATGTTTTGCCGTATGGGCTGAAAGCTACGTTCCCAAAAAGGCATATCCTGGTTGCGAGTGACCCGGGACCGCTGGGCGGTCACCAGTAATATGAGCTAATCGTACTCTATGCACTCTATCCCAGTGGAGAGAGTGACTGTGTAAAATTGACGGTATAAAATTTGACATGGTTCTGTATCAGATGTTCTAAATCTTCAATTTAAATACCTCAACAAAAAATGCTCATCAGATAGAATAACTTTTGCTAAGGCGTCATTTTTATATTTCCTAATTTTTACCTGGACTATTATGGTTCTGCGTCAGGTGTTCCAAATCTTCAATTTAAATACCTCAACAAAAAATGCTCATCAGGTTGAATAACTTTTGCTAAGGCGTCATTCATATATTTCTTGTAGTTCAGCTACCCCATTATGGTTCTGCATGAGGTGTTCCAAATCCTAGATTTCTTATGCCTCAACAAAAATGTTCATCAGGCTCAACAACTTTTGCTAAGGCTCCACTTTTATATTTCTTATAGTTCAGCTGGACCATTATGATGCTGCAACAGGTGCTCCAGTTTTCGAAATCATTTCCACCTTATATGTTGCCCAGGCTTAGTAACTATAGAGCAAAAAAAGTTTCATTCGAATCCATCCAATATTTCCGGAGATAAACGTAATCATACATACAGACAGACAGACAGACAGACAGACAGATAGACAGACAGACAGACAAGAAATTCTAAAAAAAAATTTCCTTTCCATTATTCTTTTTAAGTGTCCCTCTATCCATTTCAGTCAAAAATTCTAAATGTACAGACAAAATATTTTTACTGTTTTATTATATGTATAGATTAGTTTTTATAACTTATGGATCAAACATATGTATATTTATTTATTTATAGTTTATAAAATGAATTCGTTTCTACTGTCTGATCACTCAGATTTTTTAAACTACTCAACTCATTTTGATACAGTTTTTAGCAATAAATAAGGTGATTCCTGAGCCTCCTCGGCTAGTAGTCTGTAGCTTTGGAAAACTAATTAAAAATATAAACATAATGTCTAAGTGAATTAGAATTTTATAGGTTATGAAATGACGAAAAGTGCCAGAAAAGGCCTATTTTCCGAATAAAATCTTTGAATCTTTGAGAAAGGTTTATAAGTATTATATATTCCTGTTCGCAGCCGGGCAGGGCTGTTAGTATATCATAAATCATGTATTTAAATACATGATGATTTTTGCGATAAAGATGCGGCTATACATAAGTTGTTTTCTCAGTTTCGAAACACTGGGTAGTTTGTAATTTTTACCCAATTATCTTAATATACCTAACGTGTCAATTTCAAATGAAAATTGCATTACTAACCTGCCTATAACATTTTTTTTTGTCAATGAAAGTTTATGTTGAATTAAGTATTTAGTTTTATGCATGAGTGTGTTGAATCAGTCAGATGTTCGATATATCATTTCATGCAATGGGCGAAATTCATAGATATATTTTTTTTATAAATTAACTAGTTATTGCAAAACTGTTCTATTAGAACCTAGAAAATAGGAAATAAAATATATTGCCCTAAAGCAATGAAACACTTGCCTCTCGAAATCGACCTTGAGCCATGAAAATCAATAGAGCTAATACCACAAGTGCACTATTATGGCATCAGCTGATCTCTTGTTAGAGTTCAACGCACTTTCTATTGTTCTCTCCTATGGTGCATACATAAAAAACGCGTTTCGATCCATAGTAAAAAAGCTCAACCCTTCCGTGCGTCGCGTGGCAGGTACCCTATACACAACCCTTTACAAAAAACACTCGGGGAGGCGAAAGGGTAAAAAAGGGTTATTATTACGCATGCGTCCCAAGGGATCAGTGCCCTCGTTTCTCATTTTAAAATTTTAGCTCGGCATATTTTATTTGTATAATTTAAATATTTTGCATCAATTTTTCTGATAGAGAAAACGCACAAAAACGAATGCCATGGATTATCGACATTTTCGTCGACTTTTTTGTGGAATTCTTTGTATGAGTATTAAACAGAAGCCCATGTTATGGTTAGGGTCTTAGACGTCTTACTTAGGTTAGGTACTGCATTATGAAAACTACGGTTACAGTTATGGTCATAGATATAAAAAATGTTTCGTATCATTATGGTATACGGTTGTGGTCAAATAGACCTGACCGAGCTCGCATAGGAGTCTGTAAGAGTCTCGTCTCGTACGAGTAGAAGTGATTGACGCTTATCCATCTTTCAATCTTTCCTAGGTTTAATCGTCTCACATTTAGAATTGACAGTCGTCCTGAAATATATTGTGGGATTTTGTGTATGTAAAACGCCAAATGTTACTCTGGAGAAGGACACAAACTAATATAAGCCTTAATTTGTCATTTACTTTAGTTTAAAATGGGATGTCCTGTTTAAAAATTCATTATATAAATACCGAGTCCAATAAAAAATAAAATGTCCTCGCGGTATAAAAAGCCAGTGATCTGTGATAACTAAAGTAAGCTTAAAAAAATAAAGGTAGGTAGTCATTTTCAAAACTGTAATAAGAACAAATTTAATGTGGACGACAAACGCACATAATTCGATAATAACAAACAGCCACAGCGAAAACACGAACAAAGCTACCATGGAACGGAGTGAAACTATAATTAAGAAAGATAAATATCGTTTATTACTGTTAGGAAAGTCGATTAGAAAAAAACTACCCCTTTCACCCCACAATTTGTAACCCGTACAGTGGGCGCCGCGCCGCGCTGCCCGACACGCATAAAAAGTTACGACTCGCTCAATATTATGGAGTGCACTTTTGAATCAAAATCTTGTAAGTTTATATTATAAATTAGTTAATAAAAATTAAACAAATAGTTACTATTTAAAATGATTATATTAATTTAAAGTTAAGTATGTATCGCACAAAAGGCGTTTTGCTCAATTATAGTATGTCACGTTATCTGACGTGCAACTTGGTTTATTTCGGAATTATACAATTTCTCAATAAAAAGGTGAAAAAACAGTTCATTTGAAACATGTATGACGTACTAAATATACACTCACTTCTGACCAAGAATTAATCTAAAACGTTTAAAAGAAATTTGCCATTTTTTGTTTGTAATGCTCTAACAAACAGAGACAATTATTACCAAAGAGATATTGTACCTGTTGCTGTACTTCTTGGGGATACCAAGCACTCTCAAAAAGAATTTAGTAACTAAGTAGTAGATTGCCGTTTATCCGTTATTCGTTGTCTAAACATTGACACTGAGTTTAGTATAAAATGAAAAAACTGTTTCCACAGTTGCGTAGCCAAGGGAAAAAATGTTACAGTTACATAACGCTTTTCCATAATAATAGAATCATTATCGAAAACAGAAGAGCGGGCAGCTGATTTATTGGATGATAATGGTCGCTGTCATAAATAGCTTTTTCTAATGAACGTTTTTTATCGCGTGCGCTGCACCGGGCGCACCGGGCTAGATACGCAGCTTTTTTTAATGCACTGTTTCAAATTACGTATGCACACACCATATCTTTTTTTATATAAAACCATGGTCAACAGAAAACGAATTGATTAGTTAGTTTACGAACCGTTATTACTACAAATTTTAGTAGACTATCTCTAAATTTACGAATAAATTGAAGAACGTCATACGTAACCACTTTGAGTGCATAATTAGCACCTACTTAATATACGAGTACCTACAAAGGTTTTAGATTAAGTATTATGTAAAAAGTTATATTTCCTCATTGAAATCCAATTCATCCACCAAAAATAAACTCATTTAAAAAAGGCGACAATCAGCATAATACCTACTCATGCGAGCCGTCACCCACATGTGGCCTGACCTTGACAAACGAGGCGGAGGTTCGTCGGCCGCCGACCATGATTTATTGCACGAGTGCAGTTATTGCACTAGCCCGCGGCCGCGGCTGCGACCACGGACGCCGCGCCGTCGCATCCGCGTGACGGATACATTTTGCACACGTATAATTTCTTCCACTTAAATCGACTTAAAAACTCAGCGTTCCTTCCCCGTTGAAAAAAAGAGTTAATATTGATCGTAGATTTCTCGTCGTGGGGTGCAGCGGCCGGCTGAGTCACCCCACGATTTTTTACTCACCCTAAGTTATATTTTTTGTAAAGTCCCCCCTCTCACCCCCTGGCCCGCTTTAAAGGATGAGTAGTCTCTATGGAAACGACTCGATCTAATTTATAGGCGGGAGAAAGTACGGATTGCTTAATTAAGAATTTAAAATGTGTCTTCTAAGTAATTAATTACGAATTTCCAGTCTGCGAACTTAAAGCTCAAGATAAGATATTTTCTCGTGAAGACGCGGGTTTTAGGGCTATTAAGAATTTAATTAAATATGAAACAAAGAATTAATTGCTTTACGTAGCTGCCGGGCATAAGTTTATGAAGTTGCTGAGAGGAGGAATTTAATTTCAGAGAGTGCTTTACAAAGACATTTAAAAAATAAAGTAAGACACCAAGTTTCATTTTTAATATGACTCGATACTTTCTGTTCGCATTTGCATACATTAAACGAGTACCACGCACGGGGTATGAATAAGGAAGGGCTTTATCACAGCGGCGTAGAGCGAGGGCACGCGCGCGGGTTAAAAAACTGTGGGTCAGGGGCGCGGGCCACGGCAGGCAGTCGCAGTGCTCTGCCAGCCACGAGCGCTCGCGACCTGCGGCCCAGGCGCAAGCTCATACTTCGTCGATTATTGGTGAGATTTCTTCACTTTATATATGAATTTCCTACTTCCCTTGCTCGTAGTCTTGTCTTCGAAGATAACGCCATAATGTAATTACACGACTGCGAAAAAAGGGATGTTTTATTTTTCGACTGCATGTATGTTTTCTTTATTTCACTATAACTTCTAAATGCCACGCCGGATTGAGACATATATGATTAGAATCCTTAAACCTGCCCAAGTATGTAATTTTCGCTATTGCAATCGTGTTGTTTTTCAAGGTTTGTATTTTTTTTGAATTGAAACTTTATTTATTAAATCCTACGCTTCGTCTCAGTCTGCCAATATGAACAATTTCTCCTATGGGATTAAGGATATGAACTTAAAAACAGTTCAACATTCCCATACAAATTTCAGGCGTGGCTTTTATATGAGAATGTCGCAATTTTTGTTCCCAATTCTCTCCCAGCCTTGGTCCTATAGATTTTTTATTAACTATTTAAATTAACTCGCTATATGTATAAATATCTTCTTGTATTTTAATGGAGAATATTCATTATAAGTATATATTTTTTTTTCAATATAAAGGATATTGAGGAGAAACCTCCTTAAAATAGGCTTAGGCACATCGGAATACCTATTTAGTACAAAAACTCTTGGAGATATAAACGTTCCAAAGTCACAATTTGTTGGGCAAGTCCATTAACACTGCCGCCGTCCGCCTTTCAACGATCAAATACATGTGACGTCACACATTTAGCTTTTGTACGGGTATTATGAGAAGTTAATTCGGTCGGCAGCTATGTTAAATATTGCGTATATTGACATGGACCTAAATTTTAAGGGATATCTTTTGGTAATTCTTTGACAATCACATGCCTAACAAACTTTTTAAAAAACTTAACATACCAATATCAAATTAAAATTTTACCTAACAGTCTTTTTTATAAGGTACACGCATATGTATTTAACCAGAAAGGCTTTTGGAAAATTTACACGCGCTATCTCGGTCATAGACATACTTACATATACCTTGTACAATTTATACAGGTTATTTTAAAAATATCAGTTACCTCTTAATATCGGAATCAGAATCCGTAACATAATATAGACCCACAAGAAAAAAGGTGAAAATCGGAGAAAAAAAACTAGACCCATACAAATTCACCGATCAGCTGGTCCAGTTTCTAAGGGAAGTCTAACTTTGTGTTCTCCGATTTTCACCTTTTTTCTTGCGGGTCTATTTTCTGTTAGGGTTCTGAAATTAAGAGATTATTGATGTTTTTAAAATAGAAAAGTGATGAAATTGAATTATGGAAATAATAGGTTCCTTGTATAAATGTAAAGTATGGTTAGTTATTTTTCTCGTCAAAGTTTTGTTGTGAGGAATTAGTAGACCGAATAAATTTTGGTTCACGAATACGTTTGTGATATATTAAGCCTCAAAAAGGAAATTTTTTTCGGAGTCAAGTTTGTGAAAAAATATGTGGAATATATAACAAAATTAAAAGAAAAACTATTACAGCTAAGTAGGGTTCAAAGTCAAAGGGTTTTGACGCCTCTCTTAAAAAAACCGGCCAAGTGCGAGTCGGACTCGCGCACGAAGAGTTCCGTACCAGAAGAGAAAGTAAGAAAATAATACAAAAACGCCAACAACTACTCTGTTGTATGGCAGCCCCCCTAAATTATTATTATTATTTTGATTTTAGTATTTGTTGTTGTTGCCACAATAAAATTACATAATCTGTGCAAATGTCAACTGTCTAGCTATTACGGTTCTTGAGATCTAGCTCGACGAGTGGTAGAAATGAGAAAGGGCTAAAATATCACTTTTTTGTATGAGAGACCCCCCTAATTATTATTATTTTGTTTTTAGTATTTGTTGTTATAGCGGCAACAGAAATACACAATCTGTGAAAATTTCAACTGTCTAGCTGTTTGTTGTCAGGTTCTTGATATACAGCCTGGTGACAGGCGGACGGACGGACATCGATGTCTCGTGAATAGGGTCTCGTTTTACCCTGTGGGTACGGAACACTAAAAACGACGTTCAAATACGAAAACCTACACTGCCGTGGCCCAACTCGCACTTGGTCCATTCTTTCATTTTATGTAATTGTTGTTATAACGACAATAGCCATTCTGTTTAATGTGCCTACCTATTACGGTTCAAGTTTGATCTACAGTTCGCTGATACATCGCAAACGGAGGCAAAAGCAAAGGGGTCCCGATGGCGCTTGACCGGTAGGGAAACCTAAAAATGTAAAGTACAAAGTACGTAAGTTGTATTATGACTTAACAATATCTGTAAAGCCTTCGAAAATAAATTGTTGGCGATGAAATTAAATCAACCAATAATACTCGTATCCAATCGCTCGACCAATATTTTGATAGAGTCTCCTGGCTATGATATCGATTGTGGAAATTGCTGATCATAATAATTAGATCTTGTGGGTTAGGCGAAAAAAAAACAATGGCGACAATGCTGCCTAATGAGCCATAAAGAAGAAAACGATACGTAGAGCAAGGCGTAGACAAAAAAGGGCGCGGCAGGGGTGCGGGCGGCGCGCGGGCGGCGGCTGAGGAAATGGCGGGAGAGCTAAATTAATTTGCGCGCTCCCGCCAAACAAAGGCACGCTAATGGAACGCGCCGAATGGAAAAAATGCCACCGTCCGCTCTCTGCTGACTTATTTTTTTTTTTGCAAATACAACCTTTGACTTTCCCAAATGAATAACATTACACCCGTCGAAGTTTGGCGGCAGTCGCTTTGTCCCGCTTTAATGAGGAAGAAGAAAACCCGATACTAGCCCGCGAATTCCTTAATTGCTCACTCAAAACAAACTTGGCTTTTGTTCTAATTACTCGAAGCGAAAAGTTCTGTCAGCATAATTGCTTTTTCATTAAAAATAATTCAATTTATGATCCAGTGAATACATTAAATACTAAAGATCCTCTTAGAATATATTTAACGGAATCAAGGCTTTTGTTCCGTATAGTTTTTGATAAGAAAATTTATTTTTGATAAAATTATTTAAGAAAGTGACTTTTAAGAAGTTTGCTATTCAAATAAATTAATGCTCCTCAAAGATAACCGGAATAACCCGTAGCATTCTTGCGTAGCACACTTCGTAGCAGTCGTAGACTTACTACGAGTTTGCTACGATCGCGATTATCATTCAACCGTACAGCTGTGTGGTGAAAGTCCGCTACAAATAAAAACAATGCGTGGCGTGAACAATGATGTGGTTAGATAGATGTCTATCCTCATCGTTGTTCACGATGATCAATACCTCTGCCTAACGAATTTGTTCGTTGCTTCAAGCACAATATATAAGATATTTGGAATTTTTGTATACAATCTCTCTCTCTCATCTTATCTCACCTATGTGGTATTTTTTCCTCCGTAATAGTATTCTGAATGCTTGAGTGCAATAGTATATTACTACACCGGTCGGCAAGAAGGCGTTAATGGGCGAATGTGAGAATGAGGGCCGAGGCTTAGCCTAGGCATACATAAGTAAATCCATCAATGACTGTATATGTGAAATATATATATATATATAATAATAATAATAAATAAAACTTATTAAGTTACCTCCGTGTTTGCACTCACCATTATCATCAGCTCTTTTTTAGTCTCATCTGCAGAAGCATGACCCTCTTTGTTCTACCAAAGCCAGAGCACTCAGAGGATTTGGCCTACACTCTCCACGCTGGCCAGACGAGTCGGAGGGGTCTCTTTGATGTTTATAAGCTTTGTTTAGCTCGTATTTCCAAAGTCGCCTTCTACGACATCCACAGCAAGACTTGGAGTGCTCCTATTCTACTCCGCCTGGAACCACACGTTAGTACAGAGAGGGTCGTGCTCCTGCAGTGGAGTGAGGATGATGATGAAAAGGTTATAAAAATAATGTTTCTATTTCCAAAGATTTCCAAGCGTATTTGAGAAAAGGATCATGCACACAAACTTATTTAAATAAACTTTGGGTTATGCATGGTGAATGCTAATTATTGTATAAGCTGAAGGCTTGCTGAAGGTTATAAAACTATTCAGTCCCACGGAAATATTTTTTTTTATTTTTCGCCCCCAGCTATAATGAATCCAATTGGACTTAGTGAATGAAGAAAAATCATTTTATTGCTTTTATTTAATCTTGCTATTCAGAAAGCAATGATAGGATTTTTTAAATTATTAATTTTTATACAGTACTAGCTGTGTCCGCGACTTCATCCGCGTAAAAAAGAGTAGCCTATGTCCTTTCTCAAGCTCTAGACTATCTGTGTACCAAATTTCATTTACATTGGTTCAATAGTTTTGACATGAAAGCGAGACAAACTGACAGACAGACTTACTTCAGCATTTACAATATTAGTATGGATTATTCTTCTTGAATCAATAACCTTAACATCTGCACAAACATGAATGATGACATTGATGACGCATTAAGCTGTCGCCTTGAATCGCTATCTCTATACCTAATAAAAGTCTCTAAAAATCTTTGATTTTTAGGAAGGACCTAGCACTAATGAGGAATCTAGAACTAATGAGAATAAGCGTTTTTAAGAACGTCAAGAAGGGTTTTTGTTAAAATCGGTTATTCGTGAAATACGAATAATTTCGCGTACATGGAAATTATGGCACCATGTTTTGAGTTTCCAACAAAATACCTTGCCGCTTATTTAGTGAATATTGTTTTCAAATAGTAGTTTTTGAGGTATGTCGACTCTTAAAGTGGGCAAATATTTTTTTTTTATATGTAATAGGTTTTCTCTTGACTATCATCTAGCCTGGAGACTGAAAATATGACCTAACAAGGAGTTAGCTTACCCACAAGAAGCCTTTGTAATACTTACTTATTGGTAAGCGGTTTTTACTTTGCCAAATCGTTTTATGTACAGTATAAATACTGTCGTAATATTGCGATGCTGCAATACGTAACGCTAAAAGCTTAAATCTTAAATCTCCTTAGATTGTCTGTGGTTAGATGAGGATTGAAGATGTCATGTCATACATGTAAGATGCAATTATTTTAATATCTTTTATTAAAAAGATTAGACAAATGATTACGCTTCTACTTATTCCAATCCCACAAATATGCTGGAGCGTTTTTGTAGTAAACATTTGTTTCAAGTTATGTACATCATCTCAGCCGCAAGAAGCCCACAGCTGGACATAGTCTTCCCCCAAGAATTTCCAGAAAAATATTTTCAGCAATTAAAATTAAAGTATAAAGTTAAAAAGCATTTAAAAGGGTGCGATGAGGAGGCCGAAATGAAGCGCGTGGCGTAACGTCGAGATAAGCTGATATATAAGTTTAGTGTGCAAGGCAGCCTGCGCGCGCGGCGTTATCACCTGCGACTTGCGACTGCCGGAAACAATGAGCGATGCTTATCTAAATGTACTGCTCCGGCGAGCCATTTTGTCGCAGATCAAATTAATGCGCCTTCCATTACTCTGGCGCGATTTATGCGCACCCAATTAAAAGTTCCGAGCGCTGAAGACGAGAAATTAGTGGAATACGCTCACATTTATCAAGACATCAACGTTGCCTCGCGCCACGCGAAACTTCCCAAATTTAAATTAGAGACGATTTTTACAGCTACCTCCCGTGGGGGGTAGGGGGGGCGCTACCCTTTCCTTATAACGAGGAAGGCCTCATGCATTTTTATGTGCTTCTTTTTTCGTCGGCGTTTTAAACAAGGGGGTGAGCGTGGGGTGCCCGGGGGTGAACTTTTTTATTCGCGTCTTGATAAGTTAGGGTTGAAATTAGACGTTCGAGTTTCGCTCGCGGAATTCATAATGACGAAAATTAATAAGTTTTCTTTTGAGGGCCCTCCGAACTACGCTGTTCAACGAAACCTACTTATAACTGCGTATCGTCGTTACCGCAGTATGCAAGCTTAACAGTTCATTAAATTAAATACTCTTAATATTTATATGGATATTTCGTATACACATCATCTTAAATCAGGTTCGTTCCAAGTTTTTAGTCGTCAATTTTGTGTTGTGTATCCTATATTAATGACTTATTTATTTATTAATAATGGATTGTAACATAATTATAAGAAATGCACAGCACGTTTCAAAAATTGCAGGCTAAGAACTACCGAGCAGTAGACACCCTAAAATCAGCCGTACATTTCCATTTTAATTTAAATCACAAGGTCATAGTTTACAAAGCGTAGGTCAGTACAAAATTGATATAAGTAACCCATGATACCAGGACACGGCTTAATATGTCTATTTTACAGCATCATCCGATAGTATCAGAAATGCAGTGTGCTATGATCTCATATGACCTCAACGTAACAAAAATTGCAATAAATGTAGTGGGCTATTTTATAATAGTAATATTCCATTCTTTTATTATTTTTATACGTTATAAATGGGCAAGCTTAAGCAACTTCGAAGGCTCATTAAGTGATGTTAATACATCGATTTCTAAATAAAAGTGTTCTGACCCAATAATGGCCGTGTGGTTCCCGGCAGAATAGAATAGGGCCACTCCAAGTCTTCCCGTGGATGTCGTAGAAGGCGACTTAGGAAATACAAGCTAAACAAAGCTTATTAAACATCAAAGAGACCTCTCCAACCCGTCTGGCCAGCGTGGAGAGTGTAGGCCAAATCCTTTGACTGCTCTGGCTAATATACATATAGCTCTGGCAGTCAGAGAGGGTCGTGCTCCTGCAGTGGAGACTAGAAAAGACCTGATGATGATTTATAAAAATAATAACTTCTTTTAGTCTGGTCAAACATCAATTAGATGAATTAGATAAGAAGTTTGTATAGTATAGATGCTCTAATTAACGAAGAACACGTTTATAGTACATGGGTTTAAACCTAATATAGGCCAAAATTTGCTATTTATTACTTGTTTTACCGAAACAGTTTGCAAACGTTTTTATTGGACTTGAGAAAAACAAAATACAATTTTTCAAATTCAAAAATTGTTTCACCTGTCCCAGTATCTGTTTATTAAATCTTGCAAATTTGTCCAACTTACCGATCAGAAAAGATGAAGTTTTGATATACCTGTACAATATATCTGAAAGTTCCCACTTACTGGCATATGGCACGCTCAGCCGTAACCGCAAATTATAGAAATGTGAAATTTAGACAACTTAGATTCAAAAAGCGGACGCATTTAGACGCATCTCACTAAGAAGAGATTTCGATTTTTTTATTAAAGGGGATAGGGGTTTAAAGTTTGTATGGAAAAAAATTGCATCGATTTTGTTCATAATTGAAACTCATGCTCTATATTTTATTATTTTATGCTTATATTTCATTGAATATATGTTTCATGGTTTATCAGAATTCACTCTTTAAGGATGGAAAATAGTGATTGAAAGTTTGTATGGATAATATTTAAATACTGCTCCAATTTCCATGAATTCGTTACTTAGCTTATATTGTAAAATATGTAAAACCATGAGGATGGAAAAGGTTTTGGTCCCGATAGCCGACGACCTCCCGGGCGAAGCTGCAGGCAGAAGCTAGTAGTAATATATAGGATAACAACCGAACTCTTTAGTATGAAAATGTAATTTTTTTCGAGATACCAGCGTTGTTCCCATATGAAAGTTGTTTATCATGGTAAGTGTACTGCGTTCAACATTCAATACGAATGAGAAAAGCCGAAGTGTTTGGGTGTAATTCACACGAGCCACGAGCAATTATTGTTCTTGATTTTAGATTTACACGAAATGCCTTTTATAAATAAGATACGAAAAAGGGTTTTGCACAGTTTTATTTTTACTTACTTATTGCATTTTTTTTTTACTAGTAAGACATTTCGTAGCCACATGTTTTCGAAAAAGATTATTGGTGTTTTCTTATTCAGCTTCAGTGTTTTCAAATGTTAAGCAGGGAAAGCTGTACCTAAATCTTCATTTAACTCATATCTCCATATTTCTACTTGAACTTATCTGAATATCTCACATATTTTTATAAGGAGACTCGTAATCTCCCGATGAGAGTAATTATATTCCTTGCTCGTAAAATGTTCCAAAAACTTAACCTTACAAAGCGAAAGGGTTCCGTACAATTATTCCTTTCTTAGGGATGTAGCTAAAAAATTTCTGAATTTAATTCCTTTTTCTTTTTTTTTTTGCGGTATACGATCTCACTAAGTGCCAAATCTATACTAATATTATAAAACTGAAGAGTTTGATTGGTTGAACGCGTTGATCTCAGGAACTACCTTCTGGACCCATTTCAAAAATTCTTTCACCGTTGGTTATATACTTGTTCCCTTCCCTGAGTGACATAGGCTATGTATGTATCACGGGCGAATTACGCTAGTTCATAACTCTAGTTCACACTATAAATACACTTTATAGGTTCTTATTACCTTAGGAGTTTGAGCAATGCAAATATGCGGGCGTATCTTTTGAATTCACTGAATTTTTTTGTAACATTAGTAAACCATTTGATATAGTAATATGGACGCACTATAATATGAATAAAAAAATTTGTTAAAAAAAAATATTTAATTTTATTTATAATTGGACGACATATAAAAAACCATACAGTCGAATTGAGAACCTTCTCCTTTGTCTGTGAAAAACTTAAAAATGTGTTTTTTGCATTATCAAACAGGTAATGTTTATTATCGGTCGGCTACAGGACTTTATTGAAGTTAAAAGCTGGAAATTACATACAAGTATATGCCTTTATGCATGTAATTACACGACTGACCCACCCAGAGGGAAGGTAATATTTTTCGAGAGTATGTATATATCTATGTATGTATGTAAGTATCTCAGTTCAATTTTTGTATCCTGTTGTCTTGACGGCTTAACCGAATTTGAAGTGTGAGATTCATTAGATTCGTGTTTTTCCCCGGAGTGTCATACGGCTATGTGACGTAAAAATGCAGCAAAAAATCATTATGGCGCGGGTGTAAACTGTAAAAAGGCAGGTGGGTTATTTATTTTTTTAAATAATCCATCTGTATAATCGATCGTGTACTGTTTACGTATTTACCTGTACCTGTACTTATGCTAACTGCCAAGACCAAATCAAAGAATAATCGGGTTTAAGTTTTATGGATTTTGAGTTAATATGTATAATATTTATGACCTGTGTAGACGACCAGTATATATTATTCCTGTCTTGAAAGTCCATCTAGAAACATACAAACGTGAATCAAGATCAGTGTCATAAAATTGACGAAACAAACAACATTGATCACCTAGAGTACCAATTTTCCTGCGACACTGAAAGAGGACGGCAATCGCAGAGATTTTCTACGATTTACCCATTCGGTTGACACGTGAGTGAGAAACGCATTCGGACAGTCGGCCGGGGCCGGCGGGCGGCGTGTGGGGCTGAGCAGTGAGCACATGCGGACACTTGTTGAGCGTATGTGGGCATGCGCCCTCTCCCTCACACGCTCGCCCTCACCTCGTGTCACTCCAGGCTTTATTTCCTGTTGCACTATCTGGCCTAGCCTGAGCCTAACCACAGAATTAATACGCGCACACAATGCCGTTCTTATTACGACCACACCTAACACCGATATATTTTCTAAAGTTAATTTTATAAAAAAGACGACAATTTGTAACTCAAGTTACATAAAAGACCGCTAAATGTTAATGAATAAGGCAAAATGTTAAGATATTAAATAATATGCCGTAATGAGAATTTTAACTCCAAATTGATGGCTGTTATATTTCATCGAAGTTATAAATTGGATGAATCAACGGAGCCCCGTAAGTCGGATTTCTGCAATTATGCGAATAAAAGAAAGTCATTAGTCCAATCAATCTGGAGGCGGGGGCGGCTGAACCGGAGAGCGAGGCTCGTATTATAATTCGCGTCTAATAACATCGTTAACAACGCACATTAAAACAAAACAAACAGCGGCGAGGAGAGCGGCGCGGGCGCGGGCGGGCGCCATCCTTCCTCGAATCCGTGTCATTAATTTACGTAATGCGTAGGTACGCGCTATCCCCAAATATTTAAGAAGCCTCCTCCGGGAGCGCCCGTTCCTCCACTATCCCGTCCCCCCGCCTGCCACCCTTCAACCCGCCTGCCGAGAATTATGGCGGCCGCCTTGTAATTATATTTTTTAATTTATCTTCCTTAGCGAATACAATGGAGGCGCCACCCCGCCACCGGAGCGCTTCCTTCTCATGCTGAATATTGTATCAGGCCGCTGAAAAAAGGAAAGGACGCTTTAATTACAAGCGAGAGAGCGGCCGGCATTACGCGCTAAATATTTTATGTTGTCTCTTTCTGTGCGGCCGCTGCCCGCGCCTCCGCACCCGCGCCCGCGTCCGTCCTCAATAATTAAAACGCCTATTAACTCATTCCTCTTCAGGTGACCCCTCATTACTTTCCGAATAAAAAAGCTCCAACCTCACTACTTACAACTACGCACTCTGATTAAATGTATACTAATCAGACATAAGTCTTTAATCATTAATACCAAAGCCTTTGTACCTAATAATCTGTGCGACGTTTCGTCGTTCTTTGTTATTAAGTAATAATTGGTTAATTGATATACTTACTGTATCATAGTACTTATAGACCAGTCAATACCAATACACAAATATGCAAATATTGCAAACGCGCTTTTAACGGCGATTATTTTAAGTTTGTAAGATTTTAAAGCAAAGTTAAAGTAGGGAACTTTTTAGTTTTTACGAACAAACTACGTTTATGTTGGCTTTTTCGGCTATATTGTTTTGTGGTACCTATGATGTTAATGAAAAAACGAAATTACCCTGCATTTGAGTATAATTTAAGCTATCTATGATATACAATTTTTAAGTACTAGCTTGTCAAACATTTTTTTCCAAAAAAGTACTAAGTTTGGGGTATTTTTGCATTCCGCGCCCTTGCCGAGTTCACTTATGATCTAACATGAGAATTGTAATTAAATAAAATGTAGAAGATTATACAGGCTGATTTTGAACCTATGAACTATATTGTTATCTTGGGATCAGAGTCCTTAATAGAATACAGAATTGTAAGAAAAATAAGGAATAAATCGTAAAATTTTTTAGACTTGACTTGTCATACAAAGTGGCCGAATAGCTGGGCGAATTTCTATGGGAAGTCTGATTTTATTTTTCGATCATAACTTTCGATTCTGTATTCCATCAAAGATTCTGATTCCGAGATTTAAATATAGTTCATATGTTAAAAATCAGCCTATATAACCATTCAAATTAGATAATGTAAATCCATCTTTAAGTTTTTTAATGGTAGAGAAACAGCGTCTCAAAAATAGGTAGGTACCTGACCAAAGAGTGAACAATTTATTATCATTACTACACGAAAATAAATGGAAGCACTCAAAAATATAATGATTATTTTATTAATTCCTAATATAATTCAGATTTAACTTTACTTAATTAAAATTTCATACCATTTGCTTACTGCTTCGTAGCATGTTCGTAGCACTTACGTAGCACAGCCGTGTAGATCCGTAGAAGTACAAAATCAGGTGATAACACGACTGTTTGTTGTGACGCATACTGAACCCTTCCGGTTTCACGTAAGTCTTTCCTGTTATATGTACTTATAACATTTCATTCTTCAGTTAACCCAAACACGAATAATTCAAGACAATTCTAGAATAAAATGAGCATTACCACTATATGTACAGGGAGAAATTTTTCAATAGCATCAATTTCACTTGTTGATTCATTCATGTAATGGATATTTTAAAAGGCTTTAACTTAAATTAAAAAATTCAAAAAAAAATTAGAATAAAGAAGTATCAAATTCAAGCGAGATTCAAGGACATTGCACCTGCACTGACAATAAAAATCATATGGTATCACCTGAGGGTATCACATAAACAACTCTGACTAATGTGACACTGTTAACTTGAAAAAGAAATTGATTTTTCAGCGTTTTTGGTTTTTCAGTCCTGATTTATTATTGGTTTATATCTAAAGTGATAACATCTTTTATCTATAGTAATGGCCTTTATCAAAGCGTTTGAGTTATTATTTAGTTTATTTTAAATATAAAAGTGTATTATTTTAATTTCCAGAAAATTTCTCCTAAATTGCTTTTTATTTGTCTTAAATTGCTTTGAATCATGGGTATTTAATCTTTACTTAAAAATGATGTTAATTAATCCAAAGCCCCTCTGTACGAGTATTTTGATAACTTAAAAGTTAGTGATATTATAAGCATGGAGGCATATTATTATTATTCTTTCACTCTACAGAGAACAGTGCAAGTAAGAGCACGATTATTGGTATTCGAGAATATTGCCTATTTCGTGTCAAAAAATGTTTTATAGTTGATATGTTCAAAGAAAATTATATGTTTTAATATTACTGTAATTTTTTTAAATACTCTGTTTACTATATAATTATCTAACTGTCGGGAATATTTTCATCGGGTTTTCGTAGCGCTAATGTAGCCATCTAGCCTTAGCCTAGGACTAATAAGGATATCACTAAGCAGAATGCAACAAGAAAATTTCACAACATACACTCACGTTATTTTTAAATTGCAATTTTTTGTTTGCTTAGTTGCAATACAAGAGTTACCTACGTACAAAGAAGTAACTTTTTTGACCTAAAGGACGACCCGGGTGTCAAAAAGTTTACATTGTTCAATTAGTGTGGTTTAAAACTTGCAAGCACTTCCTGTTTACAAAGTTGAAATTTGACAAGTCGAATGTGGATTCATGAAAGTGTCATAGTAAGAGTTTCCCTTTAAAATCAACATATTATTTTTAGGATTCCGTACCTCAAGAGGGCAGGGTTGTCATTCTCAACTGTCTGTCCGATGCGGTGGTTACAGGTAATAAGTATCTGAAATACCTTTATCCCGTTGCCGTTCAGACTAATTCCATCGCTTAAAGAAAGAAACGGTTTTAATGGACAGAAGCGTATGAGCCGAAATATGCCAAACAAGCACTTATCAACTCCTTTGCCAAGCGTGGTGAGTATGGCAGAACTGTTGACTCCAACCAAACACAATAGGCTTATGTTGTTGTATCACTAAGTTCTGTCGATTACCATCCGTCTCCATGGTCAGAACCTCGAAATGATTTACAAAGACGTGCTTGTCTGAAAAATCGAATGAGTCAAAACACTATAGGCTTACGTTGTTTTAATACTGAGTTCTGTCGAATATCTCCCAGCTCCATCATCTGAATTACACACGTATGCAAAATGTCAGCCCAATCAGTTGTGCTGGTTTAGATTGAGTTGCAAGACTTGACCCAAACAAATAAGATCTATACTAACACTCATACATACATTGCAGATTAAATTAAAGCTGTAAATAAAAAGGTCGTAAAAATGATTTATTTTTGTAAACAAATGAAATAATCACACTTTTTAAAGTACATTACACCATACCTGCTTGTGCTTCTTATACAATGTTTAAAATGAATAATTAAAAGGCCTGCTTGGGTGCTTTGCTTTAAAACTTATGTATATAATAACGTCTATTCTATTCCCGCCCGCCTCGGTATCTCCGCTTGACACTTTGACAAAAGATTTTTTGCCATGCTAATAAAAACTTTATGTGACTTTTGACTTTTTAGAAAGCACCCACCTCTAGTAAAGAGGTGGGTGAGACACTTGATTTTTTTGTCAATACTTAGGTACTCTAGATATAGTTTGTGAGTTCATTTAAAAGAGCGACATGTAGACGCATGTTGGTGGAAAAGGTTTGAATTCTTAAGGCTTTCGTTTCTACTAGTGTAGGTAGCCAACACTGGTGATTATTTTATTTACCTACTAGCAACTTTTCCCGCGACTTTCCCGTGCCAATTATAGCCTTTGTCACCCGCAGATAAATTAGCTTTCTATAAGAGAGAGTTTTGAAACTCGGTCCAAAAGTTTCGGAGCCTATTCAATACAAACAAACAAACAATCAAATCTTTCCTCTTTATAATATAAATAATTAAATATCGATAAAAATGCCTAACAAAAAGTTTCCTTAAAATTGTTAAGACTAAGTGTAACATTTTCGTTCGTGTCGTGTCTGTCTCCAGGCTGTATGTCCGTTGAAATTTTCACAGATGATGTATTTCTGTTGCCGCTGTAATAACAAATACTAAAAACAGAATAAAATAAATATTTATGGGGGCTACAACATGTGACATACAACATACGTGTTTTTTTGCCGTTTTTTGCTTGATATTAATAACAGCAACAGGTAAACGCTTGAAATATTCATAAAATATTTAGGTAGTAGTATATTAACTTAAAATCTAATAATTTATTTAAAATAAAATAAATATTTAAAAGGGCCATACAACAAACATTTTATTGTAATGTTTTTTACTCAATAGTTTAATCTTGTATAGATGATAGTACGGTTTCAAACCATTCGTGCGCGAGTCTGAATCGCACATGACCAATTAAAAAAATAACACTCATTTATCAATACCAGCTTTCACCATACAGTAGCAAACATATTTTTATTTTATTGCCGGATGTGAATACCTTTATTTCTAGTCACACAAAAGAGCACCGAACAATAAAGCCTAAGTAGAGCCGAGAAGGTACGTATTCAGATTAGATAGATAGGTATGGGAGCGCGCGTACACGTTGATTTATTGCTGAACAACAGTCGCAAATTAAGGCGGATTCCGCCGCGCGGACACCCGGAGCTGCAGTACTTAGCGCGCCGAGACAAAGTATAAAGTAGCACCCCCATCCACCCACTGAAAAACGTCTCTAATATTCTTTTAGAAACGGTGGCATTTACGGGCTATATTTTATCCTGAATTTGCATACGCTCCTTTTTTCGTACCCGTCCTCTATTTTATGGGAGAGTATTTTTTCATCCGGGGGTTAAGATACAAAAGGGTAAAGCGCGGGCGCTCGCTACGATAATTAAATTGAAGCGCCGCGCCGTACGGTGTGCGAGCGTAGAGTAAAAACTGTGCCCCACGGTCGCGACGGTCGCGGATCGCTGCGACCTGCGACTACAATAACCAACCACTTTTTGTCTCGCGCTCGCTGCCATTGTGCCCTCGTCCTTATTATTGTTTCACGACACATTAAACTCGACAATTAAGCGATTAATCTCCCAAAATGCAATTTCTTCTTCTTATTGTTTGTGCTAAAACTGTGTATTAAAATAATTTTCTTGACATTAGATACCTACTTTTAGTCTGTCTTTATATTCATGAAGTAGGTATATTTATCTAACATTAAACACTACTTTCATATAATTAAGGAATGTTTGATGTTAAAAGGTGATCCTAGCTTTTAACATCAAAAGTAATAAAGCTCATGTTCTGGCTGTCACGATAATAATAAATTTAACTAACAAATTAGGAGAAATCTTACCCTGCTCTAAGTCAAATTACCATAATTGCTAATCAAATGTTGGTAGGAGTAGCCGGCGTTATTCCGCTCTAATTACAAATTCTAATTCCCTCTCTTGTTTCTCGGTTCTTTTGAATTTGTAAAATATTGTCTTTCGTTTTTCAGTACTATCAAATGAATTCTAAATTACGAAATTTTATAAATCTACGACGCCTTACTTATAGTCGACAATAGGCATATGGACTACCTACATTTTTTTATGTGTCTTTTGAAAGAACTTCCAAAAATAAACAGATGAAACTATAACTTGTGAACATTTGAGGTGATAATAACGTGAAAATTATTTGAACTGTTCAATGTATCTAACTATTATTGTTTAATTTTGTTGTGTTGTATTTATTTTAACTTTATAGCTAGTAACCTATTTTTTGATAATTTCTAATTAATTATTGCACTTTTTAACCGACTTCAAAAAGAGGAGTAGATATTTATCGAAGACGCCTGGACCGATTTAAATTTTTTTTTTCGATAGGTAATACTTTAATAAATTTTTACCCATTAAATTTTTATTGAAATGTGTAGAGCGCTTTTTGAAAAAAAAAAACAACAATAAAAATGACGTATGCCGTTCGGTTTACACTGATTTCCATTTTATTCTTATGCTTAACTATTCAAACAAATTGATAGGGTTGAAGTCGGTTTTTTAATAACATGTTAAATTATTAGAAATCCGTACCTTAAGGGTAAATGTACCCTATTACAGATACTTTAATGTCCGCCTGTATGTCCGTCAGTCTTCAGACTACCTCATAAACCATGATAGCTAGACAGTTGAAATTTTCACAGATGATGTATTTCTGTTGCTGCTATAACAAGTACAACAAGAATTAAATAAATATTTAAGGGGTGCCCCATACAACAAGCGTGATTTTTTCGGCGTTTTTTACTCGATATTACTGGTAACAGGTAGCCTCTTAAAACATTCACTGAATATTACGTTGTATATTCACTTTAAAAATAAATAATTGATCCCATACAACAAACATCATTTTCTTTGCCGTTTTGCGTTCGACTCGCACTTGGTCGTTTTGTTAATGAACCTGGTGAGGTTTACAAACAATTTAATATGCCTTTGAACGACTATATCTACTAACGCACCAACGATTCACGTCAGTTTTTATACTGTGCGTGCGTATATATCTACTTTGTAGAGTATCTTAAATCAGCCTTCCTATGATCGATTAGTTTACTAAACAATGACACGTGGTTCAACGGCTGTACCCACCAAACCGACGTCATGCAGGCAAACCGGCTCTACCCCTTTCATATAAGTGATTTAAAGGCTTTTGATACTAAATAAGCCTTCCTTACGATAGTTTAGTCAATCCGTTGCCTGCTCTTATACTAATTGATAATTAGATCTTCAAACAACTGCGGTTTACCTTTACAACCCCCTTAAGGCCCCACACTAGGCACACTAGCGACGCCAAAAACTTTATTCCTAATACTTTACAAATAGAAAGAAATTCAAGAATGTAAATCATATAAGCCTTAGTAAATAACCTGAAGTATTTTTGGAATCATGTTTTAATATTATGAGAATCAGTAATTAAGAGAAATAGTAATTGCCGCCAAAAACAGCCGTTAATCTGATTCTCATAATTCTCACTGACTCTGATAATATTAAACATGATTCCAAAAATACTTCAGGTTATTTACTAATGCTTATATGATTTACATTCTTGAATTTCATTATATTTGTTAAGTATTAGGATTAAAACAATTGGCGTCGCTAGTGTGCCTATTGTGGGCCCGTAATGAGTACAGACATTAAAATTATTGTGACCTCTTCTTAGCGCTTAAACCATCTCTATACCTCTTTTTATCTAAATGAGACTTGTACCTCTTTCACATTGATAGGTGTTTGGTAAATGTATAATATTCTATGGATAAAAATATACCTGATATGTCGGTATATGTACATGTACTTAAATATGGATTATATTTTAAACAAATAACCAAGGTGGGTGAACCATGAAAGGCCACTCTAACGAATAAATATGTTTATTTCGTATATTTACTGGATGAATTAAGGAAACAAGTTATAAAGTAATACTTTGTTTTATTGTGTACCATAAAAATCACTTTTTCGTAACCTAGCATTAATCACTATCTATTAAACTTAAGTTTAAGTAAGGTCTCTCAAGTGGCCTTGCAAGGAATAGGGCTCCAAGAAAGGCCAATATTGTAACTCAGTCGTTTTAGTTAAGAATAAAGATGAAATAATTAATATATCCGCTTTTTCTAAAACTACATGTTAATCTCTTTCATTTAAGTGTGACATTAAATGCTTAGTATATTTTATAATCTTTAAAAAACTCAATGAACATCACCTTAACACCATCGTGTAACTAAGAACATATAAATGGAAAAAAATTAAAAATAGTAGTAATGAGTATTATATTCTTGTCAGATTACTTACCGTGTGTTAAATAATAAAATAAAAAACTTTTTTTTTTACCTAAAAATGGCCTTCCTACGGGTCCGTTCTTTGTAAGGCCAAAATGTTCCTAATAAGGCCAAACCAACAATTATCTATGACATGCTTTTTTATATTAACTTTCACAAAATACAGACTAAGTACCTACTCTAATTAATACAAACTTATAATGGCACATAGTCAGTCTTGTAGTTAGGAACGTTTAAAATCAACGATTCTTAGAATAAAAAAAAATATAACAAATTAAATATTAAATTTGGAAACAAACTTAAAAACTACAAAAAAATATACTTTTGGATATTTTAATCACAATCTGGGCATAAAAATATGAGATCTTTTTTGGTGAGCCCCATACACTCCTCATGATACCATTTTGGGCATTCACTACATTGTCTCATGTCTTCTATTCTACACTCGCCACATGCGTGACAGTACCATTTCTTTTCTTCACTTTTTGCACTTTTCTGCATGTCTACTTTCGATCTTTTGCTGTTTTGTTGTTGTACTTTTCTTTTTAACATCTTTATGTTCTCATTTTTCTTTTTCTTTTTTTGTACTCGCTTAATTGAAGACTTTCCTTTATTTTTACTTCCCATTTGCCTCTTCTCCTCCTTTTTTTCTTCAGTTTTGAATAAATCTTTTACTATTCTTTGTCCCTTATAATTAATAGCTTTTTGCCGTGGACGGGAAGATTTTACCGTAGCGTAGTTTGGTGTAGGCAAAAAGGCATGAAACGATTTTTCTTTATCCTTAATAAGGTTTATTAACGGCTCGTCATCATTCGAAGATCCAGTCTCATTACTCTTCAGTTGAGCTTTTGTTTTAGGTTTGATCAATCGTTTTTTCGGAGTGATTTCTCCTTTATGGTCAGGATCATCATCAAACGATGAAGAAGAAGTGTATAAATCCGAGACTTGAAGTTTACTCATGTAGTTATCTGTGATAAATGATTCACTCAGATTCAAATCAAGATCAGATTCAGAGCTAGAATAGACGGTATTTTCTTGTGCCCCGGACGTACTGGGAAGGGGATTATCGTACAGAGATCGATGAGTGTTATTTTTTGTATCTCCATAGTTTAAATGGTGTTCTGAACCAAGCAGTATGGGGCTACACTGATCTTTAACCGTAATATCTAATTCCAAATCAGAAGCATCAGTTGATGAACTGTAAGGGACTAGAACTGTTTTTTTTTTGTGTTGTTGCAGCTGAAACTTTTGGTGACGTTGAAACTATCTTTTCTTTAGAAGTTGAAGGAAAAATTGAAAAAAAGTCAGAAACAAGAGCTGACCTTCTTTCATCTATTAGAGACTGCGACGACAGATTTAAGACGTTGTTAAATTCAGACACAGGAGGTGAGACTCGAACAGATATAAGCGGCTGCTCAATCTGTTCTTGTAACGTTTCCAGCAAAAGTCTTTCAGTTACAATTGAAGGAGCATAAGCATCTTCGGGTATTATATCAGGATTCAGGGGGTACAAACCAGTAGCTTTGAATCCATTTACTATATTGGTTTGAGTCATACACTTTGGCCATGTTCGCGAGAAAATTTTGTTAAACGCAGCTTTGTTTAAAGTTCTTTCTTGAGAATTGCACAGGTAGTTCAGAACTTCCTCATCCCAGTGATGTTCAAAGGACCGATTCACTGATTTATCTAGAGGTTGGAGTTCGTGGGTGGTATTCGAAGGTAAGCAGTATAGTACTATATTATTTTTATCTGCTTCTTCCAGAGCCTCATATGATAAATGGCACTTTGCGCCATCAAAGATAAGCAGACATTTACCGGGTGTTTTATGTTGGGCTAAATGTTGGATGAACTCTACAAATAAGCTACTGGTCATGCTGCCTTTGGGTGCCATGCTTACTTTTGTTCCAGGAGGTAAATTTGATCCTAATTCTGACCTGTGCCTAACGCCCTTAAAAATAATCATGGGCGGTATAGCAACACCCACAGCATTTACGCACATGGCTATGGTAACGTTCTCGGCGTGTTCCGGAGCAACAAGATGTACTCGGGTATTCCCTTTTTCAGCCAAAACTATATTTTGTTTGTGAACCGTAATGCGACACCCTTTCTCATCCATATTATACAAGCGTTCTGGATGAGCAATAATGTCCAACTCTTCATAGAGTTTCTTCACTTCTTCAAAATGATGTGTCACAATATGTTTATTCATTTTTTGAGCTCTAGCTGGGTTCATAAGCTGGGGTTTTCTTTTTGTTATTGATGGATTTCGAGCTAAAAACATTTTGAGCCATTTACGTCCAGCCATTCTTGTGGACGTATTGAACGAGTGCTTGATTTTGAACCTCTCACAAAACAAAAAGGCTTGTTTTCGAATAAATTTAGGCGTAAGTGGTATACCCAGTTTTGCAAAACGTTTGATTCGCTGCGATAAATCTTCTTCTAATTGTTTTGAAAGAACAGTTGTCTTTCCAATAATTTTATTACTTTTACCGCTTTCTAAATGGTTTCTAAGAGTGCGTCTTGGAATATTGAACTTTAAGGCCGCAGCATTTGTACTAAGTACATTATTTTGTACTGCTTCCATGGCACGTCTTAAACTATCTTCATCCCATGTACTACCTCTTTTTCTAGGTTTTGACTCTGACATTCTTGAAATCTGAAATCATACGTACAAAATTTAATCATCTGTTCAATTTCTGAATGGTTATAATGATGTTTTTTCTTAAAGTATGGTTATTGTAGTTATATGCAGACCATCTTATCATATATCTTATCACATTCTTTGTCATTTTGCAAATATGAACTCTTATGACTTCTGGATGAGGTTAAAATGTCGGCCGGCTGATATTATACAAAGTAAAAAACGTGTTCATAATTTATTTCTATATCTTACTTAATCGTTTAAGAACGAACATTAAACTCATTTTTGAATATTCCTTTTTTTCATGTAAAATTTGATGATGATTATACTTGTAATTAAATAAAGTTTAGAAAAAATGTCTATTTCATCTGAGTAAAAAAAAATGTATAACACTTTGAATAGTAATATTATAAATATATTCATGACTATAAATATTAACTTTAACGGTAAGTAGGTATTTGTAACTAAAAACTAAGTGTTATCATAATTTCATGATTTGTAAATGTTCCTTGTAAGGCCCACGTACCCTAGCAAGGCCAACCGTTATATTTTTTGGTTTTGTCCAATTGGCCTTATAAGGAACCACTGGCTTTCCTAGGAACACTGACAATATTTTAACTTAAATCGAAGCGATATTATTATTTTATTGTTTAGTACTATAACATAATCCTTTTATGATAATCTGCAGTAAAAAAGTATGACAAAATAAAAGATATTTTGATTAAAAACTTACGTTTTTATTTGCGCGCGAATAACAACTGCAACGTCGACGACCGAAGTCTACGAAGCGTGGGGTCGCACTGTTAAAATAGTGGCGCGAGGGCGTCACCGCCGTGTCTGTGACCTTGAGTTCGATGGACCTTAATGTATAGTAGAAAGAATAGGTCCTTACATGTCAATAACTATGACTTTTTGATAGTTGGCCTTCAAAGGAGCGTGGCCTTCCATGGTCCACCCACCTCATATCGACTCGAAAAGAAGAAGATGGATTACAGATGTATACCAATCTATCCGAGAATCACAGTGTGTGGTAATTATACGATTACAGTATGTTTTACAAAAAATTGCCAAGTGTGAGTCCAGCTCGCCCATGAAGATGTCCGTAGAAGCAAGCTTAGATTATACAAAAACCTCTATAATTTTTCGCCAGCAAAGATAACTTTGTTGTTCATAGTGTTTGTATGAATGACAAAGTTATTTTTGTAATTTATGAAAAAGTGCTATATTTCAATCTTGAACTTTTTTGCTTGCTGCAATTACAGTGTGGACAAGCTGGGTGGGAATCTTTCCAGCACGCCCAGTATATCTCCACAAGGACAAAGGGAATAAATTTCAAATTACGGGTATAAATAGTAAAAATCAAACGAATTTTATTCCCATCTGAAGCTCTAACAAATTCGACCATGGTCGTGCTAGAAAGTATAACACGTTGGTTACCTATAACTTTTTAGTTTATACTAAGTACTCAGCTCTGATAGTTTTCCTTTCAACTTAGTTACATATACTACTGCTGTACTTTTTTCATGTATCCGGATATAACCGTTTAGCAGAACAAAAATTTTGATCGAAAAATGGTGTTTTCAACTTCGTTATTTTTTAAAGACCTATTTAACGATACCCCACAGGATGGGTTAGTAGAGAAAAAAAATACTTCAACACTTTACGTGTATGGAAGATACCCTAAAACAATTTTTATACGATACGATACCCGAGGGATACTATAGTTAGAGATATATGCTACGATAATTTATATAAAATTACTTACTTATAAATTTCAAATACGAAAAAAATACATTCCTATATAAAAGTGTTCAGCTGGCCGGGGCAATTTGTATGAAAAAGATTGATTTTTTAGGGTTCCGTAGTAAACAAGGAACCTTAATGTCTGTCTATCTGTCTGTCCGTCCGCGGTTTTACTCAGAGACTATAAGTACTAGAAAGCTGTATTTGGTATGGGTATGTATATTAATCATGGCAAAAAAGTCGTAAAAAAAATCCTGAAAAAAAATTTTTTTTAGTGTGGCTCCCATACAAGTAAAGTGGGGGAGTAATTTCTTTTTCTCTATTTACCCATCATGTGGGGTATTGTTAAATAGGTCTTTAAAAATTTTTGTGAGGTTCAGAACACCATTTTTCGATTTAGGGATCCGTTTCCGAAATATTTGGTTAACAGTTATATATGGATACGTGAAAAAACTACAGCAGTAGTATATATACTGAAGTTGAAAGGAAAACTATCAGAGCTGAGTACTAAATGCAAACTAAAAAGTTATAGTCAGCCAACTTATAAAATGTACTGGAAAATGTAAAATTTAATATAATCTTCATTGTTACATGTTTTTGGTCGTTAAACCGTGAGGTTCGAGTGTGAACAGTGTGAACTCAAAGTTATCATTCGCAACTACGGAACCCTATATAGCGCGTGGCCCGACACGCACTTGGCCGGTTTTTTTTTTTCGAATTTCCAGCATTCGTTCCATAATAAAAGTCGTTCATATTGACGGACTGTTTCGCCTCTTTATGGATCGGACAGGGTTTTATTAACATACTAGCTTTCGCCCGCGGCTCCGCTCGCGTTTTTGTCCAATTCTCTCGAACAGTACTTTCCTCCGGAATGAAACGGTAGCCTATGTGTATGCAAAATTTCATGATGATTGGTTCAGTAGATAGGGTGTGAAAGCGTAACAAACAAACTCACTTGCGCATTTACAATATTACTAGTTGGGAAGTTGGGATTGTATCTTAGCGGTTAAGTCGTAGGCGCGTCAAAAATGATGTCTCTTGTAGCGACCAAACATTTTAGTTTCGAAATAGTTCGAATACAGCATTTTGTTAAATTAAAGCAGTCTTCTCAAGCCTCTTAATCAATCAGCAATGATTCCTCTGATCACAAATCTCTACCTCCCCTTAAAACGACCGCCACTAACCCAACTTAGTGAGACACATCTACATAATCTATAGATACTAATATTATCGAGAGGAAAGATTTGATTGTTTGTTTGCATTGAATAGGGTCCGACACTACTGGACCGATTTTCAAAATGTTTTCTCACTTATAGATAGTTTATTTATCGGTAGCATACATAGGCTATTATTAACGCGGAAGGAGTCGCGGGAAAATTGCCAGTAAAAATAATATTGGACGTCTTTACCTTTCTCGATCTGGGCAAATATTAAATAAGGTGTACATACGAGTATACTTATATGTACTGTAGCATATGCTATTACACTCCCAAAAATAAGTAAACAGGTAGGTACTTATAACGGTACCTACTTATTAAACGTTTTTCGAACTGATAAGAAATGCTGTAAATTTGTTTGAAGTCTTTACAAAGAGGATTTTCTTTGAAAGGAAAAATCGTCAAAAAAACTTAATAACATTATAAAACATTTTCTGTAGGCACCTGCCCATTCGGGAGCGACGTAGCGCGCGATTTTAATTCTATCACGAGTCTACTTATAAATAACACGGCTCCAATTAAAAGAGCGCGACAGCTTTGAAAAGCGGAATGAAGGAAAGTATAAGTAGGTGGGGAAATGTGCTCGTGTTTACGGAAACCTCCTCCGGCAAATATTATCGCGAGACGAGCGCGATCAAATATTCAGGCGGCGCGCGAAGGCGGCAGGGCGCGGGACGCAACCCTCTCCAACTTTCAAGCCCTTCCCTTTGCACGCCCTACACTAATTACGTTTAGAGTTCTTAAGCGAAATTACTTAGGCCCCTCGCCACCCGCACCCCGCAACCCCCGCCTCGCGACCCCCTTCCGGAAATGAGGCGCGCTGGAAAAACAAGAAAGAGGAAAGCGTTATATAAGAAGGTCGCTGTCTTTCTGAACGTCCTAAATCTGGCCAATCTCTAAAAGATGTTGATGTAATGATTTTTCTTCATTTTCGCGACCGTTCTCTGTTCATGAGCGGTTGCTAAGTGAAAAGCAATTAAAGCACGGGCGAGTGATCTCCACCCCGACCCGGGGAGGGCCCACCCCACGTCTTAGACTTACCGATCAACAAAAATATAATAAACATGAATTTTTATTGCTTTAAATAATTCCAATTAAGTTGTAGGTATTATGGTACATTATTTATTTTGCATTGAGTTAGTTACATTCAACTTATACTCGTAGATATGTTACAGCCAACGCCACCATCCTTCGGAACCACGGAAATATAAGTATCCCTGTGAAAAGACGGTACTTCTGTAAGTATTTGACCGCGCCGGGAATCGAACCCGAAACCTCGCGTTACGACGTGACGTCATGACGTGTGTAAAATCGACCCTCGACATTCCTCATACTGAGCCCATAAACATGAACAACTGTTACTATGGGACCAATGCTGGAGATCAAAATTTACATGATGAACATTATACACTCGACCCCATTCAGAGAATTAAAAATTTTTACACTTAGGTATATTATACACAAATTATGCATTCTCAAAACAGTGCGAGCTCCAGTTGCAAAATTCACCAAAACGTGATTATCGTCTTTAAGAAATTTAAAACTGTTTAAATTGTGAATAATGAATAGAACGACATCGCGGATGTCAGCGGCAGCGCACTCACTCCGCCAAGCCGGCTCCCGTTTCCGCACCTTTCATGTGCCAACGCACAGTTTAATTTCCTAATTTTCAATTTTTTCTCCAAAAACAAGACAGTCCTGAGAGACTTTATCATCCAATCGGAAGCGACCGTCAGCGCGAACATTCAAGTGTCTGTGTTGTACATAAATTCGTATCTTCGTAGACACCTAAATACAACAACGCTGAATAATTTCCTGTTCAACTAAATGGCTTTGAAGACGGTAAATGGATTTTTAGAGCGACATCTTTAAATTTATTTTTGTGTAGGTAAATTGGTACCAGATCATTTATTCATGATACCAGATTATAATATATAATAAGCAACTGAGTAGGTTTAGATCCCAAATACCAAAAATAATATTTGAGGTACTTAATATTAAAATTACATCTAAACTTGCATTTGTTTTCATGTTTCTTCAATATTTCCTTGACGCATGCATATTTAACTTAAAAATGAATATTTTTAATTTATGTTGTCGTAAGTACCCAGGTCCCTATAGTCCAAAGACTAAATTTGGCACCGAGGCCGAGAAGCGTCGCAAAATTACAAAACAAGAGAGGGAAACTTGCGGCTGTTTAATGAGATTTAAATAATTAATGAGCGTGCAAAATTGGTTTCTTTTTTCAGAAGCGGCTCCCGAGTGCTTCGGGGGATGTGATGAAAAACAAGCCATAATGAAACCCCGTCCGACGGGACACTCCGCCGCGCCTACGCCGCTTCCTCTAAAATATATCACAATAGATTAAATACGATATTACACAGCGAGGGACCTCCCGCTCCTCATAATTCATAAATTAAATTTTTAATTGCCATCGTCGTAAATTTGCTAAGACAACAATTATTGCAGGCGAAGGCACTCAACGACGAAATGAAGCTTTCAAACGTAACTTTCAACAATTAAAAGAAATTAAAAAAAAATTTGGCCGTTACTTTTCGTTAGAAAGCTATACAATATAAGAATTAATCTCAAACGAATCTATGACAAAATCAAGTAAATTAACATAATGCCTGAGAGTGCATGTCACAAATGTGTCAATGGTGCGACCGTTACGAACGGCACACACGGTTGATCCCAACGAAAATTTGTGAAATCTAACATTTTACTTAATGCATGATTTTCACTTCGTTGACTTCATTTTAATAATCAATCGTAAAATCTTTACGGAATATGGAAACGGAACAATGTCTGCTGTGATCAAATCTGTCGCTGTATTCAAATGATCGTGAGTGATTGACATCTCGCCGGGCGGTCAACCGCCAGCCGTTTGGCAAGATTTGGCCCCTTCCGAATCGCTTCCGTACACAAAGTTATTGTTATGTTGACCACTATAAAACGATTGTGATCAAATGCAGAAACTATTTAAATACATTACCTCAATCAAATGTTCTTATTCCAACGGTTTCCCTGGGAACAGCCGATACGTCACATTACATTAGTAGAGCAACGTTAGGTTAGTAGACTGAACTAAGTTTGATCACTGTCTACCTATGTAGATTGAAAATACAATCACCTAAATTTATGTATCACCACTCTTAATTTACACACTTACCTACTTATAGTCTTATGAGTTGAGTAGGTAAATATTAATCTACCTAAAGCATAAGATCCAGAAAAACAATCCTTACTTATATTATGAAAGCGATAGTTATTTTAGTTCCCAAAATAAAAAATGAACCCAAGGGAAAATAGTTTTCATCACAGAAAGATGCACTGGCTGCATTTGATAAGGCGGTTGATTGAAGAGGTGTCTGATGCGGACTACAAAATGTGATTTGAAAATTAGTTTAGACGTATGAAACTGTGTAAAGACACTAATGGAGAGTTCTTTAAAAAGATATAATAAAATAAGTAAAAGCCAGTATTTTGTTTCCTTTTCATAAAATTTTGAGTTCTTTTTCTTTTTCTTTATATTTTTTTTACCGTTTCGGCCGGCGGCGTGGCGCTTAATGTCGTCCTAGAGTTGCTCAATCTCGCAAGATAGTCCTTGGTTCCAAGAACCCCGGCCACTATTTACTATCAGAAACTACAGGTATAACTAACTACAACACGGTCTAATGAGTTAGACCGGTATATACAAACGTAAAAAAAATGTCAGTTTGGTTCATAACATTCTAAAAGGGCTTTTTGAGTGTTTTTTGCAAGGAAAAACTGAAAAAAGCGCTGTACTTTTGCCCCAAAAGAGGAGTACTACTTAGATTTTAATGAAGTAAGTATAGTAGCTAGCTCCAAGTGGGCTTTGGCTACTTCACCGGGCGTTTGATGCGAGACAGGCAGACTGCCCTCAACCTGTATAGGCAACTTCACCAAAGAGCCGTAGCAGGAAGGGACGGACCTCGGCTTTGGGCGTTACCTGTATGCGCAATGTTTAAAGAGGCAGTAAACTCTCATATGCCTGATGGGGTGCAAAGTTATGGATACATATCCTGAAAGGCCAAACTGCGAAACAATGGCAAAGCCTTTGAAGAGAAGCAACTTTAAGGTATGTTACCATACGATACCGTATTCTGTACGCTACAACCTGGTATTCTGGTATGGGTCCTTTTTAGGGTTCCGTAGTAAACAAGGAATCCTTATAGTTTCACCATATATGTCTGTCAGTCTGTCCGTCCGCGGTTTTACTCAAAGACTAATAAGTACTAGAAAGCTGTTTGGTATGGGTATGTACCTATATTAATAATAAAAAATGTGTTTATTAAGTAATTTTTTTTTTTTGGATTTGTTCACATTCAAGTAAAGTGGGAGTAATTTTTATTTTTTTCTACTAACCCTATCGTGTGGGGTATTGTTGAATAGGTCTTTTAAAAATATTGTGAGGTTGAGAACACCATTTTTAGATTTAGGGATCATTTGCAAATTTTTGTTAGAAGTAAGTGTCCGGATAGAGGGGGGCCTCTATCTGCTAAACGGTTATACATAGATACGGTAAAAAAATACAGGAGTAGTAGGATATATAACGAAGTTGAAAGGAAAACTATCAGAGCTGCGTATTAAGTACAAACTAAAAAGTTATAGCACTTTTTCATAAATCTAAGCTTGCTTCTACGGAACCCTTCATAGGCGAGCCCGACTCGCACTTGGCCAATTTATTATTTAATTCGAACTACTGATGCACGTTTAATTATTCGTAGCATATGATGCGAGATTTCTTGCGCTCAGTGTTAGTGAGATGTTACCATACGTAGTATATCTAGCTGTTGTGATACCACCTCACGGTGACTGTGAGATTAAACCGACTACCATCAAAAGAAGGTATTTATCAAATAATGTATTCTAAAACAAAAATTAACGAAAATTTATGCATAAATACTGTAATTAATTTAATAATGCAGTAGGTAACTTAATACATTTTTAATTTAATCTGATTTAAATTGCTGGGTGGCGCCGTATTTTCACTTATCCTGGCGCCTAGATATCCATCATACCCATCCATATCTAGACCTAACTACTTGTAAGGGAGAGTGTAAAAGATGGATGAATAAAGTCGGTGTCACATTACACGACTATCCATAAAACTAGGGAAAGGATAATATGGTGAATGGTCTCACAACCAAGGATTATTCCGAAGACCGTGCAAAGCGGAGAAGACTAAAGATAAACGCTCTGTCCTGCCAGAAAAATTAAAGCCTTTGTCACTCTAGACGACTTTCACCTCCTGAGGTAAAAGGAAGAAAGAATAATTAAAAGCTGATAACCTTGGGGAATCAAGTTTCTCCGTTGTTTAGTTGATGTGATTAGGAAATTAAAGTCAGCTGCTACTTACTTCTTCATATATCATCCACCTTCGACACCCCACAAAATACTAAGGCGTTACAGATGCAGCGCACCGCGCTCGCGTGCGGTACTTGTGCCACCCTACTACAACACAATTGTCGGAGCCGCAACAAAAAACACACCAGATTGTTTACCTCACTTTTTACCTTTTTTTAAACTGATGTTTGACGTTTTTGTCGTATTTCGGTAGCGGCGCACGCGGCGACGCTTTTTAAAGATTTCATTCATGCGTGCATTCCCATTGTGACGTTTGACGATGATGTGATTCATTTTTAATGTTTACTTAAATGTAGATAATCGGTATACTCTGAAGCAGCCCTATTTTATAGCTCAATTTGTTTGATTTGATAAATCTATCATTGTTGTTTATTGTGATATGTAATAATAATACTATTCTTCATATGATTAATATTATGGTTTTTCCTAAGTCAGTGACAGTGAGTGAAAACTTTTTCCTAGTAAATAATACAAAATATCAGTAAGAATAAATTTATTTAATGTTTTCAGGGTTAAGTTTTTATAAAAGTAACAAATAAATAGAGAAACCTATTTAATACTGAAACGCCTTTAAAAATAATTACATCGGATGCGAATAATAAAAATAAAAAAATCCAGTTTTTTGTCCGCCAGCCATCAAACTTTCACTAAATGAGTGCTGTCCTAATAGCGGACCCCAGGCTCCGACGCTTCGTACCTGAGGACGCAACCGGGAAACGCTCGGATGAGACTGAACCTGACTCACTGACTTATATTATGTATCAACGCACAGCCGAAACAAATGTACTAGAAACTTGAAATTTAGTAAGGGGTTCAACCCCTAAGGAGTTGAAATACGAGGGAGCAGTTTCACGAGGACGAAGTAGCAGGAAAATTGCTAGTATGATATAATTCGTTATAATACGAATTCTCGAATATGGAATCCGAATACAGAAATGATAGGTAAGTACTTATAACTTGGATAACACGATGACACTATTAAATATTAAGTAAATAATAATATAAAACGCTGATGGCGTTAGTGAGATTGATGGTGTAGAAGACCTAAGATTAAACCATAGATATTATAATTCTACAGGAATAGATGTCTCATCCGGACCGGAGGCACGCGCTCTGGCAATCTTAGATTCGAGAAGTCATCGTTCGATGGCAGGAGGTCCACTGCTACTTAATTAGACTAATCAGATAATGGGCTAAAGCGTAAAAAAGGCAGTATACAATATTTGAAAGCTAAAAATTTTTTATCTGAACAAATGCAATAATCGAAAATGCTTTTTATAGTAAGCTGTGCTATGAATAACTATTAAATATAAATAAAAAAATATATAGCACGTAGCGCCATCTGTGTATTGTCGGAGCGCAACTCTAGCTAGTGTATGAAACGTCGTGGACACGTCAAAGATCACCATCACCATCATGATTAAACCTATTCTTCATAGGTATATATGAAACATGACAATATTAACAAGGGACAGTTATAGATCCCGATAGTCACAAACTTGTACATATATACATACAGACATATACAGACGTTGGTCTAAAACGTTGATAAAGTTAGGATAGTATTATTATCGTTAAAATATTTATCAAATTATAAATGTGCTAACTGGACAAAGACTCTGAGCTGACATTAATGCTAATCAGTTATTTCTTACGTTTCATAAATTCATAACAATAAAAATTGTCAATTGTTTAAACCTAGCGCATCCCACAATTTTACATACCAGTTTTATCCAATTATTTACTGTTATGTAAAAATCGTTCCAATTTATTTTGTACAGAGCACGCAAGAGAAATTCTTTACTAATTAAAATATTATCTAAAGAGGGGTTCCAATACATCAGCAGGTATTGATGGACGTCAAGTACTCGTTGTACTTTTTCTCCTGGGCCTGTTGCAGTTTCTGCAGTTTCTTGATAAGTCCTTTGCTGAGTTCCTTGCCCTCGTGGTCGTGAGTTGGTAAACCCTGAAACAACAGAAGACACCGTAGAAAGTTCCGTTTTTTTATTTTATTTTTATATAAAACTGTCAATATGAAGCAATGCAGACAGACGGGTACTCGTTAGATAAGAAAATAAGGCTCTATGATAAAATCACTTGTCAATCTTTATTGAGTGTACATGCACATACATATTATCTAAACGCGTCCAATTTAGAGTTGTTATTGTCGTATGTAATTCCTAAAGACATGACGAAAAGTTTTTTTGCTTTAAACAGACTCAATTTTTTTTTTTCATAGGAACTGAAAAAGTCTACGAGTTGATACATTGATAATGTCAATGTTTGTTTTTATTGCAAGTTTACAACGTACTGTGGGGCTAGCTCAATTTTTGTAGTATGTCCCTGTATTTATTTATTTGTAGCGATGCTCATTCCGTAGTAATAAATATTTCACTAATAGCTATATTTAGCTGACAAATATTTAATGGTATTGTATAATGACAATTCTAAATAAAGTGAAAAGTATCAAATCTATTTTCCTACTACAGCCTGTGAATTAACCCTCGACATACCCTTAAAGGGGTGACTCAGCCTGTCAATATGAACAACTTTTTCTATGGGATCTATGATAGGAACTGATTTGTTTGACATTCCCATACCATACCAGTTGCCCGGGCGACTGTACGCTTTTGTACGAAACGCGCTTCTTCTGTACGCTTTCGATAAAAGTATTTTTTTTAGTTCCCAGCATTGATCCCAAAGGAAATGTTGTTCATATGGACGGGCTGAGTCGCCCCTTTAAGGGTATGTCGAGGGTAAATTTACAAGCTGTATAATGAATGAGTATTACCCGCTCGTAGATTATTGAATTTTCCGAGTTTTTTAAGATTGTACTTTCATTAGCCAAACCAAAGACAATATATATTGTCTTTGGCCAGACTGAGCATGTGTCAAAGACAATAAAAAAATACTAAGTACGACAAAAATATATGATATATGAGTGGTTTACGGCTTGCTGAAATCTCCAAGTCCGAAATGTCCAACTTTTAAATCCCGATTCAGTAAATAAAAAATAAAGAAAAATACAGTTTTCCAAGAATATAACGTTTTATCGGTATTGGTAGATTAAATATATTATAATAAATTTTGATTAATATGTTATTAGGTTTGTATTTAAAATACAAACCTAATAATATATTAATCAACAAAATTTACGAGTTTAGCAACAATAACAAACAGTGGCATATATACTTTATTCAGTTTCTATGAAAATAAAAGTTTATGTTGAGTCTGTTTAAAGCAAAATAAAAAAATCTTGTGTGAATCACACAAGATTTTTTGGCCTTACGACTACAGCTAATGCTACTACACTCAACAGAAAATATACATTCTAAATAACTGTCAAGTATTCACTAACTAGTTCTTCATTCGACTAAAGCCGAAACTCACCGTCTGCCTTTTCATCCAGCCACTCTTATGTCACACATTTATACTTATTATTTTTTGTGTGAATAATATTGAGTCAAATGTATTGAACTAGAGGCCGCAACCCGCCAAAAAGCACAAGTTTATTAAAAAAAAGTAGTTTAATGTAAACTAATTTATGTGCCATAACTAGTACCAACCATAGTCACCTTGACCTACTGCAATGGAGAATTATCTCCATTGCAGTAGGACGAGTGAGTTTCAAATGGATGCAAACTTAAATAATCGAAATTAACATCTCGCCTTAAACGTAACTCGAAACCTTTGTAAATAGCAACTCGTCTATTTTGCAAGTAGCATGAAAGATTATTTTATTTAAATTGCATTGCAATTACTAGTTTTAGGTCCGTGGTCCAGTGGTTAAGGCGTTTGCCTTGTTGACCCGGGGGTCGTGGGTTCGATTCCCACGGGAATCATACTTTGTTAAGTTGTTTCCAGTTTGGTTAGGACATTGCATGAATCACCTGATTGTCTGATAAAAAAGATGATTCCGTGCTTCGGAAGGCACGTTAAGCCGTTGGTCCCGGCTGCCATCTGGTAGTCGTTAGAGGATTCCACGTCAGAGGCCGAGAGGCGGTTCCGAAGAACTCTGACCACAGGATGTGCATGGTCGATTGACCGTGTCACCTACACGAAATGATGATGATGATGATGATGGGTGGGGGCGCGGGCTGCGAGCAACCCGCGAGGTGTTGGTGCAACTGTTGAGGGTGCTTTGCAGTCGAAGATGGGTGAGGTAAGTTGTGTTACTTGAAAAGTGTTAATATTCGAAAATTCGAATAGCCGCAACAGTGTTCGATATCCTTAGATTAAGCCTAGATAGACTCTATTAGCATAAAAGCGTAGAAAAAACTAGTGTCCAACCCATAGTCGGTCGCGCGCGCACACACACACACGGATTTTGAGGGCATAAATTGACAGGACGCGTGTGATAACACAAAAGGCATGACGGTGTCTAGAGAGTATATAGTCAAAGTCGATATCCTTCCTTGCTGATGCTACGTAAATAATCATAGGCACGTGAAATCAATATAACAGAGGCAAAATTCTTTTTCACCGAAATTCAATATACACTATCCTTAATAATAATAAAACTTACGCGATATACATACATTATAAAAACACGGCTTTACTCACGTTTTGAACATCGGATCCAAAGCTTTGAGGAAGCGTAACCGTCGTGTCGCCACCCCGTAACCGTCATGTCGCCACCCCGTAACCGTCGTGTCGCCACCGGCAGGCCGATTTGCTAACTCGGTGTACAACGATTTGATTGTCACTTTAGCATCCATGACGGTTTTCATATCTTAACTAAAAATAGTCATTCATACCGAAGCCGTAATGAATATTAACATGAAAATGATGTACACCGTAGCTGTCAAAAGTTAGCAAATAGGCCTGCTGGTCTTCGTAACAGACCGAACTAGTCGGCGGATCCGACGTAATAAAACGTGAGTAAAGCCGTGTTTTCATAATAAACACTAACCTTTTCGTCGAACTTGGAATATTTGTCAGTCTCCCGGCGGAACATGTCTCCGGGCGGGATCTTCCGTTGCTCCTCCTTGGCGCGCTGGGCCTCCAGCAACTCCTGCTTTTTCCGCTGCTTCTCCGCTTCCACTCGCTTCTTTTCTTCTCTCTCCTTTATGAGTTCTTCTTTGCTCACGAGTTTAACGACAGTGCGATCTATAAGATTTAATTTTATTACTAGATTGTAATTTAAGGTAATTCCCATTGACACACAAAATTTGGTATTCAAGTGAGGCACCTGCCTGCTATGCCTGCTATGTCTTTTGGGCCCAAAAGGAGAGGCAACTCAGGAAATGTTGTCATTATGATTGTGTGTGATGGGAATACGCGTGCTTCTTAACAATCAAGGATGCCGTAAACCATGCGACATGTAGAAGAAAAAGTAGGAAGGCTAAACTCGGCAGCATAGCGTCACTGCAGAAGATGCTTCCTGAGCGAGCACGCTAAGAGAGGTCATGTTTACATGATTTTTTTTAATGATAATGTCGGCAAACAAGTAAGCGGGTCGCCTGATGGTAAGTGATCACCGCTGCTCATGGACAACTGCAACAACAGTGGTGTTTCAGGAGCGTTCCCTGCCTTTTAGCACGCCGACGCGGTATTCGCAAACTCTTGATAATGGACATGAGAAAAATAGCACTTAGGTAGTAACTGTACCTGGCTTGTCCTCGAGGCGCACGCCGAGCTCGGGCAGCACTTGGTCGCGCAGCGCGTCGCACAGCGCCAGCACGTCGGTCGCGCGCCCGCCGCGCGCCGCCTCGCGCACCTGCCCGCGGAACGCGCTGAGGGCTTCCAAGTACGGCATCACCACCTCCTCCACCTGCTCGCGTTCACAAACGACACGTATCAAAATATCAAGCAAGCACGGTCGCTGGATGGTGAAATAGTGACACAAATACTCGCTTTGGCAGTGTACGTATCCAAAGTTTCACACACAGTTACGAAAATAACCAGCCTCTCTGTTACTTAAAATAATAAATTACATGTATGACAAATTTCATCGGGATTTTTCGCGTTATTATTTAAAAACTAAAAGAATACAAATATTCTACATTATAGACACGAAAAAAAAATCTTCCCGTGGAAGTTGTAGAAGAATACTTAAAACAACAATGTTTTCTTATGTTTTCGCGATTGTTACACATTTAAATAAAATTATTTTAATACGGTTTTTATCGCGTTTATTACATTATTTATACACCTAACGTTTCGAGCACTTTACAGTGTTCGTGGTCGCAGGTAGACTAAGTTGACATTTGTCTAGTATTTTATAAGAACTGCTAAATCTACCGCCTAAAATATTTATTGATAACGTTCCGGATGTACGCAGTATTGGCTCACGGTGTCTGAAGGTCTTGCAGTCTTCTGCTTAGCTTGAGATTTGATTAAATTGATGACTGGATCCCAAGCTGGTGGTAACTGCCAACCATCCTCTCTATTGAAATTAGGATGTTTTTTAATTTCAATAGCCTCACGAAGCATTCTTGGAATGTATCTGTTTTCTTTTGCAAGGACTTGAGGATTATCAAAACGCATATAGTGGTTGGGTTTGTCTAGGGCATGTTCACAGACTGCAGACTTCGTTGAGCGCCTATGTTTCATGTCAGCAATATGTTCTTTTATACGGGTACCGATGCTTCTCTTTGTTTGCCCAATGTATGATAAACCACACTCACAGTCAATTTTATAAACTCCAGCATCTTGTAATGGGATATTTGATTTGACAGGTCTTAAAAGTTGGTTTATTTTCTTGTGCGGCTTGTAATAGGTCTTGATTGAAGCACGCTTAAGTATATTACCAATTTTGTCTGTAACTCCCTTTACATATGGTAAGATGGCATTAAAACCGATTTTACTCGTTGAAGCTCCTCCTCAAGGAGGAGCTTCAACGAGTAAAATCGGTTTTAAGAAGCAACAACCTCAACCTCCCAAAAACACATCACAGAAGCCGCCCAAAGCCTCACACAGTTGATCGATTTCCTGCCATCTTACCATATGTAAAGGGAGTTACAGACAAAATTGGTAATATACTTAAGCGTGCTTCAATCAAGACCTATTACAAGCCGCACAAGAAAATAAACCAACTTTTAAGACTCTAAGACTATAAAAATCAAATATCCCATTACAAGATGCTGGAGTTTATAAAATTGACTGTGAGTGTGGTTTATCATACATTGGGCAAACAAAGAGAAGCATCGGTACCCGTATAAAAGAACATATTGCTGACATGAAACATAGGCGCTCAACGAAGTCTGCAGTCTGTGAACATGCCCTAGACAAACCCAACCACTATATGCGTTTTGATAATCCTCAAGTCCTTGCAAAAGAAAACAGATACATTCCAAGAATGCTTCGTGAGGCTATTGAAATTAAAAAACATCCTAATTTCAATAGAGAGGATGGTTGGCAGTTACCACCAGCTTGGGATCCAGTCATCAATTTAATCAAATCTCAAGCTAAGCAGAAGACTGCAAGACCTTCAGACACCGTGAGCCAATACTGCGTACATCCGGAACGTTATCAATAAATATTTTAGGCGGTAGATTTAGCAGTTCTTATAAAATACTAGACAAATGTCAACTTAGTCTACCTGCGACCACGAACACTGTAAAGTGCTCGAAACGTTAGGTGTATAAATAATGTAATAAACGCGATAAAAACCGTATTAAAATAATTTTATTTAAATGTTAAAACAACAATTTAAACACAGCTTATAAATATCAAAGAGACCTCTCCAATTGTTCTGGCCTGGATGGAGAGTGTAGGCCTAATCCTCAGACTACTCTGGCTAATATATTATATAATATTGCTCTGGTAGTACAGAGTGTCGTGCTCCTGCAGTGGAGACTAAAAAGACTTCTCGCTGAGTCTACTATACATACAAACGTTATCAGCGTCACCGACAGGGAAGCCAATGCCACCCCGCGGACCTTCTACAGCGCCGTATATTGGTGACGTATGCGGCGGCGGCGGCCAGAAGCAGTGCGTTGCGCGGCGAGCCTTGCCGCAGGAACACGTGCGCCAAGCCCATGCTCTGGCACACGGCTCTGGTAGTACAGAGGGTCGTGCTCCTGCAGTGGAGCCTAAAAAGAGCCTAAGATGCTGACGTCTACTATACTTACGCAAACGTTATCAGCGTCACCGACGGGGAAGCCGATACCGCCCCTCGGTCCTTCCACGGCGCCGAATATGTGCAGTATGTCGGTGACGTAGGCGGCGGCGGCGGCCAGCAGCGGCGCGTTGCGCGGCGAGCCCTGCCGCAGGAACACGTGCGCCGCGCCCACCAGCTCGCGCAGGGCGTCCAGCGCGCTGCGCGTGTCGATGTTATCTGTCGGGAAAATAAACCAAGTGGAAATGTTTGATGAGAAAATTACTTCATTTGTTTCCAACGACAATTTTTATTTTAAATATAGGTAAATATATAAATATAATGGGACAAATGACACGAATTGAGCTAACCGTGAGCTAGCCCTACAATAAGTTGTGAAGTTGTGTCGAAATCGTAACTCGTAAGTTCCTTCAACCTTCAATGATACTATAATTTATAATAGATATTTATAACCCAGGACCATCACTTGTGTCGCAAACTGGCGTGTTAACCACTGCGCCACGGAGGCCGTCAATATATATTTTTATTATTATGTAATGCTATACATATATAATAATTAAAAACACTCACATAGTATGGGACTGATACTGGAAATTCGAAAGATTCCAACTACCCATACAAATCTCGACCTAAACGAATCTTTATTATATTCTTATTAAATTAAAAAGTAGGATATGAGAAAGAATTCCTAGCGGGCAGAATCTTTGTCTTAGTCTTCATGCGACAGGCCACCGCGGTTTTATCCTACACGTCGAATTTCTCCAACATATCCCATTCCTCTCATACGCATTAGGGCTTGCGTCAACTAACATAACTATCCTTCTAGTGAATTATAATATCTATGCTTCTAGTATGTAGGAAACCATACAATATTTTTCAATACATTTGCTAATAATGCGTTCATATGACATCGAAATCTGTTTCGTAATGATCTATTTACGGCACTAGTGCTTTTTACTTTACACCAATCACAACCGCTCAATAGCCCAATGCCACAGGTGCAAAATCTAAACTTTTTCATAGAATCAGAGTAAAGAGTTTCAAGTTCAGCATGAAAACTTTTATCTGATTCGTGAGATGTGTTTTTTTAACCGACTTCGAAAAGGAGAAGGTTATCAATGTACTTTTTTGGAGAAAATAAACCTGAGTAAATGTACCTGATTATTATAAATGTATTTTTACAAACTGCTTTAGTTCCAAACTTTTATTAATTACTTATTTGCTTTGCTAATCTTGTTTTAGTTTATGGTAATCGCAAATGTATTGAAAAACGTCGAATGATACTCGTACGGAAGCTGTCTATTATAGCCGTTGGTTTATTAAAGCACTCGGCTTCGCCTCGTGCCTACAAACACCTCGACTGTAATATCCAGCTTACCGTACTTGTATCATAATGTACTATTATGGGTGTTTTTATGCAATCACAATGCTATATGCTTATTAAAATAAGAAATAGCAAATGGGAAAAATCCTGGCACGTGGAATTTATTTCCGATGTCTCATTTATTAATTAAATAAGATTATATCAGAATAGCATTGTGACTGGATAAAGTAAAACACCAATAAAATATGCTTGTTTATTAGTCTGTGTCATCATAGCACGGAAGTGGAAAAACCTATTTTTATTGAATGACATTCTGCGTAAATAATATTGTGAATTCCGCGTCACACAACACTTGAAAATCACGAGATAAGAAAAAAAATGACAATATTTATCGCTGGTCAATACGTCTCCTTTTAAACTAAGACACAAATTTTTCATAATCTTATTCATCCAAAATTGTAATAAGATATTTTGTGTATTAATTTGGCACACTCACATGAGCAACGAATAGATACTTATTGAATCGAAATAAGAAGTTATTACTGTATTCATTCATACGTATCACTCAATGGGTATTAGCGATAACATTTTAATAACATCAGGGTAATAAAAATGCAAATCGATTCTGTTCGCAACGCTAATTACCAAGACAAAACACAGTTGCTACCTATATAATTTGGCAAAGTTTGAAATGTATCTCGAAACATTTTACAAAATGAAGTAATAGAGGACCACAACTTTATTCTGTAAAGGTTAAATAGGTAATGAAATATAAAAAGGTAAGTAAAAATTTTAAGGAACAGCAAAAATTAAGCCTTCTTGATTTTTCTGATCTTGCTCCTCTCGTGCGTATAGGCCGCCATATTGAAATATGACACCTCCGTGGAACCGCATAGCGGTCGCTCCACAGACAGGGAAAAACGTCTACGTCACGATATTCAGAGAGTAGTACCAACCACAGAGAGCCGCGTGCACTTGGTCCTTGACGGCGGAGAGTTTGTCGGCCAGCGCCCGCTCGGCCGGCCCCCAGCCGCCGCCGCAGCCCGCCGCGTACCCGCTGCGCAGCGCGTCCTTTACGGTCAAAAAGAACTCCTGAAAAGATAGAAAAAGACAATAAGGAATAAATATACGTAATCATATACAGCCCTTCAGGCGAGTAGGCGACCAAAACTGTTGAAAAGAGTTTTTTTCGGCGTTTCTTCTCTGCAGTGCAGTGGTCGGTTCCGAAACGCCAGTAGTCTGTAGCTTTTGAACAATTAATAAAATCATATTATCTAATAAGATATTTTTAAATATGATCCGACTTGAAAAACTGCCTGCAAAGGCCTTTTTTCTGAATAAACGTTTAGCTTTTTTGATTTGATTTTTATAAATTTATTGAATTAACCTGCAACAAATGTAAAACTCTTTGCTGTAGGCTGTAGCAACTTTCATGAGGAAACTCACATTAAAAAGTTTTTCAGTCTGTATGGCCATTTCCATCGTATTATCTGAGTAGTCCAGGGTATCCTTCCATCCATGTAAAAGGAATGCGATTCGAAGTTGCCGCGCAGTGTGCCGTTTTAACGCGTCCGTGATGGTCACAAAGTTCTTCAGAGATTTGGACATCTTGCAACCTGCTATTGTGAGGTGCCCGGTGTGTAGAAAGTAGTTCACCCAGCCTGGCTCATTGTAATGTGCCTAAAAGAAGAGCAAAGAAAGTATTATACTTGATAACCAAAACTCGTTAAAAAATCCAAAAGGAATATGATCATCATCATCATCATTTCGTGTAGGTGACACGGTCAGTCGACCATGCACACCCTGGTGTCAGAGTTCTTCGGAACCGCCTCTCGGCCTCTGACGTGGTTCCTTTAACGACTGCCAGATGGCAGCCGGGACCACCGGCTTTACGTGCCTTCCGAAGCACGGAATCATCTTTCTTATCAGACAATCAGGTGATTCATGCCTGCAATGTCCTAACCAAACTGGAAACAACTTAACAAAGTATGCTTCCCGTGGGAATCGAACCCACGACCCCCAGGTCAACAAGGAATATGATGATGTCGTATAAGAATGAAAATAAAAATAGTTTATCTACTTTATAAAATTTTATAAAGAAAATAAATAGGCCAAGTGCAAGTCGGACTCGCGCACGAAGGTTTTCGTACCAATATCTATACAACGAGATCATGTTTGTTGTATGGGAGCACCCATAAAATTTGTTGTTATAGTTATAGCGAAATACATCATTTGTAGATATTTCAACTGTCTAGCTATCACGCTTTATGAGATACGGCATAGTAACAGACAGATAGACAGACATCAAAGTCTCAGTGATACTTTCCCGTTTTTACACTTTAGGTACAGAACTCTAAAAAGAAGAAGGATATACATATATTATAATTTTGTATATCTCACCTCACTTTGCGCTAACTCATTATCGTGATGCGGAAACTTAAGGTCGACCCCTCCAGTGTGTATGTCTAGCTTGGCGCCGCAGACGTCAGAGGCCATCGCAGAGCACTCGATGTGCCAGCCCGGCCGCCCTGCGCCCCACGGCGACTCCCACGAGGGCTCACCCGCTTTGCTGCGCTTCCACAGAGCAAAGTCGTTTGGCGATCGCTTCTCGCCACTGTCGTCACTGAGATCACCTAAACAATTATAGAATATAGCCTCCTGAGCTAAATTATATACTTATATGTATTACATAATATATCCCAGGTGGCACGAAATTAATAATTAATCATTCTCCTTTACGGTTTAATAAATTTCTCGTCAGACTTATCAAGTGTTCTGAACACTATCATAAAATGAATAATCTTACTTGAATTATCATCCAAGAAAAAAAATAGCTTACCTTCCCCTTCTTGCAATGATTTAGTGTCCCCATAGGCTTCAGGAACTAATCTAGCGTAATGGTGTTTGTCTCTGCTATCAAACTCCGCCACACTAAAGTAAACTGAGCCATTTGATTCATAAGCTAAACCATTGTCTATAATTTTTTGAATATATGTAATGATTTGTGGGACATATTCACTAACTCTCGTTAATACATCTGGTGGCAAAACCTGAAATAAACCTTCAATGATTAAAAATATACCGTATTAACTCCTATAATTATTAAAAATGGTTATAGATGATTTGCAGAATAGAATCTTAAAAATGATTTATTTATTAAATCATGTTATTTTATTTCACATATATTTTACATGGCTAATTAGCTAAGGCTAAAGAAGGGCAATATATGTACATATCTTACATTGAGTGCCTTCATGTCTTTATGGAACTCGTTTTCCCAGTACCGAGGCAATGTTGTAAATATAGCATTGTCAGTAACTGTGGCTCCATACTTGCTGTCCAACCAATCTGATATAGGATCCTTAGCAGATTTGAGGAGTTCACACTTAGCCACTTTTATTTTTTCATCAATATTCTCCTCCACACAAAGTTTCAAGTTTTTGACTGCTGATGCAACACTAAAAAATTAACAAAAGTTACTGAATCTTACTTAATGTTATAAAAAATGAAAAATGTTTTAACTATTTTCCAGCAATGTGTGTACTTTTACCAAGACTTATTAATATAGGTATAGTATCAAAAATTACATTTATTTATTTATACTTTATTGCACAACTTAAAAAATAAATGTACAAAAGGTGGACTTAATGCCATTTGGCATTCTCTGCCAGTCAACCATTGGACCAATCAGAAAAAAAAATATATCATGCCACTTCTGTGCGCACTCTGCGAAATGTAGCCTGTAAACGACAGACCTTGCTACTAATCGGCGGTGGTCGAGGCTCTGAAGCTGTCCTGCCGTGAGCGTTTTATCTTTAACAAGTCTTCAGTCGCATTTGTCAATAGCATCCAGGAATTCGAGCTGATAGTGGGCGGATCCAGCTCACAGATGGGAATAATACTCCATACAGTGTATAAAGTAACTAAAATAAATAAAAGTTATAACATACTTGTCTAGCATTTTTTGCATGGCATTCTTTTTGTCAGGGTCAGCTGTCTGTTTTACAACTTCTTCATAGTAATTTACGACAAAAGTTGCATCATCTATGGTTGCATCTAAGTTTCTTGTTTCTTTAACATATTTCTCATACAAGTAGTTCTGCCTTGCTCTTTTAATTATCTTGTCATCAATGTCTGTGATATTCATTACATACAAAATATCATAACCAAAATAATGTGACATTATTCTTCTAAGAATATCAAAGGATATATAGGACCTGAAAACAGAAAGACACATAACAATTCAGATACTGATATAATACTGTAAAAACCCATGCAACAAAATAACACAATGTCAATTTAAACCCCTTCCTTCTTATTCTAAAAAAATCCAGGTCTAAACCTAGTCTACCTTAGTTTAGATTAGTCATTGATCAACCCAGGTTTAGGGAATTAAACTTTGCTTCATTAAAAAAGTGTACATATCATGACCAACTCATACCAGGGATATCTGTTGATGATCTGTTAAAGCAGAATTCATTCTATCATTTGACTACATCATTCTGATTTTCATACTTATTATAATTCATCTTAAGGGCTCACACTAGGCACACTAGCGACGCCAATCATTTCAGTTCTAATACTTTACAAATAGAATAAAATTCAAGAATGTAAGTCATATGAGCCTTAGTAAATAGCCTGAAGTTTTTTGGAATCATGTTTTAATATTATGTGAATCAGTCATTAAGAGAACTATTGATTACCACCTAAAACGGCCGTTTTAAGCGGTAATCAGTAATTTTCTTAATGACTGGTTCTGTTATTATTAAAACATGATTCCAAAAATACTTCAGGATTTTACTAAGGCTTATATGATTTACATTCTCGAATTTCATTCTATTTGTAAAGTATTAGAAATAAAATGATTGGCGTCGCTAGTGTGCCTAGTGTGGGCCCTTAAAATTTCTACAACTCTTTGTTTGAAAATAAATAGTATAAAACTTATAATAATAAAATTAGAATATTGAAAGGTGTATAGTTTTGTCATAAAATATATATATTCAAAAGAAAATGTATTACTTGCGAGATACATTGTGTTTTCATGCAATAGTCAAGTCAAAAACTTTGACTTGGTGTTACATGGATTTCACAACTATTTCCGGTAGAAGAACTGAGTTGGGAGACCTGCCCCCCTATTTACTAACTCGGATGACAGGTGTCGATGCCTATCAATCTAGGATTTGCTGTTACAATGCGGTTTTTGTATTCCAAATAAAAACTTCGAGCAAGCAAAACCCGCATTGTAATTGTAAATTCTAGATTGATAGGCATCGACACCTGTCATCCGAGTTAGTAAATAAGGGGGCTGGTTTCCCAAGAACCCAATATTATGCTGTGAAAAACAATACTTGTATATTGTTTTTGACAGCATAATATTGGGTCCTTACCTATGAAATTGGTGTTTCTTTTCCGCTTGCCATTTTGTTCTCATGACAATAATTTTCAAATATTTTTCATTTTTTTTATTTAAACTTGAAAGAAGCCTATATTATTAACATTCTGCATGCATTAAATTTTTTGTTTTTGTGTATTTAATTATTGTAAAATACGCATGAAAACAACTTGTTTTAGGTTTATCCGTTTCAATCAAAAATGTAGCCATATTTCTATTATTTTTCTAACTTTTTGTAAATTTTAGAATGTCTAAACATGTAAAAATTCATTTTTGTTGACTACTAGCAGTTACCCACGACTTCGTCCGCGGTGACTTCAGGTTTGTAATGCGGGGATTATAAAATATGACGCTACAAAGCGGTAAACTAAACATATACTCCGATTTACCCCCTTAGAGTTTTAATTTCGGTAAACTATTAAAAATGTTACTCATTATTTTTGCCGTTCTCAATTCACACGAAATTTCATACAAATATGTCCAAGGAATAAAAAGTTTCATATAAACTTTAACCTCTATCTCTCTCTATTTCACCCGCTTAGGGGATGACTTTTGAAAAATCCTTCCTTAGTGGATTCTTACTCTTACTTAGTTCTTATTCATAAGAGGAATACGTGAGGAAAATTTCAAATGTCTAGCTCTAAGGGTTTGGCCTGCGCGTGATCTTTGATAATTGCCCATTTTTTAAAGTATTAAAATGAATATAGTATGTTATCCTTACTACATAGACATATGCCATCGCGGACTTTTCTGTAGACCTAAATAAGCTACACAATTCCACCATACATTGTTTTGTTATATCTCAAAGGGTTTAGACAGCGTTTTCGTTGAAATTTAAGCTCCCAAACCGCTCATTTTTTTACGACACCTCCAACAAATATCGCTGGTACCTATATACAAAAATGTATACAAAAACTTAACAAACTATATACTAAAACCTTCCTCGAGAACCATGCTATCCATTGGAGAAAACCACATGAAAATCGGTTCGGTAGTTTTGGAGTTTATCGCGAACAGACAGACAGACAGACGCGGCGGGGGACTTTGTTTTATAATATGTAGTGATGATATAAAACCAGAAATAATACTAAAAACTTTAGTATGAAAAATTCACTTTGCTCGAAATTCTCCATAGAAAATGCCAATTTCATAGATAAGGATCTAATATATTTACATCATGTAAAACACCGAAATAATTATTAAATAATTTATCATAATATTTATGATAATTTTACTAGTGCAGTTTTTCACATAGATTTTAGCATCACATAATTTGATGGTAAAAGTAGATGGTTTATCTTTAGGCCTATGATGATCTCTGACTCAAGCAATAAACTTTGTTTTATAATATGATTTTCATAGCCCAACCCGGTTGCAAAAAGATACTAACTTTCTGTCAAATTTGAGGTATCAAGTGACGAAAGGGCTACAATTACCTGGCTCAAAGGATAAGCCCATCCATCCAACGTGGCAATGTTGCCCGCTTTTTGAACATATTATTGCAGAGTTGACAGTTTGTAGAGACTTCATAATATTTTTAGTAATTTTTAAGTAGGTTAATTACTATGATTGCTTGGATAAACTATTGTAAGTGAATAAACAGACTACTTAGACCTTTAGGTGATATTTATAAAAGCTTAGCAGGAATTTGTAATTTCTACGGATTGCAGGAGAATTTATATACTAATAAAATAAAGCTGAAGAGTTTCTTTGTTTGTTTAGTTGGTTGAATGCACTAATCTCAGGAACTACAGGACCAATTCCGAAAATTATTTCACTACTGGATAGTTACTGTTATCTATTATGTGTTGTGTTATCCCTGAGTGCCATAGGCTAGGTAAGTACCACAGGCAAAGGCAAGGCACGTTTATTTAAATTGCCATACAAAATAGCACTAAAATAGCAATTATGACAAGAAACAAAAAAGTTGGTTTTGTCCTATATTTAGGTAACAAGGAAACATAACAGTCGTGTTTACCCTCTTGTCTTCTGTAAAATACCATTTTAAAACAATTATTGTATTATTGTATGAAGGTTAAAGTGTTTATAATTTGATTCGGTTCTTTAAAATGGTGTTTTAGGAAACAAAATAAAATGAGTTACATTTTGATTTAATCCCCAAAATATATACATTCATACTAAGAAATACCAAACCTCACCCAAAGTTTATAATGAAGAATGATAAATACCTGGCGTGGCCCATGTGGGAGGCATCGTACACCGTCGGCCCGCAACTGTACCAGTTGACACGATTTCCATTAGAACATACGAATTCCTCTTTCTGACGAGTTAGACTATTAAATAATTTCAAAGTTGGTCGCCAACTTGCTGTAGGTGGAGACCAGCTTGGTTGCGTCCTTTTAGACATTTTTACCGCAAATATTCATCAAGCAGATTATAACCTATAAAAAACTTAAAACTGTAATATTTGTACGTCGCTATTAATTTTTTTTTTTGTATAATTTTCCAATTCAAAAAGAATATATTGTAATTATTTATAGCAGATATGCCACGTATCTCTCCATAGAAAAACAGGACACGATTTATTGAAATTCTATTTCATCCACGGCAGTGTTGAATTCAATGTCAACACGGTAACTGTCACATTTGACACTGACAAAATAAAATGTTTTTTTTTCTGTCGGCGACATAACTTCTACAACGCCAAGAGTGATATTTTTCAACCAGCCCGTATTTACTAACTCGGATGACAGATGTCGATGCCTATCAATCTAGAATTTACAACGCGGGTTTTGCTTGCTCAAACTTTTTAATTGAAATACAAAAACCACATTGTAACAGCAAATCCTAGATTGATAGGCATCGACACCTGTCATCCGAGTTAGTAAATAGGCCGGCCGTCAATTTTTAAACTATAGTTAACCCAAGTTAACCGGAAGTGGTACTTTTTATATATGCAATCGAAAGTGCCTTGTACGTATATAATTCCATATTTTTTATAATTTTTTAAACCAGAATTTATTTTTTTTAGGAATTTTTGAAAAAAGGCCACATATGTAGGATTTATAAACAAATATCTGTGCCTTATTCACTGTCATTGTCAATCTGACGTAAAATAATGACACTGACAGGACTTTGACCGTCTGGGTTACCATCTTTGGTCAGGGGTACTATTTTTGAACGCTTGCCACTCGTCTTCGAACGATTTTTCCATACAAAAATCGCTCGAAGACGAGTGGCACGCGTTCAAAAATAGCACTCCTGGAAATTTTCTAAAGGCCTCTACCAATATGAATGATAAATATCGTATCCGTTTTCACTGTTTTTTTGTTCAATGTTAATGCCGGCCAGAATGTTTTTTTGATGTAATACGATATGTACAAACAACAACAAACCAACGAACTTTTTTGACAGTGATTAGCATAGCAGCCTTTTTCCTTGCCTTGTATACATACAAGGTAAACATGGTAAACATGGATGGACTGTACCTTACATGTGAGGCAAAGTCAGTCCGTCCATGTTTACCATTAAATTATAATGTACAAGGCAAGGGACGTTTTCGAGTGTGTTGGCTGCTCAATGATTACAAAACTGATGTCATTCCCAAAAGATTCCTAAAATATTTATAAAAATATCAGGAACATAGTTGACAGCTAAAAGAAATAAGCAATCCAAATCATTATTAAATCGAAAAATATACTAACCGGCTATACGGTGCCAGACTGGTGTTAGGCCAAACACCGAACATGAACTGATGATGCTGGTGGGTTGAAGATGTTGGTTTGGAGATACAAGACCACGTCACGTAGTAAACTGATTTATTGTTCTGTCTTGATCCTGATGGTTGGGCGTGACGGGTCCTTTCTCAATGGCTGCCCGATAGTATCTCGATTTGCTACCAATGTTGATTCTAAATATAGTGTAAAAACAGCTGACACGCGACCTACATGATGTAGGCCACGGGTCGCCCAAGTATGCGAGCAATGCTCGAACACCGGCAATTACATAAAAAAAAGCGGCCAAGTGCGTGTCGGGCCACGCGCAGTGCGTGTCGCATCCGTTGTTGCGAATGACAACTTTGAGTTCACACTGTTTACACTCGCACCTCACAGTTTAACGACCAAAAACATCTAACAATGAAGATTGTATGAAATTTTAAATTTTTCAGTACATTTTATAAGTTGGTTGCCTATAACTTTTTAGTTTGTACTTAGTACCCAGCTCTGATAGTTTTCCTTTCAACTTCAGTATATATACTACTACTGTAATTTTTTTCACGAATCCATATATAACCGTTTAGCAGATAGAGGGGGGGGACACGTACCTCTAACAAAATTTTGCACTTTAAAACCAAATATTTTGGAAACGGATCCCTGAATCGAAAAATGGTGTTCTCAACCTCACAATATTTTTTAAAAACCTTTTTAACGATACTCCACACGATGGGTAAATAGAGAAAAAAAAATACTCCCCCACTTTACTTGTATGGGAGCTACACAAAAAAAAATTAATATAATAATACGACTTTTTTGCCATGATTAATATACACACTCATACCAAATTACAGCTTTCTAGTACTTATAGTCTCTGAGTAAAACCGCGGACGGACAGACAGACAGACAGACAGACATGGCGAAACTATAAGGGTTCCTAGTTTACTACGGAACCCTAAAAAACAGTGAAAGCGGATACGATATTTATCAATTTATCATTCACATTGAGAGAAGCAAAGCCTTTAGACTCCCGGGTAAAATTTCCCAAAGATGGTAACCCAGACTGTCAAAGTCCTGTCAATGTAATTATTTTACGTCAGATTGACAATGACAGAGAATAAGGCACAGATATTTGTTTATAAATCCTACGTTTGCAACATTTTTTTTTAATTCATAAAAAAATAAATAGTGGTTTAAAAAAATTACAAAAAATATGGTAGTATAACATACAAGGTACTTTCGATTGCATATATTAAAAGTACCACTTCCGGTTAAGTATATGTTGTCAATTGATCCATCACTCGTTTTGACGTCAGCACTCGGATTGTATTCACATGTGAATAAAATTAACGAGTGGTCCTATTTTTACGTATTTTTGAACCGTGTAAATACATTTTTTTACTTTTTCTTAGAATGGTAGATTTGGTATTTCTTCGTGGTTCTTGGCTTGCACCCGATGGCACTCAATAGTACCAACGATAACCAATGTGGCCCAACGGGAACCAGTGGTACCTACCTTAGGACCCAATGGGACCCTTGGGATCCAATAGAACCCTTGGACCCTTTGAGTGCCTATGAAACGCTTGGGACCCAATGGCCCAAGCGCTCCTTTGTACCCACCGCACACATGGGACCCTTTGGGACCTTATGGTACTGATGGGACCCATTGGGATCGTAAGAGGCAAGGCAAATTTGATATTTTACGTACGCGTCTTTGAATCGGAAAGATCTCGTGTGACTATTCGGAAAATCCATTCGAATAAAGTTTCAAAAATAGAGCCAATTCAGTTTAGATTCACCATGCAGAAGCTTAACGAGTGGTGGATCGATTCGACTAGTTTATAAATTGAGCTCCAGTTACCGTTCGCATTCGAATGATTTTATATGGACAAATCACTTGTAGTACCAAGTCACGCTATTAAAAATAGTACCCCAGCATTATTTTTGAATACATGCATGACCCTTAGAGTATCAATATTGATACTCTAAGGCATGACCACTTGTCTTCCGTTTTGGTGATGGACGATCTAAGAATATGTATCTACCTACATTCACATATCTTCGGAAGCTGTGTTGCTCGAAGTAGTGGACGATTAGATGAGCTTGTCTAGCTAGTCTTTGTGCGTCCAAAAATTGGCCCACCGTTCCTGGAGTGCTATTTTTGAACGCGTGACTCACTAAAACGGAAGTCGTGCACGACTACAAGTCACACTCGTCTTCCAAGTCAGGAAATGCCATTTTGCCATATTTTTGAAACCATCGCTTGAACTGTAGTGCTGCCAACCTTCAAGGAAAAATATTTCATTTCTTCTTATTTCACGCAGAATTTTTTATGAACTTTTTTAAGGTTATTAAGGATTTTTAAAATGTTTAAGAAGTGTAGCGTCAAACGGAACGTAAAATCATGACATAAGAGCTTCAAATGACAGGAAGTGACTTTGACATAAAAGCGTTCGTCGCCTGCGGGAACGAGCGGTCCCAACCGCTCGTTGCAATCATTCGTCAACTAACGATTAAAATGCGGCCTTTTGAAAACACTCGCGTCAATCACTCGTTTAGTGAGTCACGCGTTCAAAAATAGCACTCCTGAGCTCCGTTTAGCCCCCTATTTACTAACTCGGATGACAGGTGTCGAAGCCTATCAATCTAGGATGTACTGTTACAATGCGGCTTTTGTATTTCAAATAAAAAGTTCGAGCAAACAAAACCCGCATTGTAACAGTAAATTCTAGATCTAGGCATCAACACCTGTCATCTCGAGTTAGTAAATAGGCAGGCGACTACATTACACCGGGTCGAGCCGGGCCGGGTAGGAATTTGAACCCGGGTGGATCCAGAATTTTTTCCGTCCCGGCCCGGCCCGACCCGGTGAAATATCGTCGGCCTAAACATGACAACTGACAACTACCTATTAAGAACTGTCAAATCGGATTGAAATGGTATAATAAAATGTATTCAATGTAGAAACTCAGCAAATTACTTTCTTTCTCGATTACACATATGCTCTTCAAAGTATTGTGAAAAGGGACAGATAATAACTACGCGAGTTAGAGAAGATTGTGATTGTCTTATACTACCAGACAAGATATAAATACAATTTTATCTACTGAAACTATTGTGCGCGATTTACGGCATTCTTGACCATTTTATTTGTTATTTTACCCAATAATCCCCGCTGACTTTCAGTCATAATGACCCTGTGCATTTGTAAATGTTTGAATGTAACACTTGAGAGTGATAAAATCGAAGATAACGTTGATATCGAGAAGCTGGAGTTAACAACTACAGAACAAAGGGATATTTTTTTCAGCGAGGTACCATCGGTAAACATACATGTTTTGACCTTGACTTGAAAGAGGGCTGTTGTTTGTTTAGTATAAATAAATGAATGAAATCTATTTAGGCGATGTTATAATCTTAATAATACGCAACATACATACTAGGTATAATAGTATACATGTGCGTCTCATACTCCGCGTATATTATTTACATAAAAATAGGGTTATATTTTGTAATGTTTATTTTATGAAATTGTTTAGGAACCTCATCTTTTCTCGTGGTCTAAAATCGTCCTATAACCTGTGCCATGACTTTTTTTAGAAATTGCTGTCATGTGCTAGTAACTCCTTGAAAACACAAGTGGCGCAGCAGGCCCTGCTGGGGCAGCGCGTCGTCAACCGCTGGACGGTGTATTCCTGCCTGGCCTGTGGCCTCAGCACTCATGCCATACTCCATGACAGGCCAAATGGACCCACCACTGTACTCATTGCAAAACCAACACTTGTAAGTATAACTGAATGTTGTGATTATGTATGGTGTTTAATACATAAATATATACTAGTAGTCATGGAAATAAAGCCTTTACAGACATTATTTGCATATTACAGTGATGACATTTGTTCACACCTTTACAAAAATATCTAGTTACATCTGTGTATAATTATTGCTAAAATTACCACATACAAAGTAGTAGCAATGGCCAATGACAAGACAATAGTTGTTGCTATTACATTTTGTGGCTTCAATCATGCAAACTGTACCTATTTGAAGGAAATTTTGGTGGAGGGCCTCAAAACTACTTCTGGTACCACTAGCATAACAGATTTGCACCATTCCAGAAATATAATGTAGTTTTAGATTAATGAGGCAGCTACTCTGGTTGTCGCATTCCCTGCTTTGTTTTGTCCGCAAAGTACTGACGCTAATTGGTTTGATATTGGCCACTGAATATGTTCTAGAGTGAGGATGCTGTAGTTATTCTAAACCTCTTAACAATCGACATGAATATTTCTGTATTAGAGTCTCTGGATGGGTTAGAGACTAGAAGTTGCTAACCTCTTTTCCCTTTAAGGCCTACATGATTTTTGGGAACCCCATTTAAAACAAATAATTTGAAAAAAGATGGAGAAAAAATTTAAAATGTTATAAGTGAGGTCCTAGATATTTTTGCGAATCAATGAATTACTGTTTACAATTTACATTGAGATCTGAAGCTTTTTTAGCATTTAGCTGAAAACAGCCACTATATTGTTAATGCAAATTCAAAATCAAAAATGCTAATTTATCAAATTACTTTATATATATGTTTTATAACATTAATTAAAACTTGAATCATTAACCTATATGATAATAGTCAGTGTTTAATATTCATAATATTTGTAATACTTCTATCTAAATTGCAATGAAATATTTCATTTATTCATTTACAGTTTCATTGATTTTTTTAATCTTTATTCCAGACCACTTCAGACCAAGTTAATGCCTTGCGGAAATCTAGCAACTTTTCGCCAGTGTTCAACCTGCTGGTGCCAGGGGTTACCAGCGATGTTGAAATGAAAGAGAACATAGATACAAACAATCGCATAATTTATGACACAAAAATGTGGCTCAATCAGCCAGTAATTGGAAGCCTTAACAAGCAGCTTAAACAGACCCTGGAGTCTCAGCTGGAGTCTCAGTTAGAGGCGGTGGAGGACTCTGTAAGACAATTTAAAGATCAAAAATATGCAGAATATGAGGCTTTCAGAGAACGAGCACACCGGGATCACAAGATCTTAGCTAGGTAACTGAGCACTTTATTGTTGAAGATTCGATCTGGATTTATTGTTGTTGTCTTGATTTGGGTTTGATGACATGATAGTATTTAAAGATTTATACATATTTCCACTAGGTATTAGGTATTTAAAATATATATTTTTTTAAATAAATGTGGTGTCAACCTTTACAACAAACAACCTAATTAGCCCAAATTTAAATCCTTTAGTTAAGAAGTTACTTTGGCTGTCCACCTAACAATTTCATCATTAAACCAGCTCATTGGTACAACTATATTGCATTGCTATTTGACTTACATAGCTACACAAAATAACAGATTATGATTTAAGAAAAACCGGCCAAGTGCGAGTCAAACTCGCGCAATGAGGGTTCCGTACAATATGCTTCGTAAACACACACACAATGTGCAAAAAATGTTTTATTCAATTGACTAGCGCCATCTAGTGGTGTTTTAGTGAACTATTTCCCTAGATGAACTTATTATTGTGAGTTTACCACTTAATTTTCAAGTGATAGAATTCTTATTATTTTTCCTGTAATCTTCAAGGAATGAACTATATTTTGTAATTTTTTTAAAATTTTCGGCTCAGTAGTTTCGGAGATCAGGGGGGGGAATGGTCAATTTTTGCCTTCTTTCGTGAATAAAATCAAAAGTATTGATTTTACCCGAACAAAAAAAAATATTTTTGAGATCCTCATAATGAGCCCTTTCATTTGATATATGACACAGTAAGGTTTGCAAAACTTTTTTTTTTTATTTGTAATTGGGCCCCTCAAAATAACCCTTATTTCAAAAAAATCTTTATTTACTTTGCACATCCGTGTTTGGGTCATAGGATTACACTATCTTACCAAATTCCATCTAATTTGGTTCAGTAGATTCGGAGAAAGTCGGCTGTGACAGACGGACGGACGGACAGACAGATGCTCGAGTGATCCTATAAGGGTTCCGTTTTTCAACTTTTGTACGGAACCCTAAAAAGTGCTCCCAAATTGAGTTGCAAGGTTTGACTCAGACATAGATCCAAGAAACATGTAAATCAAATTTAATAAAAACATACTATTATATCTTTATTACAGCATTATAAGCAAAGCACGGGAGAACACCAATAGTGAAGGCTGGAAAATAGACACTGGCCTGGACAATGGACCTCCCTCACCACAATTACCTCCACAACAGAGAAGAAGACTGTCCTCTATTAAAGATGCCAAAAAGTTATCTCAAAGTCATGTTATTAAGGTACATATTTTATTTTACCCATCCTGTTTCTCTGCTGGGAATAGGTCGGGCCAATTTGCTTTCATATGTTTGTATCAAATTACACTTGTAAAAATTGAGGTTGGAGTGCAACCTGTATCAGGCCTTCTACCCACAATAATAAGAACTTACCAAGCACAATGACCGGTACTTACATATGTTCATAACGTAACATATACATACTACCATGTATTTATCATTTAAACTTTAATGAATCAGTGGAGAGTTGGAGACTAATAAATAAGATTTGATGATGATGATGATGATGAATTATAATATCTATGGCAGTATGTTTCTGTGGTATAATAAGTAAGTCCCATCAAAATTAATTCAGTTGTTGAGGCATGATAAATTACAAAAATTTGAAATTAATATTAGTTGTAGAATCCAACCAAAGCAGAATATTCTGTGACTGAAAACGAACCTTCGGATTGGGTGTCAGTTTCGGCCGAAACCAAAACATATAATCAGTGAATAATAAGTAAAATAATTACTATAAATTTCAAATTTTGTTCTAAAATCAACTATATTCTTAAGATAAGTCATAAAACTAAAAAAAAATCGTCATTCTGTCCGTATGTCACAGCCACTTTATGCCGAAACTATTAGACTACTCTGTTGAAGTTTGGTAGGTAGATGTATTCTGTGGACCGCTTTATGATTTTTGTACAAAAATAAAAAAGAATAAGGGAAAATTGAAACGAAAAAATTTGAAAATGAGCCTGAAATTTCAGTATTTTTTCTAAAACCGAAGGTTTGCCGAAATTGAACCCTCGGTTGGTCTCTAAATAAGGATCAAAAATTTAAGTCTGTGTTTTCGTCATTTACAGCGCAATAGAAATTTTTCACATGAAGAGGATTCATTGGATGCTGATGTTCTATTTGATTTAGAAGGCATGGACTCACACAACAATGCTATTTCAGACCAAGACGGCTATGACTCTGATGGTTGGTATTTATATTTCTCTCATTAAGACTTAAGAAGCCGGCGGACCGCCCGCTCAAATCGAATTTGAGGCGAGCGCCCCGCGTTTGTTGGACATATCGCTATCTCATTCGTCGCGAGCGGGCCGACGGGTAACCATGCGTCGCGCCCCGCACTCTCCGCGCGATATGAGTATGTGTGCGTGCGTTCCTTCATCGAAGACGTGCAAAATCGACATAGTTTTTTGGGCTGTAGATTTCGAAAATGACGTCTGTTTTGGAATCCAAAATGGCGGACCCGATTTCTCAAATAAAATCGACATGGGTGTCGTTGTATAGGATTTTCGGGGTGTAGATTTCGAAAATGACGTCAGTTTTGGAATCCAATATGGCGGACCCGATTTGTCAAATAAAATCGACATGGGTGTCGTTGTATAGGTTTTTCGGGGTGTAGATTTCGAAAATAACGTCAATTTTGGAATTCAAGATGGCGGACACGATTTGTCAAATAAAATCGACATGTGTATCGTTGTATAGGTTTTTCGGAGTGTAGATTTCGAAAATGACGTCAGTTTTGGAATCCAAGATGGCGGACCCGATTTGTCAAATAAAATCGACATGGGTGTCGTTCTATAGGTTTTTTGGGGTGTAGATTTCGAAAATGACGTCAGTTTTGGAATCCAAGATGGCGGACCCGATTTGTCAAATAAAATCGACATGGGTGTCGTTGTATAGATTTTTCGGGGTGTTGATTTCGAAAATGACGTCAGATTTGGAATCCAAGATGGCGGCTGCAACTTTTTATGCAAAATCGACATGGGTATCGTTGTATACGTTTTTCGGGGTGTAAATAGTCCGCCATCTTGGATTCCAAAACTAATGTCATTTTCGAAATCTACACCCCGAAAAACCTATACAACGATACCCATGTCGATTTTATTTGAAAAATCGGGTCCGCCATCTTGAATTCCAAAACTGACGTAATTTTTGAAATCTACACATCAAAATCCTAAGGAATAATACATATGTTGATTTTGCATGAAAAGTCGCGTCCGCCATCTTGAATTCCAAAACTGACATCATTTTCGAAATTTACACCCTGAAAAACCTATCCAACGACACCCATATCGATTTTGTGTGACAAGACGCATCCGCCATCTTGAATTCCAAAACTGACGTAATTTTTGAAATCTACACATCAAAATCCTAAGGAATAATACATATGTTGATTTTGCATGAAAAGTCGCGTCCGCCATCTTGAATTCCAAAACTGACATTATTTTCGAAATCTACACCCTGAAAAACCTATCCAACGACACCCATATCGATTTTGTGTGACAAGACGCGTCCGCCATCTTGAATTCCAAAACTGACATCATTTTCAAAATTTACACCCTGAAAAACCTATACAACGACACCCATGTCGATTTTATTTGACAAATCGGGTCTGCCATCTTGGATTCCAAAACTGACGTCATTTTCGAAATCTACACCCCGAAAAACCTATACAACGACACCCATGTCGATTTTATTTGACAAATCGGGTCCGCCATCTTGGGTTCCAAAACTGACGTCATTTTCGAAATCTACACCCCGAAAAACCTATAAAACGACACCCATGTCGATTTTATTTGACAAATCGGGTCCGCCATCTTGGATTCCAAAACTGACGTCATTTTCGAAATGTACACCCCGAAAAACCTATACAACGCTACCCATGTCGATTTTGCATAAAAAGTCGCAGCCGCCATCTTGGATTCCAAAACTGACAGCATTTTCGAAATCTATACCTCAAGAAACCTATGCAACGACACCCTTGTCGATTTTGTGTGATAAGACGCGTCCGCCATTTTGGATTTCAAACTAACGTCATTTTCGAAATCTACACCCTGAAAAAGCTATGAAACGACCCAAGTCGATTTTCCATGAAAAGTCGCGTCTTCCATTACGGATTTCAACAATGACGTCACTATGGTGACGTACACCGCAAAAAGAAAAAAAAAGATTCGAGTAATATTCTAATTTCTTCAGATAAAAATATGTACAATACCTACTTACTGTGTGATTCATCCCACACTTCGAAGTCCATTATCGAGAATTCGAAAACCAAAATAAACTACAACAGTTTATTGAAATAATCAAAAGAACAACGACGGCCGGCACCAACGCACACACACATTCGAACTGTGTCTACGCATGCGTATCGTACCCCCCTCCTGCCCCGCACAGCCGCCGCGTCCGCCCCGTGCGAGAGGAAACAGCTAGATGGCTGTTCAAAATTTCTCACTAATTTGAGTGTATTTGTGAATACCAAAAATGATAAATGAAAATTGATTATATTTTCATTTTCTTTCAGACATTGCGTAACTAGACAATATAAGGTGTGTTTCTATTATAATTACATAATGATTGGTTTAGTTTTTAATACAAAACAAATAGGCGGAAAATATGTCGATAGTGTCGTAAAAATGAACGAAATTAAAACGCAAATATATGTAAGCACGTTAATATTTTGAAAAAAAAAGTTTAACAGGAACATAGATAAATACTGTCTTAATACAAATAATAGCATATTTGTGTTGAAATATGCTCGAACTAAAAATTATTTTGGTATTAAGTTTGTATGGGAAATTCATTGGTCGCCGGCTTCTTAAGCCCCGATCTGAAATGGAAAATATATTTAGAGTATTATTCATCATCAGGTCTTTCCAGTCTCCACTGCAGGAGCACGACCCTCTCTGTACTACCAGAGTCATATACTAGCCTGAGCATTCAGAGGATTTAGCCTACACTCTCCACGCTGGCCAGACGGGTTGGAGAGGTCTCTTTGATGTTAATAAGCTTTGTTTAGCTTGTGTTTCCTTAGTCGCCTTTTACGACATCCACGGGAAGACTTGGAGTGGTCCTATTCTACTCTGCCGGGAACCACACGGCAATTATTATTACTCCAATATTATAAGAAAAAATATGCAAGCTGACACTGATTTACTAGTAATTGACAACATTTCAAATTTTTTACCCTCTATTTTTTTCGATAATACTTAAAAACTACGACATAGGTACATATTTTTTTTGTTCAATATGTCGATTATCTATTAGAAATCATTGTTTTTTCTTTAGATTATTTTTTCGCGATCGTGGTTAGAAGGTAGATAATATAATTTACCTTTGCACCCATGGTAAAAATAATAGCGGCTTGATATAGTCTGTATGTTAACAGTCTTTCATGAATTTAATTAGTGATTGCAAAGGTTTTGAACTTATACCTCCTTCCTGGCTCTTGATACATCCGTTTTTTTTAAGATATATCTATTATTTGTTATGTATGTATATGTTTGTAAATCATAGGAATATCTCGAAATGGTCTTCAGTTGCACCTTAGTAAACATGAAATGTGAATAAATACTGTCTGTTTAAAATATTTCGCTTCGTTTTCGCTTCAACACTTGTGTCAGAGTGAGTCAAGCCTTACTATGGGCAAAGACAATATAATACTATATGGGGATGGCAACTGTCACAATGACAGTTAGTAGGGTTGTTCCGAAACAACTGTCAAATGTATGGACTTTTGGTAAAATCAATATTTTTTTCTTCATAACCCGACCAAATCTCGTGAAAGAAACAATTAAATTGTTTATATTAGCTAGGTTCCTACAAATGGGCATATATATTTTATTAAAACTAAAACTATAATTAGCTTAGCGCTTTCAACCCTATTTGTAGTGTACTGAGTGCGCGAGATACCTGTCAGCGGAGATAGTATGTAGTGTAGTGAATGTACGGGTTGGGGATGTTCATCTGTCAGCGGCCATAGCTAGCAGACGTGGTGCGTAACACTCAGTGGTGTAGCGGTGTAGTAAGTAATTATAGTGATTGTTAACTAGCATTTTACACTATTCACTTGCAGACAGTAGCAACGACGAAGGCATCCAGATATCGCGCCCGCGCGGGGGCAACGCAGCGTCCGACATCGCGCACTCGCTGCCCATCAGCGTGCCCAACTTTGACAAAGATCGCTCTTCGCGTCGGGAATTGGATGACGATGTAAGATTTTTTTACATCATTTTATATCAAATCTTTTTAAGGCCCCATACTAGGCACACTAGCGTCGCCAATAATTTTATTCCTAATACTTTACAAATAGAAAGAAATTCAAGAATGTAAATCATATAAGCCTTAGTAAATAACCTGAAGTATTTTTGGAATCATGTTTAATATTATCAGAGTCAGTAAGAATTATGAGAATCAGATTACCGCCAAAAACGGCCGTTTTTAGCGCTAATCACTATTTCTCTTAATGACTGATTCTCATAATATTAAAACAGGATTCCAAAAATACTTAAGTTTATTTACTGAGGCTTATAACTATGATTTACTTTCTTGAATTTCTTTCTATTTGTAAAGTATTTGAAATAAAATTATTGGCGTCGCTAGTGTGCCTAGCAACACTGCCTCCGTACCGGACGGAGGGAGTGGGCAAAGCGACAATTTACTATGACAATTTTTCTGGCGTTTTTTGCGGGGGGAAATGTGCACACAAGTTTAGATCCGCACACCTACATACAAAACTTAAACTGTCACTTGATAGTAATTATGACATTGTCACAAAAAATGACATAAAAAATAAAAAATTAATTTGTGTACAGATGAGTCACACACAACTAACACATAGACATGCATATGCCTAATTTTGCTTGTACCTTGACAGAGGGGAATGCAGCGTATGGCTACTCCCTTCCGTGTTGCTCGAAGATCACACTCCAAAATTTTTGAGTGATAAAACTTTTAGTTATACATTAATACAATACCATCAGTGTTGTATTACATATATGATGTTATATTACATATATGATGTTATATTACAATATAAAATTGATGACTGCAATAAAAATATTTCCACATATTTGCATGCCAAAAATCATGAGGATACTATGTTAAGCTTTGACCTGATCGACAAAAACAAAACATCACAAATACATCTTTTGCCGGCTTGAACACTTACACTACATACTACGTATCTGCCTATTCTTATTCTTTTACTTAATTACTTTCTTCCTTACTAACATATACTGGGTGTTAAGGTAAACACACAGCTTCTGTGGTCCAGTGGTTAAGGCGTTTGCCTTATTGACATGTCGTGGGTCGTGGGTTCGATTCCCACGGGAAGCATACTTTGTTAAGTTGTTTTTAGTTTGGTTAGGACATTGCAGGCATGAATCACCTGATTGTCCGATAAGAAAGATGATTCCGTGCTTCGAAAGGCACGTTAAGCCGGTCGTTCCGGCTGCCATCTGGTAGTCGTTAAAGGAACCACGTCAGAGGCCGAAAAGCGCTTCCGAAGAACTCTGACACCAGGGTGTGCATGGTCGTCTGACCGTGTCACCTACACGAAATGATGATGATGAAGGTAAACACTCATTTTTTTAGGCTGGTTTAATGTTTTGAAGGAAAAGAGTATTTACCCTAACATCCTGTATAACAAGTAGCATTTTTTTTGCTGACTGTACATAGCCTATGGCACTCCGGGGAAGAATACGAATCCAGTGACACCTCACTCTCTCACTCACTCTTAACTTACATATTTTACACATATTAACTCTTACATACGCGCGAAAAACACTACCCTCCTTCTGGGCAGGTCAGCCGGGTAAAAAGTGTGTAATGGGCATGTTTCCTAAATATATTTTTTTCATAATTATTCCGTCTATTAGATCATTGAAAAATATTAGATACGTTGTTTTATTTTTTAATCTAAATCTAAAAGATCATAAAGATGCACATCAAAGTGCATGAGTCGGGGCTCATGAGTAGTGTCATGACACAACAGGCCGATAAAAAGTGTATTCGTCAGTGACGTCACATGGAACTTTCACGGGTTATCAATATTTGTTTGATTGACAAAAAAATATGTGTGCAATATTTGTCAATAATTTACTTAACGGACTCATTATTTAAAAATAATTTGTTTAGGAGACATATACTGACAACAATAAATACATGCGCGTCGAATGATAATCTTTTTTTTTTAATCGGTCATAAAAACAATTGGCATACACCACATTTTATATCAAAAGTAACAAAAAAAATAGAAAAAAAAATATAGCCACTGAAAGCTCAGCAACTCATAGCACACCCCTGGATCTAAGAATAACCAGGAAATACCCCTAAGAAAGATAACGGTGACGCAAAGACTAGTGCATACAATCGTGACTTGTGTCGGGACACAAGTTCACGCGCACATAGATATTTGCAATGCATGCAATTTCTCCTTTTTCCTATATTTTCCCCTGTTTTAATATCATACTTTTCCAAATATAAAATTCGTACCTATTTATAGTGTAGATGGCAGCGCTTGAACCCCATTATTCCTATGTTTCCAAGTCCATGAGTGCACCTAACTTCAGTACTATTTCAGTTCATAGGTGATGATCACCAACCATTGTGCCAATTTGATTTTTTAATATAAATACTATTTTATTGCTAATGCCGTTTTGAAGAACGTTAAGCGAACCTTAATACCGGCTACATGGAATGACACTGTTGAATGTAATTCCGGGCATTGCAGGAGGTCTCGCAAGACATAGCCGCGAGCATCAAGGCGCTGGCGCGCTCGGTGCACGGCGACATGTTTGAGCTGCCGCCCAAGCGCTGCTCCACCCAGATCTAGTTGTAGTCGGCTCGCCCTATACCTTTGTTCATTTCTCTAAAACTCTTCAACGTGAGTCCTACTCTTATGAAAATGACAAAATTAGTCTTTGTGCGTGTCTTGGTGTGCTTGTGTTTCTTAGTGAGTTCGACGGCCACATTGGTGCTTTTAAATTGTGATCAGTGACCCTAACTCCATATGCAGCTATAGGATATGATGTCCAGCGGTGCCACCAGCGGTCGGGGATTGTTTTCATGGAATTATTCATAATTTTATATTTACTTTGTTACTCATTTGCTATACAACGTGTCTGTTCACAAAAATAGCATATTTGAGTGATAATTAATACATAGTTTTCAATGATAACGAATTATTATAACATGTTGCTACCTAACTGGATTTAGGTATTTGAGGTAAAACAATGAAACTCTTCTAAGTGTTTATAGGTGACGGTAAAGAGCCAAGATATTTCCACGAAAATTCCAATTAGCTCAGATGTGCGAATGTGTGGCTCAAATTGTATGTATTGTACCTATACCTATATGTTGTAAATTTGTGCAACTAAAGTTGACTGGAATTGAATGGTCTCCTCTGTAATTTTTAACAAATAATGCAGAAATATATTATACTAAAAACGGATTTAAGTGAAAATAAATATTTTTAATGTTAAAGTACCTTATGGAATGTAGACTATAAGCAAGAGGCTATGAAATGTTATTATAAGAACAGATTATATTCCACATTTATTAATCCTATATTGAAAAATTACGAACACTTGAATCAAGCTGTTACCTTGCTCTGATAACTTCTATTCCAAATGACTATCTAAATAATAAAGATCTAAATTGACTAAGTACCTTTTTAGGGTTCCGTAGTAAACTAGGAACCCTTATAGTTTCGCCATGTCTGTCTGTCTGTCTGTCTGTCTGTCTGTCTGTCTGTCTGTCCGTCCGCGGTTTTACTCAGAGACTATAAGTACTAGAAAGCTGTAATTTGGTATGAGTATGTATATTAATCATGGTAAAAAAGTCGTAGAATAAAATCTTGAAAAAAAATTTTTTTTTGGGTAGCTCCCATACAAGTAAAGTGGGGGAGTAATTTTTTTTTCTCTATTTATCCATCGTGTGGGGTATCGTTAAAAAGGTCTTTAAAAAATATTGTGAGGTTGAGATCACCATTTTTCGATTTAGGGATCCGTTTCCGAAATATTTGGTTTTAAAGTGCAAATTTTTGTTAGAGGTACGTGTCCCCCCCCTCTATCTGTTAAACGGTTATAAATGGATACGTGAAAAAAATCACAGCAGTAGTATATATACTGAAGTTGAAAGGAAAACTATCAGAGCTGGGTACTATGTGCAAACTAAAAAGTTATAGGCAACCAACTTATAAAATGTACTGGAAAATGTAAAATTCATATAATCTTTATTGTTAGATGTTTTTGGTCGTTAAACTGTAAGGTGCGAGTGTAAACAGTGTGAACTCAAAGTTGTCATTCGCAACTACGGAACCCTATACTGCGCGTGGCTCGACACGCACTTGGCCAGTTTTTTTTACAGAAGGTATGATCTAATTCTAAATCTGATCTGTAATTCAAATGTGTTACTAAAAGCATTTGAGAAGTACTTTGTAAAACTTTGTATCTTTGTAAAACGATTATTAATTAAACTGGAAACAGCTATGTTTATTATGAGATTCCAAAGTCATATCCTCTTTTAGCTGCTGTATGTTGCCTCATCCACTCGTATCTGATTTCTCTCATTTTGCCTGCAAAATATGTAGAATATGAGTAGAAAATTTGATTAAGTACAAAAGGCATCCAAAAATCTCTTTGATTACAACTAAAGTTAAACACTTACATTATTAACATGTTAAATACTGCATCATTTGAATGGATTTATGATTTTAATGTTAATTAATATGTGAAAAACGGGTTACTCACGTATGAAGTCAGATTTAGGCCCACATGTTTCGACCTCATCCGGAGGTCTTCCTCAGGGCGAATGTGAAAAAAATGTGTGTTCGTGAGGCCGTAACATATCGACCTGTAGCTAACTTCATACGTGAGTGACCCATTTTTCACATACTAGTTAACATTAAAATCATAAATCCTTTCAAATGATGCAGTTACTAATAGATCTGACTCATGGCTTTCTCAAATAGACGTGTGTGAAAGTGTTTCATGTGTCTGTAAAATGTTGAGTGTACATGAAATTATAAAATATATTGATATTAATTGCAAGTAAATATAAAAATATGGAATGTTAACATCTAAGTCATATCCCGTTAATAGATACTTGTATTGTTATTATCTGGTGTTATATTATTGATAAGTGAAAGTGTACAAAAAATAACACTTGCATTTCATACTAGTCTTAAAAGGGTCACTAATATTTTTTTCAGCATTAGGTAGTTTTTTAAATTTCATGCCTATCGAAATCATGAAAATGTACATAGTTTATGATCATTGTTATTGCTTTTGACAAGGATACAAAATTTTTGAAATACATTTATTTTTATACCCACGTTTTGAATGTTTATGGAAGGATCTATCGAGTCGGGCTTGGATAGTCATGTTTCTTAGTTTATGAACTTTTGTCTTGTGATGAATAACTTACTTTTAAGTTTTTCTTATTTGGAAGTTAAGTTTAGAAACCAGACTTAAATGTGTATTTCAGTGTCTTCCAATAACACTGTTCTGAGAAGGATTTTTTGAAGTGAATACATTGTTTGTGATTGTATTTTCAGACAGTTGTATATGTATTATTTTAAGTCATGTCATTGGTATGATGTTTATGAGAAGGGACTTTGATTGTAAAGAAATAGAGATCATGTAATAAATATTGACCATGAAATGTACCCAGTATTTTTATTAAATATTTTTGAGCATAAATCGTGTTAGATATAGATAAATTCAAGAGAGGTTTTAGTATTCTGAAGACATAACTCATAAGTTCATCATACATACATAGCTCAAAAAAAAGTACAAACAGCATTGCAGCAATGCAGTGGTCTCTGAAACACTAGAAATATAGTAAGTATAAAGAGACATGAAAAAGTTTCTGAGAATGCCTTTTTTCTGAATAGGTGAGAATGGGATAACAGGGTTTTTTTAAACATGCTCTACTTCTCAGTATATAATATGGTAAAAGCCAAACCTCTACTTATATAACTGGTCCTCTTTGACCATGGATACTAGAACAATCAGGATAAGCTCCGATGCAATCCAACTTATAGTCTTTGAGATATGCGAGGACAAACATACAAGTATACATACTTACACTTAAAAATTTTGGCACATATGTTTGGAATTGTGACAATATACCTAACACACAAACTACGTGTCGTGTGTACGTAAAAAATACTGTTACTTTGACTAGGTATTGTCTTTGGACTAGGTCTAAGCAATCGGTAAGTTAAGTAGATGCAAGCTATGCTTATACTACTACGGAACCCTACATGGGCGAGTCCGACCCGCACTTGACAAGTTCTTTTAAAGTTGGTTAGATAAAATATTGATTATTAATATTGATTTTGGATTGGCACGTGGGCTGTCACTGACACGTCAACCATCTCCATGGTTACAGCGTCACAACATAGCTTTTAGAAAAGCGTAAAGTGGTAATCTTGCGTAAATATTTGAAAATAAATTCTGTGGAATAGTCAAAATGCTAAGTTCCCGGTATTATAGTGCATCCCGGGTCGGTACTGACGCGAAGCCACGCACAGCGCTCGTTGTTGACGAGGAAGACGAGCTGTACAGCGGCTTCAACGACGTCGCGCCCGCCCTGGACACCCGCAACTTGCGAGAGGACCAAGCGTTCCAGGAGACCCTCAAAACCGCCGGGATCGGGAGGAAGGTGCCTAGTCGCATGGGCACTGGGGTAAGCGATTCTTTTAATCAATACATGTATAAAACCTTTTATTGTCACCTTCTCTTTAATTACATACATGTAGGGCGTATCTAGAATGAACTTGTTCTTCTTAGTTTGTCTACTCGGGTGGATTATATTAGTGTTAACCAGAACTCTGCCACTGACACAGCATTATTAGTGGCATTGTATAGTTCCTCGCACTTGGTTATAGGACACACCATACAGGGCAAGTCAAATAGGTGTTGGCCATTGTTTGAGGAGTGGACCACACGTACAAAAGTTTTCTGAGCTGTAAACCCCACCTATTAATATTTTCTTTACTTTCGCCGACTTGAGTTCGGAGCCTTTTCAACGATTGCCATTGGCCAAGGTAGATCATGGACTGGGGGAGATGCTCTGACAGCGGGATGATGGAAGCTGTTGGAAATATCCTTATATGGTTTTACGACGTCCGAAGTGCGGGCGTAAGGATAAGTCTTAGATCACTGCGAATAGATTTATTCCTTTACAAACAACTTGTGTTTACAAGAAAGTGGACGACATAATAAACGATGCAAGAATAGGGATGGCCCCGCCTATTGTCAAACTTATTGGGCGAGCTAATTAGGGCCCGCCCCCTGGCCATGCAAGGCTTACAATCTCTAAGTGCATTATTAGTATTATTATGATATTTATACCATATTTCCAACGTTATGATAACTAATAAAATAAAACTTGTAACAATGGTTTTCAGATGTTCCGCATGGGAACGGTGAGCGTCCGCGGAGTGAGCTCCCGCGCGGGCACGGCGGCCGCGCGGCCTGTGACCGCAGTGCGCGCGGCCGGCTACACCTCCACCGCGCGCGACACGCCCAGCCGTGAGGACAAGAGAGAGGACAGGTGACGAAACTACTGGACCGATTTTTTAAATTCTTACACCTACAGAAAGCTTATTTATCTGCGGGTGACGTAGGCTATAATTTAGGGGGTTGAAGTCGCGGGAAAATTGCTATTATCCTATAGGTATATATCAGATGTTAGTATGGGCAAAGATGTGTGAACTAGAGCGTGAGCACACATCAAAAAACCAGCAATTTTGTGGGTTCCTTATGGCTGGTATACAGTACACTATACACTTTGATTAGTGCAAGTGCGAATTTCATATATTTCCTACTAAACGTTTAGTAGCAAATGTATGAACTTCGCACTTGCACTAATCAGAGTGTATACCGGCTATTACTCAAAGGTAATACGGGACCCTATTAGTAAACCTCCGCTGTCCGTCCGTCTTCCCATTATCCGGCTGTACCTATTGAACCGTAATAGGTGGACTTGATATTTTACAATAATAAAATAAAATGTATGTATGGAACTATATAATCCTATATATAGTTGAAGTTTCATGGTCAACTTAGGTGATGAATTTCTAAAAATCCCTTCTTAGTGCTGAAAGACGTAATTAATTTCTAAGATTCCCATCTATTTGCTCACTTTCACTGGAAAAACAACTTTGTTTAAAATGTTTAATAATATATAGGTACCTACTGGTTTTTTAAGAGTTTATTTTTAACAGCGTCTACAATTGAGACCACATAACTCTTCGAAAAAGACAATAGCAACTACTCCATTAATAGTTCCCAATACAGTCAAATAATAATAATGTACGCACCGACGCACACAGACACTGTGCGTTGGTGCATATATTTCTGCATACGAGTATATTAAAAAAGTCTTTAATTATGTTTTAATTTCAGTATCGAAGACAAGGTAAAGCAAATGGAGGCGCGGATAATGACGCTGGTGGAGGAGTCATGTATGCTGAGCGCGCGGCCCGATGCTGACGACGACTCGGCCACCAAAAGAGAGTTCGATTTAGGACAGGTCAGTTCAATATGCTCTTGAGGGTTTTTACTCATAAGCGCTCGCCTTTTTCAAAAAGCTGAGATGTATGGGTCGGTTGGCATGTGACCGAATGGTTTAAATACCTACCCGACTGGACTAAATCCATACTTCCATACAATATACTTATACTATAATATTATAAATGCGAAAGTAACTGTGTCTGTCTCGCTTTTCCCCCAAACTGACTGAACCGATTTAAATGAAATGGTACCCCAGATAGTCTAGAGCCTGGGAAATAGGCTACTTTTTAATTCGAAAATAACTATGTGATAAAAACAAACCGCGTCCTAACTTCCTAACTAATATTATAAATGCGAAAGTGAGTTTGTTTGTTTGTTTGTTTGTTACGCTTTCAGGCCGTATCTACTGAACCGATCATGAAATTTAGCACACACACAGGTCAGGGTACTGAAAAGGACATAGGCTTTATATCACGCGGTCGAAGCCGCGGATAACAGCTAGTTAACTATAAATAAAACATTTGTTAATTAATTATACATTGGGTGTATCTCTCGCTCTCTGATATTTAACAGCTAGGCTCTTGTCGGTATCATAGTGTGGAATGAAACTCGCACAATCACTATATTTTATAGAGTTATTTGCCATTGCCTTCTGCATTTCACACACGAGTGAAAAATCACTAGTCTGCAGGTTTCCTCACGATATTTTCCTTGTAGTCGGACGCAGGAAGTGGTCGATGAAAATGACCGTACCTACTTAGTCAGATTGGTTAACAAACTCAGAGACAGGTTGGACTAGGCGAGGTTTGGACCCGGGACTTTCGCTAATGGATAGCGCTCTTAGATCACTCAGCTACTACCGCTTGATTATGAGGTATGCCTAGCCCCAATCAAAATAGACTTAATTGTGAATACTAATAAAGTTCTGGTCTAGTACAAACGCAGTACTTAAAGAATTTTAGTACCTAATAGGTAGTAATGTACGATATCTAACAATTTATATTAATAAAATGTATTTCATCTAGGCATTAGCGAAAGCTCAAGAAGCGTCAGCGTTAGAACGCCAGCTTATCAGGATGCAGGAACAGGCCAACCTTGGAGACACCCACAACTTAGATCTCACATTTGCTGTAAGTCGATTTCTATGTAACAATTACTACACTTCAAGTCCTTGTTTAATTTAGAGGCAAATTATTATTTTTTTCGCATGTTTAAGATCCAGATCTGTATCTGAAATCTACGTGGTAAAAGATCTCATTCGGAAGCTTGGGAGGGAGGATGATTTAAACCTTTAAAAAATAGATTTTCAAAGCTTTAATTAAGTCTAGGATTTTTTTCTTGATCCAGTAATTTTAAATTCCACAGGTCCTTTGCAATTTGGCCGGACAATACGCGCTGAATGAAATGTACACAGAAGCACTGAACACATATCAGCTACTTACGCGAAATAAACTGTTCCCTCATGCTAACAGACTTAAGGTAAAAAGTAATCTATATACATACTAATATTATAAATGCGAAAGTAACTCTCTATGTCTTTCTCACTTTCACGCCAAAACTGCTGCACCGATTCCAATGAAATTTGGTACAATAATTCAGTCATGTCAATATTATGGATAACTAAAAGTAACTCTGTCTGTTACCTCTTCGTTTTTTAACCATTGAACAGATTTAGATGAGATTTGGTACAAAGATTTACCTCAAAGCCGTAATTAGAAAGGATAATACATTTAATTCCGGAAAAAGAACTGTTTCCGAAGGAACTAGGTACCTACATGCACGCGTGTAAATCCCGAATGAACGGTACGCTAGTAATTTTATAAATAGACAAGAAGCTATGTTTATTTAGTTTGTTTTCTATTTGATTCGCAAACATGTAGCATGTAGCTAGTGCAGTGCAAATTTCGTGTTATATATCCCCCGATATTAGGTAACCCCCTGCTTGGCTGTTATAATAATCTATCTTATGAAAAGTCAACTAAACTACAATTTTAGTGGAATTTCTTCACTGGTAATCTGAAAAAATATTACCTGCAAACAAAAAAAATTAAGAAAATTCTATGTCTATTAATAAATGATGGAGAGGCAGCAAACATGCAAATGAAAACAATTTTTTTATTAAAACTCTTTTTATAGGTAAATATGGGAAACATATACTTCAAAATGGGTGAACATCCAAAAGCATTGAAATTATACAGAATGGCCCTCGATCAAACGCCAACAGCGGAAAAAGATTTGAGGTCAGTATCGAACCTTAAAATATCGATTTTTCCTGAGCTTACGTTTTATTTATTTTCTTCGTTACCTCACTTTATTTGGGGTCGGGATAGCATATAATTATTTTGCTCTATTTTAGCTATGTTGTTTTCTTCTTTTCCTCTTCTCCTTTTTTTGCCTACCTAAATTCTGACTCTCAGCCCAATCTATTCCTTCTCATTTTTCCGTTCGTGGAGCTACTTTCTTGCTTTCTAACATACCCGTTTGTAATTCTATTCTGTCTTTGCTAATCCACCACAACATTCCTATATCCGATGCATGCCTTTCATCTGTCACCTTGGTAGCCCAACATTCCGTATCATACAATAGAATCTGTATAAGGCGCACTTTAAACTTCTCATTGAGTTAAAGGGCCGCGCTACACTGAATTGGCACTGAAGCGATGCGTCATTTCAAATCAACCTTTATGCTAAGTGACATAAGATGTATAACTGCTTGAACGTGGCGAGTCGGCCGGCGGCCTGGCGCGCACTCGCGCGGACTACACGCCCGCGAGTGTACACCCGCTGTTTTGCATCTTATGTCACTAGACATATAGCTTGTTTTGAAATGACGCCATGCCATGCCAATCCAGTGTAGTGCGGCCCAAAGGGGCTTATGTGAAACACAAATGACAACAACAACCTAACACCACTGAATTATTACAGCAATATGTAGTACACACACCTTTTATTATAATAACTCAATAATATTTGTAGAATGAAGGTGATGCACAATATCGGCCTCCTGTTGGTTCGCATGGGCAAGTTTCGAGATGCTGTAACGAATTTCCAGCACATCATGCACGAGCAGGGAGATTTCCAGACAGGTCAGTTGGATAAAGGAGTTCACACCGGCCTACGTAGTCTTATGTTGATTTAAACCTGATTAATCTAGATTGTTATCAAGGTGATGGATAAACCACAAGTGGCTGTGTCCCGTTCATCAATACATGACATACTAAAATGCAAAAGTAAATCAGCGTCTGAACTGATTAAAACCCTGGAAAGGATATTGAATGTGTTCATCCTGGAAATTATCCCTTGATGGGTGAAAGTAGATGAAACTTTGTATGGGAAATCATTCATAGTTCGTATAGTATACACTTAAAATCAAATATACCATTACAATATGCTAGAGTTTATTAAATTGACTGTGGGTGTGGTTTGTCATACATTGGGCAAACAAAGAGAAGCATATCGGTACCGGTTTAAAGAACATATCGCTGAATAGCCGCTCCACATACAATCTGATAAATATATACGACTTTGTAAGATATTTTTTACACTATTGTGAATACCTTTTGTAGGGCAAAAAACACAATAGATGTGAGGAAAATCCTCACACGGTTTACGCAAAAATCTCTGCATGGATTAAAAATGCAGTATCTATTTTACAATAAACATAATAGTATAATATAATACATTATTATCTATGAAAGTAAAAATAATTTACTGCTTATTTCGAACTTGTGTCACAAAGTTAATATAAAATTATTCTGTAGGTCTACATTTGGTACTATGTTCCGTGGCTTTGAACGATGCAGAGGGAGGAAAAGCAGCATTCCACGCGATGCTCGACGTGGAGCCGCCGAGCTACCACCAGGATATTACTATTGACGATGTACGTATGTTCAACAAAGTTTCGCAATGTCATAAAATAGGCTGTAAGTTTTGTCTACAACTGTCATTGTTTTTGCGGTTACATCCAAAACGGTTGTGCCGACCGGCCCGCTATAGTGTCATCATGTTAGTAATGAGGATTAGTAAGCCTGAGTTTAAACGAATTTAGGTGTAGTAGGCAAAGTGTTTCATAAAAAGCCCACGTTAAAATGTATAGAAAGACCAATTTCCTTTTTTGCATTGTAAAAAAGTTTCGGCCCGACGTCGATAGAGGAAATCTTACATAAGTGTATACCTCTTCATAAGATCCTTGTTGCATTGAAGGTACATGTGCGTGTCAACTTTATTAACTTAATGGAGGAGCTGCGGCACTCGCCGATCGCATGGGTTCCATGTGCTTCATATGTCTGGGTTAACGCCTCGTTCGGGTCGCGGTTGGGGCCAGCCATTTGCGCAGCAAATTATCAGCATTTTATTCTCGCTCTCTCATACTTTAGTGACCTATATTCTGATTTCTGGTATTATCTGGCCGCCTTATCGTAATTATCATCATGCAAAATATTTCCTTGATAACTTTGAATCATACAATTCAATAACTTAGTGTGCTTGGCATGTATTGGAAGATTAGAACTCAGCAAATTATTATGGTTTACGTAATTATTATTTATAACGTAACACTGGGTACGGGTGAAGTTCTTACCAGATTACATATAGGTAGCCGTAGTGAACAGATTTCTAGAGGTACATAGAAGTAAATTTTCAATTGGCTACTTGACTAAAAAATTTTTTGTGTCGCTATGTAAAGACCTGCCAAAAATAAACACAATAGTGACCGAAATACATTTCTAAACAAAAAACTCTTTCAGATATAGAAGTTTTAAAGACACATATTTTTAGACGTGAAAACGCACTGCTGAAATGCCTACATATTTGTGACGTCACAACTTGTATTTTGTATGGGCGGCGTGAGAACTTTGTTTGGTAGCTATACGAAATATTGCGTTTGTGGTAATGGTTTCATAATAAAAGTGGCTATAAATTTAGCGGACTACAATACAGTATAATTGTAATTTAAGATTGTCATACTATTAAAAATGGTCCTATTCACCCAACTTTAAAGAAGCTTTAAGAACACTTAACGAATCTAATTAAAAGTGTTCTTTATAGTTTTTTTAGATAGAAATTAGTATCATTGGAAACAAATTTTATATAATCTTAACATTAGGCAAATACCGACCGCTACATAATCATCTCTATATCGTGAGATTCTCAGAACTTAACACAAAGACGAAGAATGAATGAACTTGCAATGTCACAACTACCTAATAAGGTAGTTCTGTCGTTCTGTCACAGAGCCATATCTATTGAACCGTTGGTAATAGGTGGTAGATCGCTTGATATTTTCACAATTTTTTGTATACGGTGCCGCTTAGATTGTGTCTGTCCTTGAATCCGTCTGACTACTTTTTGTCGCCAAGTGGCCCTAAGTGTACGTGCTAAAGTTTTTCTGTGATTTCGTCTGCCCAAATTATTGCTTATGTTACTCATTGATAAGGAAGCCTGTACACCTGTACAATTAGTAAGGCGTTACACGTCCATAGACTAAAGACTACCGGTTAAAATCCTGACCGTGTGGAATTTTTTCCCATATCTTATTTCTTTATTTAAATAAGAGTACAAAATCATATTTTCCACATCATAAAAAAAAAACTTGAATCATCGCTGATATTTCCAGAGCTGATATTGTTTGTATTAAGTCTTTTATCTTAAATCACTTACATAGTAACATAACATATTCATGCCGTTAATCCGATAATGGATAGTGGCTCTTTAAAAGCAGATAACGGAATTAATAATAACATCTGCTGTTTGAAAATACCGATATCTTTAATTTATTATAGTTCACCTTTTCTTTCGGTCAGAAGATGTAAAATATTTGTGACATAGTCACGCACAAATATCAAGACGTATCATTTTGTAGATAAGTCATCATTACATTGTTAGTGGGTGGACAATATTATGGAAATGACAATGTATTGTTAATTAATGCACTTGTAGATTTGGAAGGAGACAATCAAGAAAAAATAAAGATTTTCCTCATCTGTTAATTATCGGTTCGCTAATAGTTAGGAGATTTGAAGAATATAAACACTTTAAGCTATTGTCATGTTGTTGGGTTTAGTTCTACGAATTTTGCATAATTAGTTTAGAAAGGTTAGTTAACTATGGCTTTGTCACATCAAGATCGTCGAATTCATCATCTTTGTAACAAAGACTGTCTTCAAGGAGTTTGTAAAAGTGAATAGTAAAAGGGTTCGTCCTACAGGTTTTGTTAACTGTTTTATACGAGACTAAGTGTCGTCAGTTTTTTGCCGATTTCACAGAATGTGAGCATGTAAACATAAGTTCTAATTTTATTATACCTATTTCGTTCCAATACGTCCTTAGATAATATAAGACATTGTAAATATTGCCGTTATTAGGAAAACGATGCATACGAGTGCGTCCTCCGCGACGTGTTGCGTGGCGACCGGTTGTCGCGGTGGTCGCGGCGCGCGGCCGCCGACGCCGAGCGCTGCCTGGCTCTGGCCGCCGCCGCCCTGGTGCGGCCCGCCTCCAGGGATGACGACAGTGGGTAAGAGATGCCATGGCAGGCCTTCATCTTATCTGGATATGTTCCTGGCAGTATCCTCAGGTGCTTCTGAGTCCAGGGTCCGCTAGTACCGGCCGTATAACGTACACGTTTTGATTCTGACAATATTTTGTCTGTCTGGCCTGAACTGTTCCAGGAATGTTTGCATGAGAGAGATGTTACCCCTTAATCCTTATGCCACCCGTAAAAAGATATTTCAAATTGGAAGTCGACCGGCATAAACAGCAGAGTTTTTATTCAGCAATAATGGGTCAAGTTATTGATAACTCATGCCTGAAAGTAGTAACTAGAACAGCTGAAGTATGAAGTTTGTCATTGTATTTTTTTATGTTTTTTTGAGTGCTGTGCAAAGTGTTGTAAAAAAAACTGGATAGCGGAGCTCCGAAGGATACGCTTAGATAAGATACAGAGGACGCGCCTTTTACATGTCTTTGACGAGGAAATATTAGAGCAGCACACAGATTGTAGAATATACAGATCTGTGGTGCAACATCTGCGTTATTATATGGTACTGGCTTTTGATTCGTAGCGGCATGTCGTGGTGCGTGGAAGCGCTTCGTGGCTACAGCGGCGGCGGCGCGGGCGCGCGCCTAGAGCTGGGCGGCGCGCTGGCGGCGCTGCGGGCCGGGCGCGCCGCCGCCGCACAGCGCGCCGGCCTCAAGGCGCTCACGCGGCTGAAGGCCGTCGCGCGCGCGCACCCCAACGACAGAGTGCTGCGGGCGGAGGCCAATGCTGACGCCGCCTTTGTTGCTTACGCGGTACAGCCTTATATAATCTTGTTTAATAATCATTATCACATTATCGTCATCAAATAAACCAAAAAAAATATGTTTATGAGATTGAAGTCAAAGCCAAATAAATAATAATGTAGGTATGTCCTCTTTATTAAATTGAGAAGGAATTATGAAACGTTATTGCACTTGCTTTGCATGTAAACACGATTATCGAATTTAGCGTTATGAGGGTTTTCTGAAGTGAGTCGCCGACCTCATTGCCACATATAACACAAAATGTGTTATGCGGTTAATTCTTCACTGTTACATGTAACAAACAAAAAAAAAACATTGCTGTTAAGCTTCTTGTTAGAACCATCATTAAAGAGTTAGCCATAATTCCCAATCGCCCCACAGCTGGGAAACTTCTCGGAAGCGCGGTCGCTGAGCGAGGCGGCGTCGCGCGACGACCCGTACTCGTGCGCGGCGCGCGTGTCGGCGGCGCTGGCGGCGGCGCGCGAGGCGGCGGGCGCGGGCGAGGGCGCGGGCGAGGGCGCGGGCGCGCACGCCTGGGCCGCCGCCGCGCCTGCGCTCGCCGCCGCCGCCCACCTCGACCCCGCCGACCTCATCGCCATGCACGATCTAGGTAATGTTCGTTTTTCGTGTGCGTATGTAGCCCATCTATAGAGTAAGCGACTTCCCTTATAGAACTCTTGCATTTTTATATACTTCCTTTTTTATTTTTAACTTTACTTCTTTTATAAAAGAGAGAATCATTCTGGGCAAAGATTTTTGACGTAGAAAGAGACTGAAATACTACAGGTTGGTGTCCCACCCCATATCTATAGGTTATTACAATTGCATAATATGCAATCGCCGATCGCACATATTATGTTTAAAAGAACCATTTTAGGTTCCATTCTAGGTTTAAAGGAACATGCATATATTTGACGAGCTCCGTGGCTCAGCGGTCAACCCAGACCAGACTGTGACACGGATGGTCCCAGGTTCGATCCCCGGTCAGGTCAAGATGAAAAACGATCTTTTTCAAATTGACTTGGGTCTTGGATGTTTATCTATATATGTATATGTTATAGGGCTAGCTCAATCTGTGTGATTTGTCCGTGTATATTTATTAATTTTTTAGGCTTTGCTATCAGTAAAAAAGTACGTTAAACTTTAAGTACATTTTTGGACGAGCCCATGAATTTCGGCGGCGCCGGGGCGCCCACATTGAAAGGACCAGCAGACGCATGTGACGACACACATTTCGCTTATGTACGGGTGGTATGAAAAGTTTGTTCGGCAGCTATGTTAAAGGGACTGCCTCGTAATAAAAGTTAAGGGATATTTTATGGCATTATATTTTTACATTTTATAAATGGAGTGCCTAACGGTACTTATAAATAAACTGAATATACCAATATCGAATCAAAAGTTAGCTTAATGGTCATTTTAGTCATCATCAAGCATTTTCCTTCTGTATTATCTTGTTTAGCATAGAATATTCGGTTACTGTACTAAATCATATTGCTTATGATATTCTATTTTACATGTGGTCATAATGTTAGATTTGTCAACTTTAAGGGTCAATTCATACATAGTGCAGCGTCGAAGCCAAGCGTTGTTATATGGTAAAATCCTAAAAAGCATTAACTCATGAAAGCATCGTACACAGCCCTCGCCTATGAGAAGAGCGGCACCGAAGAAGGCGCAGTGGCAGCGGAAGCGCGTTGGAGCCGCATGCGCAGCGCGGCGGGCGCGGGCGCGTGCACGCGCTCGCTGGCGGCCGCCGCGCTGGCGCGCCTCGCCCGCGCCCGCGCCGCCGATCCCGCTGCCGCCGATCACTGGTACTTCACTTATATATTAAAACTAACAGTCCGCCCGGCACTCAGGGGTAACAAACCTAGACAATGGTTAATTTTTTTTTGTTGAAAAAAACAGTATTGTTCGAAATAAAACGAATTTCATACAATCTGCAAGCATTCCTGTACTGTTACCAATTATTATTGACTGGTTGTTACCCGAGGCTTTGCCCGCATGATATAGCCTATGTCCTTCTCAGTACCCTAACCTATGTGTAATGTGTATACAAAATTTCATGATGATCGGTTCAGTAGATAGGGCGTGAAAGCGTAACAAACAAACAAACTCACTTTCACATTTATAATATTAGTTACGATCATCATCATTACGGCCGTATTAAGTCCACCGCTGGGCACAGGCCTCTCCCAAAGATTTTCATCATTGGAGGGGTTTTGCTATACTCACCAAGCTTGACAAATGGGTTGGTGAGCGCTGTTTATTTGGCGTATGTCGGTTCAAACGCTGCAGCCAATTAAAACCGTTTTAAGCGAGAAAAATGTAGTAGTTTGTTGGACTGGGGAGAAAGGTATTAAGGTATTTGGGATGCTACTTGCTCGGATGAATTGAGGATGAGAAAGTTGCAGCTCGGGATGTCGGGCGCATACCCGCAACTACCTAAGATATGACATGTGTATTTCTTCCACGCTGTTTTGGAAGAAAAGGAAAAACCTAGAATGTACCAGCTGCTTCTCTTTCCGCGCAGATCGTAAAAATCTAGGGAATGGGCGTGGCGATGCGGGTAGCAACCCATCACTATTTTGATTCCGTTCTCACCTACAAGCACACCAATATGCTAAACGGGCCCTTAAGGTTTTACAGACCAGGGCTCTGTCTACCCCGAAAGTGAAAAAGACGTGGTAGTATGTATGTCTGTATATATGTATTTCTAATCTAATTTTGGTCTACTCTAGGCAGACCGAAATTGTTGATTTCCTCTACATTATAGAGTGTAATTTGTCACTGTTATACCATTCATTCATCTGTGCCTCATGGTCACAGGTACAGCATGATCGGCGGGTGGGACGCCGGCGTGACATGCGCGCTGGCGCAACTGCACAGCGAAATGGGGGACACCAACACCGCCAAACATCACTACCAAGACGTGAGACATCATTCCCTAAATAGCTAATTTTATGAAAACCTGGTCTATAGCCTAACTTTGGAAGCCATTCTCATTCGCCGATAATAAGCTTTTTTGCGTATTTTCGGTAAAGCGGGTCACGGTAGGTAGGATAGTTATATACGTAATTTTTACGAATGTAGGTAAAATTGCCTACATCAAATGGTGTCATTTGTCACGCCTCGATGATCTGTCAATCTCTGAGCTTTCACAATTATTAATTGTGATTTCTTGGCAAAAACAAAAAAATGTGCAAGTGTGATTTTCAAATCGTGAGACCGGATATCATATTAACGCTGTTCGACCGTCTTTGGACCTCCGATCGACAGCCGCCGGAGATAAAATCATGCAAACGAGTGCTGTCAGAAACTTAAACGCATCGACGTGGGTGATCGGCTACTTTCAGCGGCATACGGGTACTTCGCTCTTCTAATAATCTTCTCCTTCATATGAGTGGGTTTTTCGGAAACTCTTTTATGATTCGTGCTATTAAATTATGGAATGCCCTACCGGTGGATATCCGGAAGGCTCAAACTCGTTTGACTTTTAAAAATAGGGTGAAAGCTCATTTCCTACAAGGTCTGTCAGATTCATGATATATATGTAGTATATGTATCGTCTATTATATTTATATGTACTAGCGTGTATGATGTTTATGTAGTTTATTATTCTAGTTTATTTTATTAATGTTTTTTTTTTCTCTTTAATTTTTTTTTCTAACTTTGCACTACCCCATCAATTGTCATCATCACCCAGTTGGTTGACTGGCAGAAAAAGCCATTGGCTTTAAGTCCGCCTTTACACTGTATTGTGTATAAAGTTAAATAAATAAAAAAAATAAAAATAAAATCACATAACTAGAAAACTGCTCATTTCGCCACCAGTCGTAATCACGTCGCGTCGCCTGCGCCGAGTCGATGCGAAGCGACCCCCTTTTTGGTAAAGTCGATTAGTGTCGCGAGTCCTTAAGGGAGTCCCTACACTTATCGACCCGGAATCGGCTTAAGCCGGTCAGAAAACCTCTAGAAAACTGCCGCCGGCCGTAGTCGCTACGCGTCGTCCACGCCGAGGCGATGTGAATGGGTTTAGCTACACCCTTATTCCATAGACATAAAGGTATTTTGATTGGCTAAAGCAGATTCCGTGTATAATAATGTAGGTCCTAGGTTAAGGTAGTCCTTTATTCGCCTGTGTGTTGTGTGTTGGCAGGTTGAGGCGGTGTGGCCGTGCGAGGTGTCTGCACTGGAGTGGCTGGCGGGCGACGCCACGCCTGACGTGGCGCTCGGCTACTACCGCCGCGCCGCCAGGCTGCAGCCGTCCAACGTGAGTTTAATTATGTAAAACACCCTTTCTTTCAAACATTTTTAGATCCCTGTTTTCCGTTGTAACTATCAGCTCTTAGCTCCTTTTCCTACCGCTCAGATCGCAAAACGTGTGAAGGGAAATATTGGAAACTCAGGAATTATTATAAACTAGCCTCTTAGCCGTGCAGTAGATTTAATTCATCATCTTCAGGTCTTTTTTAGTCTCCACTGCAGGAGCGTGACCTTAATTCACCTAGGTTAATTCACCCAGTGTAATTTAGCCACTTTCAATTTGTAAATGGATAGGACAAATGACCTTGTCATACGATTTTTGGATATTAGTTTACCAAATGCATCCCTGTACGAGTATATAGGATCCGCAACATGCCTCTCATAAAATCAGAACTAAAGTTAATGATGCCTGGAATAGTAAGTAATATACCGGCACAACAAAAGAGCTTAAAAAAGTGGATAAGTGCGAGTCGGACTCGCCCATGTAGGGTATCCAATTGACGTACCGATTACACCCAGCGAAAATACCACTATCATTTATCGTCAGCAAATTTATTTTGTTTTTCATAGTAGGATTATACTCTGGGTTTGATCTGTAGCCGCGGTGGGGTCTGCTGATGGGCGGCTGCCTGCGCGCCAGCGGGCGCTACCAAGAAGCACTGGCTCTTTACAAGAAGATGAACGCGAGATTCCCAGACAACGTGCAATGTATGATGTTTTTACATATTTTTCATTTTCTTTTTAGAAGCCGTATCTACCACGCACCAGAAGAGCGCAAATATGCAGGGTTAAACAAAGAGTATTTTTTTCTCGCCGACCTAAATTGGCCATGGCAGTGTTTCTCAAAGCTTTAACCCCCACGACTGTACCATTTCTCGAAATCACTCCCTAAATACCAGCGAGAGGAAATACGTTAGACATTAACAAAAGCGTTAATGTTTCAGGCTTAAAGTTAATCGTGAAGCTGTGCGGCGACCAAGGTCTGTCCGAGACGAGCGCGTGGACGCGTGAACTGCAGCGCGCGCAAGGGAGGATCAAGCAACAGGAGCGGGGTATAATCCATATTTCTTAGCTACTTGAAGCCTATATCGCATGTGTGTTTAATAAAAATACTCGCAGACACTACCTTGTTTATATAAAATATGCATTGGTTTACAGTTGCTGTGACATCTGCTGGAAGCGGCTCCTCCGGAGCCAGTCAGTCGCCTATAGACCAGATCAGAGGTAACTCTATTATTTTTCAGGGTTCCGTACAAAAAATGAAAAACGGAACCCTTATAGGATCACTCGAGCGTCTGTCTGTCCGTCCGTCCGTCTGTCACAGTCGATTTTCTCCGAATCTACTGAACCAAATTAAATGAAATTTGGCAAGATGGTGTAAACCTATGACCCAAACACGGATGTGCAAAGTAAATATATATTTTTTTAAAATAAGGGTCAGTTTAGGGGGTCCAAATAGAAAATGTTAAAAAAAAAGTTTTGCAAACCTCACCGTGTTATATATCAAATGAAAGGGCTTGTTATGAGGATCTCAAAAATATTTTTTTTTGTTCGGGAAAAATCAATACTTTTGATTTTATTCACGAAAGAAGGCAAAATTTGACCATTCCCCCCCCCCTAATCTCCGAAACTACTGGGCCTAAAATTTCGAAAAAATTACAATATATAGTTTATTGCTTGAAGATTACAGGAAAAATAATAAGAATTCTATCAGATGAAAATAAAGTGGTAAACTCACTATAATAAGTTCACCTAGGGAAATAGTTCACTAAAACACTACTAGATAGCGCTAGTCAATTGAATAAAACATTTTTGCACATTGTGTGTGTGTTCACGAAGCATATTGTACGGAACCCTCATTGCGCGAGTTTGACTCACACTAGGCCGGTTTTTTTTATACTACCAAGTAGGCATTTGGCGTACCTACGTGGGGAAAGCGATTATTTAAGATGAAGTGGGAACACGCGCATCGCGTTTGTGAGGGGGTGAGGTATGAAGCAAGGCGGGAGCATGCGCGGGGCAACCATCTTTCCCCCGTGATTTGTACGCAGGCTGCGTCCGCGCGCGGTTCATTTACGTACAGTATACATGTAGCGGCGGCGCCGGCGACAACCGGCCGAGTTTTATATTCGCGCATAGGTACATACGAGTAGATTTTACATTATTACATTTACCAAGTAACAATTTTTCATATGAAATTTTCCCTGTATTTCTATAATCTCTAGTACCTACTAAAATCATTTACATAAATATGTACTTAAAACGTAATACTAGCCAAAATAAACTGCTGGATAGGCTAAAGGTCACCGCACACTTAATCGGGTATCGGTATTATATTGTATCGATACCAATTTATTTTTCAGCACTATGAAAAGAAGTGAAATCAAGGATTAGATTAGAGTATCGGTATAAGTATTTTAACTGACTTCAAAAAAGGAAGACCTGTATTCATATTTTTTTAATGTATGTTCACCGATTTCACCGTCAATAGGAGACCAATTTTCAAGTCTTTTTTTTACGTGAAAAAGTGCACTTCTGATATGGTCCCATTGGAACCATGTCAGGATCTAATGGTGGAATCGTAAAAATCGAGGGAATCCCTCAAATTTCAAAGGTACTTACAACGTTTTTTTGGCTAAAATAATCAAATATTAGTGTATAATGTTATTGCTGAGCAGGTGTGACGAGAGACCCAACTCCTCATCGGTTAGGAGAGAATATTTCTTTAAATATTACAGGGACGTTTAGACCACTAGTTGTAGACTTGAAGTGATTTAGGTAAACTCATATGTATCTTATAATAAAAGGAGAAAAGTAAAAGATTCGCAAGTTGATTGCCGCTCGCTAACGTACTACAATGGTACCAATAGTACCTAACAGTAAGTAAACTTTGTCAGCTGATGAGTTGGTAGTAGTTAAAATAATATTTGTTTGATTCATCATCTCAGCCACAGGAAGTCCACTGCTGGGCATAGGCTTCCCCCAAAGATTTCCAATACGACTGGTTGGAAGCGGCCTGCATCCAGCGCCTTCCTGCGACCTTATCAGGTCGTCTGACCACCTGGTCTGTGGATGTCCAACGCTGCGCTTGCCGGTACGTGGTCGCCATTCAAGAACCTTTCCACTCCATCGGCCATTGGTTGTTCGCGCTATGTGCCCCGCCCACTGCCACTTCAAAGAGTTAATCCGCTGGGCTATGTCGGTGACCTTCGTTCTTCTACGGATCTCCTCGTTTTTGATTCGATCTCACAGAGAAACACAGAGCATAGTCCTCTCTTCATAGCTCTTTGAGCGACCTTGAGCTTTCTTATGAGGCCCATAGTAAGGAACCACGTTTCGGACCTGTAAGTCATCACTGGTAGCACACATTGATCGAAGACTTTCGACTTTAGGCACTGAAGTATTTTGGACGAGAAGACGCTGCGGAGCTTCTCAAACGCTACCCAGCCGAGTCGGATTCGACGAAAGACCTCGTCCTTGACACTGGAGCTGCCGACCTGGATCAATTGACCCAAGTAATTGTACTGCTCTACAGGTTCAAGGGTGAAGTTTCCAACAATCACTGGTGAAGGCTCAACATGGACATTCGACATAATTTCCGTCTTGTCGATGTTCATTTTAAGGCCCACTAGTTAGGAAACTTCATTGAGGTCATTGAGCATGGTACTTAGATCCTCCAGCGACTCTGCCAAGATTCGGTGATCATTACCTATTTTAATCTTATTGATCACATAGACATCGTTGAATATTTCTCTCCTCGTCGACATGATGAAGTCTCATTTTTGACAGGGGGTTGGCCCCTTCTGCTAAAGCGCATCCAGGTCCATTTTCTTTGAGGCGGCTCCTTGAAGAAAGAGTTCATCGCAAAGAGTCTCTCTTTCTCCAGAAAATCAGCCAGCCTATGACCCCTGTCATTCCGGACTCCATTTCCAAATTGTCCCACTCTAGACTCTCCATCGCTCCGCTTACTAAAAATTGCGTTTAAGTCCCCCATAACAACCGTAAAATAGGTTTCAGAAGTGTGTATGGCCTAATGTCCTCAAACACCACTTCCACCTCTTCATCTGAGTGTTCCTCGGTCAGCCAATGCTCGTAATCTGTAATATAGGTGAGTCTTCTATATCTATATCATCTTCGGTCTATAAAATACAGGAAGGCTTTTTAACCACCAGCTAAATTGATATAGTTTATTCGATGTATTTTCTAACGACATTTTTCGTACCGTTTTTATTAATTAAAATTAACCATAAGTAATACTCAATGCATGAAAAAAAATTGGCTGTTAGTTAAAATGTCTTCCTCTATTAGTACTTCTCAAGCTATACATATTCTAAGATACACATTACTATTTTAATAATTTCGAGTCCCCAAATATGCTATTCGAGTAACGGTTCACTGGTATCGATATGAAACAATACCGATACCCGGTCAAGTGTACGGTGACCCTTATTTTTATTCCCGTTCATACAAAAAAAATGGTATCGATACAAGACAATACCGACACCGATACCTGTCAAGTGTACGGTGATCTTTATTCTCATTCCTACCCCATACCTACCTATATAACAACTAGAAAAATGCATAAGAATATAAATGTACCTATCTAATTAAATTAAAATTCGTAGGTAGATACTTAGATAGATTATTTTGAGCAACTTCTTTTCCGCAAACGGGATATTTTTTTTTTTTTTATGTCATAGGACGGCAAACGAGCAAGTGGGTCACCTGATGGGAAGTGATCACCGCTGCCCATGGACAACTGCAACACCAAAGGTGTCACAGGAGCGTTGCCGGCCTTTTATTTTTCTCTCCCCAGAGGGGAGAGGGAGATGGGCCTCCGGCTCTCTCACTTACCGAACGAAGCATAGTAGCGGTAAAGCTACTACTCAAACGTCGATTTTCTGTGAGAGTGTGGTACTTCCCCGGACGAGCCGGCCCATTCATGCTACTAGCAAAAGTGATATTTGTCTTCCTATAAGGCTTTTATTGCCCATTTTTACACCAAAATACAATCACTATGTCGAAGTCGTCAGGTTTAGATTGTGTCTTTCAGTCGGTTTGCCGCGATTTTCGTAAAGAGCGTGCGCGACGAGTTAGTACGTGTCTGCTTCCGACGAGGCACCGCGGCCGACTGAGTGACGTAAGCGCTGCCATCGCGAGCGCTCTAATTAGGTTTTATTTAATATAAAAATCTAACTATTATTTTAATAAAAACCACCTGTACTACCATATGGGATTTAATTTAAGGTTTATGACAATATATATTTTGTACATGATCTTTTCTTACAAACGCCGTAAAATTGTAAAATTGGAATAAGTTGGCGAATTTTGACGATATTTCATGATTTTTTTCTATCGAGCCAAATCGCTTTAATCGTGTTGCGAAGTGTATAATAATATAAAGCATATCTTCATCTTTTTCGACAGTGACGTCTCATTCCACGGATTATAGCGATTGATACCCAAAAACTGTCTATGAGATACCTCTATCGCGATAATTTACGCTTCTGGGGTACTATTTTTGAACGCGTGCCACTCGTCTTCGAACAATTTCTCCATACAAAAATCGCTCGAAGACGAGTGGCCCGCGTTCAAAAATAGCACTCCTGGTCTTACCACTTCGTCTTAACCTACGGACGCCTGCGACACCAGAGGTGCCACTCACGCGTTGCAGAGGTGAAGAAATCTTTCAAGCTTTTTAAGAAGAACTTTTCAAGCAAGGAGTTCGTTCCACAACTGTTAGCGTACATGACAGAAAATTCGTCTCAAACGTACTGTACGCGACTATTTTGGATCTAAGATGAGGGACTGAATTCCATGTTGATGGTGTGATGGGCAATGATAGAAAGTGGCCGTTGGCATCATGTCACACAATGAGGGTTTTCAGAATTGATTTTTCCCCCAGGTGGCGGCACTGTGTTGAGAGGTCGAGCTGTCAAAATGCACCAATCATAAAAGTAATGATAAGACATGATTGGTCGATTTTGAAAGCAGCTGTCAAAAATGACTCTGGACACAGTCTCGCCACCTGGGGGAAAAATCAATTCTGAAAACCCTAATTAGTTGGAGCACAGCCCATTGTACAAACGGTAGAACACATAGAGAATTAAAAACTAAATCTTTCTCAGAGGACCTCGCGAGGCTCAATACCGCTTGTAAATATTGGGATCGTCGACAATTCTGGCAGCTCATCTTTGGACTGAATCAAGTAGATCCAACTGATATTCTTCTTCTTCTTACTGATATTTCGTTGCACGACCTAGGGGTTACAGTACAGCAGTACTCCATGTATGGACAGACTTGCGACTTATAAGCACTGTGACCTGTTGTCTGTGCCTATGCCGCACTAGCAACTTTTCAGATGCCATTATGTTTTATCCTCCAAGGCAGTAACGCTGGCAAAAATTTCCACACCGAGAATCCCAATTAGTGCTGGGTCGTAACTGGTTTTGCTAAAAACGAAACGAACCGGTTACATTTGAGAAAGAAACTGGGCAAAGAAACGGTTTCATGAAAAACGGTTTTTTGGGAGTGGCGGGGGAGGGGGGGGGGGGGGGTATGGTTTAAGATATTATTATTAAACACTCGCGTCAATCACTCGTTTAGTGAGTCACGCGTTCAAAAATAGCACTCCAGTTCCATTCATGCTCTATAAACCAGTTCTTTTCCAGTTCGAAAAACGATACCTTCTACACAGTAATTTTCACTTTCTTGCTTTAGTTATAGGAATCACTTTTGCTTAATCAATACAAAAAACGCCAATATACTTACGATAATAGACTTTATATTGTATGCCACAACGCCCTAATGAATTAGCCAATCGTTTCAAGGAAAACGAACGGAAGATTGTACGTCGTTTCGTTCGTTCGCTCATTCGCTGTCGCTGCGCAGCGCATGCTCGGTGCTGCGCGTTCGTTCTTCGTAAACCAGTTACATTTGTAACTGAATGTACGTAAATCGAAAAACAGTTCGTTCGCTTCTTTTCCACTAACCAGTTACAAAAACGTTTAAAAAAAAAACGCCCAGCACTAATCCCAATCTTGTTGGAGATGGTAGGTAAGGGGCGGGCCTTGGAATTAAACAAGTTCACAACTTTTTGTGTGCCTAGTTAATTTTGTGAGATAAGCCCCTTTTTATTTATATATCAATCAGTTCATTAAGTGGCTCTTATAAATATATGCATCATTACATAGAATGAGCATGTTATTTTATAAATAACATGCTCATTGTTATTAATCCTATGTTAGTGAATCCTATGCTGAGGGCCATGGGCTCAGATACAACGCGAAGAAGAGTGTGCTCCTGGTTTTCCAAGTAGGGAACAAAAAATATACTGACCTGCCGAATGTTACTTTAGGCGGAGCACCTCTTTCCAGAGTCGCTAAATTTAAGTATCTGGGTCACTGGGTCTCTGAGGACCTAAATGATAATTTGGATTTAGAGAGAGAGCGCAGGGCGTTGTCTGTGCGCTGTAATATGTTGGCTCGCAGATTTTCTAAATGTTCGAGGGAAGTTAAGATTACGCTCTTCAAAGCGTACTGCCAATCCCTCTATACATGTAGTCTGTGGGTCAACTATACGCAGCGGGCATACGACGCCCTGAGAGTTCAATATAATAATTGCTTCAGGGCGCTGATGGGGCTGTCGTGGCGCTGTAGCGCATCGGGCATGTTCGCGGAGGCGCATACAGACGGCTTTCACGCTGTCATTCGCAAGCGGTGTGCCTCTATGCTCAGACGGCTGCGTGACAGCTCCAACAGCATCCTGAAGATGATTGCGGATAGATGGAACAGTCCATTGCTGAAGCACTGGAATAGTTTGCATTGCCGTTAAATGGGCTGCTCCACTATACAATTTTTTATTTTTATTTTGTCATCTCCCTAATTACTAACCTTATACGTAAGATAATTTGTATACTAACACTCTATGGACAAATGTCTGATAATAAAGTATTATTATTATTTTATTGTTTCCTTTGTTTTCTCAGTTTTATTAAAACTGGTATACTGATATACACGGGCCTAAGCCAAGTGTATCTCAGGAAGGTCATTAGTATTTTGAACCATACTATCGGAATTGTGTGTTATTAAGTTTGATTGTTGCAGTGGACTATTGTTTGTAATATTTTGTGATGGTTGTGTGTGACTGGAGTGCGAAGTAGTGGTTTGTGTAATGTGTGACTGGGTATGACAATCTGTTTGCAAAAACTTTCTAACCAGGCGACAGGTGTTGAGGATAACAGCCTTTTGAAGAAGATTATAAGTATTAGGTGATAGGTTAAGTGTTTGAAATTATAAGTATTAGGTGATAGGTTAAGTGTTTGAATTATTATTATTATTATTATAAGTTTTTTAGTCTTTTTAACGTAAGTAAATAAATTTATCTTTGAGAGATAACCCTTTGTACAGCGAAGACAGTAAACGAATGATTGACGCTTTGTATCTGGGAACACAAACAGTCTTAGTATTTTGGCATAATATGCAAATAATAATGCTAGCAGAGACGTCAGTACCCAAAGGTTAATAAAAATTGTTAGTCCTTCTGAAAGAGATAGTGAAAAATATTGGACACGTATTTTTATTTTTTTTTCGTAACGTCTTGAATGCGGTTTTCTATATAAACTAGATTTAGCCTTAGCTATAGTATAGTAAGTAGAAATCTGGTCAGGTCAGGTCAAGAGTGGAATTTAAATTTATAATTTTCCAAATAACGATTTTGTTATATCATTTCAGTATAATTTATAAATGTTGTGATTATTTTAGAGAACTGCTCTAAATATATGCAAAATACTTTATGATAGAAAGCTCTTGGTTTACTTACTTTGTTAAATCAGAGTGACGACTGTATCATCATCATCATCACCAGGTCTTTTTTAGTCTCCACTGCAGGAGCACGACCCTCTCTGTACTACCATAGCCATGTATTAGCCAGAGCAGCTAGAGGATTTGGCCTTATTTTGACGACTGTATCAGTGCTATAAATTATTGATTAGATAACGTTTTGTAAAGACGTTTGTGTGCCACATCTACACAACTATGACGCAACATCCTGTCAACAATGCATGTTGGTAATGTTGCAGTCATACTCATACGTCGAGATTTTTACGTCATGCCTTGCCCTCGATCGTCTTTATTACGCGACGTTTCCCTATTCAGTTAAATATTGTAATGAGCACACTGTTGAATAGACAGCGATTTTGTGATAAGACCGCCTTTGAACTGTCTCATGCTAACGTTGTATATGTTATAAATCAATAATTGAAAATCCAGCGACTGCAATAAGGATTTTTTATTATTATTATGTAGCTACTAAAAAAAAAAAAACATTCATTGACTTTCTAGATTACGCATTTAAAAATTGTAATTGATATCATCGACGCCATTCGCCTAAGCATTATGGAATGCGACTATATGTGTACATGCAAAGGTAATATAACGTTGTTTAAATTTTCTAGCTGGTTCGAGAGGTGGGAGTGGGCGTGTTGACAGCGCCTTAACACGAGTAACTACGTAAGTTCTCAACGTACTAGATTATTTTTCCTCGCTTCGTGGAACACCTGTAGATTTTGTTAAAAAAATAACAAACATGCAACGCCACATGAACATCTTTGCTGAAAAACTGCCTTTACGGATATAAGGGCACAGAACACACGTTAATTGAGTTTGAATTTGTGACCCCCAATAGAAATTCAAACTTAATTGTATGAAATTTTTTCATTATTACCCTCACTCCATTATTTGTCTTTGATCTTTATTGCCCAGAGAAAACATAAGGCAGTGGGTCGTCTGATACTAGTAATAGTATTATCTTCGTAGTTTGTGATGAACATGCAGACGCATATAGCCTTATGGGTCGCGATGCATAGCCTGAAGGACCAAAATGAGAAACAATGGAAAGCAGCAATTCTCATCTTTTGTCTTATGGGCCGAAAGCTACGTTGCCATAAGAGCCTACCCCGGGTCGCCAAGCTTGTTATGTACAAGCTAAATGATGATGATAAACATAAAAGTAGAAATACTGGCAGGTAGTTCCGCCTTTCCCGCTTATGCCCCCCGCCTTAAAAAAAGTCCAGCCTCGGGTTCTAGCACGTGACATCAATAACAATGACACGGAACCTGCACGGAACTGGAAAAATCGACGGTCAGGTCGGGTTAATTAGGGTGCATTAGCATTGTAATGAATAATTTCTCCTACGCACCAGACAATTTTACATAGTCCGACTGGTGCGCCGCCGTGGCGGGAGGTCAACTATCGGAATATTTATATATTTCATTCAGTTCAACTGCGTCTTTCCGTAGGTCTAGTTATGAAATATATAATTCTAATGTATTTGACAATAGTAAAGTGCTTTGGACTTGAATGAACTATAAAAGAAAGTGACTTCTCTTCTGGCTACAGTCAATTATTTTATCTTTATATACTGGTGAAGGAAATCATGAGGTAACCTTCACATTTCGCATAGCACCTGCCTACGACAGACGTATACGAGTAGTGTAACTCGTCGGTTTTATAAAAATATATTTATCGTAATACATACTAATTTTTCGCAGGTATTCGAACGACGCTGTGATTCAAGACAGTATTCACCCTGTATCTCGGCCGATTCAACGTTCGGCAGGCCGTAAGAAACACGTGGATGAATTTGAGGAGGACTTGCCTTTGCCGCCAGAATAGTAATAGGTAGCAAGTGTGTAATTTTATAATATAACTTTCAATTCAATAAAAGTTTATATGTGCGTCACGTGTTTGTTTATATACGTCAGTAGTTACTTACAAGTAATTGACTTGTTTGTTACAATATAAAATGAACTGCCACATAATACGATAACATTACGTATGTGGTATTAATACAATCAAAATATTAACAATGATTTAATATCGGTATTCACCAAATTGGTAACCATACCCTAAACTGAAAAAACCGGCCAAGTGCGTGTCGGGCCACGCGCAGTGTAGGGTTCCGTAGTTACGAATGACAACTTCGAGTTCAGACTATTCACACTCGCACCTTACAGTTTAACGACCAAAAACATCTAACATTGAAAATAGTATGAAATTTTACAGTTTATAAGTTGGTTGCCTATAACTTTTTAGTTTGTACTTAGTACTCAGCTCTGATAGTTTTCCTTTAAACTTCAGTATATATACTATTGCTGTAATTTTTTTCACGTATCTATATATAACCGTTTAGCAGATAGAGGGGGGGGACACTTACCTCTAACAAAAATTCGCACTTTAAAACCAAATATTTCAGAAACGGATCCCTAAATCGAAAAATGGTGTTCTCAACCTCACAATATTTTTAAAAGACCTATTTAACGATACCCCACACGATGGGTAAACAGAGAAAAAAAAATTACTCCCCCACTTTACTTGTATGGGAGCTACCCTTAAAAAAAATTTTATTCAAGTTTTTATTCTACCACTTTTTTGCCATGATTAATTTACATACCCATACCAAATTACAGCTTTCTAGTACTTATAGTCTCTGCGTAAAACCGCGGACGGACAGACAGACAGACAGACAGACAGACATGGCGAAACTATAAGGGTTCCTTGTTTACTACGGAACCCTAAAAAGACCCTAATTACTGTTCGAATTACTCAAAAAATCTATGTGGTGGTAGAATGATAACGTAGTATTGTCTTTGACGTAGTGTCATAAGGACGAAACACAGAATTAATAATAGTACTAACGTAACTGAAGTTACCGCAAAAAATTATCACTTCCCGTCCATGCTAAATTAAAAATGATAAGAAAATCATACACATAAAATTATAATTTGTTTATTTGCTTAACGTAGGTAGATTTTAAACAAGTTTTGATAAATACCTAAATTAATGCTGAAGATTATTTATAAATATTATAACAAATTCTTACAGATTCTTAGACTAGAAAAACAACACAAAGAGTATTGTAAGCTTGCTCCATTTCCCAATTAAAGCATAGTATGAGCATACAAATAATCCATACCAAAGACGTACCACGTAAGCAATTTACAAATTCGTACGGCTTTGACATCGCCTCCACGAGCGGGAGGATCGCGACGATTTTCTCGTCGTGCCACTTATTTCATACATTCTCTTAGCAGTGTCTACACACGGCAAAGTTATCGCCACGCTGAAAAGAGTGGCAGAGTACGAAAGGTAATAGCATCCCCTTTAGAATAGGATATAAACTCGTCGCGATTCTCTCGCTCGTGGAGGTGATTTCCCTTAGGGCTTACGGAGCATGGAGCAAAGCTATCATAAATATAGCTTGGTTAATTTTTCAAGTGACTTGTTTTATGGTTACTAACTTTGGTCCCCTACGCCAAATCGAATACATGATTGTAGTCCTCCATTCAATAAGAGTCAGCTTACATCCATAATCATCATATAATTAATATCACATCAACATAAGTAAACATTAAATAACGGTCTATATTATATTATTGACATACGTAGTTACAATGTCCCCCACACGGGAGCAGAGGGCTTCAGCCGCCAGAATTTCGTGACGAAGTAATACTGAGCATTATCTTTTAAGATAAATGTTCCGCCGCTCAGCTTCTACAATGAGCTATCATTGTATGTATGTGAAAGATTATCAACAGGCATATCTGCGTAATTCATATTTAACTTTATTATGTCTTCGTTTGAGCTTTCACGCCAAAGTATTAGCGCTACACGGGCTATATTTGTCACAAGTGGCAAAGAAGGGCTTCCACACTTGCACTCTTTTTTTTTGGCACAACGATAAGTCAATTATATCGCCAGTAATTTAGCCGTCGAAATAGCCTAGAAGGGGTGACTGAGCCGGTCAAAATTATCAACTTTTCCTATGGGATCTATTGCGTGTAAATAAGCTCTCGACATAGCCTCGAAAGGGTGTCTGAGCCCGTCAATATTAACTTCTTTTCCTATGGGATCAATCGCATGACAATAACCTCTCGATATAGCCTCGAAGGGGTGACTGAGACCCCTTCGACGTAACGCGTTATAGCGATAGCCAGCCTTCGCCTTGCCGTGCGTTCAGCGCACACCAGACATATCCATGGTGTTTATGTCTCTCGTGGAGGCTCTCTTAGGCGTCGACCTGATTGGCAAACAATCGTACGAGTTAACGATACGATTTGTCGTACGACGAGATCACATATTTCTTTAGTTATTAATTTTCATCGCATGAAGATGAACGAAGCATCATTGCACGTACGATCATAGCCAATTAGGACGACACCTTATAAAATAATTGCTTGTTACAAGAATATTGCTCGCTCTAATAATTTAAATATTTACAATTAACATTTTACATTCAATAAATGCAACGATTTAACCTGTTCACAGTCCATAAATGAGACACAATAGAAAACACTTGAAACAGACCAGAAATGGTCTGTGGGACTGTGAACCAGTTAACTTCTTCAATAGCGCAATGATGTTTCATCTCACTCTCCTCTATCATTAAAATCATACTTATACCAAAGTCTTCCAAGAATTATGTACATTGTAATATAAAACTAATTATTTGCTACAATTGACGCTATCTTAAAATTTAGCGCCCTTGAGCCGAATACAAATACAGGAAATAATTACATGCAGATAGGTATACTGCGTCGCACTTTCAGTGGTCATTCACACGGCACTTGTAATTTAATCGTACGAAATGGGCACCCGTGTCAATGACTTTCACATTTGTTTCCTTATTATTCGCATTTAGCAAAAACTGCGCACAGTTATCAGGGCCAAATAGGCTACCGACTTTTGGCGGTAGCTTATTAGGACCTTGCATCAGCAATGTTAACAAACACGCAGATTTACTTACTCAAAAGGCGTGTTTAAATATTTTTAAATGATAAATAAATTAAACATTTATAAAGTGATACCGTAATGGCTCCACGATAACGGTGAAAAAGCGACAACATATCATACATAATGCGCAGTACTTATATAAAATACGTTAGCATCTTTGGCCCCACCGCTCAAAGTAACCTTAACTTATCGTTCGTTATCAGCACTGTTATTTGCCGTTCACACAAACTTTCGTCTGTAGAAAGCCAAGGTAATGTAAAGTTAATATTGCGTAACGCGATAATCGTCCACTACGCGTGCCCACTGCGAGTCTCCCGGGCCGCGCCAGCGGCCGAGGCGGGCACTACAACACCACCCGGGCATACGGGTGTTCTATGTGCCCGTACTGAATGGCCAGCAGCGTGTCCTTGACGCGCTGGAACACCGGCTGCGCCTGCTTCATGGTCGGGATGTTTATGTGCTTGTCGAGGAACGCGATCCTGCTGATGGGACTGATCACCACTGCCGTGCCCGCGCCGAACATTTCCAACAACTGTAACCAAATTAAATTGTATAGAAAATCACATGACAATACGTGACGAGCTCCGTGGCGCAGCGGTCAACACGCCTTTCTGCGACAATGCTCGGTCAGGTCAAGATGGAAAATGATCTTTTTCAGATTGCCCTGGATCTTGGATGTTTATCTTGATATGTATCTGTTATAAAATATAGTATCTTTGAGTTAGTATCCCATAACACAAGTCTCGAACTTACTTTGGGGCTAGCTCTATCTGTGATTTGTCCGTATATATTTATTTATTTACTGTTCGACACTTTTAATATAATAAACAGAGATTATCAGCTAGCTAGGTGAGGCCAGCACTCACCCGTCCTTTGTCGTTGAGGTCGGCGATGCGGTCCATGGTGAGCACCTCCTCGGCCACGGTGAGGTCCTCCCACTGGCGCGCCAGCTCCAGGATGGAGCGCCGCGTCACGCCGGGCAGGATCAGCCCGTTCAGCGGCGGCGTGCTCAGCTGCTTGTCTGCCGGCAAACCACCACTCACATTGTTATGGCGCTGTAATATCAGACACTAGCGCCACCCAGCAATTAATTCTTTATGTCCTAAATCATATCAAATTTAAAAATCTTATAGCTGAATGCCCTAGTAAATTACATGTAGTATTTTTTGAATAATGATTTCACTATTTTTAATTCGATGAATTAAGAGAACTACTTATTAGCACCAAAAGTGACCAATTTTGGCGATAATAAGTAATTCTCTTAAACTTAAATTATAATATATATGAAAAGTAATATCATGAATACTACAAGTACACACATTATTTACAAGGGCATTCAGCTATTAGATTTTTCAAATTAGATATCTTTTAGGATTAAAAGAATTAATTGCTGGGTGGCGCTAGTGTCTGATACCACAGCGCCTTAACACCAAAATTGTCAAAACAGATTTTTTTATATTGTAGGCAAAAGTCGCAAACTCGGTCTGTCAGTTCGGTACCGCCCCCTGACACGCTTGTTTGGTATAAAATCTGTTGAAAAGGCGTCTCTAGTAGCGCGCGAGCGACAGTCCCATTCCCTGATCTGTGGTTGAATCACATCTGGCAGCACGGAATCGCATTTGTTTCGCCTGCGCAGCAGCACCTGTTCAACCTGATGATGAACAGGAGGTGTGGTCCCCACTCTCTTTCTCATTCTGAGTGAGAAAAATGATAGAAGCATAGGAAAGTGCGATTCGGTGCCGCCAAATGTAATTTTACTCTAACATTGATCTTGAAATAATCAGTATCGTCAGAAATCGAAATAATGTCATTGCCCACTATTTGATTCCACCGTCCACGCACCTGCTTCCTAACTGATTGCTGCCATGATGAAATACATTTTTCCTGTTGCGTAACCCTGCAGTTTCAGTTATTCCAAAGGCACAATCTCGGCTACACCCGCTGATGTTACTGACCCCATTGTTGCTTCAGAGATATAAAACATACGAGAATTTACCAGCCTGAGGTCAAACGTCAGTGATAACGTTCCAGTATCGCCACTTACACGGATATCTAGTTATGGAATGCATGATGTCCAACGCGTACCAATTAAATATAAATCGTGCCAGAACTCGAGACTCATTTCATAATGAATTTGTTTTTACTAAATATCTAGAAATAACAATCATTCGTTATATTTAAGTTTACGTTCAACAGATTAAGTTAGGAAAATATAACAATCATTACCTCCTTGCTCGTTGATGTAAACGGCGAATATGTTCATAGCTCCCACTTCAGTCAGTTCATGGTTGGGTCCGAAAAGCCATAACACCTGGTGGTGACCCAATTTTGCGGCCCTAGCCGTTGCCTCTGCAAGCCAAGCCCACAAAATTATTCGCAATTCACTATCGTACATCATAAAGGTAAAAAATAAATCTCGATTAATTACTTGATATGGACAAAAATATCAGGAAATTTTTATCTTTAGATAAATAAGAGATAACATCCATAAGATTCCAGTGTTTACGCTCGGTTCACATGCATTCACCGATTCACTGAAACGTGGTTATCAAAACAACAGTCTTATCGTTAGATGTGATCAACTTGTTTGTTACTGAAATGTATGCACACTACAAAAACACATGCCTTATATGTTGTTTTCTGTAAGAATATACTAAATAAGAAACTGTTTGTGCGCAAAAGTAGATCAAGGCCCAATGGTATTTTCCTTTCGATGAAAAATGTTGCACTTCTTTTATATTCGAATTTATTAAATGTTCTTTTTATTGGCACCTAAATGTGAGATGGGTAAGTCGGATTTACGTATGCTAAGAGTTTCGTATCACCATACAATAATGAACTACAACAATTAAGTCCCGATGTATAAGTACATATGAATATTTAAACACATGGCGAAATTCTCAGGGCCTGCCGATATGAACAACTTTTTCTATTTTTTTTTAGTTTCTAGCATTAGTCCCATAGGAAAAGTGGTTCGTAGGTCCTAGGCGATTAAAATTTCGTCATGGAAATTTTGATGGCCGTATATTGGGACAAATCCAACGAATTAAAAATACAATCAAGTGACAGACGGGCGAACGCACAGATGGTCAGCGGAGGCTTTATTATAGGATCCCGTTGGCATCCTTATAGTACGGACCCATAAAAGACAGGTATTCTGTAAAGTGTAGCTTACGACTGGCTCAACAACTTTTACATAAAATACCAATTTTACCGGATATGAGCCCTACCTATAAATTGAGAGACCCACCTTACAATTACAAATTATTTAAATAGTAAGATGTCAATAATTTGAAAAAGTAACTGGGAACTCACCGATAGTAGGGCCGTAGTTAGAGCCAACCTTCCTGTTGCCGACGCCCCCCGGGAAGGCGCGCACCACGTTGGGGTCGGCGAAGATGGAGACTGCGCCGTCGCCGCTCGCCTTGTAGTACGCGCTCACTGGGCTGAGGATGACGAACAGCAACGCCGAGTCCGGTGCCATGATGCCGAACGTTGGCTGTTTAAAAACAAAAAATATTTAGATATTAAACTGGATTTCAATACAAATATTTGAATACTAGCTGACCCGGCGACTGATCTGGATAATATATGGCTCTAGTTGTACACAGAGGGTCGTGCTCCTGCAGTGGAGACTAAATTAAGACCTGATAATGATGATGATGACCCGGCGAACTTCGTTTCGCTATTTCGCTACTTATGCTACGCTATATTTACTTCATATGTTATAATAAGAGATCGAAATATATTTTTTTTCTGTGAATTCAGGCTAGTAAACCCGGAAACTCCGATTCCGAACTCCGGTAGTTCTGAATTAGGGGACTAATTCAGAACCGGAACTAGAACTAGAAAGAACTACCGGAGTTCTGAATACTGGAAGGGTTTCCATATACGCGTCCGCGACTTGGTGGAGAAATTCAACGTGGAGGATCGATGCGCGGTAGCTTATTTGGTAAGCACTGGCCGTAGGTACATATTTTTTTCAATTCAACTTATATCTTATTGTAACAAGTGTATTTGTAAATGCATAAAAACCCTTATAAAAATGTTGTATATGGCTTTCTACATATTAATGTGAGGAGTATCGATACCATGTGCATCCAGGCATTTAAGAGTTATGATGTCATATTGAAACAACCGTACATATATACACAGACCTTTAAATAGTTATGTAAAAAAATCACATTTCGTTGAAACATTAAGAATTTTATTGTGTAAAGTAAATACTCCTAGACCTAATTATGGCATGATCACCTTATAACGTGATATCTAAACATTTCAAAGATAAGTTGTTGTTTGCCATTTGTTATCTCTGTTGATAGGCATAATAATTATTGTTATGCCTCCATTATACGTAGATTTTTGCAACTAGTGACAGAAACAACACAAAAATATTTTATGAGATCGTTCCACCTTACCCCCATAGTACATTATTTTGCAAGTGTGGTAAGCTGGATTTTATAGTTGAGGTATTTATAGGCACGATGCGAAGCCGAGTGCTTATAATAAACCGATGACTATGATAGCCAGCTTACTGAGTATGAGCATCATAAGACGTTTTTCAACACATTTACGATTACCATAAAATAAATTGAGCAATTGTTATTAGTATAAAGAAAAAAAACGGGCCTTATATGAGAAATACAACATTACGATACAAGTTTCGATGCCATAAGGACCATATTGATAGCAAATGTTAGTATTGAAAATTAACACATGGGATTTGATTACCAGATGCAGGTAATAACGCAAATTAAAATTTTGGTGAAAAAATCCAATAAATACAAATGTAAATCAATCGCTCTTATTTCGTGGCTAGAAGAGTGTTGGTTTGATAAAAAATATGATTAGATCATTAATTGGAATTTCTGCTATAGCACGATAAAAATATCAAAGTCAGCTAAAATGATAATAGTTACGTACCTACACATATTTTAAAATGTTTAAATTTTATTTCTAATAGGTATCTACTATTGATACACATAGAATAATGCCACACATACCTCAGTGCCTATTAAGGTAGGTCGTATGTAAAGCGTGGAAGTTTCCGAGTGCGGAACCCATTCTTGATCGATCTGTATTAGCCTCGATATGCACTTGATTAGTTCCTCTCCGTCGAACATCGGCAGGCCGGACCTCAGCGCAGCTAAGTTCATTCTGTCCATATTGCAGTCTGGTCGGAACAATCGTATTTTGTCATCCGCCCCTCGGTACGCTTTCAAGCCTTCAAACAACTGAAATTACAAACAAACAACTTAAGTAACATGTTGATATAATAATTCTAATGAAAAGATAAACGCAATTTGTTTATCCTATTCTGTTATCAATCGTGAGAGTGCATACAAATAAATATTCATTCCAGAAAAATGCGGAATAGATGAACTAGAAGCAAATAAAAGCCTAGAAATATACCTGTATTGCATAGTGTAGAGCTTTCGCCGCAGGGTGCAGGGACAAATTTTCGAAAGGCATTATTTCAGGCTTTTGCCAGCCGCCGAGCTGTTTGTGATACTGGATCTTGAGCATGTGGTCGGTGAAGTACTTGCCGAAGCCAAGATCGCTCGCCTCTGGTTTGGGTTGCAGCTGGTACGGCGCCGCGAGTCTGACTTGAAGATCATCGTACTGTAACAAATCCTTGGTCAGAAAATAGCCTTGCAGAATGGAAAAGCTGATGGCTCCTTCTGGCCTGCTACAGTCATCTTGGGTAACTTTGAATCGCATCCAAAAAGTATATAAGTGTGTATTATTTTTTAATACGATAAAAAAGAATTTCAATACATAATACACATGAAATTGGATTTATTTTTATTGTATGTGAAAAAATATATACATACATACTTTTTGGATGCGAAGTTAAAATGAAATTCAAAGTTACCCAAGATGACTGTATTTATAAAATAAATAAATATATACGAACAAATCACACAGATTGAGCTAGCCCCAAAGTAAGTTCGAGACTTGTGTTATGGGATAAGTACTAACTTAACGATACTATATTTTATAATACATACTTACATTACATATATAAACATCCAAGACCCAGGTCAATCTGAAAAAGATCATTTTCCATCTTGACTTGACCGGGGATCGAACCCGGGATCATCCATGTCGCAGGCAGGCGTGTTGACCGCGCCGCCACGGAGCTCGTCTTTGTTTTGTTGCAATTTTCCACACTATGTAAATTTCGCATGTTTGTTTTGTAGTGTTTGCTCTAGGAATCTTCTCATAGATAATGATCATAACGTGTCAGGTTCATAGCTGTGAATTTCCCTATTCCTATCTTACGCTTTAAGATAGAAATAGGGAAATTCACGGTTACCCAAGATGACTGTATTTGTTTTGTTAAAATTTCCCACACTATGTAAATTTCGCATGTTTGTTTTGTAGTGTTTGCTCTAGGAATCTTCTTCTAGATAACGATCATAACGTGTCAGGTTCATAGCTGTGAATTTCCCTATTCCTATCTTACGCTTTAAGATAGAAATAGGGAAATTCACGGTTACCCAAGATGACTGTATTTGTTTTGTTAAAATTTCTCACACTATGTAAATTTCGCATGTTTGTTTTGTAGTGTTTGCTCTAGGAATCTTCTTCTAGATAACGATCATAACGTGTCAGGTTCATAGCTGTGAATTTCCCTATTCCTATCTTAAAGCGACTTTTAGATAATAGCTACGACAATTGATAACCCCTGTACTCATATTCGGTAAATACAAGTCTTCTCTCTCTGCCTTCTCTCTTTCTTTCTCTGTCTCTCTCACACACACACACACAAAAACCACATGTCCTAATAAGCACGGTAAGTACATTGTTTCAAAAACGACGCAAATCACGTGTTTATCGGCATGCTCCTGTATCACTTATCAATAATGTGCTGACGGCTGAGAACGGGCAGATAAAATAAGCATTGAGCGAGCAGTAAATACAGTGCATCGGGCAGCGACGTAAACACGACACCGATAAAAGTTCACAGGCACACAATAAGAGGTTAATTTCTCTAAATAAGGACGTCGATAATGCTTCGTCGCCGGCAAATAATCTAATTAGATTTATTTGCATAGCAAAACGTCGCATCATAATAGGGTATCTACGCTTATTAAAATGCTACGAACGTGAAATAGGTACTTATTAAATAATGAAATTTTAGCAAATTACTTTTAGTATTTTTGATGTTACTTTTTATCAATATCATCTTTTCGATTTAAGAGAGAGAAGAAAACTATATAGTCAGCATTGTATTTATTTTGCATCACATGCTGTAATTCGTGGTTAATATCAAAACGTGCAAAATAATATCTGCTCACGTTTTGGGTGGGCAGTTCAAAAAAACAACAGTTGGTTATCGCTACGTACCTATGTACTAATGATAACGCACAAGTCGCTATGGAATCGCACCACATTTTAAATTTATAATATTTATTTGGTTTTCCATGTTTATACGTACTTAGTTGTTACAGCATCCATACAACGTTTTATCCTTGCGAAACATTTTGTTCAAAAACTGCCTGGAAAGTTAGTTTTGTTATTTAGAGTTCATGTACGCAAGGATGTATTATCTGATTTAATTTATTCTTCTAAAACTTCTAAGTGCCAGAACAGATTTGGATTTGTTAGGTACCTATTACCTTATTGCCTTATTAACCAGAGTGACAGAGGATACATTGTTCAACACACCGTGTCATAAAGTGTCTCCTCCACCAATTTTTCACTCATAATGAAGCGTATTAAAGACAAGTTCTTTAAAGCCAAAAAATGCAGTAATGCACTAACGGTAAAGTATTTTTTAATTTTTATTTGTCAGAGTGTTCTCAGGTTTAACAAATCTAGAAACAGGCTTAGCAAGCGTATCAATCAATTAAAATATTGTAAAATTAAAAAAATTATAACATCGGAAAGTACTCGTAAGTTGCCACCGCTGCTGTTTGGTTTCAGCAAGTTTCGAAAGAAAAAATTGACTTTTGTTGACAGTTTCGGTTCGACATAAAATTGGCCGAAACTATTCTATAGTTGGTCTATATTTTATTTTATACTCGTATAAATATCTATTATTGGGTATATATTATAAGTATAAAATTATAATTTTTAAGATAGTCCTAACAGGATTATTTATTTTTTCCTAACTAGCGATGCAAACTTTAGATTTTTTGTAATTCCATTTATGTAGCCATAATACAGGCTCTGCCTAGTATGGATACGCAAGAAATTGTGTTACGGATTTTATAATAATAATTATGTTAACATGTGTTTCAAAAACAGCTGTATCAATTTTTTTTGAAAATAAATATATTTTCATTTTCATTTTTTTTTCATTTTCATAAAAGTAAAGTTTATGAACATGATTAAACTTTCGATATAAATTCGTAAAATGAAGTTAAATTAGTACATAATAATTATTAAAATTCTTATTACAAAAAAATTAGACACACCAAAAGTTTTTTCGGTTTCGGCATAATATTCCGTTTCGGTCACGCTCTAAAAATATGTAATATAAATAATAAAATTGTAATGTGTGATCCGTCACACATTACAATTTTATTAATAATAATCGCGCTTTGCGACTGCTTTTAGAGGTAACTACCGTGCATGATTTATTTAGTTATACGATTTAGCATAAGAAGCGTATCAAAAATATCAATGGCGCATCTAAGCAGTACCTAGGTACGTCTGACGTCACGGCGAGGTGCAAAGGGAAATAACAAAAAAATTTTAAATTACAAATCACATGAACATTTTCTATGTGTTACATTTTAGGCGGAGTATCCCAATCCCAACTAATATTATAAATGCGAAAGTGATATTGTATATTTGTTTGTTTGTTACCTCGTCACGTTTTATCTACTAAACCAATCTTCTTGAAATTTGGCATACAAATAGGTCAGGGTACTGAGAAGAACATAAGTATAAGGGTACCTTTCATCCCGGAAAAAGTACTGTTCCCGTGTGATTTGCGGTAAACGACTCAGTAAATTTATACGGCAAAATAATACGCCAGCGAAGCAGAGGGTAAAAGCTAGTTATTCATAAATTGACGTCAGTACCTTGAAGGAGTGTTCAGGTTTGACGTGTGGGTGTGGTTGTGTGGCGGGCGCCGCCCCGGCCGCCACGTGCTCGGCCTGCGCTTCCTCCAGCTCCTTGTAACGGAGTGAAGAGCTGCACCTCCGAACACACTGGAATTTGTGCTGGTTCTCGACGATCCATTTCACTAGACCTTGTACCTGAAATATTTTGGACATGATCTTTCAAGAATATAAGTGAACGTTTTTGAGAAAGAAAAAAAAAACAGGCCTCAAATTTGAGTCGGAATCGAACGCCTTCCCACCATACTTGATTTAACTACAAAAAAAGCCCGACATATTTTTTATATGATAAGAAACCTTTTCATTTATAATTTCATAGAAGAAAAATTTGATTGCTTGTTTGTATGCATTAAATGGACCCGTACCTATACGAGACCGATTTTCAAAAATTTTTTACTGACCTATAGAAAGCTAAATTTATCTGCAGGTGGCATAGGACAACGCAGACAAAGTCGCGGGAGATTCGCCAGTAGTACAGTAAACATATAATTAACATGCGGTGAAAAATTCATTCAGGTTCTACCTATTTCATTCAGGTTTCTACCTATCAGATACAGTTTAATAGATACAGCCCTGATGTGACTGATGGCTAGCGGGCGCAGTAGTAGGATCCCGTTTTTAGGGTTCCGTAGTAAACTAGGAACCCTTATAGTTTCGCCATGTCTGTCTGTCTGTCCGTCCGCGGTTTAACTCAGAGACTATAAGTACTAGAAAGCTGTAATTTGGTATGGGTATCTACTTTAATCATGCCAAAAAAGTGGTAGAAAAAATCTTGAAAAATTTTTTTTGGAGAATATGATATAAAAATTACTCCCACTTGTATGGGACCTCCCATACAAGTAAAGTGGGAGTAATTTTTATTTTTATCTACTAACCTTTCGTGTGGGGTATTGATGAATAGATCTTTCAAAATATTTGGTTTAGGTTGAGAACACCATTTTTCGATTTAGGGATCCGTTTCCGAAATATTTGTTTGCAAATTTTTGTTGGAGGTAAGTGTTCCTCCCCTGTATCTGCTAAACGGTTATATATGGATAGTGGATACGTGAAAAAAATGACATTCATTTATTTATTATTATTATGAATTTATATGTTTATTTTACTCCCTTTTCAGGGGATTTGAATATTTTTACGGGCTTTTATTATTATAACGACGAGCTCCGTGGCGCAGCGGTCAACACGCCTGCCTGCGACACGGATGGTCCCGGGTTCGATCCCCGGTCAGGTCAAGATGGAAAATGATCTTTTTCAGATTTATCTGGGTCTTGTATGTTATCTATATAAGTATCTATTATAAAATATAGTATCGTTGAGTTAGTATCCCATAACACAAGTCTCGAACTTACTTTGGGGCCAGCTCAATCTGTGTGATTTGTCCAAAAAAAAAAAAAAAAATTATTACAGCAGATATACTGAAGTTAAAGGAAAACTATGACTACTTATTACAAACTAAAAGTTATAGGCAACTAACTTATAAAATGTACTCGAAAATGTAAAATTTCATACAATTTTCATTGTTAGATGTTTTTGGTCGTTAAACTGTGAGGTGCGAGTGTGAACAGTGTAAATTCAAAGTTGTCATTCGCAACTACGGAACCCTACACTGCACGTGGCCCGACACGCACTTGGCCGGTTTTTTTACCCTTTGGTTACGGAACTCTAAAAAACTGACTTATACTAAAATCCCAAACCGAGAGAATAACAATTTCCAAGTCCTTCAAACTTAAAAATAAGAGAAATAAATAAATATATACGGACAAATTACACAGATTGAGCTAGCCCCAAAGTAAGTTCGAGACTTGTGTTATGGGATACTAACTCAACGATACTATATTTTATAATAGATACTTATATAGATAAACATACAAGACCCACCAAGAAATACTAGCTATTTTCCCGCGACTTCGTCCGCGTTAATAATAGCCTTTGTCACCCGCAGATAAATTAGCTTTCCATAACCGAAAAAAATTTGAAATGAATCCCGCAGCTTTGGCGCCTTATATTTATCTAATGCACACAAAAGAACAAGCAAATATTTCCTCTTTGTAATATAAGTATACATAATATGCAGTTCTCCAGTGTAATATACTGCATATAAATTTACCACCGACATTTTTTTTCCTCAGCTTGATATGATAAACAATCGTTCCTAATAGAAGAAAGCTGGGAACTTGAAAAAAAGTCTACATTTCCATAGATAGGTGTTTGACCGGCCTGGCAATTTGTAAGCAGAGTGCCCAGCATTGGTCCCATCCCACCCATTAGAAAAGATTTTCTTTTTGACGGGCTGAGTCACCCCTTAAAGGGAATACTGGTGGTAAATTTACACGCAGTATAGGTAGGAACTTGGTACTCAAAGTTATGTTTTGTCATCAACAGAACAACAAGAATCCAGAGGATTCAAAAAATTGGTACCACCAAGTACAACCTATTTATACTTACGAGTATTGTTGATCTAAAAAATGTATCATTTACTTACGCATATTAAAACGGTTAAGCATAAACCACAACAAAGGTGCAAAAAATAATACTTCTTAAAACTCCAAATCGAAGTAGGTGAGAACATATAACAAAGCGAGTTTTTTAAAGTAAAAAAAAAAACTTTTTTTGCAAAATCAATTGAGTCCCATAATTTTTTGACACTTTAATACTACTACTTTGATACTATTTGGTATAGTTAAGATTTTAAGAACCATCCTTTTGATGAAGTCTGTACAAATAAAAATTACTCTAGGCCTTTACTTCAATAGTTTAGAAAACATTTGATTTATTTTTGCCTTGTAGATACCAAGGCAAAAATAAATCAAATGTTTTCTCTGTTTTGACGAGTATACAATAAATTATAAACAAAATAAAATATAACAATTACCTGGCTCCGACGTATTGGCATGTTTATTCACTGTGATTAGAATTCACTTTACACAATTAAAAAAATAATAAATTATTTTGATCCACTCAGTTATACCCGTAGTTTATTAATTTATTTTATATCAGTCAACAAAGCACTCTCCAGTTATGTAGTTCATTCATAAACTGCTAAGACTTAACTGACTTCACTGGGAACAGCACTAATCATTTATGAAGTGATAACTGATAACAGATGACGTAGGTAATTACAAGTAGTAGATATTAATAAATATGAATTTGATAACTATCAAAATAAGGATTACGTACATAAAGAAGTGTTATTTATTGCGAATGCGCTACGCACTACACTCGCTGAAACAGTTTGCTGGAGGAGCGCGCACGCAGCCCGCAGTGACGGGAGTCGGGGGGTCGCGTGAAATGCCTGGATTGGGTCACCGAGCGCCATACACAATTATATGAATATGTTAATATACCTAGCGAACCAATGCTTACTTATTTACGCACGACGACACCAATTTACATTTCGAATTATTTTGCATAATAATAAACTTGAAATGATGAAAGGAAATACCGAATCATTCAAAAATGTAACAGGATAATAAATGAAAATGTATCAATACAATCTTCTAATAATTTAATGCGCATTTAAAATAGATATTGTTACAATATAAGAAATCTTCGCGCTAATTAATCAGACATCATATAATTCTCAAGACATTAAATCAATATTTAATGAGTATTCCGAATTAGGTATATAAGATTTGTCTCTATTTGTATGAGTAGGTAATAAATTAATAATATAATAAAATCTATTAACGTACAGTGCATCAAATAACTAAATGAATACTGCATTTGTACAATTTGTACAACGCTAAATTTCTAAGCATAATTCTTTGCTGAAACTTCTAATATAGATTAGGTTGCCGCAGTAAAATTTTATCTTCATTTTTAGCATGTTTCTTTAGAAGATCCATTATTTCATTGTCAAATTCTTTTGGAGTCGGCTGTTTTTCGACGATCCAGTGGAAGATATCCCAGTCATTGCTTGGAGAGTTAATAAGACGGTCATACATCATTGTCTGCTCTTCATTGAATGTGTTCAAGTATTTCTTTGCAAATGTACTCAGCAGCAGATCATTTTCCAGCATACCTCTTTTCCTTGACTGGTAGTGAAGCCTGAAAATGAGGAAAATAGTTTTTTTTTAAATAATGTTAAAAATAATTAGCCTGCTAATATTATAAGTAGGTATTCCTTTATCATCATCATCACGTTAATTATTCTTAAATGCATCATTTTCTCAAATCCTAGCAATTAGGTTTTTCTTGTTTTAACCATGTCCCCTCCCAAAATCTCCCAAAAATATGGTAAACTAGCTGTTACCCGCGGCTTCGCCCGCGTAAAATATAGCCTATGTCCTTCTCGGTACCCTATCCTATGTGTATGCAAAATTTCATGATAATTGGTTCAGTAGATACGGCGTGAAAGCGTTACAAACAAACAAACTCACTTTTGCATTCTTCTTCTTCTTTTCGTGTCGATGGCTTAAGGCAATTATTATTACTATTGTATTACTTTTGCATTTATAATATTAGTTGGGATAATATTAGTTAGTTGGGATGAGATAGTTGGGATTGGCATTCAAGGTATTGTTTCCAATTTCTGAAGTTTTATTAATGGAGCTTTATCTCTCTCACATGTAACAGTGTTTTGCAGCTTTTATATGATCATCTGCACCAAATTAAAATCACTAAGTTTGTGTGTAAATGAAAATAAGTTAGACAATGTTATATGTCAAATACCATATGAATTAGTTGTAAAGTTTTAACACTGCTTAATATGAATATTATGAATCAATTAAATAGTATACTAACATTTATCTTACACATAATAAAAAAATGGTGTTGAATGAAGTTAAAACATCCTCTTATGTTAGTAACGCCCGAATACTCAAAAGCATTAATTAATAATGTTTTTTAAATTCTTTGTCTAGATAATGACGAGGATAAGACGATTACAGAGTCTTAGAATGGTCTTGTTTAAAATGCTTTTGATATAAGTTCTGTTGAAATAAAGAAAAATTTGAGATGTGTGTGTATATGAAGGTGTTGTTTGTTTGTAATGGATAAACTCAAAAACTAATAGACCAATCTTTAATCTACCAAAAATTTATTCAACAAAATGACATAAATTTGACACTACGGAATTGAATTTTCATTATTTTGTTTTTCATTTATTACAAAATGGTAGCATATTTAAATTATTGTTTCAGTTATAATTATGCTCTCTGCTTGGGCAAGGACACAAGTTTCATTCAGATTGAGTATTGATTCATAACAGACATTCAAACCTGCAAACTATCCAATTAGGAGTGTTTGTGTTTCTGTAATGGATTCTTTAATTATAAAAAGGTACACATTAAGCTAGTTACTAGCTGAATATAGAATTTCATTTAGTCTATTATTTAAGAAGAGACTGTTGTAGGAAATGGATATAATAATACCTCCCAAGTTTGAGGTAATTTATTAACACACTTTTAGGTTGATGATATTGAATGGGCTATTCATTTGTATGGCTTTTATTGCCTTATTAGCATCCTGGATTTTAGCCAAGACAACACCATTCACATCTTTTTAGGTCTGAGAGAGCATAAGGAATATTATAATAAGGATATTCTGTTGCTATTGTATTAATATGAGCTCTTTCTTTAATCATATGATACTGTCTAATACCAATTTCAGCCATCATTATTTACAAATGGTTTTTTTGTTAACGGAGCAGTATGGCTGAGAATACAACCAGGACACAATATAATTTCGAAACATCCAAGTTTTCAGTAAGATGTAGGTGGCAAAACTTTATTTGTAGGGAGTTTGATAGCTCATGGTCATACAAAATTACAAATGATGTATTTTATGCACACTTGAGCATTAAAAGACAAAACATTATTGGGCTTACAACGTCAAACAAATTGAATATCTCTTGGATTGCATAACAAGTGGCAAATCTGCAGTATGTGCAGCTCTGACTTATCATGTGATAAAGAAGTCATTTAACCCATAAAATGTTTTTAGACGGTTTGAAAAATCATGCTAAGTAAATAAGTATCTATTGTAGCCAAGCATGATATCATCATCATCATCAGCCTATACTTGTCCACTGCTGGACATAGGCCTCCCCAATTGCACGCCATCAAGATCTATCTTCAGCATGATATAAATTCAATGAAATTATTTGTTACCTTGCTTTTCTGGTATCCAAAGACTGTGGTTTATCAACGTCATATACAGGTATTTCCATGTACGTTGTGTCAACTAGCTTAGGGCCATCACTGTAGGAAGCAACGCTTTGCACTCTTTGTGCAATATTAAGCATCTGGAAAAAGAAATAAGGGTGAGCTTCAGAAAAACTCTTGTACTTGCTTTGCTTCTAAACAAATCTGGCTGTTAGCAGCTTTGCCCACATGATATATATATAGCCTTTGTCTTTCTCAGTACCCTAAACTATGTGTATGCAAAATTACATGATGATCAGTTCAGTAGATAGGGCGTGAAAGCGTAACAAACAAACAAACTCACTTACACATTTATAAAATTAGGATTAGGATCAGTGGCGGCTCCCCCTTAAGTGCACTCGTGCGGTGCACTACCAGTTTAAGCTTAAATATATACTAAAAAATAACATTGATAAACAAAATAAATAAGCAGTTTAACGTACCTAAAAATATATTAATTTTGTGTCAAATGATAATCAGTCGTGTTGTTAACAAAATAAGTATTATTTTCGCTTGACAAAATAGTTAGCCGTGCGCCCGTTCCAAGTGCACGCAACGCGCCTATACAGCTGCTATGGAAAAGGCGACGAAACGCCTGGCGCGAGAGACGGAAGATTAGTATGGAAGATTAGCGAAATCCCGTGCGCCGCACGGGGCCCGACGCGGGCCGAACGCCGACGTTCGGATATGTTCGGATTAGGTAGTTTTCGTGGAAATTGTGTGTTCGTGTTTTACTTTCGCTGTTTTTATGTTTTGTTTTACTTATCAATCTTATTATTATACTTTGTATATGTAAATAGAAAAATGCCTATCTAAATAAGAGAATTATTTCTACTGTTAGGAATTATCCAAACAATTTTAGGCATGTTTTATGATGTGCACCACCAGGTCTTTGAGTCACGAGCCGCCACTGATTAGGATATGACTTTTAAAAGCCCAAGGGTTTAATTAAAATTTTCATACAAAAAAGTTACAAAATAAAAACAAACACAATGGCTAACATACCTTTTCTACCTAACCTACCTTCTGTGTCTAGATTGTTTTTGTTATGGCAGGGCCTTTGGAGATGGCCTTGATCAGTCTCTGCTGCGCCGTGATCTGTGGTCCGAGGCGGCGGAGACTGATCAAGGCAAAAGTGAGGGCCAGTAGGGTGGCGGAGGCGGGACTTCGTCACTTGACAGATGGCTCTCGAGTTGGAGGAGCGTGCTCGGGTGTCAGGCACGTCCTTCGGGGGCGGGTTGTCGCGGCCAGGGGCCTATGAGCCCTTGACCGCGATAGCCCGCCCGGTGTAGGTGGCCGCTCCGATCCCTCTGCTGTCACTGTGTGACTAAGAGGGAGTCGTGAGCGTGCCTTGGAGGGGTCGCTAAGCGCGACCGCCGCGCCGGGGCTGTGGAGCGAGAGTAGCACACGCCCCCGGCACATAGCGGCTCAGTAGTGACACCGTGGAGTTTAGTGGCCACACCACATAACCGCGCGTGGCTTCCCGTAGCCCGTGCGGTATCCGAAGGGACTCTCCACGTTAAAAAAAAAAAAAGGGCTTTGCAACCCTTGGTTGGGGGCTAAGCCATATCGTTTTAGCGTACATGTCTTCCATAAAATAGTTTTACAATGAATGAAAAATAAAGTGCATATAATTTCCAAAAGACGCGCTGTTCTATTGATTTCAATCCACAGAACATCTTTGCTAGGCTCTTTAGAAAACTACCCCAAGCAGAAATAACATTCTATGCATTTAGTCACTATAAATTATATCAGTAAAAGCTACAAACTTACAGGTCTAAGTCGTCGTAACATTTTTATATGAAGAGAGATAAAGGCTAGATAATATGCGGTGTTATTTTTCGGAAATTGCTTCTATTATTTTTGATTTTTGATTGATTGATTGCGTAATGTTGTCAAAAGTTGAATTTGACAGTGACAGTGACATAAGCTCCAAATCCTTTATAAATGTCCCATAATGGCCCGCACCAGCGGCACTATTTTTGAATGCGTGACAATCATCTTCAAACTCAGACCAAAGAAAATAGAGGACTGGAAATACCTACAAAAAAAACGTGTATACCTAAACCATAGATTCGTTGCATAAAATGGCTGCCTTTGCCTAGGGTTGTCACTACCACACACAGTAATAAGATAAATAAGAAAGTAAAGAATTTTGTACAGACTGATTTTCTTCAGACACGTGCCTTTACGATTCAAGCTGTAACCCGCGGCTCCACCCACATGATATATGTATAGCCTATGTCCTTTTATGTACCCTATCCTATGTGTATGCGAAATTTCATGATGATTGGTTCAGTAGATATGGCGTGAAATAGTGCTAACGGATGCGTGCAAACGTAATAGCGCCGAAGTAGAAAGAGATGGCACCGTATGTTAGAAGAGGGATAGGATAAAAATAAAATGACAAGTTGTTTTATAATTTGAATCTTTTATTCATTTCTGAAAAGAATTATTTTTTTTAAGAACTGTCTATTTGACAGATTTTCACATTTAATTTTCCCGTAATATTTAAATCTTATATCAAGAAAAACTAAACTAACTTATGGTTTCTGCAAAGATCATATTTTCTGAGCCGACAGCTTCCAACCATTTCTTCCTCAAAGCTTCATCCTTCGGAAATCTATGAATAAAATTTATTTTCTCATTTATCATAAAGCACAACCCTATTGTAACATGTAAACAAATGACGAAAAAATAAATTAAAAACTATCTGCATCACAAAAATATGACCTCATATCAACAACATAAACACAAATTCAAGTTTTTCTTTTATTTTTCTTGTTCAACAGACTGATTTTAAAGCTCTATTGTTAAAAAACGAGTTACTAACCTATTAAGCGTCAGTTGGGGTTTATTTTTGTTTTTTCTTGCACCACACATCACAATACAACATTTGGTCATTTTGATAAACCTTTTTTTCACACTATCACTTCTTTTTTTTACTGGTTTTTGCGTAATAATTCGTAAAATCTCAATTTTTCCAAAACATAAACAACCTGTTGACAGCACAACTACCACGAAACTCGTTACAGAAGATGGCGGATTCTGGCACGTACCTAAACTTTTGACAGTGTTTTGCCATAAAATAGTATGTACTTAAATATGTTTGTCTCTTTCATCAAATGCAATTGTACTGTAGAAAGAAAGAGACAAAGTTATGTTTGATGCTCTGAATCATAACTGCCTGATATTTGTATAAGTAAAAATTTGTATATGTTGACAAGGGCTTCTCCATAGATTTCCTTGCTCGTAGTCTTCAAACGATTTTTCCATACAAAAATCGTTCGAAGTGTCACATGTCAAAAATAGTACCCAAGCACGTGCCGTGTCCGTGCAAAGACAGAAAAAAAAATTTAGAACTGTCCGAATCCGAACTGTCACTGAAATAAAAAGCTGTCACTGTCAGTTTGGTTAAAGTTTGAGCCAGAGCCGTTTGCTTGAGCGGTTTCATTCACTGCAAATCAAATATCAACAGAAGTTTTGTTATGATTCTATGTTGGTTTGTTTCTACGGCAACAGTTGATATGCTATTCATTTCCTCAAACAATTGTAATTTTTTGGGGAAATTTAACCTAAGGCTTGTTTCTTTTCAAAGAATTACTTGAGTTAGTACTGTGCACTGAATGGTAAACAAAAGTATCCATAATGTCTCCAATGCGAGAATTCATTTTATTTACAACCGGTAAGTCTTATAGGGATACTATACCGTCATTCGTGACTTGAACATAGTAATGCACTACATAACTGTTCAACAAAAGTAGCTTTTCGCTTCAATGATGACGAAATGGTGGTAAGCTATAAGTAGGTATGTCATGAATACTACAAATTTACTGTAGACCCGAAGCTAATGGCAAAGCTAAAGGGAGTGTTTCACATTTTTTATCAGTACATTTTTGGTTGCTTTAAAATGACGTCTGCAGTGCAGCAGTTAACTAGCCAGCCTACAACACAAGTGGAGTTTTTTCTTTACATTAAGACCTAACCGGGGTCCCTGGGTTCGATCCCTGTTGTAATACGATCTTTTAGATTGACGTGGGTCTTGCATGTTTATCTATATGTATGTACATATAAGTATCTATTATAAAATATAGTAGGTTGAGTTAGTATCCTACAACACAAGTTCACAACTTACTGTGGGGCTAGCTAGCTCAATTATTATTTATATGATTTGTTCCTACATATTTATTTATTTTCCAAATTTCAGAAAATTATTACGGTATACCAAAGGCACAAGTAGATGATAGATCTGAGCAAGCTCTATCTGATTTCATACACAATTCACAGACTTTGCTACTGCAGGGCGTTATGGATAAAAGCTCTGTTGTATTTCATACTAAGGTCAGTATCATTGGATAGTTGCTGTCAAGCTATGTCAGATGCTGGAAGGAGATATTTTTTCTCTCATTTCAAGTAATTTTTCAGGAATTACTGGTGTTAGCTTAATTAAGTTTGGTTAATTAGAAGAGGTGCTATGATCCTTTTCAACAGCCATTTTTGAACTGGGGCACACAGAGTCTTTTGAGGGCAGTGCAAAAATACAGTTGATTATAAAAAAGAAATAATAACAAGTAGAAATAAAAGGAGTAAAAAGTCATTAATAATGGGACACCAAGAGCTTTAAAGTCATACATACATAAAGTTAATTCAAAAACCTTTTATAGTTATGTTTGTAACCATTTGTGGTGTCATCTAACGTCCCCGCCATGAGAAACTATAAATTAAGTACATCAATAAACTTTTATTGAGTTGGAGTTACCTAGCGAAAATATTATGAGTTAACTGAGCTACGTGGCGCAGCAGTCAACACGCCTGCCTGCGACATGGATGGTCCCGGGTTCGATCCCCGGTGAGGTCAAGATGGAAAATGATATTTTTCAGATTGACCTGGGTCTTGGATGTTTATCTATATAAGTATCTATTATAAAATATGGTATTGTTGAGTTAGTATCCCTTAACACAAGTCTCGAACTTACTTTGGGGCTAGCTCAATCTGTGTGATTTGTCCGTATATATTTAACCAAATACAGTTTACTTAAATTACTATACGGGTAATATGAAATTAAAGACCAATTCCAATTAGTTGGGTTATACATATTTTAATGATACAAAACGCTCAATGTTTTTTGGTACAGGAAAGAGTCTGACTCCGTGAATGTAAACATTTGGTCCACATTTTTGAGATTTATAATAAAGTGTCTGTAACAGTTTTTCTTTTGCTAAAACTTCTTTTTTTTTTTTAATAGCTATTGAGTCTCACTGATTTATAAGTTTCTGGAACAGTTTTTGCTATAAGTTATTTTTTTTGTTGTCAGCAATTTGAGTCTCACTGTAGGGAAAAAGCAACCAAGTATTTTTTTCACCTGAAAACTCCCTCCATTCTTTATGGAAACAGAATTCTATTCTAACTATCTGTTTTTTGGTTTACCATTTGACACAAAAAATATACAACAAAAATATTATTTTTTATTTCATTCAAATGTTGCGAACCCCTGAACATTTGTTTACATAATTTATAGCTTCTTATGACGGGGAGTTTAAAATAATATATCTGACTAGCTTTTGCCTGCAGCTTTGCTTGTGTTAAAAAAAAATTTGGATCTCTGTTTCACCTCCTTAGAAAATCCTTTCTTTGCGTCTACTTACAGTAGTACCACTTTAATAAGTCGCATCTGCATTATTCGATGGCGCAGAATAGCGTAACCTACCGCCGACTCTAACCGAATGAAAACATTAATGAAATAACGAACTTATTGCTACTACATAAGATTTGAAATCCGAAAACAACAGAACTCGTGCTATCTCGCTCACAATGCTAGCGAGCGGACGGGTATTTTCGCGCCATGCAAAAATTTGATTTCTGCGCAGGTACATCAGTGTAACTTATAAAAGTGGTAGTACATGCATGCAAAATTTCTATGCAGTCTCCTTTTTGAGCTGTGATTTGATAGATATTCAGTCAGTTAAGCCTGCCTTTTAAATTTTGTTTTACCAATTCTCTAAAATCATTGAGCTTAACAAAGTAGGAGAGGTATTTTTATTCTAATTTAATATGGATGATATTGTTGTACCTGTCCCTGTGAGTCTCAGTGGTTGTAGCTGAAAATCAGTGGTTTGATCTACAAGCTAGTTGTTGTTATGGCACACATGCTGGATCTTTATTTATTTACCATTTTATTATTATACATAGGTATTTTTGTTTAAATGTATGTATGTCTTTTCAATAACAATAAAGCTATTATCAATCTATCTTCATAGATACAGGTAACAGATAAATGAGTCTCTTTACGTAATGTTTTCTTATGTTTTCGCGATTGTTACACATTTAAATAAAATTATTTTAATACGGTTTTTATCGCGTTTATTACATTATTTATACACCTAACGTTTCGAGCACTTTACAGTGTTCGTGGTCGCAGGTAGACTAAGTTGACATTTGTCTAGTATTTTATAAGAACTGCAAAATCTACCGCCTAAAATATTTATTGATAACGTTCCGGATGTACGCAGTATTGGCTCACGGTGTCTGAAGGTCTTGCAGTCTTCTGCTTAGCTTGAGATTTGATTAAATTGATGACTGGATCTCAAGCTGGTGGTAACTGCCAACCATCCTCTCTATTGAAATTAGGATGTTTTTTAATTTCAATAGCCTCACGAAGCATTCTTGGAATGTATCTGTTTTCTTTTGCAAGGACTTGAGGACGGAACGTTATCAATAAATATTTTAGGCGGTAGATTTTGCAGTTCTTATAAAATACTAGACAAATGTCAACTTAGTCTACCTGCGACCACGAACACTGTAAAGTGCTCGAAACGTTAGGTGTATAAATAATGTAATAAACGCGATAAAAACCGTATTAAAATAATTTTATTTAAAAGAGTCTCTTTACGATTAAAGCTTCCTGAAATATTTTTCTTCCCATTAGAAATTTATTGTTAAAAATGTGAATAAACCATTGTGGGATCCACTAACATTAAAATATATTTTTAATGGTTGCTATAATTGTCATATTTTTCTCAAATATTTGAGGAACTTTTGATGTAATTTATTTTCATACCAAATATTTCAGATATCCAGTGAGAACAAAAACAATTCCATCGTATTCTATAAAACTGCTGCCAAAGCCTTGACTACTGAAGATTCTTCAAAGATATTAAGTATAACAACATTATCAACAAATGTTGCAGAGTCTTTATATCAGTCTTTGAGACAGATATATTCACCTTTATTAACCTCAGTAAGTAGGTTTGTCAAGTAGTAGGTACAGTAGTACCACGTTACTAAAGTCGCATCAGCTTTTTATCAGCATCGGCGATGGCGCAGAATAGCGCAACCTACCGCCGACTCAAACCGAAAGAAATAACGAACTTATTGCTACAACATAAGATTTGAAATCCAAAAATAACAAGATCGTGCTATCTCGCTCACAATACTTGTATGACTGCCGAAAGTGGTCGTGACGCCGCATGGCAAGGCCGGCAATGCTCTTGTAACACCCCTGTTGCAGCTGTTGGTAATCACTTATCATCAGGTGAAACACTTGTTCGTTTGCCATCCTATTGGCACGTACTGCTTAGTTATTAATAAGTAATGCCCTATATTAATATTAAACTAACTGGTATCAGATAATAATATGTTTACCTTTTTATAGTTATACTTGTTTTATTTCTTTTTAGAATGACAATCTGTACTCCAACAAGCTTCAAAAAAATCTTTCCGAGTTAGAATCAAACCTGAGAGTCCTGTCACATGGTAAAGGAGATGGTAATATAAATGGTAAGATTTCAACTGTAATTAGAGTTTTCGTTTGTTGGATACTAAATATGGTGTAAAGTTTTGTAAATTTGTTGATGTATTGTATGGGGCAATATTGACTCTTACTCCTATTTTTAGAGTTCTTTATCTCACAAGTTAAAAAGGAACCCTTATAGGACTCTGTTGTCTGTCTGTCAAGACGTTTTTCTCGATAACGCGTGAATCTTTCAAGTTAATTTCTTAATAAATTAAGAAATATAATTCCACGCGGGCAGGATTTGAACCTGCGTCTTATTCTTTATACAACTATAAGGAATAAAGACAGACGCAAGTCCAAATCCTGCCTAGACTTATATCACAAAAATAGGAAAAGATTGCTTTACGTTTACACAATTCTTAATTTCGGTTTCATGCTGGTAATGCATATAATTTCACTTATTTATTTTTTATAACTTGTATAAAATGAAAAAAATAACTAGGCAAGAAAATTGTGTGGCGTAATTATGTTACCGGACTGAATAGAAGAAGTGGAGGGCGGCCTTTGCCCAGCATAAATAATAATAATATTTTAAAATAAATACTTTGCACTTTTAATTTTATTCTATAACAAGGTTATTATCGCTCTCTGTCATTTACTTATATTTTCAGTCATACTATCTATTGAAGATGAAGTAGAATATTGGAAGACGTTAGGGCAGAAGCGAGACAGCAATAGTAAAGAGCGGGAGGCAGCATCTACAATGTGTGAGGCTTTTGAGGACATCTGTGATGAGATCAGGTAAATGTCTTTTTCATTTAGTATTTTTATCAACATAGATATTGTCACGAGAGTGGGTTGGGGATAGGGAAGAAAATTCCGATCTTATAAAAATGCCTTTATTTAAGAGCCAAACGTGTACACACATCACTCACACGCGGAACTGACACGGCACTGTACAATCGCACGGAACTGTCACTTGCGCGGAACTGTTACTTGCGCGGAACTGTCACTTGCGCAGAACTGTCACTCGCGTGGAACTGTCACTTGCACGGAACTGTCACTCGCGCAGAACTGTCACTTGCGCGGTACTATCACTGCACTGTTCACTTCACTTTTCACTTCACTTACTACTCACTGTTTTTCCTTTTTTTTTCCTCTTCCCTCTTTCTTCTTCGGATTTCACTTTTCAACTAACTGGTTTGAATTTTGAACATCCATGATGCGATTTTGTTCGCATTCGGGGGGTATATAAGCAGTACTAGGCGCGGTAGTACTGCTTATATACCCCCCGAATGCGAACAAAATCGCATCATGGATGTTCAAAATTCAAACCATAATAGTACATTGTGTAGCAAGAGCGGGAAAGAAGACATTACGTCAAACGAGCGACTACTAACAAGCACGAGGCGAAGCCGAGTGCTTTTAGTAGTCCGAGTTTGTAATGTCTAATACCGGCCGTGATACACACAATGTTTTTCATCTCACCGAGTAAATAGTAGAGTAAAAAAAATATTTTTCATATTATATTGGTTGAAATTGTATAGTATGAATATTCTATACAGTTTACCTTGAAAATTAATATTTATGCGTCTGCAAGCTGGCTGATAATATTATCTATATCAACATTATTGACCATGTATTCATTTATCATAGGGAATGTATTTCATGCAAATTAATGAAAATTACGATTACTTATAAATATTATGCCTAAAAATAAATAGCGGCAAACAGTAAACAGTAAATGCATCCGAGGATTACATACACAGATAACGAAAATGTTTTATCCAAAAAGTGGAAGTCAAAGATCGATGAATACAAACAGCCAGCCACGCACGGCCATTAACAATTCCAAATTTGAATTAAGGACAAAAATCTCGCAGAATAGTTAAAATGTTTTTTTCATCGGGTTCACTGGCAATTCCAAATTTAAATATTCGACTAGAAAACTTTTTGGATGTAGAAGATTTGACGCTTGCGCATGGTATAGTGCCCTATTAAATTTAAAAAAATACTTTATGCGCTCTCGGGCTTTATGGAATTTGTATGAAATCTTATAGCCCGCGGTCGTAACAGCGACCATCCAGCCCACTTTGCTTGCATTTAATGACACTGTTTAAGGGTAGGTGAGATGAAAAATATCTATCGCCTTCTCTTTCTTTCCCTTCCATTTGGTCTGGAACAATCCAGAAATTCCTTCAAGTATTCCCTTCTCTCTCACACATATTCTGTCCTGTATTTTCACTTCTATTTAATCTAGAATAGCCTAGAAAATTCTTTTAAACTTACAAAACAGAGTAACGTTGGCTGTGATTCGTACCGGGGTCTTCCGGTTCTTAGCCCAACGCCTAGACCGCGGTTAGGCCAGAGATGTTCTGATGTCAATGTTGAAATTTCCCTTTAGATGAATTCTTATTCATTCGAATTCATGAAGTTGACATTGTCATTCAGCGTGCTACGCGACAATATAAAAACCTAGACTAAGTGGTATAACGTATAAGTGAAACAAAATAAATATAATGTTTTGCCTACAACTATATTGATAGTTAAAAATTGTACAGATAGTTTTTAGAGCTTTATACCCATCTCTCTCTGACCAAAGTTTATGTTTCATCAGTACTCAATACACCCGAAATATTTAAGTTAACCGCAATAAGAATGATCAATTATTGAATGTATCTTTTTATTTGACAAAAAGTACAGGTAATTTAGTTTGGGCTAATAATTTACTACACATACATTTAATATTGTTTGGTAGATTATTTATTTATTTTATTGTTTTCCGAAATATTGGTACATGTATATTTTATAGGTCAATGCAATCCAGTAATATGACGGAAATTCGGGAGATAGTCGAAAACATTGGAGGTCTATTAGACGATGTCTGGAGATACACTACAATTCCATATTCTCAAGACAGAATGATTCACATTTTCGATATCATCGGTAAGAATGTCATATTTTTTTAGTCTACCACTCACTGATCGCTACTTGCGACCACAGTTCCCCAGCAACTGTGGCGCGAAAAACGAGCTACATTTTTGCACACCAGGCATGTCCATAACCGTCACGACTTAACTTGTGTAGATAAAGAAAATAAAGATGCCATTTATATCTTCCTTCCATCATCCAACTCGGTTTGCCTCTACACCTTTGTCCTTATATATGGCACCCATAGAATTGCTTTTCATTTGACATTTGTCCAGGAAATAAATATAATTATCTTTACAGGTCATATCATTTGCACTGGCATACAGAAAGCTTGTTTAAATTTTGAGTTGTGGACGGTAAATAATGGAAATAAGGAAAACAGCATCTTACTGTTGCTGTCAGAAAGCTTGGCTGTGACTCAGACGTGGATAAGTGCGTGCGAATCGCTCACGGGCACGTACTGGCCTAACTATGCACTCCATGCTTGGAATGGGAAGCCTTACATACCACCCTTTTCCGTTACTTTTCAAACACGATTGAAAGAGGTGAGTTTTAAAATAAACATACGCCGTCGCGTCGGTATTGCGGCGAAAGAAGTAATTTAGAATTAAAAATTCTGATTATCATTTGCCTGTAATTGACTGTGATGGATTATAAAAAATAAAGGTAACAATAAGATGCTCGGTTGAGTAGCCTAAGGTCACGTTGTTTAGCCACAAATACTTTGCGACATAATTAAACTTTTTTGCAGAGTATTGTATCATCACAACATGCGAGCAATGTGTATATACAAATGTATGTATATGTCGCAGTAAGATAGATAAAGCCGTAATATAGTAATATCCCTAGGGATATACCTAATTATATGCTGGAACATAGATAAACGAAAGCGATTCATTACTATCTTCCTAGAAACATAATTATATTACGGTTCAAGTTTAGTGATATAATCATATTACTAGATTAAGTTTAGTAAAATAATTGTAGGAGTGTATATGCGGGGTGCGGCGGAGGTGGCAGCGGGGGCTTCGTTGTGTTTTTGCACCCCCCACGTCGTTGTTTGGCGTTTACGACTACACTTTTCGAGCGTATTAAGAAAAAACCCTCTTCACGCGAGTTTAACTCGCACTTGGCTGATTTTGTATTTTGAATATTTCTGAACTTGTATAAATTTTTATAATCTATGAACCTACAAAAATCCTAACTAATATTATAAATGCGAAAGTGAGTTTGTTTGTTACGCTTTCACACCGTATCACTGAACCGATCATCATAAAATTTTGCATACACATAGGTTAGGGTACTGAGAAGGACATAGACTATATCACGCGGGCGGAGTCGCGGGTAACAGCTAGGAAATTATATTTTTTTACAGATTTCTGAAATAAGATCTACATATTGTCAGCTAAACAAATTGTTGACAAATGCGGAAAAAACTGAACTGAAGACACACCTGCTATTTGAACCTTTTAAAAGTAAGTACAGTACATTATGCATTTGTTTGTACGTAAAAAGTAAGAAAAATATGAATGTGGTGTTATGAAATAAGCCGCAATGCAAGTTTTATAAAATCAATGAAATCAGAAGTGTTCAAAGTTCAAGGCCGTGAGTTGCACTATTATCGAGTCTCAGTGCTCACAAAACACGAGAATCAATTGAGAAAAGTGAGCTGTAGTGTAGAGGAGAACAGTCGGGCAACGGGACAGACGGACGTACTGGCCAAACTGAAACGGAGATTCTTTGCATTCGCTCGGTTAATTATTTTTTGTTTCTCGTATGTGTAAGTGGCCAACACATGTAAAGGTATACTCAATAATTAAAGGGAACTTTGTAACAGCTGTATTTTGCATGTTAACAGATATAAATGTATGGGCGTGCAATGGTCCGAATAATGTTTGGGAGACAGCAGTGTCAAGATTTTCAACAGCTCTGCGTCCTGCTGAAACTAAGATTGCTGAAAAGTTGAAACCTAGACTTCATAACACCTCCACGAAGCAGGTGAAACTGTGTTTGATAAAATTTAGTGCTACAGCACATAACTGTTTGCACAAACCCTAGCGTCATTATTAGGTGTGGTTGAATGTTTCATTAACCCGCTTTAGTAATGTATGTGCCGGCAGGCACCTCATCATCATCAGTTCTTTTTTTAGTCTCCTCTGCTGGAAAACGACTATAACTTTACTACCAGAGCCATATATTAGCCAGAACCGTAAGAGGATCTGGCCTACTTACTCCACGCTGGCCAGATGAGTTGGAGGGGTGTCTTTGATGTTTAAAAGCTTTATTTAGCTTGTATTTCGCCTTCTGAGACATCCACGGGAAGATCTGGAGTGGTGCTATTCTACTCTGCCGGAAACCAATTAAGTCTGGCGAAATAACACTACTTATATGTCTTCAAGCGCATCTTATTACAGTACAAAATACCTGTATGGTACATACAGGTATTTTGCAGCAAATATTTTTTAGATGCTGTACGAGTTCATACGTTATAAATCGCTGATAGAAAGGCCTATCGTGAAGCAGGCGCTTAACACCGAGCTGGAGATATTCGTGTCCTCTCTCATATCCATGCTGAAGACGATCCAGAGCCAGCTGCAGGCGGACGACATGGACGTGCGCATGTACCGCGCGCCCGAGATGTCGCCGCTCGTGCACCAGGTGCAGTGGGCTAAGCAGATGGAGGCTAAGGTTGGTACGAAATCGGAATTATTGTATGTTCATACTGACACCCTGTATATATATCATATGCTGCATATATATGTCAACATGTATACAAGGTTTTAGTATGAATATTTTTTCTTTAAACGATCAAACCAGCCCGTCAAAATGATCTTTGTATGCAAATGTCGATTGTGTTTTCGTGTTTTCAGGGTCGGTCCATTTTGATGAATGTTTAATAATGAAAAGTAGTGCATTTTGATGAGCTGGTTTGAAGAATAAGATTGTTCATACTAACACTCTACTATTGATAGGTTACTTAATTATGGTTAATTCTAGCCTAAGGACAGTCCTCCTCTCGAAAGAAGAGATGACATTGGCTCTCTGTATGTATGTATGACTTTGAATACGTCTTATAGTTACTATCCAGTGATTATGATTCCATAATCACGTCATTTCAAAGAGGCCATTGTAAAGGCTCAATCTGTGTGATTTATCTGTATATACCTATTTATTTTTATTTTAATAAAGTAGTCAAACTTACAAAATTTTGTTCTGAAAAAGCAAATATTTTTGTTATTTGTATTTAGTTTCTTTCTGGTGTTAAAAAAGTCTTAATACGTGATTTTATTTATTTTTGATAAGCTATTCTAGTACAATATTTCATGATTCTATCATGCAAACTCAAAGACTTTCACACATTCCTGTTTCTCCCATAGTGGATGATTTTCTAAAAATCTCTTCTTAGTGCTCACTTGTGAAGAACTTGTGTCCAAAATTTCAGGTTCTCTTTTTTAAGCTGCGCTTAGTTTCTCTTTATACATTTAGATTAAATGTGAGTCAGAAGTTCAAAACTTTAAATTATTTTTGTAGGTTAAAGACATCCAAACCTGTGCTGAACAATACTTGAAGGAGTTCGAAGGGAGCGTGGAACTGTCGCAGATGGCGGCACAACTGCTAAAGGATCTAAAAGCGATGTATATTCAGTTACACGAAGAATGGTCCAGAGACTTACAGGTAAAAACAAGACAAACATCAATGCGACATCTCTATCTACCCATACGTACTTAGTATTTATTTCGTATTTAAAGGTAGCGTACAAACAAGCGTAGCGTAACAAGTGGTAATTTTTTTTATCCGTCAGGTAGATATATGAAAAAAATAATTAATACATATTTTTTCTTATTCGAAAACTTACAACGATACATTGATTTAGACGACTGACGTCTTGGCCTAGTGGTCATCAAGCCAGGCTGGCACAACAAAGGTCCCTTTTTGGACAATGGACAGTGTAGCTAGCTCTAAGTGGGCTTTTGCTACTTCACCAAACTTGTTAAAGTAAGGGCAGGCTGCTCTGTGCTCCTGCTGTGGAGACTACTAAAAAGGCCTGATGATGATTGCGATAGAAAAGCGAGTAATTGTGAAGTGTGTGTGCGACGTTGGAAGTTTCTTTTTTCTTTTTTTTTTATACGATGAGAAAGTATTCAACCACTCAAGCAAATTTTTCCGCTATGATTTTTAAGTTCTTTTTTATCCGTTCAGGCTCAGGTGAAGAGCGGTTCCCTGCAGCTGTCGCTCGACAAGCCGGTAGTAGAGTTCTCAGCGCACAGCCGGCTGATGGTGGTGAACTTTAACCCGCGGCTGGTGTGGTGCGAGCTGGAGGCGCGCTCGCTGGCGGCGCTGCGCCTGCCGCCGCCGCCCGCCGCCGCCGCGCTCGACGCGCTCAGCGCCGCGCTCGTGCACGCGCGCGCCTTGCAACAGGTGACAAACACATTCATAACGTATTGACAACGCTGCGGCTAATTTTATCACCCCACAAGAGCACTTTCCCCCTGGCCATGATTTGCCCTGGCCCATCTGGAAATCACTCAATCGATTACGAACACATGGGTCGATGCAAAGACAATTTGGCTAAGTGGGGAATGATTGACAAGTCGCAAAACTAGTGCGAGTGTGGTCACTCGCCTTAAACTATGGCGCACCTACTTTCATGTCCCAAATGCCCGAACACCTGCACCTTGGCCGATCTCCATACAACTTCTGAGAAAGGCATTAAAGTGGCCCATTATTGGGCTGAAAAAATATAATCAATCGTACCATCGACACGAAAAGAAGAAGAAGAATAACGTATTGACAATCAGTCTTCTGTAGGTTCTACTTACTAAACATGCTGACTTGGCTTGGTCATGGTGGTTCATCTTTGACGTATCCACGAAGTTTCATACAAACTAGAGTCGCGCTTCAACACTCGCACAGATGGCGCTACGTGCAACTTTATATTACAACTAACTATAAAAAGCATTTTTTGGTAATTGCATTTATTCAGATTACATTTTTATTTTTCAAATACTTTCGTGCTTCTTTTTTGCTCTTAAATACATTCAAATTATTCTAGTAAACTAGCAGTGGACCTGCTGCCATCTAACGGTGACTTTTTGAAACTTAGCTTATGAGATCGTTTGCCAGAGTGCGTCCCTTCGAATGAGACATTTATTCCTTTAGAATTATAATAATTAAAGCTTGGTGATAGTGGCTTTACACCAAGTCGATAGGTTTGGTGTGTAGACCCTCTATTAAGCAAATTTTTTGTTTAGACATGATGGTATCATTTGTGAGGTGTCCAATATATTTTATGCAAACTAGAGTTGCGCTCAAACTAAACATAGACGGCGTTACGCAATTATTGTATTTGTTCAGATTACATTCTGATTTCAGATATCTTTTAAATAAATACCTACTATCCTTTTAACGCACACATTTGGATTAGTCTAGGTAGCTAGCAGTGACTCTACTGCTATCTTACGGTGACTTTTTGAAATGTAGCTCACCAGAGCGTTCACCAGAGCCCTTGCTAGGACATCTATTCCTGTAGAATTATTACATCATCGGTTTAGACTGAAACAAAATGGCAGGCCGGCTGTGGTCTCACGCCAACACCCCTTGGTAAAGCTGTTATACGAAATGCTAGTATATTTTTTAATTGCGTCTCCTACCGCGATCAATTCAGAGTAGAAACCACACGAGACCAGTAATTTGATGTCTACAGGTGGCATCATTCCACAACACGCTGGGTGAGCGCATGATCCCGTCGACCCGGCCGATGATGCTGCAGGCCGCGCTGGACCTGTCCGCGCTGGTGCAGGACCAGAAGGCGGTCTACTGGGACGACGTCCAGCAGATCGCCAACTACACCGCCAAGCTCAAAGCCATCGTTCTCAAACTCGAGTCACAGGTAATAACATACTAATATTTTAAGAGGAAAAGTTTGTTTGTTCGTTTGAAGGCGGTCTACTGGGACGACGTCGAGCAGATCGCCAAGCTCAAGGCCATCGTTCTTAAACTCGAGTACAGGTAATTGATTCCGTCGACCCGGCCGATGATGCTGCAGGCCGCGCTGGTGCAGGACCCAAAAGCGGTCTACTGGGAGGACGTCGAGCAGATCGCCAACTACACAACCAAACTTAAGGCCATCGTTCTCAAACTTGAGTCACAAGTAGGACGTTATAAATATATACAACAAGAAGTTTTCCCGTGCCTTTTTCCGCGTAAATTATACCCTATATCACGCGTAGATAAATTATTTTCCTATAGGTGCAAGAATTTTGAAAATCGGTCTTGTTGTTTTGGAGCCTATTCGATGCAAGCAAACAATCAAAATTTTCATTATTATAATATTAATGTAGATAGTATAGATTAGATTTCGTCCGCAGCTTCACTAGCGATAATATCGATCTGAAGACGACATTACTTTTTTTCGAGTTAAAAGGTGACCTATGTCCTCCGTATCCCAGTTAGACAACGTGTATGCAAAATTACGATTCATTAATTAAGGCGTGAAAGCGTAGCAAATAAACAAAGAAACGAAATTTCAACTACATATATGCACTCACTACTTATTCGATATTGTTGATATTTTTGCACACAATAGCTTTTTCTGATTCATACTCATAGCAAATTGTACCATACTAATATTTAAAAATAATCCCTACATAGTATAAAACAAAGTCGCTTCCCGATGTCTGTCTGTCCCTATGTATGCTTAGATCTTTAAAAGTCTTTTTTTTGCTCTGTTTCAGAATACTTATTTGACCGGCCAACATATAGCCATTAGAAGTATTGTAGAAACTCTCATGGACACTGAACTGCTAGCTCAGCAATCGGAGTGGAAGAAACATATTAAAGAGATACGCGATATTATAGAGAAGGTAAGTCAACATAACAAGCGTTTGACGTGTGTCCTTTAAGTGTGGCCACTTTCGAAGTTTGTGCGTGAATTTGCTGCGGTTTGAGCATCTGCGTTCAAGAGCGAGACCTTGGTTTGGATTTGCATAAAAATAGATTGGTTTTTGGTAAGAAGCGTATTGTATTATCTTGATTAAAAAACAAAAAAAAAGCAAAACTAGATTGTATAATTTTAAAATGAACGTCCTTCCAATGCATTTACTCTTTTAAACAAATTAGGCTGTCATAGGAAATACACATTCAACTTGATATTCACCATTGGCTTACCAAAAAACTAGTAGGCGTGTCATCTCATACTATCGGCACGCTTTTTCTCATACTTAGTAATAACCACTTGTTGGTTCGTTTACTTGACACACAGACAGTTTAGTTTACGGACTAATTCGGCAGCATTGCAATAAATTTGATCCTTTAAAACATTGAAATAATTACGATTAGTGGAGAGCTTTACATTTGATGGAATTCGTACCCGAAGGGTACAAAGGGTACAAACGGGGCCCTATTACTAAGCCTCCGTAATCCGTGTGTCCGTCTGTCACAGGGCTGTATCTATTAAATCGTAAGTGGTAGAAACTTGAATTTTCACAGTGTATGTTTGTCTATTGCCGCTATAACAACAAATAATAAAAACATTTTTTTGTTTCAGGTCGAAGAAAATGGTTATAAGAACACAGACGCGTGGAGGTCTCACTGGGACTGGCAAATCTACAAGGCTCTTGAGTGTCAATATATAAAGACATTACTCTCCTTGCATAAACATTTTCCGCATGTGAAAGTCGACTTGGTACTTAGGTATGTTGGTAATCGATATGGTCATGTGTAATAAGCTGTTATTAGACAACAACTGCACATTTTTAGGATTTTCTATCCCAGAGCAAGCGTTTTTATGTTCAATAAGAAATTACACTTGCAATTTGACACATTACTTAAATGTTAAGGTAAAAAATCGTAAAAGGCGACTTAGTGAACACACGCTAAACAAAGCTTTTGAACATCAAAAGGACCTCTCCAACCCGTCTAGAAGCGTGGAGAGTGTAGGCCATAACCTCGGACTGCTCTGGCTAGTAGATATATGGTTCTGGTAGACAGAGAGGTTCGTGCTCCTACAGTGGAGACTAAGGTGTCAAACACACAGAAAAGGCACACGGCAAAGGCACGGCGCAGATACGGTGCAGACGTGGGACACTATTATAGGATGTTAAGCCTTATTTTCATACACAAAACAATCAACATCGCAAGAAAAAATTGACGCATCTTCTTGCTGCCCGTGGAATCTTGCGATAGCCAGCGACTTAGTTCTTTGGTCGTTAGTGTATAACAGTAATGTAATGCTGGGGCCGTACTTGCGCCTATCGTCACGAAACTTCGTGCTATGACACGATACGCGCAAATGCGACCGGCCGTTATCGCACTTTGTTGCGAATATTCGGGCTGCGTCTTCGTTATCGCGCCGGTGTCGGTACGTCAAAGGGTTTTAGCGAATAACATTTCTCTCACTGTGTGGTCGGACTAGCGTTGTTCATTTTAACGTTTGTTTTCAACTGGTCTAGACGCGCGGCGCAACGGCACCACGGTGGTTGAAAATTGAGTGGAGCGATTAAATGGTGTTGAAATTTACTTATAATTATAAAACAGCCCATTATATGGGATCCAAAAAATGTGATTCATAAAAAAAAGCATTAGGTTGCTGACGCAAGGCGTCGTATGAAAAGTTCATAATTAAACGCCTAGATGTCGCCATCTTGGATTATTGCACGATAGATCGTGAAAAATAATGAAGCCGCTAATATGACCACAGCTTTATCGCGATAACTTTTTAGTGTACAAAACGTACGAAGCCTTGCCACACATAGCTTCGGGAATCATCCCGAAGCTATGTGTGGGCCGCACTTACGCATATCAAGGCGTAAGTGCGGCCCTAGCATAAGGCTTAAAATCCTATCACAGTGTTTCGTGCCTGTGCCGTGTCTGCGCCTTATGCCTCCTCTGTTAGTTTAACGCCTAAAAAAGACATGATGAGGTTTCGTCCGTTTCCAGAGGGCACTCAGTGCGCGTGCAGCCGCCGCTGGAGGAGCTGCGCGTGCAACACTACCACCAGCTGCGACGCCTGGCCGCGCTGCCCGCACACTTCGTGGGCCTGCAGCGAGACGTCGCGCAGAAGCAGGTGTTTGCAGACATCGTCGACAAGTAAGGGAACGTGACAATAACTACTCAGTTTCATATTTTCATTTCATTTTTCTAATGATGCCGGCTTAAATATAATGAAATAAAATGAATAGTTTTTATTCAAATTTTGGATTTCATGTATCACTTTTTGAACGTCATATATCTTGTATTTTTTTTATATTTGCATAATCGAAAAACTACTAGCGTTTCGGAAAGACCACTGCTGAGAAGAATACGCCGAAAACTTAAATTAACATGTCTTCCGGAGCACCAAGAGTCTTAAGATATTATTGCCATTTGTTCACTTAAAGCCTTGTGGAAAAATTGGTCCACTTCTCTAACTGCCCTGACTAGATATTTACTTATGATGAGATATGTGCAATCTATAAAGTCAAGAAATGAATATGTGTAGTAAAGAAGTAACTCGATACATTTTTAAATCAGCATTTATATGTAACACCTACGAAATATTGTCAGTCGTCGAAAAGTATGCGTTTAATTCACGTTGTACGAGAACACGTTGCTCACGGGACCATCGACTTTCCGTAACTTAGCCGTAAGTACAAACTACGAAGAAAGTACAATTACTAACGACTTGCGTGACCTACCCTCCGAAGCATCATGATTGATGACAGTCGTTAAGCTTTGTCAAATGCCTTTAGGCAGTTTGAAATATGGCACCAGTGTGTCAGTGGCCTACCAGTACACACGAAAATCATTAAAGTGACATCAAGATGATTAAATAATACGTAGGTATATGTATTAAATTACAGTAAATTTAGTTTGAATTTGTATCCCCCACCGCGTTTTCTATGCTCTACTATATAAAGCTAGTTTTTGGTCATTACTATCTTCCATGCTGGACTGGGAGAAAAGAAAAAGTTTAGAATGTGCCGGCTGCTTGTACCTATGCCCGCGCAGACCGTAAAAGACAGTGGGCCAAAAATTAAGAAATCATTTCAATAGGCGATGCGTTTATCAACTTATCACTATATTGATTTATACACCTATACGCCCATCAATATGTTAATCGAGGCCTTTGAACATTATGACCTTAGGCTCTGTCTATCCCGTTATTTTTTTAAATGCTCAGTTAATATAAGTATAAAGAAATTATGTGAGCACTATTCGACATAGCTGCATAAAAACTGTTCTCATTATATAAGCAATAAAGAGACATCTTAAATTGGCTAGTATACTAATGTAAGATAATAAGATAAAGTTTATATGTTACTAGCTGTTACCCGCGGCTCCGCCTGCGTGATAGCCTATGTCCTTCTCAGTACTCTGACCTATGTTTATGCCAAATTTCATGATTATCGGTTCAGTAGATAGAACGTGAGAGCGTAACAAACTCACTTTCGCATTTATAATATTTATTAGGATTAGGATTGTAGCTGTTAGTTTTTTCAATAAAGAAAAAAAAATCTATCAGGCACAGCTGGCTGGCGAACAAGGCCGTGCAGCAGCTGGAGGCGGTGCTGGGCGCGCTGGAGCCCCTATGCGCATTTATAATATTAGTTAGAAAGTTAGGATGGTAGCTGTGGGTCTTTTCAATAAAGAAAAATAAAATTTCTGTCAGGCATAGCTGGCTGGCGAACAAGGCCGTGCAGCAGCTGGAGGCAGCGCTGGGCGCGCTGGAGCGCCTGTGCGCGGCGTGGACGCGGCGCGCGGCGCTGGCCTGCGTGCCCGACCTGCACGCGCTGTGCGCGCAGCGCCTGGCCGAGCCGCAGCACTGGGAGGCCAACTTCAAGGCCTGCAAGGCGTACGGACAGGCGGTCGCTAAAATCACTTTGTGAGTCGCTTGCGATATTGGTGTGAAAGTTAAGATGATTTTTTGAGTTAGTTGAAGTTAAATTCCGAGTCTGCATCATGATTACTAACTAAAATTGGCAGGTGGCGGCTTGCCGCCCGCTAGAAGGGCCCCTTAAACTAGCCTACGATTACTACCGGCAAAAAAGGCAACACCGGTGTGGGCGACTCAGGGGTGTCGAGGGGTGTGCTGCGCTTTCTCCGAAATTACTCGCGACCTTTAACACTTCCGCCCCTCGAGCAACAGTCATTCATCATTCTCCCTATTTTATCCCATTATCTGGGGTCGGCGCAGTATGTCTTATCCTTCCATTTTTCTCTATTCCCCGTCATAGTCACGTCCACTCCCGCCACCCTCACCCTCATGTCCTGCCTTACACATTCTATCCATCTCTTTTTTGGTCTTCCTCTTCCTCAATTTCCATTTACTTGCACCCCTGGAGCAACTGTATTATTATTATTATTATATGTAACAAACAATGGGTTTCTCACGTATTTAAAAATTCAGCTATTAGTCGACCTCATCCTGATGTCTTCTTCTAAGCGAATTTGAAGATTCAGTGCGGATTGGGACGACATCGTGCGCACGTCTCGATTCATATTTGCCCTTAGGAAGACCTCCGGATGAGGTCGAGACATGTCGGCCAGTACCTGATTTTTTACATAAGTAACCCGTTGTTACATATTTTAATAATATTTGAATGTACTCGTAAGTTACTAGTATTTTTAAGGCAGTGGTAATTATGGTCCTTGTGGTTCCCGGCAGAGTAGAATAAGACCAGTCTTTCCGTGGATGTCGTAGAAGAAAACTTAGGAAACTCAAGCTGAAAAAAGCTTATAAATATCAAAGATATTTCTCCAACCCGTCTGGCCAGCATGGAGAGTGTAGGCCAAATCTTCTGACTACTCTGGCTCATATATGGCTATGGTAGTACAGATAGAGAGGGTCGTACTCCTGCAGTGGAGACTAAAAAGACCTGATGATGAAATATGTTCCCATCAAAAAATTACCCTAGGCAATAGGGTCAAAAATCAATTATTTTCATTATGCCTACTGCCTTCTAAAGTGTTAAAACAATGAGTCCTTTGTTTATTATGTATAGATCTGGTATTTTGTTGACAGTGAGGATGAAAAAATCGAGTGGATATCAGTGGGCACGGCGTCGCTCCGGCGCGAGTTGGAATCGTCTGCGCGCGCGCTGTGGGCCAGTCTCATGTGGTCGCTGCAGGCCAGCTGCCGCGCCGACGCCGACCGCCTCGACGCCTTCGTGGCCGCGGCCGCGCTGCTGCTGCGCGAGCGCCCGCAGCCGCGCAACGCCAAGGAGCTGGCCGACGTCAGCGCTCAGCAGCAGGCGCTGCAGGCCAACATGCCTGAGGTGAGCTCAGCGGCTATTTCAGGTTCTCATCTGTCTTATCCACACGTTTCGACAGGGCAAAATTGAAATGTGTGCATTTTCACCATCAGATCTTTTTAACCTCCACTGCAAGAGCATGACCCTCTCTGTGCTGCCAGAGCCATTCATTAGCCAGAGAATTAGGCCTATACGCTCCACGCTGGCCTGACGGGTTGCAGAGGTCTCTTTGATGTTTATAAACTTTGTTAAGCTTGTGTTTCCTGAGTCGCCTTCTACGACATACACCCTATTCTACTCTACCGGGAACCACACGGCCATACCATATCTTTGTTACCCACAACCCCAACCATTTTTTAGGAAAATTGTAGATTACACTATTAGTGTTTTTTTTTTTCAGATTGAGAAAACTGTTGAATGCCTAAAACGCACGGGCCATATGCTGCGTACGTGGGGTGGGGATGCCTCTGTGGACGGCTCCATCCGTGAGTGGAACAAGACCCGCGAGTTGTTGATCAGTCAGCAACAAATGTTTGAACATCAGGTAAGTTGGAACACATGCACCTCCTCGTTTGTATTCTCTTAATTTAAAATACTCGTTCTGGTGTTTAAGACGTTAATTTGCGCTCGAATACTCAAAGGCATCTTAGATGTATCTTAACTAATAATTTTCTCTCACTATCTAGATATCCTAGCAAGACAAAGAGAGTCTGAAATTAAAATTAGTCATTAGTTAAGATTATTTTGAATATTCAGGGGTTAGAATCATAAAATGAATAACTTTGCAACGATATCAGCTGACATAGTTTACCATTGTATTTCTACATTATCTCTTTCTATTAGGCTGAAATCGTAAAAACAAGCCTCGGAGGAGAATGGGAAAATCTAAATAGCAGCGTAGAAGCGTTCGCGTCGCGCTGGGAGCAGGCCAAATCGCGTCTTCAAGACACGCGGGACGTCGACTACGCAGAGATGACGCAGCGTTGCCGCTCCGTGTTCGAGGCGAGCGCCCATTGGGAGAAACTGATGGCTGACAAGGAGGAACTAACGTGAGTATATCATAGTTCTGTCTAGTTCCTTGTTTGCATCGCGCTGGGGCAAGCCAAGTCGCGACTGCAGGAGGAATTTACGTCTGTAGGTATTTCATAGTTCTCCCTAGATTTTGTTTACATCGCGATGCTTAAAGCCAAGACAAAGCTCCAGGACATGCGGGACGCTGAAACTCGGAGATGACGTAGTTCAAGGCGAGCGCTCGTGGGAAAAACGGATTGCTGAAAAGGAGGCTCTTACGTCAGTATATCAGTAGTTTTAAGTTCTCGTTTGCATCGCGCTAGGGTAGGCCAAGTCTCGGTTACCGTATACGCGGGATGTCCACTACACGGAAATGACGCAGCAATGCCGGGAAACTTGCTAGGTTGACTGGTAGAAAAAGCCATTGGCCGCCTTTGCATGTGTAGTAGTGATTGAAGTTAAATAAATAAAAAAAACTTACAAATATATCATAGCCCTGTTTGAATTGTTATTTCGTTGCGTTTGAAGCGGGCCAAGTCGCGGCTGCCGACTACACTCATATGGCGCAAGCAGCGATGCTGATATGTGCTGCGATATTCGAAGCGAGGGCTCACTGGGAGAAACGGCTGGCCGGCAAGGAGGAACTAACGTCATAACAATAGTAATACTGTCTAGATTCTCGTTGAAATCGCACTGTGAATAAGCCAAGTCGCGTCTCGACCACGCGGGATGCCAACTACTTGTATAATAAACTTTTTTATACAGAAGGAAATATTGGTTTCCCATATTATTTATATTTACGTTACATTATTTCTATTACTCACTTCCTGTGTTATCTATTAAGTAGTCGCGAAACTTCAATAACTTTTCCTGATTACAGAAAAGAATGTGACAAGTTCAACATGAAAATAGAACCGTCAAACGTCTGGGAAGATGCTGAGAAACTTATGAAAGAGTATGTGACATTGTGGACGCCTCTGAAAGGATATTGCGAGGGTAAGTATCTACGGATATTTGTATTATATACAAAATATGTGTAATTGGTAACAAGATCCTACCGCAAATATTGAGTGTGTCTAAATATTTATGGCTTCGTGTTTTTACGCGCGTTATATACGCGTTAAATATCCTAGAACATCTAATCGTCAACCTAAAAACAAAGTTTTAGGCTTCTAGCAAGATTCAGGATTATTGGTATTAAGTATAGTTATTGGTACGCACTACCAACATCCTAAACCGTTATATTTCAAAATAAGTAAAACGCTGGTAAAGCTAGTATTAAAATCTTTTTGGCTAAACCATTGAAGATGTAAAAAATCATGGATGGATTCTTTCATTTCTTGTTCGCTGGTGAGTGTACCTTCCATTTGGTCCGATCTTGTGCTAGCTAGTTTTTGCCAGTACTTATGAAATTTCGATAATATTTTTCAAGCTATATTTTTATTTATCTCTGCTGATTATGGCTGTGCATAAAGGTACTATAAAGGATTTATTTTATAACAGAATACGAATTAATCTCAGAGCAAGAATGGATCGTGTTTCAAAAGAAGTTGCATTTGTTGGACGAGTTCACCAGTAAGTGGGGCGCGCAGCTTGAGCCTTACACGCCGGTCACGCTTTACATGCGACAGGAGTTGGACAAATTTGCTGTGAGTATTCATACTGTGTTGATGAAAAAAAAAAATGATAAAGTCGCCCGCGCCAAAGGCAATGACAATCTATGAGTTTGTTTTTGTTATATGATCCACCTTTTATGCACGTTTTCTCTGTGACATCATCGAAGAGTCCAACAGAAGACCAACGCTGGCAGTTATGAACAGAAAATGCTGAGTCGAAACCTTTTTAGTAGTTTTAATTTTATGTGTTTCTGCTGTTTTGTTTCTTTGTTGTGTTTGTTTTGTTGAATGTCATTGTGTTAATTGTATTTATTTGTGTGCTTTATATTATAATACATAATCATGTCAAATAAACATTCTCGTCTTGTCTCGTATTGTCGTCACGTATCATATCACGGTATAACTTTTTTTAAATACCGCAGACGGTGGCAGTGACGTAAAACTGACGTTGCCCAACACAAGAAACGTTAGAAGTATATGTACGGAATCCTTGTTGTGCCACTGTTAATCTGACTCTCACTTGACCGGCGTTTTTACAACTTCATATCAATCTTGTTTTAAACGTCGACAGGACCTAACTCCGTTACTGAAATATTTGCGCGGCACTGACTTCACCGAGGCGCACTGGCGGGACGTGTTCGCGCTGCTGGAGCTAGAGTACAAGAAGCCGGACACCATTGTGGTGAGAGACCTGCTCGGCGTCGCGCCCAACATCAAGAAACAAGTCAAGGCATTACAGGTAACAGAGCTATAAATATTCCTGTTAACGTTTAAAACTGCTGAAAGTTTTACCTACCTGATTCCTTTATGTACCTATAGATCATGTATAGATTGGAAATATTGGATTGGAAGATAAATTTAGCAGAGCCCGATGGCCTGTTTGCATTATAAGCGCTATTACATGTAAAGCAACACTGGGCGCCGTGCCACTTGAATAGGTGACAACAAGTAGCATAAAATATCTCGAGCTGCTCCGTGCTTCGAAAGCCACGTCAAGCCCTTAATCCCGGCTGTCATTTTTGAAGGCAGTCATTAAGCTATGACATATAGGCACCTTTAAGTAGCTTGAATAATCCGACATCAGTGTTGGCCACTTATACATTTTAAAAAATACAAAAAACGTATAGATTCTCCGTTCTGCGTCCAGATTATGAAAATGTCAAATTTCTACAGCGTGTAAATTAACCACCGCCATTCCTTTGACAAAACCCATTGAATCGAAAACAAATTCCTGCTTTTCTGAAATTGTAATGCTGGGAACTTGAAAAAAAAGTCGCCATTTCATTAGTTTCTCAGTGTTCGGCTAACCTGGCAAATGGGATGAAAATGCAGAAAAATTAACTGTACTTTACTGACTGTACGAGATTTTTATATTTGATTTATTTTGTGTAGAAAATATGCGCGAATGCGTCGAGCGAAGCTGCGATTCGTGGTGCCCTGAACGAACTGGAGCTTTGGTTCGCGAGTGCGCGGCTCTCCATCACGTACTACTCCGACCACGCCAAGCGACCCACGCCGATCGTCAAGGACTTCAAGGATATACTCGCTAAGGTGGTTATTATTATACTTCATCGGTTTTATAAAGATTATGATTTGCTAAATAAACCAGAGCTTTGATTCGCGAGCGCTCGCTTTTGTATGTACTACTCCGAACACGCAAATGACCCACGTCGATTATCATCGGCTTCAAGGAATACATACATATAATCACGACTTAATCCCTTGCTGGGTAGACGGAACCCAAGGTCATAAAACCCAAAGGCCTCATTTAGCGTGTTAGTGAACGTTTAGGTGAAAAGTGGAATCAAAATAGTGATGAGTTGCTAGCCGCATCGCCTGTTGACGTGATTCCTTAGATTTTCGCGCCCAATCCCTTGTCCGGGATTAGTTAGTATTCAAGGAATACGTATACTCGCTAGTGCGGTTAATAGTACTTTTCATAAATGTTGTGGTATTCAACTGAAATTGGGACAATGTTATGGTATTTTTTTTACATTTATATCAATACTAGCTTTTACCCGCGGCTTGGCTCGCGTACGCAAATCTCATGGAAACTGTACCTTTTCCCGGGATGAAAGGTACCTTATGTCCTTTTCAGTATCCATGTGTATGCCAAATTTCATGTTGATCGGTTCAGTATATACGGCATAAAAGCGTAACAACAAACAAACTCACTTTCGCATTTATAATATTAGTTGGGATTACCAGCGTTATCTATGACCCAAAATGTGTGCGTGTTCCTTTGGACGAAAGTGAAAAGTAAAATGACAAAATATTTTTATTTTTCTTTGAAACAGCCAGTGCAGTCCTCCATTTAAATGATCTATTTACCTTATCTAGCATCATAAGCAGATCAGTGAAGCTTAGCCGGTAAGTTGTTACACCGATATGTTTGTATGCAGATAGAAGAGCAGCAGTGGATAGTATCGTCCGTGTCGTCGAGCGGCGGGGGCGCGGCGAGCTCGTGGGAGGCCAGGCTGCGCGCCGCGAGGGCGCTCGCTGCGGCCGCGCACCATGCACAGCGCAGGTGGGTTTGCAATCAGGTGTTCCTCGATGTTTACAAACATCGAACAAAGAACCTTTCGCAGTATCGCGACATCGCTCGAGAAAGGCTTCGCTTTCAGGTTGGCGATGTATCAATTTACGAAGAAAAGTGATAAGCAGACACGTTCTGAAATATGCGGCGGCAGTACTGAGGTTTCTCGGGTACTATTTTTGATTGCGTGACTCACTAAATGGGTGATTTACTCGAGCGTTTCCAAAACACCTCATTTTGAATAGTTCTTTGATGATTGATTTCAACAAGCAGACTAGACCACTCGTCTCCACAGACGACGGACGCTTTGATGTCAAAGTTACTACTTGTCATTTCAAAGTTAGGTACTTACTTAAGGGGGAACAGTAGGCACAGTAGCGACGCCAATCATTTTATTCCTAATACTTTACAAATGGAAAGGAATTCAAGAATATAAACAATACAAGCCTTAGTAAATAACCTGAAGTATTTTTTGAATCATGTTTATTACTATCGGAATCAGTGAGAATTATGAGAATCTGATTACCGCCAAAAACGGCCGTTTTTGGCGGTTATCACTTTTTCTCTCAATGACTGATTCTCATAATATCAAAACATGATTCCAAAAATACTTCAAGTTATTTACTAAGGCTTGTATTGTTTATATTCTTGAATTTCTTTCTATTTGTAAAGTATTAGGAATAAAATGATTGGCGTCGCTACTGTGCCTACTGTTCCCCCTTAATGCAAAATTACTAAAATTAAACGCGCATACAAATAAAATACATGAGTTCATGCGTATTTTTTTTACTACAATTTAAACAAAAATCACATACAAGGCAGTCTATTAAGGCCTTACCCATTTTTTATGTTTTTGGAAGTGTCAAACTATTAGAAAATTTTTACTAATTGTATTTAAAGTGAAAGCAGTCACCGTTGTTTACTTAGGTTAGGTATTATTATTTTTGTATGAAAATCATTTTTAGCAAAATCGGTTTCTTTCAATTGAATAGGCTTTGGTGCTCCTTGCACAGCACATGAGCCTTATTAACAGCAATTTTAATAATTAACTAGCTGATGCCCGCGACTTCGTTCGCGTGGACTTTATGACTCCGGCGTATTAATATACCTCAATACGAACTAAACATACATAAGAAAATACTTGTAGCAATGTTATAAAATTGTATGGCATTGCATTGGCTGTTGCTAAATACTGGAGGGATAAAATATAGGATTCTTTTAGACTTTTTGAGCCACCGACACTATAAGAAGAAGACTAATATAGCTAGCTCCAAGTCAGCTTGCGCTACTTCACCAAACTTTGAGGTATGGGCAAAGTGCCCTCAACCTATCGCACATCTCCGAGGGACGGACCTCGGCTTTAGGCGTTGCCTGTGTGTTCAAGGCTTGGAGAGTCAGCAAACTCTCATGTTTTACCGCATGGGCTGAAAAATACGTTGCCAAAAGGGGGACCGCTACCGCTGGGCGGTCAGCAGTAATATAAGCTAATTGTACGATGTTCTAAATCTTCGATTTTTTTTAATCTCATCAAAAAATACTAATCAGGCTGAACAACTTTTGCTACAGCGTCATTTTTATATTTCCTATAGTTTACCTGGACCATTGTGGTTCTGCGTCAGGTGTTCCAAATCTTCAAATTAAATACCCCAACAAAAAATGCTCATCAGGTTGAATATCTTTTGCTAAGGCGTCATTATGTATTTCCTATAGTTTACCTGGACTATTATGATTCTGCATGCGGTGTTCCAAATCTCAGAATTTTTATACCTCAGCAAAAATGCTCATCAGGCTTAACAACTTTTGCTAAGACTCCACTTTTATATTTCCTATAGTTCAGCTAGAACATTATGATGCTGCATCAGGTGTTCCATTTTCCAAAATTATTTCTACTTTATATGTTGCCCCGGCGTAATAGCTATATAGCAAAAAAGTTTCATTCAAATCCGTCCAATATTACCGGAGATAAACTTGATCATACATACAGACAGACAGACAGACATACAAGAAATTCCTAAAAATTTTTTTTGCTTGCTATTATGCTTTTTAAGTGTCCCACTATCCATTTCAGTCAAAAATACAAAATGTACAGACAAAATATTTTTACTGTTTTATTATATGTATAGATTTAAAAATAAATATATGATATATCATTTATATAGGTAGTGAATGGGTGTCAGCTTTTGAATCTTTTTGTGTGTTCCTTTTATTAGATACGTTTGCACTGTTGCAAGTCCATTATTTTTCAGGTAGGCCTTATTATATTCCAGGTCTTATTTGGCTCCAGTATCTTATATAATCTCAACATCAGTCTTCTTCTTTTTCAGTCCGATACCATATTCAAATAGTAAAGACAAAATATGAAATTTGAAAACTGTCTTCCAAGCCCCCTCACGAGGGAGGCAGCTTGGAAGACAGTATTGCGATGTCTTTATATTTCATTTTAAGTGAAATGTTTTCTGGACAATATCCGATTATCCGCTAGTCACTGTGTAAGCAACATATTTATGACTTTGCGAGCGTACTGAAAAAAAAAACTTTAACCAAATCTATAACAAACAAATTCAAGTAAACTTATACCTACCATGTGTACGCGGCTCCATAGCTGGTGAAGACGATGTGAACCGGGTAAAAAACGTATCCTATTTCTGTATTAAGGCAAGACATGGTGTGCTAATTAATTTTACCCGATTGACGCACGCAGAAGGAAAGTAATGATTTTCGCGCATAAGTATGTCTGCTCCATTTATGCATCATGTAGCCTAAACGGCTTGACCAAAGTGTAAGGTGGTATTAGATTCGAATTCTTTCGAGTGTGAAGTCGAAGTGTATGGCTATATGCCGTCAGCAAAAATATAATCCGGCCAACGTAAACTGTCACAAAGGCATTTGGGTTTTTTTATATATTTCACTTGTTATAGACTGAGTGACAAATAAATATCCAATCTCACAAATAATTTAACTTTCGCATTTAAAAAGCAATCAAGAAATTTATGGGTATCTGTGTATATATGGGTAATGCTTTTGAACGCTGTAGGCCATTGATAGCGACGTGTTTCTATTTATTGACTGTGAGTAAAGCTAGGCCGGCCGAGCGCGTAATTACGTCTATTGTGAGGAGTCGCAGGATTTGGCCGCCGCACACGTGCACCGCACATGTCACGTCAACACAGGCCATTTAGTTCCTCTTACGATTTTAAATTTTATTACTAGTTTAGTTTCAAATGTACTGTTTTAATTTGTTTCATTTTTCTCGCAATGACGCCTTTTATGCTGAATGGATAGGTATACATTGTCCTGCCTAAATATTCGTATAACTATGTATGTGTAATCATACTTACTAGCTTTCGCCTACGGCTCCGTTCTCATTAATGTTGGTCCGTCAGCACAAACTCAGTACCTCGGTAACAATACTGTTTCCGGGAAGAAAGTTCTTTCTCCGATTCCTAGACAATGCGTACGTTCAATTTCATGATTGGCTAAGTAGGGGAAGCGTGAAAGGGCAATAAACGAACAAGGATACAAACAAACAAACTTACTTTCGCATTTATAACATTGGTTAAATAGGATATGCTTTATCCAGAAATATAAAAAATAATGTTCATAAGAAATATCACGTGAATTCGAAATAAGGTTTACTATTTTATTTCCTGCGATTATGGGCTTTGGAAGTTATACGCAAAACTTTGATATACTTACTTTCGCCCGCGGTTCTGCCCGCGTTAGTGTCGAACCCTCTTTAAAAGTACTCGGTACTCGTTTCAGGCGACAGGACGTGAAAGCGTAGCAAACAAACTCACTTTCGTATTTATAATATTCGTTGGGTGGTTGGGATATAATCAAAGACGCAAAGCATGTATAAAATCACAAGCTTTCGCCCGTGGCTCTGGTCGCGTTAACGTCGATCCCCGGGATGAAACGTTTCCTTTGTCTTTCAAAGTGTATGCAAAATTCCGTGATGATCAGTTCAGTACGGCGAATTCGTGATAGAGCGAAATGGAAAAAGCTTACATGCTGTTCCGACCCCACATAAGTGGGATAAGGTGAGGGAGAAGAAGAAGAAGTTCAGTACGGCGAAAGCGTAACAAACAAACTCACTTTGACATTTATAATATTACAGTAAGGATTTTCCTAATATAACAGCTACATTTCCCTCCATGATCTATTTCATAAATGTTTGATTGATCTTAAATAACTTAATAAGCCTAGTATGTCAATTTTTGTCGTAATTAAAAAGCATGTTAGCATTGAAATCTGTATGATTTTAAGCCATCACTAGACCTTGCGTTCACACAGATGTTTATGGTGCACCCACGTACAATTACATCACTTATTTATTTAGCGACTGTAGCTTACAAAGTTTTTGTAATTTTATGACATTAATGATGACCTCCGTGGCGCAGCGGTCAACACGCCTGCCTGCGACACGGATGGTCCCGGGTTCGATCCCCGGTCAGATCAGATGGAAAATGATCTTTTTCAGATTGATCTGGGTCTTGGATATTTATCTATGGGGTGCTAATTAAACAGGCTTCTTTTTAATAGCATTATTTGCCACTTAAAATCTATATTGCCTTCCAAATTATTAAGTCCGCCACAATTAACGAGCATCTGAATAATACTATCTTAGCCACTAGTTATTTTCTTAGTAAGCCACTTTAGATACAACTCAGCATGGTGGTTATTTTTAGCATCTAACTTTTTAATATGCATTCAAGCAGTAAGCTTCTTAAATAATAATATACGGCATCAAAAAAGATATCCTATTGGCTTCTAATTTTTTAACATACCACTTTAAAATATAACTCATCCCACATTATTTTATCGTCAAATATTAGCAGAAATTGTCATAAAATAGAAAATTATTGTAACAATAATAGTGAATTATGAGCCGTGTGGTTTTGTCAAAAGTGCATTAAATGCACTTTTGACAGCAGACGAGCTATCTGATGGTAATAGTCACCTTCGCCCATGGATATCTATAAGACCAGAAAAGGTGCTGATGCGTTGCTGACTCTTAAGATACCTGTAAATACGCCTTTTGAAGGACTCCAAATCATAGCCCGCAGGTTAACCTCGGAAGCGGACCCATTTTTTAACCGACTCCATAAAAAGGAGGAGGTTCTCAATTCGTCTGTATGTTACGCGATTACTCAAGTCAGTTATGGATCGATTTTAGTGATTCTTTTTTTGATCGAAAGGTAATGCCCCAGAGGTGGCCCATAAATTTTTTGTCGCAATGTATTGATTTTATAACATAGAACGGCAAACGAGCAAGTCCGGTAAAGGACCTGATGGTAAAGTATCACCGATGCCCATGGACAGGACAACTGCAACACCAGGTCACGTATGTGGCTTCTGGATTGTCGTGACGTGACCACGAATATTGAGGTGGAAAATTTAAAAGAAAAGGGATTACGTGCTATTTGCCTAGACTCTCCTTTTCCCCAGCACGTGAGATTAGGTGAGATTCACCACGATTCCCACCTGAACACCCGACACGAAATCTTCCAGTGGCTATTTTCATGATAAAAGAAATGACATATATTAATTTACATGCTAAATTGTTATAAATGATGTTGTCTATGAAGGCTTGAATCATATTTTTTGAGGACCTTGTGTTGAAGCTGCAAAACGTAAAATGGTGACCAGATATAAAATCCGTGGCCGAGTTAGTAAATTAGGTGGCACTATATAAATATGAAAGACAAGTCATAATAATTGATGATCTTTGCTTGATGCTTTCTATAGAAAATTTAGTTAGCGTTGTAAAAAAGACAAATTAGTTTATTAGAGGCTATGTCATTTTCCCGTTGCTTAGTTATAAAATTAGAAGTTTGATCACATGGCCAATAAATAATTTAGTGGCTTGACTTATAATTTACCTTATCTATGTATGTATCACTACATATTATAAAACAAAGTCCTCCGCCGCGTCTGTCTGATAAACTCAAAAACTACTCCACGGATTTTCATACGGTTTTCACCAATAGATAGAGTGATTCACGAGGAAGGTTTTAAGGTATAATACATGCCCGGGCGCAGCCGGGTAGGGCTGCTATTTTGTAATAAAATATAGTATCGTTGAGCTAGTATCCCATTACACAAGTCTCGAAATCGGCTCAGTCTGTGTGATTTGTCCGAGTATATTTATTTATTAATATCCAGATGGCGGTTAGCCTTACGATTAACTAAACAATGTGAATCAAGTCGTCTTTGACAAAGTGGGGAATCCCTTGAAGAACAGTGAAGCACATATCAACTTACATACGATAAAATTGTGTCAGCCAAGCATAAAACAGTTGACGAATAGTAACTTTTGCAGTTGCGTAATACTGATAACTGGGCGCTTCCATAGTTTATATTCATAATATATTGTTACAAATAATATTGGCAGCTATTGTAGGTACGTATTCTTCTGTTTATTTCAGAAGTCGTTAAGAACCTAAACATTAATTAAATAAATAAATACTACTAAATTTAGGCTTATACATACATACATTCATGTTGTAAGAACACGTTTTTGTTTTCTTTTTCCGTCGCACTTACCTATTTTATAGCCGCTTTACTATTACAGACTGAGAAAATATCAACTACTTATCTTGGTTCATAAGAAACAGCAATCTGACTATGTGACAGATAGATAGACAGACAAAAGTGATCTAGGAATAGGTTCCCGTTGTCATGTTGAGTTTTGGCACTGAACCCTAACAATTAAATTAACTGCTTATAATACGTAGGGTAAAAATGTTTGAGTTACAAATCGCATTCATATTAGTTGAGCTCTCCGATCTTGCGATATAATCACTCGCCATCTATATATGGTGCGTCGCCAGCGCCTTACAAAGAATGCTTAATATACGAAAGCTACATCTCCGATTGCTGCACTCAGATTCCTTTGATGTTCGATAAAAATATCTGCAGGAATGCCGATAGACCTTTTCTTACAAACGGCGCATACCACCCATTCCCGAGTGGAGGTTCCCACAGGAATCTTTCCGTCATCATAGATGTATATTTAGACACGTTATAATCCCTTATTCTTTTTTTATGATACCTATACTTGATCTGTATCATAAAACATAGAGATGCGTGAATCTTGTAATATTATAAATGTGAAAGTTTTTAAGGATGGTTGTATGTCTGTATGTTTAATGTACAACACATTTGTGTGATATATTACCGTGATAGTCGCGGACAAAGGCTAGTGAAGCTAAGACCTTTTTATGTCGTCACCGAGTATTATAATACGTTAAGTACACATGCATAATGTACAATAACATGAATGAGCTTAGATAACACTTCAACTTACATGCGTCTAACAAGTAATCTATCTAGATAACACGAGTTCAGTGACCTGGAAGCTGGTTAGCTCCATATCATCCGCATTTAGGCGAAAGCTATAAAGATAGTGTCCATGGATGTGAACGCAGCGGGTTTTAATGCCTACTGAAATAGACTCGACTTTTGATGCACCGTATGAGTGACACTTACGAACTTTATGTTAGGAACATGATTAGACAATAGCAGAAACTGGTTTGTCCCTTACAAACAAACACATAGTCATGTCTTGTCTCTGCATAATATAATTAACTAGCTGTTACCCGCGGCTTCGCCCACGTGATTTATAGCATATGTCCTTCTCAGTACCCTAACCTATATGTATGCAAAATTTCGTGATGATCGGTTCAGTAGATAAGGCGTGGAAGCGTAACAAATAAACAAATCACTTTCGCATTTATAATATTAGTTGGGATTGAGATTCTTATGATTAAAATAAATTCTAATATTTAAACAAAATAAATAATTACCTACGGCCAATCACACAGATTGCGCTAGCCCCAAAGTAATTTGGAGACTTGTGTTATGGGATACTCACTCAACGATATTTTATTAATGTGTATTTGTAATATAGATAAACATCCAAGACCCAGATCAATCTGATAAAGATTTTTTTTTTTCATCTTGACCTGACCAAGAATCGAACCCAGAACCACCCGTGTCGCAGGCGGGCGTGTTGACGGCTGCGTCACGGAGCTCGTCAAAATGAAACGAATTTTTTTTATGAAACTGAAATGTTTGAATACTATCCCGTATGATAATGTAGGAAAGAAATTAAATAGTACAATATTATTAAATTTCTTTCCTACATTATCATACGCATCCAAATACCGAAGCCATTGGCATCAAAATTTAAGAACGAAGCTTTTGAATTGTCTACATAGCTCCTTCCATCTCTCTAGCATTTCACATCTGATACGACACTGCTACTACTTAGAACTTTAATGATTTATTTCCTTCTTTTATTTGTCTTCTATAATTCTTCATAAGCGTCGTACTAAGTGTCAAGACATACTCTATGTCTTTTTGAGTGTATTTCCTACCTACTTGTTTTTCGAGTTCATGTATGTATGTGTAAGGATGTGAGTTTCTTTATTCAACCATAACATCTAAATGCCTCCACGAATTTGGAAGTATGAGATATCGTTTGTGTGCTTACATACTAAGGATATAAATTTTTGCCAAGGCAATTTAGTATTGTTTATTTTTCGAAATAAATAATGGCATTAAAGGTTGTATACGTATACATGTAATAAATGTTTACTTCACTTATTTTATTCAGCACCTCGTCATTCATTCATTCTGTTCTTTCAGCTAATCTCCATCTTTTTTATCATAAGCTGGAATGTTATGTTACGAATAAGTATTTTTCCTTGTATTAAATTTCACGTCTCGTCATCCGTTTAGAGCAATGCCCCAAAACCAAAGCCCAAAATCTTTAAACTAAGACATCCAGTGTAAAAGAGTAAGACCTGCACCCACATTAAATTACATAAATTGACAATAAACGAATTCTGATTGTGATAATGTAACCATAAGGCGTTGAATGTTTGTTACTAAAAGAATTCTTTACCTGCCTTATTCTGAATCTTATACGTAATCTACGGACTATGTGTTCTAGGACTAGACAAGGAAATTAAAATATTTTAAGCAGTTTGTAGATGTACAGGCGCTGTTTCTATGTAACAGTAAACCATCGATGTAACACGAGCATTGTGGCCGGCCGTCCCTTGGCTTCGCTTGCGCCGTGCCGTAATCCGACGAAATGGGAGTTTACGACCTCACCGCCTGTAATGCCGCAGGAGACTATTTTAGATTTCCCTTCCTGTTTGTTACGTACGATTAACATTTCAGTATAAACGTCACATGTAGCCCTTTTTGCTCTTAGGTACTGAAAGTTGGTAACAAATATATTTGACGACTTCTGTACCTTAGTGGTACCACAAGTGCCTTTGAATCGCAGGGATCTCCGTTCGATCTTCGGTCAGGTCCGGATGGAAAGCGATCCTTTTCAGATTGGCCTGGGTTTTGGATGTTTATCTGATATTTTATAACAGATACATATAATATGCAGTATATGTATCTGTTATAAAATATCGTATCGTTAAGTTAGTATCCCTCGACAAAAGTTCACAAGTTTCTGAGGGCTAGATCAATCTGTGATTTTTTTTTGTCTGATCATAATAATTTTAAATTCAGCAGCCAGATTTTGTTTGCTTACTATTCATTATTAAGTATTTGAACGAAGAGTTATTAGCACACCATTATAAGCGAATTAAATATCTATGGGAATGCGTGATGAGCAGCAGCGTGGATCGGTAGGCAGGTTTATCACATCTGAACTTTGACACCATAACCGCCTTTTGAGAATGAACCCTTATCAAACGAAAGCGTTCATTCACAGCACAGATGACGCACACGAAAAAGATTTTTATTTTACCGCATTCCTCTTTATTGAAGTATAAAGGGTACCTATGCATGACATTACACGGAGAAACTACTGATGTTGTCTAATAATTACCACGTCTTGGGAACTGTGTTGTTAAAATTTGATGAAATTTTATTTGTGTCAGTCGCTGACTGATTAAAAGTTAACGTGTCAAATGTAGACAAAGAAAAAAATAATGATTATGAAATTGTTATCCGGTCAACTGTTGTACTATATTTACTTGGGATTAATAATAACAATAAATAATAAATTTATTTATTGCTTTAAAGAACATTGTCTAGCTGTTACAACAGAATTACCAACTAATCTTACAGGAATATCATAAAGTAGCAGTACAAGTACTAACTTAACAAAAAAATCAATGAGCCTTAAGATTGGGCCCTATCCAAATTTAGTACACAGTATATGTGAGTATGTACTTACATAGTACGAAAAGATACGTATGAGAACTAGAAATTACCTAGTTTCTTTTTTATATTAGCTTTGAAGTTTATTTTAACTGTCGAGGTTAAATGTTATATATGATATACTTGACTGTGATTTTCGAATAGTCTATTCACTAATTATATCCTTAATGACCAAATTGCTATTTATGCTCGGTTTCTAGTCAACTTGACACTGATAAGGGGTTATCGCCGAAACTGTCGAAATTGTAACAACTTATCTAACACAGTTAAAGAGGCCGCTCAACATTTATTATAACTCGACCGTTGATGACGTCAAATCTCACATATTTCTTATACATTTTAAGCAAAACTTTAATATAATTTTTAAAATAGAAACAATCACACCAGATTGTCCAGATTTACATGATTTCTGCATTTGAATCCTAATCCTAACTTGCTAACTAAATGCGAAAGTGAGTTTGTTTGTTTATTACGTTTTATACCTTATCTACGGAACCGGTCATCTTTAAATGTTGCATACACATAGGTTAGGGTACAGAAAAGGACATAGGCTATTTATCACGTGGGCGAAGCCGCGGGTAACAGCAAGTTGGGTATATAAATAGGTTAGGGTACTGAGAAGGACATAGGCTTTTTCACGTGGGTTAAGGCTCGGGTAACAGCTAGTTAAATATGAGTACTTGTCTGATACTTATTACTTACCTATTAGTTCAGATTTATAGCTAGCCGATTTTAATGAATGAAAATAATAGCTCTTCTTATCCGTCTGCGATTTCGCATTTACCATGGTTATGGTATAATCGTGACATTTTCAACCCCCCAAAATAAAGGAACCCATACAGCCAGATGCAGTAGCGGTTTCGACATGAGTCGACATTTATTGTGTCGTAACGTAAATTATTTGTCACATTGTTCCGTAACATTACGTTGTCGTGTCGACCTGTGTTTCGACGCCGTTTCGACAAGTGGGGAATAACAGAAACAGTAACTTTCGGTCGCACTGCGTCCGTCGCCGTACTGACTCGTTGTGACTTGTTTGTGCTCGCTTTCTACCGCACGTCAATGAGAATTCGTTTGCTCGTTTATACTTGAAGTTTTGTATAAGTTTTGACGGATTGTGTCAATATATCTTCGCCGCTGTTACCAAAAATGTGAGTATATAATTTTCTATGATATTTGCCGCTTAAGTGATCGAATATTCTGTGCAAAATGAAATTCATCGTATAATTTGATGTCACATAAACAAATAAACCGATGCGCCCTTAAGATTTTAATAAATAGTCCAATTTTTTTTCTGATATAATTGTTGTTTTCAACATAATTACAAAAAAAAACGAAAATTCGAATTATTTAGAAGATTGTATTAGTACAATTATATAATATAAGTATATTTTAGAAAAGTTTTATATATTGGGCAATTATGTTAAATTAATTAATACTTTTATTATAATGAAACAACACAATGTTTCGTAACAGTGTTTACAAGTGTCAGCATTTATTGAATACGTTGCAGTGCGACTGTTTTTACTAATGGAGGTTTATTATTTTTGTGTTTGCAGTGGTTCTGAACATGCCATACAGATTGGTTTTGACCAAAAATGAAGTATCTGCGGTGCCAGAAGGATGAAGTTTACTTGAAATTATTAAATATTGTTTTTTATTTTTTTCTAATTGGAACTTGCTGCAAAGTGCAAAATTATTGAACTTTGATTACTTTATTGACATGTGGAAATACTGAGAAATAAAAAGAGCAAGTATTGTAATTTACTTACTTATTAAACACAAATGTAGGTTGCTACACATTAGCATATAACATGAAACCTTGGTATTTACTTATAATGTTGACAAAATTGGGATGAAGATTATATCATCATGGTGCATTAACGACAATAGTTTGCATTTTATACATTGTAACGTGTATGTTTTTGATTCTCCTGTTTCTTAATTAAGTGCTGTTGCATAAACTTTTATATGTGAAGATTTGAATGGTTTATCAAAAAAATTAAACTTTTTTTTAATAGTTCAACCTTTCATTTTTATTTCCCCTTGAATCTGAGTTGCATATTTCATTTCAACAATGTTATTGTCTGTACTTAAAAACCATTTATTTTTGTCTTCCTTACTGGAAAGTAAACATTTTTCATTCAGTATTAAAGTAGTAAATACTTTTTCACCTATTGCCAACTCTTTTTCGTATTTAACTACAGGATATGCTTGTGAATCTCTACAATTACTCTTCAACTTCGACAATTCTTGTAATCTATTTGCCACTTGACTTAATGGTAGGTCACCTTTTTGTAATAGATTTTTTATTTTGAAGAGCATACTTTCGAACGGATAAAAAGTGTTGGTAAACCTCAAATGACAAATAGTCCTTTAAAATAACAGGACCGAAATAAAGCACAACATTTTTGAATTATATACTTTTCTGTAAAATGTCGACGATAGACGAAAACGCTTCGGTTGCTTATGACTCATTTTCAAAAACAAACTTTCCTTTAACAACAACAAGTGTTCACCTGACTATTTGAGAACCACTGTTTGGTAGAATTCAACGCTTTATGTCGTAACCGTTACTATACTTGCGTTATTAATAAAAAACACTGTAAATTAATTTCGACAATGTGTCGACAATGTGTCGACAAGTAAATTTAGATTTTTACTCATAAATTCAAAATGAACACAATGTGTTGAGAATTAAAATAGAGAAAAATATGTCGGAACTTGTCGACACAAAGACGACAAATAGTTCCTGTAACATTTTTAAGTGCAAAGTTATGACACCGTTACTACACGATGCTAAATTCACACAGTAATTAAGTTTAGTAATAGTTACGATACTGTTACGACGCGTTGCAAATCTGCGACTTTTTATTAATTTTGCGACCGAAAATGGTTATATGGGAAACGTTAACGCAATAATAACTGATATTTTGACTGGAAGACGAGGTGTTAAATGTTTATTGGCCTAATTTACGTATATCACGTTGCCATTCGTGCTCGTTTCGCAGTATTGCACCAAGTATTAAAACTGCTAATTTGTTAATATAGCAAACTGTGTGGTACACAATTTGTTCATTAAAGTGAAATGAGTTGAATGTAAACGCTTCGTTCACGCATTCAGCCGATTAAACAAATGCCATTCTCCCTTTGTAAGGTCCCCTTTTGTTCTCGAAATACTGGGCCCTCAAATACCGTATCTTCGTCCTTCGTAAGTAGTGTCTATCTTCATTGCACGGCTCATTTGGTAAAGCAAACCTTTCAATTTTCAACTCTAGATAATTATTTTAACCGACTTTAATCAAGTAGGTATCATGTTTAAATTACCATATTTTAAATATAGATTTTTTTAAATGCGCATTTTTTTGATTAAATAGTACAAAAGTGAGGATTTAAGGTATAATAAGATATACATATGATAAGGAATAAATTTTATACAATTGGATAGGAGAAAAAGAATTGTAAGTCCAAAAAGCTTTCGTTGACCGAACGAGTGCGAAGCGTCTTTGTTTCAACTTGGCCATTAGTTTATTTTCCAAATGGCGATGTTGGCCTAAAAAGGACCCAAGCACCCAGAGGTTAGTGGCGCTTATGAGTTCAGCCATAGTGCGTTCCTCGTGATTTTATTAATTGTAACAGTAAATAATTATGTCATTAACAAGATGTTTTAATCAGCGTTATCGGCAGAATAGCTTATGTGGTTTAAAGACAGGTTTTTCCGAGTACGTTTTTAACCGTACAACAATTCAACATACCGAAGTTTCGGAATTTTTACACTTTTAATCTATTGTTTTATTATAAAGTGTAAATGGCATTGGTAATATTGAAGGGGCGTTCAGTTTTAAATAAGACAATCTCTACCTATGTTACACTTATAAGAAAGAAACAACAGGAATGATTTGAAAGAGGCCCATTGCGTGTTACGGTATTCGCCGGGATCGCGAACGCTTTATCAGCGACGGATGTGTAGGGCGGAAGGCCGGCGGCTCTGTATCGCGCCGCGTGACCGAGAGATCCACTCTATTGTGCTGCTAAAGTTAAAATTTTGCATGCCATTCTGTCATCGACCATTAGCCGACGTAATCTTTGGTGTTTGAAACACATCTCTTCGTTGATTTTCTTGTTTTAGAGTCTTTGTGTGTGTATTTTATAAGAATTTTGTCCAATATATACAATTCTAGATTGTTTTTCTGTGCATTAAATGTCGATTAAAGGCACTTTGCTTATTGACTGGATGTCGCTGAAGACGTACGTACTTTTGCCAGAGAAACTTCACTTAATCCGGTTTTCCTTGTATGTCTTGCCCAACCGAAGTTGATTTGGAGAATTCCAAACTACCCAAAGAAAAGTCCTATGCAAGAGATGTTTATTTGTTGGCGGTAAAGATGATGAATCTGGCTTACAGACGTTTTCACTGATCAAATATGGCCTTGCCACCAAATCCAGTCTGCGAATTCTTGAGTGTTATATAGTATCTTCAATAATTACTTTTATAAACTGAAGTCCCAGCGCGTGTTATCAGTCATATTGCACTAAAGGCTAGAAGATTATGTAGAGCAAATTTTATGAGGATTTTATTTATATATTTGTAGAGCTTCCTTTGTATTTACTGGATGATTTGTTTAAGCACAAGACGCAAAGCCATTGAAGACTTTTTTCTACCAGATTTCTATAGCCTCTGCTGCGGCAATAGCCTCCCCTCTTTTCTTCCATTTTCCTCGGCTCTTCGTGGTATCTCTTCCAGTTATTATGAGATGTCCTTATATCATATATTATACCGCCTTATTTTTGGTCTTCCTCTTTTCTATATCCGGAATTTCGGACCCAGTCATTGAGAATGTGAGCCCACCTTTCCGGCATTGCATGCGACAGACTTAACCCGCCCAGTTCCACTTTAATTTAGCAGCCTTTTTGCTACATCCATGATTTTAGTAATGGAGCGCAGCATGGTGTTCTTTATTTGGACAGTTAAACATAGTTTTCGAAATGTACAAGTCTGATAAACTTTATTTCTTACTTTTTCTGAAGTCTGTTTTTTTTTACCCACGACGGAACGGAGCAGGTATATGCGTTTAGGGTTAGAGATGTTTGTTTGTGTGTGCGTTTGTGCAAAGTAATGTTCCCACCTATCTTCTAAACTAATGATCCGATTTTGATGCGGTTTTCAATAACGGGTTTGTGTTTGATGAGTTCATGTTCTTAGATAGGTTTCATGGCTGTAACTCACTAGGGGGCGCCACAATTTTAGTGCAAAACAATGTTGTGACGTGGGTTATTTTCAAAATTTTTAATTTTCCTTGATTATTATATCAGAAAGACTTTAATTTGATATTAATATAAACGATTAGTTTAGAAAAATAAGTGCGCTGGCCCCGCACAGTATAAAACTGTAGAAAGTAATTTATTATTGCTATTTGGAGCCTTTGATTCGCTGATTCGCTATCATTCACCTTTACAATAAATGCAATTTTTAAATTTTTTTTACTCAATATAGTTTTCCTATGGTGCAAAATGCATAAAAACAAAGAAGATACTAATACTAGTATCATAAGACCGCCTGCCTTATTTATAATCTAGGCAATAGACAATATTGCAGTGAGGGTAAAAATGATTAAAAGTAGTACAATTAAGTCCAAGTCTGTTTTGTTAAGCCGGTTTTTTTATTTACAGCCAGTATCTTTTTGATCTAATACATGTACATTTTATATTAAACTTAATGGGAGACATTAAATCTCTGTGGTACATTTATAAAAAAAAAGTACATAAGGAAAAACTGTGCAATCATAAGATTGTATATAACATTTCTGCACTGTTTTGGTTCTTAGCAAAACATACGTTATTTATGATCGGTTTTGTAGTGATAATGACAAAATTACTTCGTAGTCGAAAGAAAAAATATTAAAGAGATGGACCATTTATATCAAGACCAGAAAAAGTACACCGAGTTCATTTAAACTGTGCCGTTTACAAACTTTTTATGTATGTTGTATAAAAAATATGAAGAGACATTTAAGTGTTTTCATAACTGTTCATATTTTATTCTTGTTTAACTGGTACATATGCATAGATTGCCGTTTTAAATATAACGACATACTCGTAGGTACAAAATTCTAAAGGGTTTCTTTTTGAGTGAGCATTAATTTCATAAATGCGCAGAAGTTTTGCACACTGCAGATATTAGAGCAAGGCAGGCGCGCCCGATACTGGGAAGGGGCTTGTTGCCATAATAATGACCAAAACAAAAAGCGCATCCCGAAATGCGTTGTTATTTTTGTTGCTTAGTGCCCGTTTCGGAGAACGGCACGAGCGGGCGCGGGCGGGAGCGGTCGTCGCCTCGAACAGGGCCGCATTTAGCGGACCGGTTTTATAGAAACTTTAATGAGCGTCATGTTTTCTTTTATGTACATTGCATTTAAGTATTGAATACCTCTATGAAATAGGCTAAAAAGATATATACTTAATACATATATATACTACATAAATACGTATAAAATTTATTCACAATTAATTTTATATTTATTCACATTCAATATAAATACACCACAAAATAACCAAATTAGAAACAAAAAGAAAATACATAAAATAATAAAAATAATTTTATGATGAAAAATATATTTTACAATGTTTTAAATCTGTTTGAAGCTTGTCTAGTGTTTGATAACTAAACAGTGTAGCGATAATTTAATTTCACGTTTTCTACATGTAAAGGAACAACTCTTGTTTTTTAAAGTCTGAAATCGAGAAACTAGTTAGTACTTCATTAATTCAACGTACTATGGAAAAGCTAATTAATTAGCTTTTCACTCACAGCAGTACGGTGAATACTTACTGGTCCAAAATGTATGGAGTATTTGATATTGTTTTCCTGATTTCAGGCTTGTTCACAGAACAAAACTTTTTCGTTTCCATGTTGAAAACGTAAATTTAAATTATTGCTAGCTCAATATCAAACACATTTTATTTTAAGAGTGCATAGTATGTTACAAGAAATCATAAAACAATTCTAGAATTTATGAATCAAAATCACTTTATTTCAATGTTTTGAATAGACGAACAATTGTATACTAAAATAAACGTGAAAGTTTTCCCCTCCATATGCAATTGTCGTTTATTTGTTTTATGGTCGTATTTTAATTAATTAATTGAGAAAGAAAATTGAATTAAAATTTGATTTTGAGTACAAAATTTGAATGATCAAATATTTATTAGTGTGAGCAGATACGTCTCTGGATAAGTAGGACAGTCGCGGTAGGCCGCGGTGGGCGGCGGGGGGTGTCGGCGGCGCGAGAGTGGCGCGGCCGGCACAGTGCAGTGAGCGGCGCGCGGAGAGCCCGACCGCCATGGCTCTACGCGCATTGTTTATATTGCCCGTGCTTATCACCGCCGGTAACGCCGTCTACGACCGGACGCGCGAAAGCATGCTAAAAGATCCGCGCTACCTGGACCGAGCCTGTCTGCTCAGCCCTTGCTACCCGGCCACCGGCAACTTGCTCATTGGACGGGAGTCACGACTCTCCGCCTCCTCCACGTGTGGACTCCATGGCCGTGAGCGCTATTGCATCGTGTCCCATTTACAAGACCGCAAGAAATGCTTCTGGTGCGATTCAACGAACAATACGATACACGACCCACAGCTGAATCATCGAATACAAAACATTATTTACAAATTTACTCCTGGAACAAGAAACAAATCTTGGTGGCAGTCTGAAAACGGGATAGAAAATGTTACAATTCAATTAGATATGGAAGCCGAATTTCATCTTACGCATTTGATAATTCAGTTCAAAACATTCCGGCCTGCTGCTATGTTAGTGGAACGTTCTTTTGATTTTGGAAAAACTTGGCGTGTTTATCGATACTTTGCGCATCGCTGCAACGAAGCTTTCCCTGGAGTGCCAACGCATTCTCAACGATCTTTGACGGAGATTGTATGTGAATCTCGTTACTCCGGTGTGGCCCCGTCTTCGGAAGGTGAAGTGATATTCAGAGTGCTGCCACCCAATTTAACATTTGTTAAAAATCCATATTCAGAGGAAGTGCAAAACTTATTGCGGATGACTAACTTGAGGATTAATTTCACTAAACTTCATACTTTGGGTGACGATTTACTAGACAATAGAGCAGAAATACGAGAAAAATATTACTATTCTATTTACGAAATGACAGTCCGCGGTTCTTGCTCGTGTTATGGACATGCTTCTCGGTGCTTACCTATGCCAGGAGTGGAATCTAAAAACAATATGGTCCATGGACGTTGTGAATGCACCCACAATACACGAGGCTTAAATTGTGAATATTGTGAAGATTTTTTCAATGATTTGCCCTGGCAGCCAGCCGTCGGAAGAACCTCCAATGCTTGTAAACAATGCACTTGTAACAATCATGCAACAAAGTGCCATTTCGACGCTGCGGTATACAATAAGACTGGAAAAAAGAGTGGTGGAGTATGTGATAATTGCCAACATAACACTATGGGCATTAACTGCGAACGTTGTCAACCTAAATTTTATAAAGATCCTAATTTGGATATACAAAGTCCTGACATTTGTAAACCGTGTGATTGTGATCCACAAGGTACCACAGACGAAGAAATTCTCTGTGACGATGAAACAGACGAAAGTAACAATAAAACCGCGGGGCGCTGCTTATGCAAAACCAATGTTGATGGACCAAGATGTGAAAGATGTAAAGATGGATTTTGGAATTTCGATCCACTTAATCCCGAAGGATGCACCGCTTGTACGTGCAACGGATTAGGAACGATTAACGAACGAGGATGTGACACATCGACCGGAAACTGTTTCTGCAAGCGACATGTTACTGGAAGAAATTGTGATCAGTGTTTGCCAGAATTTTATGGTTTGTCTGACAGCGACGATGGTTGTACCCCCTGCGACTGTGATGTTGGTGGTTCAATAGATGCGGACTGTGATGTGATAACAGGACAGTGCAAATGTCGACCATACGTTACAGGACGACGTTGTGATCAACCGATACAAAACTTTTTCGTTGGTGCCTTAGATTCAATGGTTTTTGAAGCAGAGTCTAGTCAGTGTGATTCTCAAATCGATGATAATGCTATACAAAGTCAAGTGTGTCATGTTGTCATTCGTGAAAATTTTCCTGATGGTAGAAAGGAAACTTGGACGGGACCTGGCTTTATGAAAATACCGGAAGGCAGCACACTAGTGTTTATAATAGATAACATTCAGACTACGATGAATTACAATGTTTTGATTCGTTACGAACCTCAATCAAATCTGAATTGGGAAGAAGCGACTATACTAGTTAAAAGACCAGGACCTATAGACTTAGATTCCCCTTGCGCAAATGTGCGTCCAGAAGACGATAGAATTACTACGTACTTGCCTGCTAATCAACGAAGTATTTTAGTAACACCGCCAGTGTGTCTAGAAAAGCAAAAGGAAACTGAGATTCGTATATATTTAGGACACCAAGACAGAGGAGCATCAAATCCCCGAGCTTCCGTACTTATCGACTCCATTGTGCTAATACCATCATTTGATGATTTGCCGTTTTTCGCTAATGCAAGTAATATGAAACAGGAATTCGATCGTAATAATTGTGGAGATCCATATTATTACGATTTAAATAGAGACACTATTCCCGAAATATGCAAAAAGTACCACGCTAGTATTGGATTCTATATCAGAAATGGATCTGAATCTTGTCATTGTGATCCTTCGGGATCAAAAAGTCATCAGTGTCATCCATACACTGGCTACTGTCAATGTGTGGAGAATATTGTGGGGGCGAGATGCGATCGCTGTGCTCCTGGTACATATGGCTTTAGCAAATTTGGGTGCAAACGTTGTGATTGTAATAGTATAGGGTCATTGGACAATTTCTGTGATGCAACCAGTGGGCAATGTAAATGTAGAGCGAATACATATGGGCGTGCTTGTGACTTGTGTCAACCTGGCTATTTCAATTTCCCGAATTGTGAACAATGCGATTGCAACGGCCATGCGGTAGAATGTGATGACAGAACAGGAGCGTGTAGAGAGTGTAGGGACTACACTGAAGGTCATCGTTGTGAAAGATGTATAGCAGGTTATTACGGTGATCCACGCCTCGGAGTAGATATTGCTTGTCGACCTTGTCCCTGCCCTGGAGTTAAAGGCGATCCTAATAAAAATAACCATGCTGATTCTTGTGAACTTGATTCAGACACTAAAGATGTCGTATGTGAATGTAAGGAAGGTTACGCTGGAGCCCTTTGCGATGTTTGCGCAGATAATTATTACGGCGATCCACTAACAGGAACATGTGAGAAGTGCGAATGTAATGAAAATATTGATATTACTAAACCTGGCAATTGCCATCCATACACTGGGCAATGTTTACAGTGCCTGTATAATACAGCCGGAGATCATTGCGAAGTTTGTGAAGAAGGATACTACGGTAATGCACTCGAAAAAGCTTGTTATAAGTGTAATTGTTCAGTGCTAGGAACCAATTTCACCCGAGGACATTGTGATGGTGTAACTGGTCAATGTCCATGCTTTAACAATGTAATGGGTATCAATTGTGATCAGTGCACTGAAAATCATTGGAGAATAGCACTAGGTACTGGATGTGACCCTTGTGATTGCGATCCAATTGGATCTAGATCTCCTCAATGTAATCCGTTTATTGGTAAATGTGACTGCAAACCAGGACACGGTGGCAGGCAATGTGATCAATGCCAGGAGAATCACTGGGGGGACCCAAATATTGAATGTCACGAATGTGAATGTAATATGTATGGTTCGCTTTCACCACAATGTATGCGAGATAATGGATCATGTGTTTGTAAACCAGGAATAGGTGGTTATAACTGTGACAAATGCGCTAGAGGATACTTAGGAGAAGCTCCTGAATGTTATGCCTGTGGGGAGTGTTTTGACAGCTGGGATCGTGTTATTGATGAATTAAGAGTGCAAACAGAATATGCGATTGGAAACGCAAGTAAAATAAAAGTTGTTGGTGCAACAGGAGCATACACCAGAGATTTCGATGAGATGACAAAAAAAATATCTGAAGTAGAAAATATGCTAAATAGCGCTAATATGGGACAAACTACAGTCAATGAATTATTATCAAACATTAGTAGTTTACAAATTGAGCTAGCGAAAACTGAAGAAAAAGTAAAAGACAGCAATTCGCATTTAAATGAAATAACATCACAAATTAATTTAGGCAATGTCACTTTGGATAACATGAGGAGGAACATAGAAACTTTAAAACAGAAAACTCTTGAACTAGGAAATAACGCCACTAAGCTGCAAGAGGCGAACTTGGAAGGTGCGCTGAATTTGACACGAGAAGCAAAACAAAGAGCAATCAAGGCATCAGATGAAGCTGAGAACGTACAGAATATAATTGCAAATACTGATAGACAAATTAAAAATACAGACCGCCTTATTGAAATGCAATATGCCCATTTTAATAACAATCAGAATGAAAATGATAAGAAGTTGGATGATATACAATCACAACTGTCGGAATTGGAGTCCCGATTGCCTAAATTAAACGAAAAAATGTGCGGAGTGGAAATAGATACTTGTGATCGTTGTGGAGGAGCAGGTTGTGGAAAGTGTGGAGGAATATCTTGTGATCAAGGCGCTGTTACTAAAGCACAACAAGCTTTAGACTTTGCCAATAAAACTGAGCACAGAATAAAAGATCATGAACTCACTGCTGAAGACTTATTCCGATCGATTTCTTTAGTAAAGCAAGACACTATCGCCGTCCGTTCACAAGCCAATGAATTGTTCAATAGGGCGCATGAGTTCAAGTCATCAGCTGAACGCATTACTAACGAAAGTAAAGACTTGACTTCTGAACTGAAGGACTTTTTATCTAACACTTCCAGTACTCCAGCCGATATTAGATCATTGGCTAAAGAAATTCTTAATTTGTCTATTAGTATTGAACCGAAAGAAATAACAGAACTTTCTCAACGTATTAATTCTACTGTTTCCCAGCTTACCAATATTGAAAATATTATAACTGAGACAAAACCTGATTTAGAAAGAGCAAAAGCACTGAAACAGAATGCAACTGCCGTAAACCTATCAGCGAATCTTACCTTGGAAACAGCTAAAAAGGTTTTGGAAGCTTTAGACGATGCTCAAGCAGCACAAGATGCAGCAGAGAATGCAATTCAAAAAGCTAATAGTGACATCGAAGCAGCTAAAAATGATCTTATACCGATAGCTAAAGAGACAGAGCAAGCTCAGAAAAAGGCAAATGAAACTAAAGATGAAGTAGAAGGACTGAGGTTACGCCTGTCCGACTTACAAAAAAATATTTTGAAAATAGAAAGTGATGCAGATCAAGTGAAACAAGAAGCAAACGATGTCGTGAATAGAGCTGAAATTGCAGAACAAAAAGCAAGGCAACTGAGACTTGATTTTAGACAGACAAATATGTCTCTTGCGCAGCGTGCTAACCAGACATCTAATTCAAGAGAGCGGGCACAACTGTTGCTTAACCGAGCTACGAAGCTCGCTAGTGACACACAAATGCAGTTAAAGCTCCTTGCTAACATGGAGGAATTATATAACGACCACAATGAGCAACTGAATATTTTGGAAAGAGAAATTTCTGAGCTAAATGCGTTAATGAATTATTATCTCACTGAGATTACGAAACAGTCTGATTACTACAGATCTTGCACTACATAAATATAAGATTAACTTGCCAATACTATGGACCAAAACTAAGTTCATTATTTACCTCCATTGGGTCCACAGATTTCATGTGTGCCATAACCATAAATTGTACATTTGAGAGTGATAGCATTGTATGAAAAATGATGTGGTTTAACTGCGTCTCGTCTATGTAATAAGAATTGCAAGAGTTACATTGTAGATAATCGGAACAAGTAATTGAATGTGTTTTACTTCAACACCCTATGAAATGTAAAACTATAGTTAAATTGCAATTTTAATAGTTACCCGACATGTATGATTTTGTAACGCAAACTACTAATGATAAATAATATCCTATGCCTCTTCTAAATTTGTTCATTTGTTTATTTTTTCATTATACTAAGTAACAAAAAACATAATTTTCGGGCGAAAAATGTGGAAATATTCATAAATATTAAATTAATATTCCAAAGAGTTATATAAGTGTTTGTAGAGCGATATCTGTTTTATGTTAATGTTTATATCGAAGTCATTGTAAACTAGCCATAACTATTAAATAATAAATGAGTAAGGTGTGATACCTTTTGTTAATAATTATAGATAATTTATGACTAATATAATAATGTATGTCTGTAGTTGTTTACATAGTTATTTCACATAACTATTTGATTGCTTTTGTGTTGTATAAACCTTTAAAACTGCGATCGGACTCCTGATTAGTGCGATTTTAATTTTATTGTACTTATAATTTGATAGAAATATTTTCGTATTTATGATATTAAGTTGAATTTTGTCTTTCTTAGGTGCCATATCATACTTTTTACATTAATAAAATAAATATAAATGAATATATACGGACAAATCATCATTTATGCATTTATAATTTAGTTAACTTACGTACATATTTTTTATTTTTTGACTTAAGCAATACATTGCATTTTATTACATTTTTGGAAATTAACCATGTAATTCAGGGCACCAATACTTAATTATGAATATAAACGAGAAGTACATTTTGAATACATCATTTTCGTTTTATTTCTACCTCCCAATTGAATTAAGTCTTTAATTTCCGTTACTTTCACATTTTTATTCATTTTCTTTAACACCTTAATTATTAGCAAAAAGTACACTTTGATAATGTCAAAGTCATTGAAGTTATCAATTTCTTAGAACTACCGTATATGTTCAAAGAGAAGTTACATTTACAATGTTGATCTGAAGCCCACCGAAAAGGAATAACATTTTAGTAAAGAAAATTCCACGAATACCTACTACGAGTACATTATGATTCCAGTACAGTAAGCTGGATATTATAGACGAGCTTCATGCTTATATTTAACCGATTACTATAATAGACTGCTTACTGAGTTACCATACACCATAAACTAAATGAAAAATTGAAAACCGGCCAAGTGCGTGTCGGGCCACGCGCAGTGTAGGGTTCCGTAGTTACGAATGAATACTTACCTCAAACAAAAATTTATACTTTAAAACCAAATATTTCGGAAACGGATCCCTAAATCGAAAAATTCTCAACCTCACAATATTTTTTAAAGACCTATTTAACGATACCCCACATGATGGGTAAGTAGAGAAAAAAAAATACACCCCCACTTTACTAGTATGGGACCTACCCTAAAAAAATTTTTTTTCACGATTTTTTTCTTCCATTTTTTTGCCATAATTAATATACATACCTACCCATGCCAAATTACAGCTTTCTAGTACTTATAGTCTCTGAGTAAAACCGCGGACGGACAGACAGACAGACAGACATGGCGAAACTATAAGGGTTCCTTGTTTACTACGGAACCCTAAAAACGTCGTATGATACTCGTACGGTAAGCTGTCTATTATAGTCGTCGGTTTATTATAAGCACTCGGCTTCGCCTCGTGCCTATAAACACTTCAATTATGATATCCAGCTTACCGTACTTGTATCATAATGTACTATTATAATAATCAAGTACATTTATTCACGTTTATTTTTTACAAAAAAGTTTTACCAAATTTGGTCCAATAGATCGGAGCAAATTGGCTTTGGCAGACAGACAGACGCACGAGTGATCCTATGAGGATTCCGTTTTTTTGGAATTTTAATATTTTCCACACTAATTTTATTTCTTACGTTTCCATTGTAAAAATATCTTACTGAAAGTAATTAGTGAATAATTGATGGCAACTTCTTTCAAAACTTTATCAATCTGCAATAGTAACTCCAACTCTATTTACCGATTTTTGCCGACATTTTTCTGTATAGTACCTTCCTATCGAGATATTTTTCCCTACGCCACTACGATTACCATAGATTTGAATTCATTACTTCCATTGCGCCGTCTATCTCTGACACTAATAAATAAATACAACCTTAACTTATTGAAATGTGTATCTGTCGAGTCGAGTAACTTGTCTGTCGATTTGCGAATCTTACAAGTTACAAGTCTATCCTGAGAGATGATGAGATGCTTGACCAGTTGCGTTTTAGGCGAAAAGCGACGAATCCGAAATATAAATAAGGTTTCGTGATGTGTAATTGCAAAGTATGCAACACAAAATTTCTTTTGACAGGTGGCTCTACCTGGAGCCTATATTGTGCAACGACGAAGGAGAATTGGGCTCAAAGTTCCGGAAGGTAGACCAGGGCTTCCGACAGGTGGCGCGCATTTTCGAGGCGGACCCGCGGCTGTCTGCTCTGCTCCAGTCGTCGCGGCTCCAGTCTATGCTTGACTCCATATCGAAGCAACTTATATCTTGTCAATCAGCCCTCAATGAGTACATTGATGTAAGTAAAGAACAAATAAAATAAAATTAAAATTTACAACCCCAGAAACGAACGATATTAACGCGAGCGGAGCCGCGGGCGAAAGCTAGTTAATTATATTATTATAAACTACTTTATATGTAAATAAATAAATAAATATATACTTAGGGACATATCACACAAATTGAGCTAGCCCCACAGTAAGTTGTAAACTTGTGTCGTGGGATACTAACTCAACGAAATACTTACTATATTTTGTATTACCTATATACTTATATAGATAAACATCCAAGACCCAGGTCAATCTGAAAAAGATCATTTTCCATCTTGACCTGACCGGGGATCGAACCCGGGACCTCCGTGTTGCAGGCTGGCGTGTTGACCACTGCGCCACGGAGCTCGACAAATTTAAATGTACTCAATAAGTAGATAGAAAACATATACATACATATTATCACGTCTTTATCCCTTGCGGGGTAGACAGAGCCTAAGGTTTAAAAACCCAAAGGCCACGTTTAGCGTGTTTGTGGGCGTTAAGGTGGAAAGCGGAATCAAACAAGTGATGGGTTGCTAGCCGCATCGACTGTAACGTGGTTCCGTAGATTTTCGCCCAATCCCATGACCGGCTTTTACCGGTCTGCGCGGGAAGATAAGCAGCTGGTATATTCTATGTTTTTCCTTTTCTCCCGAACCAGCATTTTTTTTTCATTAGCCTATTTCAGTGTCCCACTGCTGGGCAAAGAACCAGCATAAAAACAAATATTGATAAAGATGGGTGAATATTTTAGATGCAGGAACGTTAAAAGCTTACACTGCTTTCTAAGCTACCTGACTAGAATTGACAGATTTAGTGACAAACAAACAAAATGTTTTACGAATATTATTTATATTAAAACTAGCTTTCGCCGGCGGCTCCGCTCGCGACAGTGTTAATCCCTCGGGAACAATACTTCGGGATGCCAGGTATTCTATGTCCTTCTCCGTATTCCATCCAGGCACATCTGTGCAAAATTATATGACTATCCGTCAAGTAATTGTAGCGTATATGTTAAATGTTAACAAACAAAAATAAAACTCAAGTAACAATCGCAAAAACATAAGAAAACATTATAAAACTCATAGTATTCTTAGCCTTCACTCGCATCTCCGCTGGCATTAACGTCGTTCCCTCAGGAACTGTACTTTTCCCGGGATGATAGTTACCCTTTGCCTTTTGTTTCACCAGTTCAAAACTAACAACCAAACAACCTTACTTTCGCATTTACAATATTAGTTAGGGTGCAATCTGAAAAAATTGAGATGTCGTATTACTTTTCAGGAGAAGCGGTCTGTTTTTCCAAGGCTGTACTTTTTGAGTGATGACGACCTTCTAGAATTGCTTGGGCAAGCACGCGCTGGGGCCGAAGGTCGTGAGGCAGTTATGCAGACACATCTAAAAAAATTGTTTCCCGGTATCACTGGGGTGAAGCTTGGCCCCGGTGGTATGTCAATAACGGCGTTATGCAGCCACTTTGACGAAACATTCCAACTGGACCATCCAGTCGATATAGACTGCCCTGTGGAGGTGAATTTTCGTTACTAATACCATTTATGTTATTATTTCGTTATTAGGTACTTAATTATAATTTATAAATGACATTTCAGGTATGGTTAAAAAACCTCGAAAGCGAGATGCGATCTTCACTGAAAAATATGACTTTGAAATGCGTGTTGACTAGTTCTCAAGATCAAGATCCGTTTTCACTTCCGACACAAATACTTTGCCTGGCACAGAACATTCGATTCACTGAACAAGCGGAAAGGGCTATAGCGTCTAAAGACCTGCATAAATTAAAAGCGAACGTAGAAAAGGAGAATTCGTACTACGGCTCGGCCGAGGCGGACGATGAAAGCGAACGACACAAAAGGCAGGCTCTCATATTACAGTGTGCTTACTACATATCTGTCATACGAACGCTGATAGAAAATAATGTTGTGTCGACAAGTGACTGGCTGTGGCAAAAACAGTTGCGGTGGGTATTCTATAAATTTTTATTCAGTAAATTTGATTTTTGAACAAAATCTTACAACTGAATAGACGAAAAAAAGTTAAATGTAATTTTCAAACCTGCTCACAAATTTCACGAGAGTCAATTGAAAATGCTACTTGTAGGAACAGCCGGACAGACATAGCTCATACATTTTGCCCAAGTTGAAACAGAGTCTATGCGTTTTGGTCTTATTCGATTAAGAAATAAGATATGGGAAGAAAGTCCATGCGCGCAGGGTTTGAACCTGCATGTTAGGCTTTATACGACTACGCCTTACGAATAATATAAGAATATATTTATAATCAGAAAAGCATTATGAATGCATGAAAACACCTGTAGAAATAAATAGGCCTAAAACCAGAATCTCAAACATAATTTTTTAATAATTTTCCAAGTCTTATTCTAAAATAATTGTGAAAATTTCAGTAATACTAAAAAAATCATAATTTTTGTTATAGATGGCGCTAGCCGTCAATCCAGTAAGACTTTATTACTGTTTGTGCTTCCGATAGAATCCATTGGTATTAGTTTCTATCCATATTCCAAGCCCATATAGAACACAGGGAAAAATATGAAACTTTGAACTAATTATTAGCTCTAGCATACCGGAAACGGCTGAAATAATTCGATTGAAAATTAAGGATGTAGATGGATACGAGATAAAGACTATATCAAGCTGGGTTTTATTTTAAACAGACATACAAATAAATACACAATAACACTTGAATAGGTTTGAAAAGAAAGTAAATTTCACCTATCTGCATATAACTTCTACGGCTGTTGTGATTTGAGACTTATGCTTTGGATGGTCATGAGTTCGAATTCTATTGAAATTAAGGAAGTAGATGTATAAAGTTAAGAGAGAAAGAAAGCTAATCGATAATTTTTACGAACTGATTCAGAGATTTCAATATTACCAGGGTGATCGGAATCAATGTGTGTAAAGCATGTACGTTGAAAAAAAGCTATACTTATATATATATCATGAAGAGGTATTTTTGTTTGTGAAAGCTTTCAGCTAAAAGCTACATAGCAAGCAACATAACCTATATTTTCCGATCTGTCCTAAAATTGCAAAAATGTAACACAAAGTATCAAATATTTCTTACAAGAAGGAGTTCGAGGGGCTCAGATCACTTCCAATCAAAGAAATAATCAATGTGATATATTCGAAGCTGAATTATAGATAAAGGAGGTCCTTTGGCGCATCAAGTAATTGTAGCGTATATGTATATATGTATATGTATAGACAAACTGTATATGTATGTTTTAAAACACATGTTATTTTAGACGGACAGACGTCTAAAATAAACTGACAGTGTAGTATTAGATTTAAAACTTCTTGCCTACTCTTGATTTCCCTGAATATCAGCAAGTTATAACAGTGTGAGTTGTGACACAAAATGCTGAGTGGACACCTTTTTCTTTGTAAATATGTCTTAATAGACAGGGTTATTTTATTAAAACACCAGTAACCTCAAAGGAGAACAACTAGTTTTTTATGATTTAATTCAATACATACATTAAATCAAATATTTTTTTCAAGTTTGTATTGTTGTTGTTGTTTTTTGTTTGTTTGTTATTCGTATGTGTAAGTGGCCAACACTGGTGTCAGATTTTTCAAGCTGCCTAAAGGCATCTGACATAGCTTAACGACTGCCATCAACGATGACAGCCGGGACCAACGGCTTAACGTGCCTTCCGAAGCACGGAGGAGCTCGAGATATTTTTATGCCACTTGCGGTCACCCATCCAAGTAGGGACTGCACCAGGGGTTGCTTAACATACGTAAGCGCTCATAGAGCTCACACCCACTGAACCATCGGGCTCCTTAAGTTTGTATTGTCCTATCTTGACATTTCTGAAACGAATAACGTACGAAACAACGACGCGACACGCTGGCGCTCGCATGCGCTGCGCGTAGAATTGTTAAATTAAAAATTTGTTTATTCACACACAAAAGGTCCATTTTGTGTTAGAATTTTTTAACAGTTATAAGTTAACATTCATCCGGAAAATATTTATGTATGAAAGTAAATAATAAATAAATAAATATATACGGACAAATCACACAAATTGAGTTAGCCCCAAAGTAAGTTCGAGACTTGTGTTACGGGATACTAACTCAACAATACTATATTTTATAATAGATGACGAGCTCCGCAGTGGTCATCACGCCGGCCTGCGACATGGGTGGTCCCGGGTTCGATCCCCGGTCAGGTCAAGATGGAAAATGATCCTTTTCAGATTGACTCGGGTCTGTTGTGGGAACCGTTTCGCAGGCAGGCGTGTTGACCGCTGCGCCACGGAGCTCGTCAAATCTAACAAATTAGAACAAACGTTGTTGATTATTATGTTAGCTATCTACTCCTGCGAGGTTACTGGTGTTTTTTAATTATTTATTTGTTTACAAGTAGGTAACCCTTAATTATTTTGTTATTAACTAATACGTGCAATATAATTTGACCATCAGACATTTGTTAATTTCTTACTTACTTTCTTTTTTTTCTAGGTTTTATTTATTGGGTAGCAAGGAAGTAGTCAGTAAAATGGGTCTTGCTGAAATTTCCTATTCGTATGAATACTTGGGAGTCAACACCGGACAATTTGTGCGAACAGAATTAGCTGACGAATGCTTTCTCATATTGACTCAGGTAAATTAAAATCATTAACAATATACTAATAATGCCATACCTATTAGCTATTGACCAGTGGAATTTATGATTTGGCCAAAAAATTTTTAAAGGTGAGATATCGACTTTTTGTAATTACTCCTAAGGGAAGACAATCTTAGTTTGGACTACAGTAGTATAAGTCAAGTTTGTTTGCTACTTTTCTAATACTTATTGAGATCTAGGCATTATAGTGTAACCAGCTGCTTTATAAAATCTCCACTTCTGAATACACAAAAAAAAACTTAGTTTAGTGTGATAAAGTCACTAAGTTGGATCACTTCAGGTTGAACGATCTTTACCGTAGGCTCTTTAGAATATGTACACACTTGTTTTAACGTCCATTTCAGGCTCTTCATCTGGGTCTAGTCGGAAACCCATTTGGGCCCGCGGGCACGGGAAAAACGGAATCTGTCAAAGCTCTCGGGGGTTTAGTCGGAAGACTAGTGCTTGTATTCAACTGCGATGAGGTAAGAAAAAAATATCTTCTAACCAGTTTACGTTGAAATCTACGTCTTCGAAAACTATACATATGCGCATGGGAAAATATCGCCATTTATCTCCCTCCATCTTTATTTAAATTATCACGTGTTTTATACAAGTATAACAATAACCCAAAAACTCTGACGTCGGTCATTAGTATGTAAACTATTGATTATTATGTTAATATAATCTATAGTGAGATAATGTAAATAATATTTAGCTATAAAATGAACTTGTAGGCAATGGACGCTGAGTGCATGGGGCGGTTACTGAGCGGTTTGGCCCTGTGCGGAGCTTGGGGCTGCTTTGACGAATTCAATCGCCTCAGCGCTGACACTTTAGCCGCGGTGTCGCACCAACTGGGCTCGCTGCTTCCCGCGATGCAGCGCAACGTCGCTGGACAGCCCGCTACGGCCGTGCTTAATGGAAAACAAGTGGGTGAATGTTTGAATTTAATCGTCCGGGCTCTTCACCAAAGACTTCTATTTAAACTGAGGTAGACGTGCCCTACTCCAAGAAACAGGCATTCAAAAGCAATCATGTCACGAGACGTAAACGGTGTCTTTGCGGTACAGAGTTTAGGTGTGCGGTGTTAATTAGCTTACTTTGAACGCTTCAGAATTTCGTACGTACGGCTCGTATACCTCGCTTTATATAGAAGTCTTTGCCCTTCACTCGTTCGGCTATCATCGCGGTGATTCACTGTACTTACTGTAGAGTGCTGCGTGAGATGAAAAACTCAAATGCTTAGCGCGGGACACATAGAAAAGGCGTAAGACGAGGACGGGGCGCGGGCAGGGCGCAAACGGAGCGCCGTCGCTACTTTTGAAGACATATAGAAAAGACAAGGCACAGACGAGACGCTCGGCGCTCGGTAGTTGTGGGTGATGTGACAGCGACGTGCGAGTCCCGGCGCTCGCGCCTCATCCCGCCCGCAACTCCGTTTCCTGTCCTTCGTCCGTTCGCGCCCGTGCCCCGTATAGCATACTCCTGCAAGTTTTAATGTGAAAAGTTTGAATATCCTTGGATGACAGGTGGAGGTTAACGCTTGGTGCGGCGTGGCGGTGACCCTGAACCCGGCGGGGCGCGGCTACGGCGGGCGCCGGCGGCTGGCGGCGGCGCTGCAGCGCGCGCTGCGGCCCGTGGCCATGGCGCAGCCGCCGCCGCGCCCGCTGGCCGCCACGCTGCTGGCGGCGCGCGCGCTGCCCGCCTCCGAGCGGCTCGCCAGTCTCCTGTGCGACGTGTTTTCTCTCGCCAGGTAAACACATTCAATATAGGTACTACCCTTTATTATTTTATAGGTATTTTTATGTATTCACAATGCTATTCTGATATGTTAAATAAGATAACTAATCTTATTCTTATCTTATTTCTTACTTAAATAAGATATTCAACTAAGAAATAATAATTATTGCACAAAAAGAAACAGTTTACATATAAGTAGTTTTATAATTGTGCAAAAGCCAGGTTTATTATAGTAGTGCATTTTAAACCTATATTATAGATTTTCATGATATACACGCAAATCAATTTACACAATTATAATCGAAGAACCAAACCCTTAAACTGTTTTAAAGTCTTAAAACCTTAGGGTAATTTTTAAAAAAGTCTTTATAATTATTATTATAAATATATAATTGTGCTTATGATAGCAAAGCATAAACATTTATCGGTGGACTAACTGTCTTTGTTCTACTTATAAAATGCTACATTTGAGTCTGTTTGTTTTTGTACATATACTTAGCGAGCTGCTAAGCGGTCAGCGTCACTACGACTGGGGTCTACGTGCACTAAAGGCGGCGGTGAACAGCTGCGGCGCGGCGCTGAGCGCGGTGCGGCAAGCGGACGACGCGGCGCAGGCGATGCTGTTGCGCCGACTGCTTGCGCTCAACAACCTCTCCAAGCTCACTGCGCATGATGCTAAGAGGTAAGCACGTTGCTGGCGAGCTTGTAAGCGGTCAGCGTAACTAACACAGGGCCTACGTGCTCTTAAAGCGGCGGTGTACAGCTGCGGCGCGGCGCTGAGCGCGGTGCGGCAAGCGGACGACGCGGCGCAGGCGATGCTGTTGCGCCGACTGCTTGCGCTCAACAACCTCTCCAAGCTCACTGCGCATGATGCTAAGAGGTAAGCACGTTGCTGGCGAGCTTGTAAGCGGTCAGCGTAACTAACACAGGGCCTACGTGCTCTTAAAGCGGCGGTGTACAGCTGCGGCGCGGCGCTGAGCGCGGTGCGGCAAGCGGACGACGCGGCGCAGGCGATGCTGTTGCGCCGACTGCTTGCGCTCAACAACCTCTCCAAGCTCACTGCGCATGATGCTTAGAGGTAAGCACGTTGCTGGCGAGCTTGTAAGCGGTCAGCGTAACTAACACAGGGCCTACGTGCTCTTAAAGCGGCGGTGTACAGCTGCGGCGCGGTGCGGCAAGCGGACGACGCGGCGCAGGCGATGCTGCTGCGCCGGCTGCTAGCGCTCAACATCCTCCAAGCTCAACTGCACATGACGCTAAAAGGTAAGCACGTTGCTGGCGAACTTGAAAGCGGTCAGCGACACTAAGACTGGGGTCTGCGTGCTCTAAACGGCGGTGTACAGACGCGACGCGGCGCTGAGCGCGGCGCGGCAAGCGGACGACGCGGCGCAAGCGATGCTGCTGCGTCGACTGCTAGCGGTTAACTCCTCTCCAAGCTCACTGCGCATGCAGCAAAAAGGTAAGCACGTTGCTGAATGTGGACTGGTGATCGTTCTTTTCATAGCATAAACAACCAAAAACGTATGTTACCAAATGGAATATCATCATCATCAATCATCTCAGCCGTAAGAAGCCTACTGGATGTTGGCCTCATTTTTTTTCGGTTCTGCCATACTCACCCCGCTTAGTAAACGGGTTGTTGAGCGCAGTTTGTATGACATATCTTGGCTCCGCCGATCCTGCCCATTGAAACATCTTTTTCGTTTCATCTATTCGTTCAATTATAAAATAGTTTTTAAAGGGAAGGAGTTCATTGAACTGAGGGAACGAAATAAAAGCAAAAGACACCCATGGCCAAATGGAATATCAGTGTATCAAATCATGCAGAAACAATTAACGATTACCAGTTAATAATCATTAAAAATGTTTTTTTTTTCAGATTTGAAGACATTTTGTCATTAGTCTTTGGAGCTACCAATGAAGAAGAATCTACTAATGATCCATTAAAAAAAGCCTTGGAAGACAGCGTCGAAGCGCTTGGACTAACGCGAAACAACATTCAGGTATATTCAATCCCACCAAAAACATAAATGTAAAAAAGGAGAGCCAAGTTCAATACAAAAATTATGCTTGGCTGTGGGCTTCGCCGCAAAAAAAAATTGAGATCTAAATGAGTACCTAGTTCTATGGTAGGTAGTAACTTAGATTTGAATAGGGCCTAGGCACGGCCTAGGCAATGGCCACTTTGCACGAATCATAATATGATTCACATATGAATTACATTGCGCGCGGCAAAATGGCTACTTTTTGACGATTCATAAAATGATTCATAAGCAATTCTATTTTGGCAATTCATCTATTTGACAGTATTCTATGGAAATTGGTAAAATGGCTCACATTATATGAATTCCTTTCACGGTATTTTCTGTCAAATAGCAGAATCATAAAAAGTTACTCTAAAACAACATTTTCCAATTCATCTCGAATGTATTTGGAAAAAATATGTGATATTCGTTTGTATAAGACGTTGTGAATACTATTTTGGACAAAAAAAATATAATGCAGAGTGTGTATAGGTGCTGGGTAAATGAAATTATGTTGTAAATGATTTGTTTACGTTTCCTAACCTAACCTAATGAATGCTTGTACTAAATTTGTTTTAAAACTTTTTATTAATATTATGAAAAATTGAGAGGATTTTACGAGTAAAGTACGCATATTAAGTGTTTTCCCGAAAATTTTATACTTATAGAAGGAATGATATTATAAATAAAAATATTGATGATATATGTACGAGGAGTGTATTTTTTTTATTAAGTAAAATTTATTTACAAACAAATAATAAAGACTATGAACTAAACTAAAACTATAGTAACCTAGACAAAAGATAAAAAACACTAAATTATATAAAAAATTGAGCTCAGATCGCTACGATCAGCGGGCAGGGTGCCAAGAAGGCTGGCGGCATTTCCACGCTGAATGGCCAAACTTAATCTTTGGCCAAAATGTGCACCAGCCCTTAGATCACCAGAAACGTCGATTAGGCGTGCGGAGATCTCTTTGAAAATCTTTCTGGCTTCCACACCCCAAGGCCCCAAGGTCTCCACGGCAAAAGGCACAAATATGTAAGGTTCCCCTAACGATGCATATTTGCGCCTTTTAATAACCTCCGCCGCTGCTGCAGCTGCTCCCGCTGTTCGAGCGGTCGCTTGTAAGTGGGATGGAGCCACAGTATCCACGCACGTGGCATCCCATACAAGCGATCGCCCGTTTTTCCATGGAATGAGTGTCATGCCGTCGGGTCTCTTGCCATCATCTCGAGTAATGCCAGTAGGTTCAAGCACTGCTGGCACACCAGTGGAGGCAAGGGCCCGACGGATGACATCATTTAAAGCGGCATGACGGGAAAAGCGTCCTGCGCTGCGGCGGCAGGACAGGCCGTGGTGACCCAGAGAATCGACATTTCCTCCGCATCGACAGCGATGGGGCTCAATTGTTTTGACCCCTAGACGAAGACTCGCCGCCAAGGTAAACGTAGTCCTCTCAAGGAGAGTTCCTACGTTTGCTGAAGGGATAGCATTCAGCCAGTAACCCGACTCTGGCTCACAGCTAGCTAGGAGACGGGACCGCTCTGCATCGCTATTAGAAGACTCAAGTAAAATATTCCTGGCTCTTACGCAGAGCGGCTCATCCCATTGCCGCTGAGAAGCCAGGTTCAAGGGCGGATGACTAATCGGACCGGCTGCACTACACCAAGCATCTCTGGCGTCGGTCAGGCCAGTAACCTCTACGTCGCTAAAAGACGGGTCTAAAATTTTACCGATGAGGTTATATGTACCATTAACCGACGACAGAAAAGCTGGGAGTGCTATATCTGAAATTTTTCTAATACCTAGACCACCATGACGAATGGGTAAAGAGGCTTGGTCCCAATTCCTGTCATCAAGGAAACAATTAAATATTTTAGTGATAGTTTCCCTGACGATACTATCTAGTTTGGATAGAAGTTGTGTGTGAGCCCATAACGGAGTACACCGAAGCGTGTAGGTGGTCTTGGGTACAAACATACAGAATTTTATAATCGTGTAGGCCATATGTGGGTTGATGTCGCCTAGACGGCTGGAAGATTCAATAAAAAGCATCATCTGGTCTTCTATAAATTTTGTAAAAGCATCTTCCAGCACCGGTGCCCCCAGGAGGCGAAGTGACTGGTCGTCAATGATTTTGATGTTCGGGGCCAAAACGCAAAATTTAGAATTTAGTTCGTCCCTTATCTGTTGGGGCAAATCCCTACAGAAATATAGTTCGCATTTGTTAAAATTTAATTCAAGCCCAATATCACCGAAATATTTTATAATTTTTTCTAGGTCTGAAAGGACTGACGAAGCATTTCCTCCTAAAGTACCGTCATCTAAGTACCACACGTTGAATTTAGAAGCCAAATCTTTTATAATAGGGTGGATAGCCAAACTGAAAATTGCCGGTCCCAGGGGGTCACCCTGCTGACAGCCGACTGCCGAATTAATTAATTGACCATCATATACCAGGCACGTTGGCTTACTATAGCATTGCCACAGATAAGGAAACACACCTGGTATTGAGTTTTTAATCTGTGTCAGCAGAGCTCCGCGGTCTACTGAGTTGAATGCATTTTTGACATCCACCTTCAAAAGTACCTCACCTCCGCCACGCGTAAGGAAGGTGCGGGCCGCATGTACTGCGGCCTCGCAGCCCCCCTTGGTTCCAAAACCTAGTTGCGTTGGCTGGAACTCTTGCTCCAAAACAGGTAAAGAGTGTCTGCAACATATCTTTGAAACGACGCGGCGGATGGTATTGCCTACGGCAATAGGGCGAATGCCGCCGTCCTTCTTCCGGAGAGCACAAAGGTTTGCCCCATATAGGACATCCACTATTTGATCACAAACCTTTCCCGATAGCATTAGATTTACGAGCCGCGTCAAGTCCTCCAAAAGCGCCGTACCGACTTCACCGTTGATGCCACATATCAGGTCTTTTAAGTGCTGTGGCGTCAGGCCATCAAGACCACCAGCAGAACCTTTCTTAAAGGACATGATCGCAGCTCGCACATCTTCAGGCGTGGCCACCGGTATAGGTTCCGAAGGGCCGGGGGCATCCGGCAGGCGCGATGAAGCTGATGAAGGAGGATGTTTCATGAAAAGGGCGTTATAAGTTTCGGGTGTGCTAGGGGCTACGACGTCGGTTGAAAAAAGGAGATTGGCAGCTCCCTTTATGTCCCCATCATCGAATTTCGCTTCAATTTTTTTTGAAATTTTGTAAGGTTGTAATTTTTTCCTCTGGATATTGTCCAAAACTGGCATAGGATTTGGGGAGCAATTGTCTTTTATCTTTTGTGTAAGGGACCCGCCTTTATCTTGACTGACGTTTAGAGTTTTATAGCTAAACGTCAGCAAGCTCTCCCAGCTATTTCTTTAATTTTTTTCCACTACTTCTTTAATAGCAGAGGACAGAGAGCTTGCTACGCATCGCCTAGCTCCGCGAGGTATCCTTTTTAGGATGGGTAGGCTCTTTTTCAATTTGTTTAAATGTTGCCATAAAGGGCTGCTGGCGGAGGCCTCAGAGCTTTGTATATATGGTATAGTACCGAAATCGGCAATAGCTCTATTGCCTTTCACCTGCAGCCCTCTATGGCATCTACTTTGATGGATGCGTAGACCTCTCTGTCCCTTGAAAAAACGTGGCTGGGAGCATTCACTGCACTCAACTAGTTCCGCCAACGTCGTCGATTCATTGGGCTGGCTGGCGGTAGCATCGTCTAGGGCCGTGGCCGTCGGGCTGGCCATACGGGCCTTAAAGAAGGGTAAATACTAAAGGAAAACACTATTTTATAATTAACAAATAACTTATTTAAAAAAAAGAATAGAATAAAATTAATGTATAAAGACACTTGAAATCCATTCTGCTAAAAATTCGTCACACACCACAGGCAAGTTAAAACAACCATGGCAAAACTCATATATCTATAAAACAGTTTAATAAGGTGGATTTAAATTTTATTTTAGTTCGTTAATAATCCCAAGGGAACCAACGACCCATGTATTGATATCTGCACACTTTACTCGATGGTGTAAATACTGTGATTGTATCCTCTTCGTAATTTGTGGTATTGTGGATGTGGACGCTCAGTATGCTTATCTTGTTGCAATCATGGTATTATCAGTGATTTTAAACTGAAATATCCAAAGTATGCCAAACTGCGGCCAAACAGCAAACACGGAGATTTACATTTCAGTAGTCCAGGAAAATCGTCGCTTTGATAACATCCTTGGATATTCTGGTAATATTTGGGTTACACGCAATTTAATTATTTGTTTTATAGGTACTGGAAATATTATTTATTAATAAAAAAACCCGAAAAATATACGTGACAACTTCACTTAGTGTCAAATTTACTTATATTTATATATATTTAAGTAAAATACTTATATAATTAGTAATTTAGGTATACCTTTCAAAACGAAGCAAACATAATAAGGTACCTCTCTTGGGAAATAAATGAAATACGACTCGTAAAATTAGATACCTAAACGAAAGGTGAAAACCTTTGGAAAAAATTTGTTGTACAGTAGGCCAAACATCAAGTTTAACATTACATTACGAAAAACGACTTTATTGTCAAAATAAAGTTACATTTGATTGAATGCCCACTGTACAATCATTAGTTCCAATTTTGTTCACCAGAGAAGTTTAGTGGCTAGTTGCCGTTCTAAAAATCATTTTTCTGATTTTCGTTTTAAGCGCATATATTTCACAATTACTTAATATCTAATAAGTGTATTTTAATGTAATGTGTTATATTATAGCTTATTTTATTTAAGTAAATGATTTTTATAATTATAAAACCTATTTCAAAACACTATCGATGAGTTACGGTTTTTTATTTTTTAATGCGGTAACATTAGGTAGGTAGGTACCCCAATAGGATTCAGAATATGAATTGAATTGTAGGTGAATTGGGAGATTTTGTGACCATTTTACCAATATTAGAGGAATTGCTAATGATCTGCTGGGAATTCATAATACGAATTCCTTTACGATGAATTGCGTTAAGAAGCCGGCGGACCGCCCGCTCAAATCGAATTTGAGGCGAGCGCCTAAGTTTGTTGGACATATCGCTATCTCATTCGTCGCGAGCGGGCCGACGGCTAACCATGCGCCGCGCCCGGCACTCTCCGCGCGATAGTGAGAATGTGTGCGTGCGTTCCTTCATCGAAGACGTGCAAAATCGACATAGTTTTTTGGGCTGTAGATTTCGAAAATGACGTCTGTTTTGGAATCCAAGATGGCGGACCCGATTTGTCAAATAAAATCGACATGGGTGTCGTTGTATAGGTTTTTCGGGGTGTAGATTTCGAAAACGACGTCAGTTTTGGAATCCAAGATGGCGGACCCGATTTGTCAAATAAAATCGACATGGGTGTCGTTATATAGGTTTTTCGGGGTGTAGATTTCGAAAATGACGTCAGTTTTGGAATCCAAGATGGCGGACCCGATTTGTCAAAAAAAATCGACATGGGTGTCGTTGTATAGGTTTTTCGGGGTGTAGATTTCGAATTTGACGTCCGTTTTGGAATCCAAGATGGCGGACCCGATTTGTCAAATAAAATCGACATGGGTGTCGTTGTATAGGTTTTTTGGGGTGTAGATTTCGAAAATGACGTCAGTTTTGGAATCCAAGATGGCGGACACGATTTGTCAAATAAAATCGACATGGGTATCGTTGTATAGGTTTTTTGGGGTGTAAATCGTCCGCCATCTCGGATTCTAAAACTGATGTCATTTTCGAAATCTACACCCTGAAAAACCTATTCAACGATACCCATGTCGATTTTATTTGAAAAATCGGGTCCGCCATCTTGAATTCCAAAACTGACGTAATTTTGAAATCTACACATCAAAATCCTAAGGAATAATACATATGTTGATTTTGCATGAAAAGTCGCATTCACCATGTTGGATTCCAAAACTGATATCATTTTCAAAATCTATACCCCGGAAAACCTATCCAACGACACCCAAGTCGATTTTGTGTGACAAGACGCGTCCGCCATCTTGGATTCCAAAACTGACGTAATTTTCGAAATCTACACACCGAAAAACCTATACAGCGACACACATGGCGATTTTGCATGAAAAGTCGCGTCCGCCATCTTGGATTCCAAAACTGACATCTTTTTCGAAATCTACACCCTGAAAAACCTATCCAACGACACCCATATCGATTTTGTGTGACAAGACGCGTCCGCCATCTTGAATTCCAAAACTAACGTCATTTTCGAAATCTACACCCCGAAAAACCTATACAACGACACCCATGTCGATTTTATTTGACAAATCGGGTCCGCCGTCTTGGATTCCAAAACTGACGTCATATTCGAAATCTACACCCCGAAAAACCTATACAACGACACCCATGTCGATTTTTTTGACAAATCGGGTCCGCCATCTTGGATTCCAAAACTGACGTCATTTTCGAAATCTACACCCCGAAAAACCTATACAACGGTACCCATGTCGATTTTGCATAAAAAAGTCGCAGCCGCCATCTTGGATTCCAAAACTGACAGCATTTTCGAAATCTACACCTCAAGAAACCTATCCAACGACAACCTTGTCGATTTTGTGTGACAAGACGCGTCCGCCATTTTGGATTTCAAACTAACGTCATTTTCGAAATCTACACCCTGAAAAAGCTATGAAACGACCTAAGTCGATTTTCCATGAAAAGTCGCGTCTTCCATTACGGATTTCAACAATGACGTCACTATGGTGACGTACACCGCAAAAAGGAAAAAAAAGATTCGAGTAATATTCTAATTTCTTCAGATAAAAATATGTACCTACTTACTGTGTGATACATCCCACACTTCGAAGTCCATTATCGAGAATTCGAAAACCAAAATAAACTACAGCAGTTTATTGAAATAATCAAAAGAACAACGACGGCACCAACGCACACACACATTCGAACTGTGTCTACGCATGCGTATCGTACCCCCGTCCCGCCCCGCACAGCCGCTGCGTCCGCCCCGTGCGAGAGGAAACAGCTAGATGGCTGTTCAAAATTTCTCACTAATTTGAGCGTATTTGTGAATACCAAAAATGATGAATGAAAATTGATTATATTTTCATTTTCTTTCAGACATTGCGTAACTAGACAATATAAGGTGTGTTTCTATTATAATTACATAATGATTGGTTTAGTTTTTAATACAAAACAAATAGGCGGAAAATATGTCGATAATGTCGTAAAAATGAACGAAATTAAAACGCAAATATATGTAAGTACGTTAATATTTTGAAAAAAAAAGTTTAACAGGAACATAAATAAATACTGTCTTAATACGAATAATAGCATATTTGTGTTGAAATATGCTCGAACTAAAAATTATTTTGGTATTAAGTTTGTATGGGAAATTCATTGGTCGCCGGCTTCTTAAGTGGCCATTTTAGACCCACTGTTCTGTGTATAGGTGCCGCGCGCCGCCGACGACACACCGTTGGCCGGTTGTTTAGCGCGTATTACAAGTTTTTTGTATGAGGGCACCACTTATTTTCTGACTTAACTGTATTTACATACATAATATACTATATTGGGATAGTTTCAAATATCTGCTTGTAACGGTTCCAAAGCTAGAATTTAAAAAAAATTGTATGGGGGACCCCCAATTTTTTTACTTTTTTAAACTTTTAGATTTTTTCCTACGCTTACACACAATAACCGAGCTGGATTCCAAATTTCATCCTTCTAGGTCATCTGGAAGTAGGTTAGGTTTAGGTACTATACGTCAGTCAGTCAATACAGAAATTTTACGACTTGTTGACCTTCATTTCTTTATAACCGTTTGAGCTTGTTTCATGAAATTTGGGCTTCTAGATGCCCTCATAGACATAATTAAACACACGTAGTTTTATGTGTTTTCGTTAAAGAGGTTTTGAGTTATAGAAGGGTCAAAAGTGGCACCAAGCGGTTCGTGTAATATTACACTCGACGCTGGCTAGCCAGTTCCTTTGCTTGAACTTTGGCTTGACACGCTGCCGCGTGTCTAGAACGAGTTAGGTCAACAGTTTTCAATCGATTACTCCAAAGTTTTATTGCCTACACTGAACGAAATATTTAAGGACTTACGATTCTAACTTGCGATAACGATTTATTTTCAGATACAAAAATGTATGCAATTATATGAACAATTACAACAACGGATGGGAGTGGCGATTGTTGGCCCGCCAGGATCCGGGAAAACAACCATAAGACAACTTCTGAAAGCTGTAAGAAATTTTTTGATCATTTACAGGCGATTAAAAAGTAATTGGCTCTTTTGGATATGGAAGTAAAATCTTGTTTTCAGGCGCTAACAAGGCAAGGCAGAACTATCGTGGAATACGTGATCGGGCCCAAATCGATGAGTCGCGAGAGTCTCTTGGGTCGCATCGACCGCGACACGCGACAGTGGGCCGATGGCGTCATCTCCGCTACGGCGCTCGAGATCTCCAACCAGGCGGCAGGTAAGAGTTAAGAGCCGCTGAAATACACTCAGCTCACAAGCTGGATCCTTAAAGTTCGTGATCGTCCGAGCTGATTAAGAAGTTAACGTGAACGTAATAAATAATTAGAGACTGCGGGATGCAATCAACGCGTGCACTCAATTTAGATATCGGTGCGATAAACTATGTCGTCTTATAAATTAAGTAAAATAAATTAGTGAATAAAAAGCGATAGACGTTGTTGTGCGAGTCATTATGAGAGTAGTAGTCTACTGAGAAGATGAGGTTACTTTAGGGACATTGACTAAACGATAGTCATCCTATTTCTTTATTATTTATCATTTCATAAAATCATTACAGTCATGACATCATCCATGGTCTTGCTCTAATGCTACATTTACACTTAGTCTATTGGGCAGAGAAGTGGGCAGCGCGTGTATGTAAATAGGATACTCGCGCTATCACTGCTCATGCCGCTGCCACTGCCGGCGCTCTCCCGACTGTCGTTTTTTGGCGCAGAAGTCAAAGGACGGGCAGCGCGAGCACGAGCGAGTGTTTACTGTCCTTTTTGCGAGTTGAAAAAAAAAGAAGTACAGAGACTGAGTGTGAATACTTGCTTGTGTCGTTATTGCTGCGGAAATATTTAGGGAAACATTTCCGGCAGAGATAGGAGCAGTGGCAGTGGCAGAGTGTAAATATGGCATAACGCTGTTTCGTCTGCAGCAGTGTGGTCGTGGGTGGTGCTGGACGGCGACGTGGACCCCGAATGGGTGGAAGCGCTGAATTCCGTGCTGGACGACAACCGGCTGCTGACGCTGCCGTCCGGCGCGCGGCTGCAGCTCTCCACCGGCGCTAACTTCGTCTTCGAGACGCATCAGCTCAAGCACGCCTCGCCCGCTACTATTTCGCGACTTGGCATTGTTCTTCTTAGGTAATTTTATGACATAAAACAAAAAATTATAAATACAACAACATACAGAAAAGGCATGTTTCCTTAAAAAATACTTTTAAGATAATACGTTTATAGTTATAGTTAGTTAGTTTATATGAATTTAAAAAAAAGATCATAAAGATAAATCGCATCAAAGTTCAGGATTCGAGGCTCATGACACGACAAGCCGGTAAAAAATGTATCGGTCAGTGACATCCCGCTGAACTTTAACAGGCTGTATCTTTATCAATTTTTGTTTGAGTACCTAACAAAAGAAAAAATAGGTGCCTTATATTTTTTAATAATTTACTAGACGGACTGATTATTTTAAGAAGAATTTATTTAGGATACAAGCCCAAAGCCACGCGTAGAGGCAATAGTTTGTACACATATCAATGGGTATGATGAGAATGTTAAAATAGGGCTGCTGGGGGAAAGAGTTTCCGTTGAACACTTTACTTGCTATTAGTAATCTGCGTGGAGGGTTTATCAAGGAACGCAAAGCGAGAAGCAATTATATTTCGTTATTAATATTTGTATCCTGAAACCGCAGCTACTATATCTATTTACAGTGGGTCGTCTAAGTAACTTGTTACACATACTAACTGCAAAAACATATTTCTAATTTTCAAAATTAATTTTCTTATTACTTTTTAGCGATAAAAATTGTTGCGCCGAAGAAGCATTAAACAGTTGGGTTCGAGGAAAAGAGTTTGAGGATGAAACGGTTAAAATTGCCGTGCCTCTACTTGAACAAGTCATCAAGAAATGTTTACAATGGTTCGACTCGCATAGATCTGATATAGTGGTCAAAATATGCAATACGACTATGGTAATTATAGTTTTTACTTTTTAGCCCTTTAATTTATTGCATGTTATAAATCCTTTACTAGGTATCTTTTTTTTTAATCAAAAGTAAATATGGTTAGTTACGCTTTCTAAAAATTATTTGTTAATGCTATTAGGAGATGTGTCAAGATTTATACAAAACTAAATACTACATTATACATACCAAGGTGCTCCAAAGATATGGTGGGATAGAAAATACATAAAAGCCTGAACACTGAACACATTACATTACTGTCTTAAACAGTCGTGTACCAAAAATCATCAGCACGTAGCCCAGTCCCTAGCAGTGTGTTAGAAGCACCTGCCTTTCTTTATCATTACTTAACCAAGAGTAAGACAGAACAAGCATCATCATTTACTGAATCTCATTAAGATATTGTATTAGAGGAGTGTTGTTCCAGGTGAAACAAATGCTAACACAGTTCATATACGCGAATCAAAATGCGCCGTCGCTCAATCGACACGTGACTCCAGAAGAAGTTATACAGTTGGCGGTGCAGCGCACAGTTTCCGGAATACTGAAGGAGAGTGCTACCAACTCTTTCTATGAGGAGGTAGGTAGTTTTGTCAATAATTTATTGGCACATTGTTTCAATTTACTGTTCCGGGATTTATTCTTAGCTGTAGTTCTTCAGAGACCTGGGTTCATTTCACGTAGTATTCTGACTTTATTCTGCCTTTAGGCCTGTGCGGACATCGGCGGGGCGGTGGGCGTGGGCGACGCGCTCGGCCGCATGAGTATCGCAGCAGAGGCTCACGGCTGGCACGGCGCGGCCCTGCTGTCGCCGCGCCTGAGCGCGCGCGAGCCCGCACTCCGCGCCGCGCTGAGCGCTGGTCAGCACCTTCTAGTGGTCGGGCCTCATGCTTGCGGCAAGAAGTACGTTGTTATTGTTTATTGTAGGCGTGTAGATGAACCACTCCAAGTCTTTCCGTGGATGACGTAGAAGGCGACTTAGGAAACACAAGTAAAACAAAGCTTATCAAAGGGACCTTACCAACCCGTCTGGTCGGCGTGGAGAGTGTAGGCCAAATCCTCTGATTGCTCTGGCTAATATATGGCTCTGGTAGTACAGATAGTACAAAGAGGGTCGTGCTCCTGCAGTAAAGACTACAAAAGTCCTGTGGGTCTAAAATGGCCACTTTGCACGAATCATAATATGATTCACATATGAATTACATTGCGCGCGGCAAAATGGCTACTTTTTGACGATTCATAAAATGATTCATAAGCAATTCTATTTTGGCAATTCATCTATTTGACAGTTTTCTATGGAAATTGGTAAAATGGCTCACATTATATGAATTCCTTTCACGGTATTTTCTGTCAAATAGCAGAATCATAAAAAGTTACTCTAGAACAACATTTTTCAATTCATCTCGAATGTATTTGGAAAAAATATGTGATATTTGTTTGTATAAGTCGTTGTGAATACTATTTTGGACAAAAACATGTAATTCAGAGTGTGTATAGGTGTTGGGTAAATGAAATTATGTTGTAAATGATTTGTTTACGTTTCCTAACCTAACCGAATGAATGCTTGTACTAAATTTGTTTTATAACTTTTTATTAATATTATGAAAAAGTGAGAGGATTTTACGAGTAAAGTTACGCATTTTAAGTGTTTTCCCGAAAATTTTATACTTATAGAAGGAATGTTATTATAAATAAAAATATTGATGATATATGTACTAGGAGTGTATTTTTTATTAAGAAAATATATAATTAATAATTTAGCTATAAGTACCTTTCAAAACGAAGCAAACATAATAAGGTACCTCTTTTGGGAAATAACCTTTCAAAACGAAGCAAACATAATAAGGTACCTCTTTTGGGAAATAATGAAATACGACTCGTTAAATTAGATACCTAAACGAAAGGTGAAAACCTTTGAAAAAAATTGTTGTACAGTAGGCCAAACATCAAGTTTAACATTGCATTACGAAAAACGACTATATTGTCAAAATGAAAATTGTTACATTTGATTGAATGCCCACTGTACAATCATTAGTTCCAATTTTGTTCACCAGAGAAGTTTAGTGGCTAGTTGCCGTTCTAAAAAACATTTTTCTGATTTTCGTTTCAAGCGCATATATTTCACAATTACTTAATATCAAATAAGTGTATTTTAATGTTATGTGTTATATTACATCTTATTTTATTTAAGTAAATGATTTTTATAATTATAAAACCTATTTCAAAACATTATCGATGAGTTACGGTTTTTTATTTTTTAATGCGGTAACATTGACTCCAATATGATTCAGAATATGAATTGAATTGTAGGTGAATTGGGAGATTTTGTGACCATTTTACCAATATTAGAGGAATTGCTAGTGATCTGCTGGGAATTCATAATACGAATTCCTTTACGATGAATTGCGTTAAGTGGCCATTTTAGACCCGCTGATGATGAGGAAATTTGTCAGATAAAAAAATACTGTACAATTATGATAGGCTTCGTCGGCCTAAGTATTATTGTTACTTATGCAAGATAACGGCGGGTAACAACTTGGATTGGTGTCACAAGGGGCTTCAAATATCTCGAACTTCTCAGCTCTTCGGTGGACACGTTACATACCTACTTTCAACAAAGAAAAAAATGTTGTGTTGAACGTAAAGCCTTGCTTATCATATAAGATGTTGCGTTTCAAATCCTTTCCATACAAACGATTGGTGCATACAAACGGATGATGCCTGAAAATATTTTGCTTTCATTTTCAGCTTACTAATTGAACATTTGATTAAAGAAACGGACTCGACAGTTATAATGGTAACATGTACGCCTATCACGGAACCTTCGGACATTATAGCAGAATTAAAGAGGGTAATCTATAATTTATATTTTCTTTTAGTTATCAAAACTAACGCAAGGTTATAAATATGAGAATTACGAGTTATTCACGCACCAAGTCAGTTATAGGCCACCTAACGATCTGAAAACAGGTACTTCAAGAATTGACAGATTAAGCCATGTTCAGACAACAGAGCTTGACATAGTGAGCTTTTTTCACATAACGCGCAATGTGCCGCCGCCGCCGATGATGATGAAATCAAAAAAAGAGATTACCAGTCGAACCACGGGAATCATTAACGCAGACAATCAGCATCCTCCATTAACGCCCGCACTATCACAGAGAGTCTCTGTTCATATTCGGCCTGAGGAAGACCTTCGGATAAGGTTGAAACTTGTTAGCCAAAGGCTGACCTTGAACGTAAATTACTCGTAACTAGTCAAATATTTATAGACTACTTATATACTCTCTCAGGCTCTAGACTATCTAAATACCAAATTTCATTTAAATCGGTTCAGTAGTTTTGGTGTGAAAGCGAGACAGACAGAGTTACTTTCGCATTTATAATATTAGTATAGTAAGGAAGTATGGATTATATTTTAAATGTATTCTATTGATAAGTCATTTTATTATTATTCTTTTTCTTTATTTGGTAGCACAATGTGGTTCGTGCAGGCGGACGCGGAGGTGGGGCCACAGGAGGCGGTGCTCGCTGCGTGCTTGTGTTGAGAGCCTTACAGCGCGCGCAACTTGACGCGTGGGGCTGCAGTTCATTGCTTCAGTTTCTTCTGCAGGTATAAATATTAAAAACATGGACTGGTGCTGCTAGATTCAAAGACTTCTATATAAACTGATGTAGACGAGGCGTACGTACCAAATTCTTAAGCGTTCAAAGGGAGCTAATTAACACCGCTGCGCTTAGTTCACATCTACACTCTGTACCGTGAAGACGCCGTCCACGTCACATGACACGATTGCTTTTGATTGTCTGTTTCTAGAAATAGGGCACGTCTACTTCAGTTTATATAGAAGTCTTTAGCTTGATTATGCCTTGCGCATTCATATTCGCATTTTCTATTTACATTTCGCAGTCATCATCGTCATTTCGCGTAGGTGACACGGTCAGTCGACCATGCCACCCTGGTGTCAGAGATCTTCGGAACCGCCTCTCGGCCTCTGACGTGGTTCCTTTAACGACTACCAGATGGCGGCCGGGACCAACTGCTTAACGTGCCTTCCGAAACACGCAATCAACCTTATTATCAGACAATCAGTTGATTCATGCCTGCAATGCCCTAACCAAACTGGAAACAACTTTATAAAGTATGCTTCCCGTGGGAATCGAACCCACGACCCCCGGGTTCACAGACAAACGCCTTAACACGGAGGCTGTTATCCCTCGGTGTGATTTGGCAGTTGATCCAGCAAGGCGGGTGGTGGTCGGTGGGCGGCGCCGAGTCCGGGGGCGCGGCGTGGTGCAGCGCGGCGCTGCGGCTGCTGGCCAGCGCCGCCGCACCCCCGCCCGATGCGCGCCTCGCCGCTGCACTCGCAACTATCACATTGCCGTAAGTACTGTAACGGGTGTGTATGTAGTAAATATGAGCTGAAAGATAACAGACTGCTTTCTATTCGTTAAGATCTAGATAATCCTAACTTAATTATAAATGCGAAAGTGAGTTTGTTTGTTACACTTTCACGCCATATCTACTGAACCGATCAACATGAAATTTTGCATACACATAGGTTAGAGTACCGAGAAGGACATAGGCTATATATTACGCGGGCTAAGCCGCGGGTAACAGCTAGTTATTTATACATGTATGTTCTCGTACAAGCTACGAAGACAACTCCCTGCTACCAGGTGTAGAGCACTGTACCTGCTACAGTTCTCTACACCTGGAAGTATCTCTGGCAAGATGTATATTACCATACCCCGAACTTAAAATTTCATAAGTCAAATGATCGTCTTACTGAATGACACGATAAACCCGTCCCAAAATCCATTCTCATACTTTAACGTCTTTATCTTCAATCTCGATCAATCTTAAAATTTCAGTACTATCTTTAAATATAATACTGAATTAAGATGACAAAGTCACCAGATGTATACATAATTCATTTCTTAGCCAAAATTCATTTCTTAGTTTTCAATCGCGTTCTCGGAAATCATGTTTTTTTTTGAGTACCTACTGTTTTCACATTTTATTTTACAGTGAACCAGAGGATGATGAATTATTGGAACTAGTCAGGACTTCACTGATAAACAATGTAGACAGAAATATAAAGGAAAAGGAAATAGCGAGCCTTGTGCCTGAAATAGTTGCGATGTTTAAAGAAGTAAGTTTTGAAGTGGTTGATTATACGCAAACCTGTTTTTTGTTTTTATTTATATAAAATTATTTTACCTTATAATAAATAAATATTTTGTGCAGGTGACCGAAACGTTCTATTCTAGACCACATTACAAATGGAATACCTCACATTTGATGAAGTGGTGTGAAAACGCAAAGTGGTACTCACCATCAAACGTCTCTGACCTATCAGCGGTAAGCACATGTTAAAGATTTCCAATGGTATCTTTTAGTACAGTCCTTTCTATGCGATAGATTGATGTGTTATACTTGCGGTACGGATTTTTCTACGTAAAAAAACGAATGCGCTGCCAACTAAAATATAAATTCCGGTTTTCATTCACCTTTATCCAGTCGGTATAATAATATTACCTATGTCAGTCGGTATAAGGCAAGAATTCAATCGTTACCTTACACATCTTTATTTGTATCAAGTTATAGTGGAATAAAGGAACATACAGACATACTAAGTCGTGAAAAATCGAAATCAACTCCGTTCTTTAATAAGTGTGGCAGGCAAGGTCTCATTATAAGATTAATATCGTTGACTATGTAATTTTTTGGAAATTTTAGGCCCAGTAGTTTCGGAGATCAGGGGGGGGGGGGGGGAATGAACATATTTTTGAGATCCTCATAACAAGCCCTTTCATTTGATATACCTACAACACGGTAAGGTTTGCAAAACTTTTTTTTAACATTTTATATTTGGACCCCCTAAACTGACCCTTATTTTAAAAAAATATATATTTACTTTACACATCCGTGTTTGGGTCATAGGTTTACACCATCTTACCAAATTTCACCTAATTTGGTTCAGTAGATTCGGAGAAAATCGACTGTGACAGACGGACGGACGGACAGACAGACGCTCGAGTGATCTTATAAGGGTTCCGTTTTTCATTTTTTGTAAGGAACCCTAAAAAAAAAGACTCAAATTTTATATTTTTGTATATTGAATCATACAGACATACTAAGTCGTGAAAAATCGAAATCAACTCCGTTCTTTAATAAGTGTGGCAGGCAAGGTCTCATTATAAGAATAATATCGTTGACTATAAGCAAGTGTGCTCGAATTTGCACGCTGGGCCATCGCCCAGCGTGTTATTATCATGAGAAATATTTTTACAGGCTTTAATTGCCGAAGCGAATTTAATATTCAAAGACAGACTGGTATCAGAAGAAGAACGTGTTAGTTTCGCTGCAATTTGTAGAAGTTACCTCAAAGATAGCTCTGAAGTCATGTATTTTACGGTGAAGCAACGCGACCACGGCGTCTACTTGGATGCCACGGATGGTGAAGATTGGGGCCAACGGACGCAGAAACTCATCAACCAGTGCCGTAAGTGTGCTTACGTATAAGTTTAAACATTTCATTTGTATCCCAACTAGTCCAACTAATAATATTGTAAATGCGAAAATGAGTTTGTATATTTGTTTGTTTGTTACCTCTTCATGCTTTATCTACTGACCCAATCTTCTTGAAATTTGGCATACACGTTGATCATACTTCGGAGAAGGACATAGGCTATGTACCACGGGGGTGAAGCCGCGGGCAACAGCTAGTAAAAACTAATTGAAATTTCTTATTTCACGTTAAGGTACTCAAATTTTATATTTCTGTATACTGAATCCAAGTGTAGCTTATAGGATATATATTATGACACAGACACAGCATTAGATTCATACAATCTTGTGATTTTTTACAGTAACTGAAAACGAGATGGCTTTTGGAGCAATTGGTGCTGAAGTATGTTCCGAGTTAGCCGTGCTGTGTTCGGCGATGGCTAGAGCTGTGAGTCATACTTATTTGAATTAAAAAGACTAAGAACTCTACATCGGTAATACTACGATGCCACGTAGAAGGACAAAAAGCAATGTTTTAGCCGTGGTTCGGCCTAAATAAAACTGGCTTGTTTTGTCCAGTCAATAAAATAGAGATTGTAGTGTTGTCAAAATAAGTCAAAAGGTACCTCCTTTATTCTTCCAATCATATTAGATTTAAACATTAGATAAGTGTGGTCTGCCGCGTCTCATCTTGGCAACTTGAACAGTCTGACTGATTTTAGGCTGGCAATTCGGGATCGGTTTTGATATTTGCATATTTAGACGATATCACAAAAAAGTCGGCGAGATAAATGCCTAACTCAATAATTTAAAAAAAAAGTGATCTCCCAAAATTTAGATAATAATGCAGTTTACTTCACGGCAGACAAGTGGCGGCGTAGTGACGTGCGTGGGCAGCGCGGGCTGCGGGCGGCGCGCGGCCGCCACGCTCGCGTGCGCCGCGTTGCCCGCACAACTCTTCGTCATCGAGTCTGCGCAACACTTCACTATGAACTTTAAAAATGTTAGTTTGTAAATTGTTTTTTAGCTTTTGCTAAAATTATGTATCCTAGACGTGTAAATTAAAATCACATTTGTAAAATAAACATACTACAACTGTCCTTGTGGAAAATGGGAAAAGTTGAGCGGGGGTGGGCGATGCGCCTGATTCGTCCGAGTTGATTCAGCTTTGACACGAGTTATCAATCAATGCCGGATGTGTAAAACAAAAACATGTGACGTAAATGAATGAACGTGCATATTTAATATAATTTAGCAATCTCACTTCTTTCGGGACAATTTTGGGTTTTCGATTTATCTTTTGTGCTTGCGAATATGATCAGTAACGGGTACACAATGTCCCATTTAATTTTTTGTACTTTTCCAAAAATAATCGTGTATATAATTTAAACAAAAATGTTTATTAATTATTGCTTACAACTGTAGCAACTCATCAATATTTTGATTCCGTTCTCCACCTCCAAGCCCACCAACATGCTAAACGTGGCCCTTAGGTTTTATAGACCTGGGTTCTCTGTTCCCCGTAAGGAAAAAGACGTGACAATATTTATGTATCTATCAAAAGTGCTAATTAAAATAACCAAAATTCATTTTTAATCTGGTATTTTGATAGGCTCTGACAAATGCGAGCGAAGGCCAGCGCTTGCTCGTGCTGGTGGGTGAGAGCGCAGTGAGCGACGCCGCGCTGTCCCGCATCGAGGCGCTGCGCCGCGCCGCCTCGCCGCTGGCCGCGCCCGCTGACTTGCTGCCGCCGCAGCTCACGGCTAGCGCCTTCGATCGTGAGAACATTTACTTTTATACGAGGGAACTACTTTGAGTTCTGTACTCAAAGGGTAATAACCTATTACTAAAGCCTCTATTGTCAGTCGATCTATCACAGGGCTGTATCTATGGAAACCGCAATAGGTAAAGGCTTAAAATTTTCATAGAATTTGTATATCTATCGTCGCCATAATAGCAAATAATATAAATAAGGCGGGCCCCATACAAATATGTGTTTTTAACTGGTGTCTGTATTAAAATATTGTAGGGCGGTTCAGATACCTTCGTTTGCGATTGGGATTCGAAATTCTTATTTCTGGTATCGTATATATACATACATCATCATCTTGTATCATTTTTATTATCTATTTATTAGTTTCCGCCTGATCTGAAATTTTTCACTTTCGTCTAATGACCAATTTCGCTGATTGAAATACAAATCACGGACACGGATTGCCACACTAAATTTAATAGTCATATTTGTAATTTTTTAAATGTGTTACAGTCGCGAAATCATTAACATTAGTTATATATTTAAAAATATCTGTCATCATAACATCCTCTTGAAACTATTTAAAAACAGTAAAAATAGAAATTGCACTTATTACTTTTATCTACAGAAATAAAACAAACCTTAGGCATAGTAATATGCCTAGACAAGAGTCAGGAGGACCTCTGGGACCTAATGGAGAAGTTCCCCTGGCTGCACTCGAACATGGTGTGGGTCGACGGCTGGTGCGCGGAGACGGTGCGCGACATGCCGCGCCTCATCGTCAATAGGTTACAATTTACACCTTTGCACGTAGTTGTACCAGCGCACTCGCACGTTTCTTTGAGTTGTAAGGTGAGTCGCATTCGTTTGTAGTAAAACACGATGATTTCGCTCTGACAAGTTTTGACTTTATCTTATTGCGACTTTTGAAAAGACACATACCACCCTCCGGAACTTGATACTGAGGATAGATCCAAGTTCCGAAGTGTTGTATGTGTCTTTTAAAAAGTCGTTCATAATTTACCTATCAGATTCCCGTCTAAAAAAAGTTGTGTGAGTGTGAGTAGTTCGTTAGTTTTGTTTTTCGTTCGTTAAGTGGCAAACACTTATGTCAAGTACACGGTGCCAAAAGGCATGGAAATGATAACAGCCAGAAACGAATGGCTTAACGTGGCTTACGAAGCACGTAGGAGGTCGAAAAAATCTTGTGCCATGTGACGTGTGGTTAGTTAATATGTCACGTAAGTTTATCGTTTGTTTTAGTAGTTTTGTATTTTATCTTGTCGGAAAAGTATGTATTCTATTCTTGATGCATTTTATAAATCTTTTAATAATATACGTTACACTGACTGAACTATGAACAGCTAAGTTCTTTAGCTATGAGGGTGGCATTGCAAGCACAGTAGTTCATTATACAAAGATTCACTAAGTAAGAATTTCATGAATGAATTTCTACTGAATATGATCTTGTGTTTAACAAACCAACCTTTAACTTTAAGGCTCATGAAAGAAGACGTATCCGAGAACAAAGAACAGTCCGACCCTATCCCCGTAGACGGGTTTGTGAGCATCTACGACAGTATCGAGAGCGAGCCCATGCGCGCCCCCAACAGATACGTGCGCTTCGTCAAGACGTACTACCATATCCTGAGCAAAAAGAAACACGCGTTGCTGCAGAGGCAGGCCATGCTGTCCGTGAGTAACATAATAAACTAAAATTTGAATTCGTCGTTGAGCTCTAGAACATACTTCACACGATACCCTAGTCTAGTCCATCGTTTGATGACATAATGGTGATATTAGGCGCCACTTTCCTAAAACTTCACCTAAATGAAGGTATAAAAATCGAGTTTCCGCAGAATGATGTTGTTGTCGCAGAATCATCACAAATCTTTATTTTTTTATTTATATCAATTATATCAAATTAGTTTAGGCGGATCGAAACCTGTATGCCTGAAATTATGTGTAATCACCAGAGATCGGAATTAGGTGTGTGGAAATACCTAAAGTTTGCAGCGGGACATAATATGCAGCTGTTACAACCACTTAAGTTAAACCGGTTTTGTTTCGGTTTTTTTTTGTTTTACATGTTCTTTACCTTTGAAACACCGAACTATAAACATTTACAAGCTGCTAATACAGTTCTAAATTATTTTTGTTTTGTACTTTTCCGGTTAAAATTCGGTTTTTCAGTCCTAATTGTTCTTTGTCGGTCAATGTTTGCCTTCTTTCGTGAATAAAATCAAAACTATTGATTTTACCCAAACAAAAAAATATTTTTGAGATCCTCATAATGAGCCCTTTCATTTGATATATGACACAGTAAGGTTTGCTAAACTTTTTTTTAAATTTTGTAATTGGGCCTCTGAAACGGCCTTATTTTAAAAAAAATCTTTATTTACTTTGCACATCCGTGTTTGGGTCATAGGATTACACCATCTTACCAAATTTCACCTAATTTGGTTCAGTGGATTCGGAGAAAATCGTCTGTGACATACGGACGGACGGACAGACAGACGCACGAGTGATCCTATAAGGGTTCTGTTTTTCAATTTTTGTACGGAACCCTAAAAAAAGAAACTAAACCCAAAACCGGTTTAACTTAAGTGGTTGTAACAGCTCCATATTATGTCCCGCTGCAAACTTTAGGTATTCTCAAACATCCAATTCCGATCTCTGGTAATCACTACACCTAGGCTGTCATCCTCAAGTCCATCCTAGCAAGTAGCATCCCAATTACCTCTATCCCATACCCCCAGCCCAAAAAACTCCTACCCTTCCCTTGCTTAAATATCCGGTTTAGATGGACAGCGGCGTCAGAACCGATACAAGCCAAACAAACTGCGCTTACCATCCCGTTTGACAAGCGTGGTGAGTATGATAAAACCGACTCATGGTGTAAATTCTTGGGGGAGGCTTATGTCCAGCAGTAGACTTCTTACAGCTGAGATGATGATGATGACTAAACCTAGCACGAAAAATGTTATAAAGGCGCAAAGCAGTTGGTTGCTGGCTTCGGCCCATACGGCAAAACATAAGAGTTGCCGATCTCTAAAGGCTTTGCCATTGTTTCTCAGTTCGGCCCTTCAGGCTATGCATGCAAATCGCGGCCCATCAGGCATAGGAGAGTTTGCTGTCTCTCCAAGCCTAAGCACACAGGCAACGCTCAAAGCCAACGCTGTGCAGTTTGTTGCCGCCTTGCCGCTTCTTCTGCACTCCGCCTTGGAAGCGGTGTAAACTTAGCTTTAAGTAAATTAGGGACGTCAACAATAACATAACATTGTAAACCAATTGTAAATTTAAATTGACGTTCACCAAATGATATTGAAAATATCTTAAGATGAATAAAATTTTTGACCATTGACTATAGCCGAGATCCGCTCAAGAGATTCGAGTTAGCTACATAGTCCTTTAAAAAGGAAAATAAAATTTGGTTGCTATAAAGTATGTATATCGGGCAGGCGGGCGTAGAAGCGTTGCGGCGTGCGCGCGCGTCGGTGGGCACGCTGCAGGCGGAGGCGGCGGCGCAGCGCGGCGCGCTGGCGGAGCGCCAGGCCGCCGCCGCCGCCGCGCTCGACCAGATCGCCGCCACCGTGCGCCACGACTCCGCCAAAAAGGACGACATGAACGCCCTCAAGGCCACCATCGAGAGGGAGAACAACAACCTGCAGATCAGGTACACTGTATCGAACGCTAAATAAATCAAAGACTACTTATAAACTGAAGGAGACATGTCCTACTACAAGAAACAGACAGTGTGAGCTAAGTGCTATTTAGCTCCCTTTGAAAGCTTCAGAAATTGGTACGTACAGGTCGTCTACCTCCGTTTATGTAGAAGTCTTTGAAATAAATATGTTAGCGGACGACGTTTTAAATTTAACGTCATGTAGTAGTTAAAGTTATTTAAATACATTTGCTAATAATACAGTCCTTATGACATCGAGACTTTCATCGTAAACCGCTTAAATTAAATTAAGAAATAGCGTTGGATTGATGATGATATGATACGGCGATGGATTAGGTAACTATTTTAGGTGATAAGCCGTAATGTGTATAAAATAATGGGATATGGTGGAGAATTTCGACAAGTATCTAAGGATTTCAGACTAAAATTTATAATTGTCTGTGTAGGAAGAAAGAAATTGAAGCGGAGTTAGCATCGGTCGAGCCTATAATAGAAGCGGCTAGATCCGCCGTCGGGGACATACGGCCGGAATCATTGAGCGAGGTTTGTATCTACCAAGAATTTTCTTCTTCTTATGAACTAGGTCTTAGTCGATGGCCAGATTGCGCCAAATTTCTCTATCCTCGGCTTAAATCTTTTGTTCTTGATACGACATGACAAGAACCTTCTGCATTACCTGGTTAAAAAAAAAATATTGGTCGCATAGAATAATCAATATTCTTAAAACTATATTTTATCATTTAAAACGTTGTATATTCTTTCAAATTGGTGCAATAAATAATCTTTCCTTCATTCATTCCCTATTCATGAAGGAAGAATAAACTTTAAAATAGAATATCATCAATTCATTTATGGAACAGGTTCGATCGTTGCGCGCGCCTCCGGACGTAGTGCGTGATATTCTAGAAGGCGTGCTGCGGCTTATGGGCATTGCGGACACTTCGTGGCATTCCATGAAAAACTTCCTATCGAAACGAGGCGTCAAAGAAGACATCAGGTGAGTGGGCCATATATTTATTAACTTTTATACAAACTGAATTAGATTTTTTCAATTTGATCTGATTTTAAAAGAATAAATGAGGCTCGAGATTAGCGAAACTAATGTCTCCAGCGTTAGTTTCGCTGACCTCAAGCCACTTAAGCTTATAAGTAGAGTTTAATTACCGTGGCACCTATTGGTTAAAATCAATATGAACTTTGATTAAATATAACCATAACTACTCGTAAAGAAGAAGAAGTAGAGTTTTGCTTACATACGATGTAACCTATCTCCTACTTGCATTGTAAGATGTCATCATCATCATCAGGTTTTTATTGTCTTCGCTGCAGAAGCATGGCCCTCTCTGTTCTAACAGAGCCATGAATAGCCAGAGCAGTCAGAGGATTACAGCCTCCGTGGTCCAGTGGTTAAGGCGTTTGCCTTGTTGACCCGGAGGTCGTGGTTCGATTCCCACGGGAAGCATACTTTGTTAAGTTGTTTCCAGTTATGTTAGGACAATGCAGGCATGAATCACCTTATTGTCTGATAAGAAAGATAATTCCGTGCTTCGGAAGGCACGTTAAGCCGTTGGTCCCGGCTGCCATCTGGTAGTCGTTAGAGGAACCACGTCAGAGGCCGAGAGGCGGTTCCGAAGAACTCTGACACTAGGGTGTGCATGGTCGATTGACCGTGTTACCTACACGAAATGATGATGAGTCAAAGGATTTGGCCTACACTCTCCACGGTGGCCAGACGGATGCAGAGGTGTCTTTGATGTTTATAAGCGCTGTTTCCTAAGTCGCCTTCTACGACATCCAGGGAAAGACTTGGAGTGGTCCTATTCAACTCTGCCGGGAATCACACGGCGTAAGTAAGATCTAATTGCACTCATTTAACTCGTGATGATTCCTCCGCATGCAGATGCCTAGACGCGAGCCAAATCAAGCCGGAGGCGGCGGCAGCCGTGGCCAAGCTGCTGGAGAGGCGCGGCTCGTCGTTCGAGCCGGCCGTGGCCAAGCGCGCCAGCGCGGCCTGCGCGCCGCTTGCCGCCTGGGTGCGCGCCAACCTGGCCTACGCCGAGGCGCTGGCCAGGGTGCAGCCGCTGCAGCTGCAGCAACGGAAACTACTGCAGTCAGTGCCTGTTCTTCTTTACGCCTGTAGCACACAGCCGCGAATGCGGAACGGAAGCGTTCCGGAACGAAACACTGGCTGAACCGCGAAACGCTGTTGTTTGATGATTCCGTCTCGGTTACGTTCCGCTTGCGGTGTTGAAACGCACCAAACAAAATTATACTAGACAGTGTTTCGCCTATTTTCCGTTTTGTATCCCTTCCGTTCCGCGTTCGCGGCTGTGTGCTACAGGCGTTACACTATTATGTCATGAATATTTTCTTGGAAACGTTATAAAATCTATCTTTCTTTATCGTCGCAGTAAGTTTACAGTGACTTGTCAGCTGTAGTGCTTTGAAAAACAAAGTCCACTATCGTGCTAGTTCTCATTGTATGAATTGGCAAAGTTTTACAGCGGCTGCCTGTTTGCCGTCAACCATTTAAATATTAAATGTAATAATGCAGGTATACATTAAAAGGTAAAAAATATATCTCCAGCGCGCAAATGAACAAGCATGCATCCTGAAATCCCAGGTCCAGATTTTAACTGGCCAATGAAACTATAAAAAATATAATTCGATTTTTGGTCACGGAAGTTTGAGAACAATATTTACATTTCATAATTAATTATTCCATTGGGAATAAAAACATATTCAAGGCCATGTTTCCGGAACAGTTCTTTGTGTTTTGAAAAGATGAGATGTAAAGTAAGTACACACCACTTTGAACAGGAATCTGAAAGACGCGGAGTCCCAATTAACAGCATTGTCGAGTGGGCTGGAGAGCGTGACGGAGCGCGTGGCGTCGCTGAAGGAGCAGCTGGGCCGCGAGACGCGCGAGGCGGCCGCCATCGAGCTGCGGCTCGAGTCGGCCACTAACACCATCGCGGCCGCGCGCGGCCTGCTCGACCGCCTGGCGGACGAGGACGCCGCCTGGGGCAGAGACGTTAGTGACTCACACTTATTAGTATAGGCAATATGAAGCTCTTCATTACGCCTCTTCATTGAGGCGTTTCATGATTTTTTAAGGGTCCAGTGCAGCCCCCATTTTAAATAAATAATTTGAAAGAAATCTGAGACACCATTAATATTTGGATCGTCCTTCCCTCAAAATATTTTTTAATACATTTGCTACTAATACGGTTCTTATGACATCGAAATCTGTATCGTAATGATATATTTACGGCACTAGTGCTTTTTACTTTACACCAATCACAACCGCTCAATAGCCCAATGCCACAGATGCAAAATTTAAACTTTTTCATAGAAACCGGGCAAAGAGTTTCAAGTTCAGCATAAAAACTTTTTTCTGATTCGTGAGATGTGATTTTTTCCGACTTCGAAAAGGAGAAGGTTATCAATGTACTTTTTTGGAGAAAATAAACCTGAACCTGAAACCTGTACCTGATTATTTAAATATATTTGCGAACTGCTTTAGTTCCTAACTTTTATAAATTCCTTATTTGCTGAATTCCAACCTTGTTTTAGTTTATAGTAATCGCAAATGTATTGAAAAACGTCGTATGATACTCGTACGGTAAGCTGTCTATTATAGTCGACGGTTTATTATAAGCACTCGGCGTCGCCTCGTGCCAATAAACACCTCGACTATAATATCCAGCTTACCGTACTTGTATCATAATAATGTACTATTATGAACTACCTAAAGTGTGGCATAAAGCTTTACATAGAATTTTCGCCAAAAGTGTAGTTTTTTGACAAAAACGCTAAGAATAAATATAATCTGCATATAATTCATAGTGAGAATGTGGAAGCTTCCACATTCTCACTATGAATTATATGCAGATGTTCATTAATTAGTTTGAATGGTTAGGCCAAGGCTCCCCTCCAACCCATCTGGCCAGCGTGGTGAGTGTAGGCCAATTCCTCTGACTGCTCTAGCTAATATATGGGTCTGGTAGCACAGAAAGGGTCGTGCTCCTGCAGTCTTCTTCTTCTTCCTCACCTTATTCCACTTATGTGGTGTCGGGACAGCATGTAAGCCTTTTCCATTTCGCTCTATCACGAGCCATCTCCTTCGTCACCTTCTTTTTCTCCATATCCACCTTCACACACTCCATCCATCTTTTCTTTGGCCTTCCTCTATTTTGCTTTCCAGTAACTTTACTTTTGGTCGTGCTCCTGCAGTGGAGACTAAAAAAACCTGATGAAGCTAGGGCCTAGTTAATCAAAATAATATCTCCATTTTCTTTTAAATTGTTTATTTCAAGTACGGTTTTATCATGAATTTTTCATAATCTAACCAAGAGTAAATTTATGGCTCCGTGAGCCGTAAACCTCGCCAATCTCATCTTAGCTTACATAAGTGTCATAATGGGGCAAGGTATTTAGTGCTGATCTCACCATTTTGAAAAATTAATATGTAATTATTGAACCAGCTTTCAAAATTTCACGGGTTGAGAAATGCACCCCGCATTTCTCAACCCGAGAAATAGAGGAGAATAGATGGACAGCGGAACAAACAATATTACCCTCTATCTAGCTGTAATATCCCCATCAATGACACTTCGGAGTATTAAGCCTTAATATGTTTATGATTGAAACTACATGGAGCATCACATGCGGAAGACATTAACTCGTATATAATTTTTTGACATATTTTCAGCTGGCATATATTTCGAAGGAGATTGCAGAGCTGAACCTAAGGTCCTTACTAGCTGCCGGATACCTCGTGTATCTGCCACACCTTACTGAACCACAAGCAAGGTAACTTTGTCTATTTACTATACCTATGTATATTTAGGCATAATCATATCGTCCTGGTTCGTAACCAAGCAATTGCTAGATCGCCTTGTTTTTCAGAATTGAATATCTAATTCATACAGTCGACGACTCACTAATCGAGCAATTTTCATGTATGTGTGATAGAAATAAACTTTTTAGCGACTGGTAAGTAGTTACGCCATTAATCAAAAAATATATTTCAGAGACTACATAAGTAAATGGAGCTCACTGATAGGCTTCAGTGACGATTCTTTCTCTGTCATTAACTTCCTGTCGACGGTTGAAGAGCAGTTGAAATGGGAAGCGGACGGACTGCCCTCCGACGAGACAGCTATTAAGAATGCAGTTGTTATAACACAGGTATTTGCTTTAATTTTATTCTTCTAACTTGTTAGTCTCTTACGTTAGCCGTTATTACTAGTGTAAATGATGTTGTAAGTTCTTTATTTATAACCTGCTTTCTCCATATCTTATTACATCAACAAAACATATGTCAAAATTTAAATTATTACAACGTCTAAGATTGCTCTTGGTAGGCCCTTTATCAACAATTCGTGGGATCGTAGGAATGCCTTGTTTATTTGATAAATTTTTTTTTTAAATTGTTTGTTTTTACATGTTTTGATAGTTTAATGATGTTTTTAAAGGTTACCTTTGGAACACCCTCTTTAGTTTAGTATAGGTCCAAACATGAGATAAAATTTCAAGTATTGTTTAAACATACAGGGGGGCATGTATTACTAGTACGGTGGTAGGGTCTAGCCTTGGATGAACATAATTTAAATAACACCCTAAGACATAAGAGTATCTGCAGGCGTTAGAGCAGCCGTTATGCGGCCTCACGCCGTTCCTGGTGGACCCGGACGGCGACGCGCTGGCGTGGCTGCGGCGCACGCTGGAGGCGCGCGGCGAGTTCGTGTCGCAAGCCGCCCACAACGTACTCACCGCTGCTCAGTATGCACTCAGGTATGGCTTACAAACTAGGTTTATTCTCTTGCACGCCACGGAGGTTGAAGCAAACAGTATGGCTACATTTGATTGCGATAGAATCATTTGGATGGGAAGCTTAGTAAAAATATGTAATTACGCAGTTTAAATATTAGTACTTTATGTTACTTTTATGTAATAAAATTAAAATACTAGCATGAGTTTGGGAAACGAACCGCTAGGTGAGATTTATGATAAAATTAAACGTGTGTACGAACAATTGCATACAGCATTTACACACATGCTATAAAGCGTCCTAAATGGTTCAGAACACAGCATAAACTTTTTCATACTTCATTCTCGACTTATCTGACAACAAATTTTTGATTATATTTACTGCAGCGTTAATAATTTGGAGTTGTGTGAATTTGATTTATGTAATGGTCATTATGACCAGTTTCTGAATGCATTATAGAAACTTCATGGTGTGTGTAGATTGTAGATTAACTTTTTTCTTATTCTGTGTTGTCCGCATAGTCATTTTAGGCAGCTTTTTCTTGGTAAAGTAGACATTAAGTATAAAGTAGTCACTATGGGAAAGTAGACATTTAAGTGAGTAGTCTTTTAGGTAAAGTAGACATTATGTACCTGATTGATTTTTAACAGAAACGACTTTTTTAATCTATTCATGGCCTTTCTCTGATAATTTGTCCATCGTGTTTGGCAGGCTGAACCGTCCGCTAGTGGTGTCGGAGGTGTCGGGCGCGCACGCGGCGTGGTCCGGCGCACTGTCCAGCGCGGGGCGCGTGGTGCTGCAGAGCGCGCTGCCGCCGCGCCTGCCGCCCCGCCTGCTGGCGCACCTGGCCACCGTCAACTTCGCCGCCAGGCTTGACCCCCTCACTGGTAACGACCGTCTAATCTTTGACTATGGTCTAGTGGTTAAGGCGTTTGCCTTGTTGACCCGGGGGTCGTGGGTTGGATTCCCACAGGAAGCATACTTTGTTAAGTTGTTTCCAGTTTGGTTAGAAAATTGCAGGCATGAATCACCTGATTGTCTGATAAGAAAGATGATTCCGTGCTTCGGAAGGCACGCTAAGCCGTTGCTCCCTGCTGCCATCTGGTAGTCGTTAAAGGATCCACGTCAGAGGCCAAGAGGCGGTTCCGAAGAACTCTGATACCAGGGTGTGGCAAGGAGGACGACTGACCGTAACACCTACGAAATGATGATGATGATGACTATTATACTCCCTAGACACCGTCATGCCTTTATTTCAATGATTAAAAAGCTGGCCAATCTTTCAATGTTTGTTCGCGTGACGTGTCACACGCGTCCTGTCAATTTATACCCTCAAAATCCGTCAAATTACACGGACACTAGTTTTTTCTACGCTTTTAGGCTAATAGAATCTATCTAGGCTTTATATAATCTAAGCGTCTAATCTAAAATTAAACTCCCTCCGCCAATTATTTTTTATGTTATTATCAATTCCTATATGTCCGCATAATAAAATGACAACTTATCGTACCATCTGTTTACGTACTGCCTTAGTTTTAAAGCGCTTTGTTTAAAGAGCCACGTGCGCTTTGCGGCGCTTTAAAGTTGGTGTACGTACGAACCGGCCGGTCGATAATGTTATAAGACTGTTCGAAATAACAATATAAATGGTGAAGACCAAATTTAAGAGTATAAAGTGTTGCAATCTATTTTGTATGCGATTATGAGCGTAAACATGGTCTGACAGGACGTTAAATTTTTTCCTACCTTGTTCGTAACGTTCTAGATCGCTTGGTCCATCATGCCCTACAGCAGCAGAATCCAGAAGTGAATGAAAAATCGAAGGAGATAAAAATACAGAAAGCTACTTTACAGAAGCAACAACATGAATTACAGGTACTTATTTAATTATCGTGTAAAAACTTGTATGTTGAATTTAATTCATGAATTCTGAATTATAATTTACTAGCTGTTACCCGCGGCTTCGCCTGCGTGATTTATAGCCTATATCCTTCTCTGTACCATTATCATCGTGTATGCAAAATTTCACGATGATCTGTTTAGTAAATACGGCGTCAGAAAGCGTAACAAACAAACAAACTCACTTTCGCATTTATAAAATTGGTTGGGATTTTAGGAAAACTTACTTCGTGAGCTATCGACCAAGAGCGACATTCTCCACGACGCCAACCTACTGGAGTCCCTGAAACAGACTCGTGCGACCGGTGCTACCATCAGCGACGCGCTTCGGGCAGCTGCAGAGTTGCAGGTTTGTTGGTATATGTAAGCTAGTCAAATACCGATTGATTTTTGGGACGAAGTTTTAAACGCGATACTTAACATCATCAACGAAACGTGATCATGTTGGAACCGCAGGTCGTCCTTAGAAGATGCAGGATTTTGATCTCATTTGCTTTCGATCCACCTTGATCTCATCATCGATGTGGTGGATCGAAAGCAAAATGTATGTAACATTGACTTCCGCAAAGTATCGCCTAAATCAATACAATGTCTATTGTTGCATTTTTAATTACTTTACTAAGGTGGCACTTTTATTTCCTACGGATTACAATAAGCTTATTCTATCGAATTAGGTTATTTACCCTGTAATGGTAAATGTAAGAAATGTTAATAACTGTATAAATAGATATTTTGAGTAATCTGTAACACAAACTTCCATGCTGGTTTGGAACAAAAGAAGAAATATAGAATATATAATAGCTGCTATTCTTCCCGCGTAGACCGTAAAAGCCGGTCAACGGATTACGCGAAAATTTAAGGAATCACAACAATAAGCGTTGCGGCTAACCATCGCTATTTTGATTCCGCTTTCCACTTTTACGCCCACTACCACGCTAATTGTGGCCTTTGGGTCTTATGACCTTGAGTTTTGTCTGCCTTGGGATAAAGCCGTGACAATATGTGTGTATGTATGAATGTAACAAATGAGTTTATAGCGTGAGAGTGCGTTGGCCGCGGCCAAGTACGGCGCGAGTGCGAGGCGCGGCGCGGCGCTGACGTTGGCCGTGCGGCGTCTGGCGCGCGCGCGCCCGCTGCTGGCGCTGCCCATGCAGCCCGTGCTCGACTACTACATCGATGCCGTGCGACACGCACAGGTACATTTATAAGATTTAACAGATCTTTTCAGTATCCACTGCAGGAGCATGACCCCTCTGTACTACCACAGCCATACATTAGCCAGAGCAGTCAGAGGATTTGGCTTACACTCGCCACGCTAGCCACGCGGTTTGGAGAGGTCCCTAAACGTCATTTATAAAACACTGGAAACTTTGCTTACTCTTTTATTTATCTATAAAATGCCCAAATACTTGAAAACTAATTTCTCAACCATGCTTGAAAATTTTGAACATTATTTTGACAACCTTGTATCATAACGTAAATCAGTATCTAGATTTTTAAACAAATAACGACTTTGCCAAAATCATTGGATAAAGTAGTTTTTCCGTCTCTAGTCTCAAGGCGAGGCATATCGCCACTTAAACCAAACGCAGTGGCCTCTTAGGAAGACAAGGTTTTCGACAAATAGCCCTACTTAAAAACTCCTTAAACTAAGCCGTTACGAACGACCTTCAACAACGCTACTATTTATACGTTAGGGCTCACTTCAATACTGAAAACTCCAAATTAACTGATTCTGCGACTCTAAATAATAACAGTTTGTTTTGTTCTCCACAGTCAAAGGACACGAAGGATATCAACAGCGAAGACGTAGTAAAGTACTTTACAAGAAGAATTATCGAGCGAGTTCTACTGGCTTTGCATAAGAAGGACAAATATACTGTTGTTTTGTACCTACTCAAAGAGGTGTATGAAGATGATTTTCCGGAACAGGTAAAATGTTTTTGGCTTAGTTATACTATAGGAATCAACTTCAGTCACAAGCTAAATTAAGGTCTTGTTACAAAGTAGTCCATATGATATTTTTATTGACATTTCTATCTATCTTTCCCTCGTGAACACCATCTTTGTTATAGTTAAACGGCATGACAAATAAGGGGACCATAATTTTTTTATTGATAATCCTTCAGATGAAAAAAATCATCTAAACTACTAAACTGTTTGATGAAATTTAAATGGGAATTCAATTTAAAAAAAAAAAGTTTTTTTCAAAACGGTTCGTAACTGACGGAATTATTGTTTAACATAAAAAATCATACAGTCGCATTGAGAACCTCCTCTTAAAATTTTGAGTGTTGAAGAAATAAATGACCGTCCATAGTATTTAAAACCTTCATTTATCTGAGCAAAAAATAATACTACGACCAATAACGGCCTACACACGATCTAATTTATCAAATCAACAGAGTAGGACAGACCTAATAAGTGAATAAGAAATTTGAAGGTTATCTCGCTATGTCATATTAAGGTTCACTCCGCTCTGTTGACTTACAAAAACCAGCCAGTCCAGTCCAGTTATGTCTATCGTGTAAAGTACATGTAACATTACGCTAAAATTTGAACCGGTTCAATGGGAGATTCCAATAGAATAAAAACAAATTTTCTATTTATTTTCTGCGTTTTTCTATGCTATAGGTATACAGGTATTAAAGTTACGTCTTTTACTTACAGCTGTGGCAGTTATTCACGGGTAATAGTGCTATTTCTGACGATCAAGATGTAACGAACAATATCAAGAAAAGTTACTTGTGGCTGCCTGAAGAATGTATCAAGGGTGTTGCACAAATAAAGGTACAGTGTACACATTATTTATACTTTATGAATATCACTTGCCTCTTATCACATGATGACCGAACTTTCAAGTCGAAGTTTGGCTTTGCTAGCCACATTAGAGCCCATCACAACAACGACCCCGGGATACGGCTTGGACGACATGATCACATGATGTAACATGGAATTGCTTCATCAATTTTTGTAAACGTTTCGTAACTGGTCAGAGACCGCAAGGGATAGGGACAAGTGGAAGGAAAAGGGAGAGACCTTTGCCCAGCAGTGGGAAATAATAGGTTAAATAAAAAAAAAGTTTTCGTATCAAAATGTTGTAAGCGGGACCATATATCACGGAGCTGTATATTTGGAGCCGTAATAGGTAGATACTTGCTACTACTTACTACTACTTTAAGTTATACGGCAAAATTATACACGAGTGAAGCCGCGGGTAAAAGTTAGTCTTTAATACGAAGCAAACTTTGTTTTATTACACGTGTCACTAACGTTTACCTACAATATGTTTTCACAGGCGACAAGTGAGGAGCTGTTCCAAAAACTGTCTCTCAATGACAAAAGTATGTGGGAGGAGTTCATGCATACGGGCGACTTGTCGTTTCTGGCGCGGCTGCGGCTCGGGCCGCTGGAGAGCGTGCTCGCCGCCGCCGCGCTGCGCCCCGACTCCCGCTACAGGGCCGTTGTGGCGCTCGTCGAGCATTATCTGGGTAAACTTGTTTATTTATTTATGTATTATTAGCACACAAAACAGGCAACGACAAAGGTTTGTGGGATGTGTTCGTACGTACGGGCGACTTGTCGTTGCTGGCGCGGCTGAAGCTCGGGCCGCTGGAGAGCGAGCTCGCCGCCGCCGCGCTGCACCCCGACTCCCGCTACATAGCCATTGTACCTCTCGTCGAGCATTATCTAGGTAAACCTGTCTATTTATTTTATGTTTATTAGCACACAAAACAGACAGCGACAAAGGTATGTGGGAGGAGTTCGTGCGCACGGGCGACTTGTCGTTGCTGGCGTGGCTGCGGCTCGGGCCGGTTAAGAGCTTGCTCTGATTGATTTAAAATTGCAGTTCCGATCTTTTAGTAACGCCTTAACTGAATTATCCCCACTAGTCAAAAGATAATAGATTCGTGTTATATTGTATGAATGTCTCCTAAACGTTAAGGGGAGGACACCTTCCATGTTACACGACTTTCTCGTCATCTCAGGTTCACTGTTTGCTTAGCTTACTTTCCCCGGACCCAAAGTCTTATGTAAATATTATCAAAAATGGCGCAACTTACCGGTTTCCAATTGAGCTGGAATTTTGCATCACCAGTAAATCGTATGTAAGTGCAATAAATTATGTCATCGCATTGTCACTATCGCTACATACACAATAAAACACTACATATTATAAAACAAAGTCCGCCGCCGCGTCTGTATGTTCGCGACAAACTCAAGAACAACTGCACGGTTTTTCATGTGGTTTTTCACCAATAGATAGAGTGATTCATGAGAAAGGTTTATAGGTATGATACATGCCCGGGCGTAGCCGGGGAGGGCTGCTAGTAAACTTTTGCGGGTTTGGTTTGTACATTAAAATATGGTAGATAAGATATGGTATGGATATGGTAAATGTTTACGGTAAATGTTTACTGTATAATACAAATAAACAGAAAAACAAGACAAATAACATCTAGTAAGTAAGACAAGTAAAATATAGTAAAAGGATTAAAAGATAAAAAATATGGTAAAATCAAGAGTAAATGAAAATGGTATAAATATGGTAATTAATCGGAATGGTAATGGTTAGAGAGCACACGCGAATATGGTAAGATGGTTGGTAGTGTGGCGGCAATGTGCTGACGGCGCACTTGCGCGGTGTCAAAGTACGTACAAACCGTACAAGACTTAAACATAAATTGGTGTTACGGCAGGGAGCGGCGCCATGCGATCCTCGGACGTGGTGGGTCGCGCGGCGCGCAGTGCGAGCAGTCGGCGGCCCGTGCTGGCGCTGGGCGCGCACGCTCTCGACGCACTTGCCGCTCACGCACGCTCGCTCACACAGGTTTGTACGAACTTCTGTCATTAAGATGTGAGGTATACTGCATATCACAGAGCTTGGTGATTGTCCTACTTGTCATGTCCTGCCTGCCTGACATGCGCCTTTTTGGCTCGAGGCAAGGCCATTGCAAGTTGGAATTCTGATTGTAATACTTGACTCTTTTTCTGATTGGCCTAGGGTCTCCTAAAGTCTATATAAGAATCTACATATTATAAATTATGGTATTGTTGAGTTAGTATCATAAGACGCAAGTTCACAACTTAGTGTAGGGCTAACTCAATTTGTGTGACTTGTCCCTATATAAATTATACTAGCCGTTACCCGCGGCTTGACCCTTGTGATGCCCATGTCCTTCCCAGTACCTAACCTAACCTATTTGTATGCAAAATTTCATGATGATCGGTTCAGTAGATTGGGCGTGAAAGCGTAAGAAACTCATTTTCGCATTTATAATATTATAGTTAGGAATTATTTAGCCGCGTTTTATATGAATCAATATAAAAATGTATAACCGATGTACAGATCGGCATCTCTGTGGGGCGCGCGGCGTGGGAGGCGAGCGTGGAGGCGTGCCGCGGCGGCTGGCTGGCGATCGTGGCGGGCGCCTCGCTGCTCTCGCAGGACCTGCAGGACTTCGTGTTGGCGTTTACGCAGCGCCCGGTAAGCTTTACAAAGTTTCACATTACACTGACACACTGTATACAAAGTCCGGTGAAGTAGCAAAACCTTACTTGGAGCTAGCTACACAGTCCTTTCACAAAAATAAAACAACGGATAGCACTTCGGGAGTGCCGGCAGATGTGAAAGCTTAAACAGCCAAAGACACTAAAGAAGTTTTCACTTTAAAAAATCTGACCGTATGTCAGATTTTTTAAAGTGAATATACACGGTGAAATTCTTTTGAACCTTAAAAGGGGTGATCTGGCACTTCGACATGAAAAAATTTTCCTATGGTGGTACAATGCTCGAACCTCAAAAAATTTTGGCATTTCCAAACAAAAGTGTGACATACCCCTGAGGGTTCAAAACAATCAATATTTCACCGTGTACAATACGTATTTTGCACGAAAATTTACTATCCAGTATTCATTTTAATGTTCAACTTGCTGTTCGTGCCGGATACATATCTCGTATTAACTTACTTTAGTATAATCAAAATCAATAACAGATCTCTTGTTTCAGACTGAAGATTTTAGCGACGATTTTCGACTATGGATCGTTTGCGAAGATCGTGATGTTCCGGCGGTGATATCCAACGCTTGTATCAATATAATTTTGGAGGTAATAGTTTCCCTATTTTGGTCTTGTATTATGGTATTTTAATTTCCCTTTTCATTAAAATATTGTCGTTCAACGTATATATTTTTACCAGCTCCCTAGGTCACCGAGTGCTTATAATACAAAAGTCCATGAGATGACAATTTTTAGTAGGCCCTTCAAGCAGCGAGAAACTAGTATAGTTTCAAATAATACCCAATTTTTAAGGATTTAGATTTGGCTGATAGAACTTGAATGGTTATAAACGGCAAATCGGGTACCAAATTTCACATTGCCTTAAAAACTTACTCAAATTTTGTGTCTGTCTATAAAAAATCTTTAAAAAGATTACAGACTCTTAAAACCAAACTTAAGTCGTATGACATTTTGTTTTATTTACATCGCTGGAGGAAATTATATAAGTTGGTTGCCTTTTAACTTTTTAGTTTGTAAGTACTTAGTACTCAGCTCTGATAGTTTTCCTTTCAACTTCTGTATATATACCAGGGATGTTGCGAATATTCGCATCCGCATCCGCAAACGCATTGATTTGGACATCTGCATCTGCATTCGCATCCGCAATAAATCAATGCAGATTTTCATGCGGATGCGAATGTCATACGTGTTGCGACAAGAAAGAAAAGGGAGGGGGCTGCGAATGGCGCGTGATGTTCGCGCGTGGTAATGACCAATAGGAGCGAAATAAAATTGGCCAAATGCGAGTCGGGCTCGTCCATGAAGGGTTCCGTAGAAGAAAGCTTAGATTAGCCAAAAACGTCTATTCTATCTAAACGTCTATAATTTTTCGCCAGCAAAAATAACTTTGTTTTTCATAGTGTTTGTGCCAAAGTTATTTTTTGCGGTTTATGAAAAAGTGCTATAACTTTTTAGTTTGTACTTAGTACTCAGCTCTGATAGTTTTTCTTTCAACTTTGTTATAAATACTACTCCTGTATTTTTTACGTATGTATGTATAACCGTTTAGCAGATAGAGGGCGGAGGAGGGGAACTTACCTCTAAAAATTTTTGCACTTTAAAACCAAATATTTCAGCAACGGATCCCTAAATCGAAAAATGGTGGTCTTAACCTCACAATTTTTTTAAAGACCTTTTCATCAATACCCCACACGATAGGTAGAGAAGTAGAGAAACATAATAATAATTACTGCCACTTTACTTGTATGAGACCTACCCAACAAAAAATTTTTTTTTCAAGATTTTTTCTACTTTTTAGGGTTCCGTAGTAAACAAGGAACCCTTATAGTTTCGCCATGTCTGTCTGTCTGTCTGTCTGTCTGTCCGTCCGCGGTTTTACGCAGAGACTATAAGTACTAGAAAGCTGTAATTTGGTATGGGTATGTATATAATCATGGCAAAAAAGTGGTAGAATAAAAACTTGAAAAAAAAATTTTTTATGGTAGCTCCCATACAAGTAAAGTGGGGGAGAATTTTTTTTTTCTCTATTTACCCATCGTGTGGGGTATCGTTAAATAGGTCTTTCAAAAATATTGTGAGGTTGAGAACACCATTTTTCGATTTAGGGATCCGTTTCCGAAATATTTGGTTTTAAAGTGCGAATTTTCGTTAGAGGTAAGTGTCCCCCCCCTCTATCTGCTAAACGGTTATATATAGATACGTGAAAAAAATTACAGCAGTAGTATATATACTGAAGTTTAAAGGAAAACTATCAGAGCTGAGTACTAAGTACAAACTAAAAAGTTATAGGCAACCAACTTATAAACTGTAAAATTTCATACTATTTTCATTGTTAGATTTTTTTGGTTGTTAAACTGTATGGTGCGAGTGTGAATAGTGTGAACTCAAAGTTGTCATTCGCAACTACGGAACCCTACACTGCGCGTGGCCCGACACGCACTTGGCCGGTTTTTTTTCCATACCAAATTACAGCTTTCTAGTCTCTGTGTAAAACCGCGGACGGACAGACAGACAGTCAGACATGGCGAACTATAAGGGTTCCTTGTTTACTACGGAACCCTAAAAATGATGATTTGTAATGTCAAATGAGTGGAAGCTTTTTAGGGTTCCGTATCCGAATGGCAATAAACGAAACCCTTATCGATTCGTCATGTCTGTCTATCTGTGAGTCTGCTATATATCACAGCTTTTTTATTTTGAAAATATTAAGACGATAGAGATGTACAGTGTACAGTGAACCACTTTCAACCATATACAGCCCTGTGACAGACGGACGGATGAATAGGTGGCTGAGTAAATGGGGTCCAGTTTTTACTCCTTGTGTTTGGGATTCTTAGAGTTGTAATTTGTTGGAGCAGGCGCCCGAGGGAGTGAAACCGAACGTGATGAGCACCCTGTCGGCGTGGGGCGAGTTCGAGGGCGAGCCGGCCCTGGTGCGCATGCACGCCTGCCTGGCGCTGTTCCACGCGCTCGCGCAAGAACGACGCGCGTATATACCACAAGGTTATTCGCTTTCTTCTTTTATCTACACAAACTCACTATAAAATTGTTATTATGACTAGTTTCGAGTAAGCTAGTCATAATAATAATCATCACCTCAACCAGATTTATTGTTAGTCGTAGGTACGGCTAGAGGCAATATATGATTAAATTGATATTGTACGTGTGTTTATTACTTACTTTCAAATTTAAAATTGCTTCATCAGACAGGGAATCTTGTTCAAATATTAATATACCATGCTTGTCTGGAAGAAAAGAAAAAACGTAGAGTGTACTAGCTGCATTACTTCCCGCGCAGATCGTAAAAGCCGATCGAGGGAATGGGCGTTAGGAATTATGTCAATAGGCGATGCGGCTAAGCAACTCATCACTATTTTGATTCTGTTCTCACCTACAAGCCCACCAACATGCCAAACGTGGCCTTAAGGGTGCGCTAGTCAGGTGTTTCGCCATGCAAATTCTGTAGGGTGATGACTCCGTTGTTCGGTATCGTCTGTTTAAAGTTTTTAATTCTATCGATTTCTTTTGTCGTTATCTATGCTTGTATGGAATTATAATTTTAAAATTATATGTACTTTAAAAGTTATGAGTCTCAAAACATTCCGTTTTAACACGTAATTTTAACGCAACTTTGGGCGCAATTAAATACCGGAAGGAGTATGAAATCTTTAAAACAAAATTCATACAAGCATAGTTTGGTTATCAAAAAATATAAATTATTTTACTTTTAATAAAAACATTCAGCTGTTTTACAACAAGAACACTTCCCCCAAACGCATACTCGCGAATTTTTAGACGACGAAGATTTAGATTTTCAACAATATTTGTGTTTGCACACACTAGACTGTTGTTCCGATGTGCTTATATATCAGTGTAAATAGTTCCGCACTGTTCAAAACCGAGTCTATCCCTTTCTCAGCGAAATAGCACGCATTTTAGCCACGTGCGCTGACGAGTTCGAGTTCCCGACTAGCGCATCCTTAAGGTTTTACAGACCTGTGTGTCTATAACAATTACAGAAATTGGCCATAATGATCATCATTACGTCAACCTGTAACAATTATATTGTATCCGACCGCAGGTAATATTGTATGTGTTTTACACAACAAACAAACAAGACAAATATTAAAAAAACATAAGTATGAAAATTCTCTCGACGAGTGGCAAAGTGTTTAGGTACTGTACGCTGTACGATATAAATCGCAGGTTGGAGCCAATGGTACGCGTGGGAGTGGGGCGAAGTGCAGTCGTGCGCGCAGGCGGCGCGCGGGTCGTGGTCGCGCACGGGGCGCGGCGGCGTGCGCGCGCTGGCCGGCGCGCTGTACGCGGCGCGCGTGGCGGCGCGGCCCGACCGCGCGCTGCTGCACGCGCTGGCGCGCGCTTGCCTGGCCGACGCCGCCTTCGCGCACGACTGGCGGCCCCGCGGCGCCACGCTGCGGCTGCCGCTAGCTAACAACTTGAGGGTATGTATTTCGTGAATAATAAATCTAATATTAACAATGGTGACTGGTTGTCTGGAATCGAGATTTCCTCTAGATGGCAGCATTGAGCATTGATTGACAGCAGCTGTCAAAAATATCTTTGGACAGAATGCTGCCATCTAGGGGAAAGTAACCTCTCGACAGAGCGACGTAATCTGGGTGAAATTTCGATTCCAAATACCCTTATTTTACATAACACCTATTGTTGAATGTAGCACAAAAAACCTAAAACAAATAATTATTTTGGCATATTCAGAGTGAATTTATTTTTATAATAATACGAATTCATTTTAACGATGTTGAGAGTAGGAACTTCCTTCCCTATGCTGAGATACTTCTTTGAGTCTTATCCTTATTATATGATTATGTCGTTAGTCTGATCTATACTTAATAAAGCTGAAGAGTTTGTTTATTTGGCTTAACTCGCTAAACTTAGGAACTACTGGACCGATGTCAAAGATGCTTTCACTATCTACTTTCAATACTTACGTTATCCCTAAGTGGCATAGACTATGTATGTGCCACGAGCGAGGCGGAGGCTGATTGCAAGTTACTAAAAAGATGGCGCGGAAAGGCGTATTCAAAAAGAAACCGTCTAGTAAAGATTGTTATATAAAAGTCTGGCATACTCAGGTACTCGTAGTTATCACAAGTACGTAATCCGGTTCCAGGCGTATGTGTCCGTTTTCGACGGTCTGCCAGACATCGACACGCCGCAGCTGCTAGGCTTGCCCAGCAACTGCAGAGTTGCTTGGGAGAGGACTGCCGCTAATGACATCGTTATGGGATTAAAAGGTACGTTTTTATACATATATTAATCCCTTCAAGCATTCAGAGCTAAAAGCCACGTTGTTTTAGTCTACAAAAATCATCATCATCATTTCGTGTAGGTGACAGGGTCAGTCGACCATGCACACCCTGGTGTCTGAGTTCTTCGGAACCGCCTTTCGGCCTCTGACGTGGTTCCTTTAACGACTACCAGATGGCAGCCGGGACCAACGGCTTAGCGTGCCTTCCGAAGCACGGAATTATCTTTCTTATAAGACAATAAGGTGATTCATGCCTGCAATGTCCTAACCAAACTGGAAACAACAAAGTGCCTTCCTTCCAAAGTGCTTCCCGTGGAAATCGAACCACGACCTCCGGGTCATCAAGGCAAACGCCTTAACCACTGGACCACGGAGGCTGTGCAAATTAAAAGCTTTATTTACTAGTTTTTTCCTACTACGAGCTCCGTGGCTGACGAGCTCCGTGGCGCAGCGGTCAACACGCCGGCCTGTGACACGGATGGTCCCGGGTTCGATCCCCGGTCAGGTCAAGATGGAAAATGATCTTTTTCAGATTGACCTGGGTCTTGGATGTTTATCTATATATGTATTTGTTATAAAATATAGTATCGTTGAGTTAGTATCCCATAACACAAGTCTTTCTTAAGAACTTACTTTGGGTCTAGCTCAATCTGTGTGGTTTGTCCGTATATATTTATTTATTTATTTACTTATACGAACTGCGCGAATGAGATGCAGCTGGCAAACTGTATGCTTGTATCTGCTCTCCAGTGAGGATGGAAATCGTCATCGTCCAACAACCTGTTGCAACCAAAAAAGAAACCTTTATCCTAATCCTTACTAATGTAATAAATGTGAAAAGTGAGTTTGTTTGTTTTTAAATAAATAAACGCTTTTACGCCCGATCATCACGTAATTTTGCATACACATAGGTTAGGTTACTGAGAAGGACATTGGCTATAAACCACGCGGGCGAAGTCGCGGGTAGCTAGTCTGTTATATACTGTCCCGCAGGTCTCTCAAGCTATCTTTTGTTATTTACAGAATTTGATAGCATAATAGACACGAGCAGAAAACCAGCAGGAAATGCGTCGCCTATCAAAACGTTACTGGCGCTTTGGAAGAAACTTATGTCCGGTAATCCGCTCATCAAAGAAGACTATGAGATCAAAGAGGTAAGTTGCGTCGCAGAGGTAGACAGTTTATTGTACAAACTAAGCTCATTACATAATTATAAAATAGAGCATTTGATACATGTCTTTCTTGAATTACTGGGTCTTTTAAATGAAAATTCTATGAAAAATAAGATAACGAAAAATGCATTGGATCATAATGATCATAATATTACTCACTCTTTATTTGGTTAAATTTCTTAGTGCAATATAATACGGAACACGACACCATTTAGATATAAAATTTAACAAAAAAAATAAATTGGGAAAAATGAATGTTCGTGTTTACTTTTTGACAGGTTAGCAGGTTTATGCCGAATTCAAAATAGACTACTATGATCTTTTTACGCCTCTCTTTACCTTGCGTTGCTTTTCATTATATAAAGATTGATGTTCCATCTTAAGGAGAATTCCTTTCTTCAAAGTACTCGTTTTTTAATGTCATCTTTACCGTCCTTCCTACACCAATGTACCTACCTACAATTGATTATCTAAGTGACGAGACAATCTTATTATTATTTTTACGACGACCTCGGTAGTGCAGCGGTCAAAACGCCAGCCTGCGACACGAAGGGCTCGATCCCCGGTTAAGGTCAAATTAGAGTTCTTAAGATTGACCTGGGTCTTGGATGTTTATCTTTATATGTATTTGTTTCAAAATATAGTATCGTTGAGTTAGTATCCCATAACATAAGTCTTGAACTTACTTCGGAGCTAAGCTGTGTTATTTGTCCGTATATATTTATTTTACCCAGGAAACTATTCTATTGAGTTGTTGTGTCGTCCCGCAGTGCGGATCGGGCTGGTGGCGCGCGACGGCGGCGGGCGAGGCGCGCGACGCGGCGCGCACGGCGCGCGCCCTGCACGCGTCGCTGTCTCGCGCACAACGAGACGCCGTACACGCCGCCTCTATTTCATATACTGTGCGTAGTTGATATATTGCTCGATTGAAAAACTTTGTTTTTAATGTTTCAGAATGATGGGCATTATAAGTAAAATATGCTCGTATGAATGCAATGCATCATGGCGTCATGACCTAACTTTTTTCCTCAACTTGCTTATATTTTTATTCGCCGGCCGGCCGCACGGCCCGTACTTGTAAAATAATAGTTAGTTTCATACTTAAAACTCGTCATATTTGAAAAGATAAACGAACTTAATGACGACCGCGATTGATTGTCACACGAGAAGCAATAATTTATGTAAAATTAAAAAATGTGAATGTGGCTCAATAAAAAGTGCCTTCCGTAAGACAATCATTCGCGGTAGCGAGCCGCATATTCTGTTTGCGTGGATGGTTATGTGATATTACGTGTGAGTGTGGTAATTCGATCTTACTAATTTATTATCAAGTGATTTTGCGTGCAGGTCCCAGAAGAGTGGCAGACGTGGTGGGCCGGGCCGGGCGCGCCCGCGGCGTACGTCCGCGAGTTCAGCGCGCGCGCGCGCGCCGCCGTCGAGCGGCTGCGGGCTTGCGGCGACCACGACAACATGCCCCAAGGTGACTGATATATCTGTATAGTATTATGTATGGCAAATTATGTTCGACCAGTGTACGATACAGGCAATGGTGTTATCCCTACATCGTACTTGAAGTGACATGCTGATAGGTTGATGGTTTGTTTGTTGGAGATATAAGACCACGTCACGTAGTAAACTGGTTTATTGGTCTGCTTTGATATGAATACTACATTTTAATGGTTGGATGTGACGGGTCTCACTCATCTTTGGCTGTCCGATAGTATCTCGTTTTGTTACTGACACGGTGGCCTGCATGATGTAGGCCACGGGTAGCTCAAATATTCGAGCAATGATCGAACAACTAGAGTTATCTCGTAGTAAGCCTTATTACACAGAACACAGAAAGACATTAGAATGGCCTTGTGGGCGGGGCAAGCGCGCCGCAATGTTGACTAGATGCTCAAGCTTCTAACAAAACGCCCAATCCCGTTGTTTAGTGATTCACGGACTCTATCGTTGCAAGTAACGAGTAACGCGGCGACTCAATAATTGAAAAATGCCTAGTTGTGCTGTAATTAATTGCAAAGCAAGAAGTCAAGGGTCAAGTATAGCTAAAAAAAAGGGTCTCTTTTCATCAGTAAGTAAGAAAAGTTCTCTTATTTACGATTTTTAAGTAAAAATCTGTAAAAATGATATCAATACGAACATTCTCATTAATCAATGTCAAAAAATATACATTGCTGGGAAAGAACGCATACTATTACGATTGCGTCGTTTTAAGCACGTAATGTAAAATGAAATCACTGGTTCGTCCGTTTTAGCTAAAACTCTAAACACGTAGTAAAGGTCATAGTGACACACCACCCACACTCTAAAGCATTCCATCGATCTATCGATAAATTTCAACTGTTGATGAAGTGAAACCTTCGATGGGCACGATGAGCGATTTTTAGTTGGAGATAAACTTGTAGACACTCACATGCACGCTAGTGTTCTTAACCGTCTTAAAAAAAGGAAGTTATTAATCGACTCGTATGAATGTAATTTTGTTAGATTGGCTAAGTTTTTGTGTATGTTAATCTAAACTGGCCAAATTTCACAATTGTATGTATGTTTATATTATTTTTAGGTTTATCTATGCATATTTTAAAAACTATAAGTCGGATTGTAATATTTTTTTTTTGTTGGACTCGGTGATTTCTTGCCTTATCGCGTCCACTCGTAGAGCTGTTCGCTTTATTCGAATTGAATTCCGCAATCGTATTTCCAGTCACAATTCATATTTTTTGCCTCTACGATCATCATCATCAGGTCTTTGTTAGTGTCCACTGCAGGAGCATGACCCTCTCTGTACTACAGGTACCGTCACGAGTTTAGAGCGCTGGCTTTGAATGCGCAGTTGTCATTTTTTGGGTCTGTTTGGCGGGGGGAGCGGAGTGCGACGGGTGAGACGGCCAGCGCCGGCGTCGTATTGGTTAATCAGTCGCTTACTGCTCCCGCGTACCGCTCGCACGTCTGCGTCGCCCGAAGTACAGTCGCGCACATATTGTGTTCGTATTCTTTTGTCGACTTGTGAAAAATATGCCGAAAAAAAATGTTTTAACTAGACAAGCGAGAAAAATGATATATGACGTGAATTGTTTTGTACAAAAAGAGACTGATGAAATTGTTTGTAAGTTGAAAGTGGTAAAAAATGCAACAGCTGCAGGAACTGCCACATTGCAGAAAAGCTTAGAAAGGGCTATTCAAAGTTTACACCAAATTGAAAAGAGAATAACAAGTGCTGCTGATCAATCCATATTAACTGATATTCGCAATAACTTAGAACGAACTCGAGACGAAGCGGTACAAAATAATAAAACTAATGAAAATGAACTACATAGTGTTATTAGCAACGTCAAACAGGGTCAGAAAAGAACAGCACTTGCTACTAAAACATCCGTAGCAACGGTTAGAAGAATTGTGACAGAAGCACGTAATTCAGAGTTTGTTGCCATATTTAGGACACCTGGGAAAAAAAGACCGAGACAAAAGCCAGTAACTGGAATTGACAGCTTCGATCAAGGTGTCATCAAGAGATGCATACATAATTTTCATGTAACAAATAAAGAACTACCCACTTTGGAGAAACTCAGAAGAAAATTACAGCAAGATATTAACTTCCAAGGATCAGAAGCAAGCTTACGACGTATAATTCATGATTTAGGTTTTCGATGGAAAAATGTCGAAAACAACCGAAAGGTTCTAATAGAAACCTCAAATATCCGACTGCAACGAATTGAATACCTTAAGAAAATAAGAAAATACCGCCAAGACAGACGACCTATAATTTATACCGACGAGTCATACGTTGATTCAAGTCACTCTAATCCCAAGGGTTGGACAGATGGTTCTACAAAGGGACTTAAAAAGCCTATATCAAAAGGGCAACGCGTGGTAATTGTGCATGCCGGATCAGAAGCGGGCTTTGTTCCGAATGCGTTGCTCACTTTTAAAGCTGGCAGCAGGTCAGGAGATTATCATGATAATATGAATTATGAGAATTACGAAAAATGGCTGCAAACACAATTGATTCCCAACATTCCTTCTAATTCTGTAGTCGTGATTGACAATGCCTCTTATCACAATAAGCAGTCCGATATCGCACCCACGTCAGTTTCTAAAAAGGCGGACATGCATGCATGGCTCACGGAGAAAGGGATACAATACAACGAAAAATTACTTAAACCGGAATTATACAAATTAATTAAAGCTAACAAAGAAAGATTTAAAACATTTTCAATAGATAAAATTATGGCTGAACATAATCACGAAATTCTTAGATTACCCCCATATCACCCCGACTTAAACCCAATAGAAATGGCCTGGTCTACCATCAAACAGTACGTAGGTAGTAAAAATGTAAAGTGGAACCTAAACAACGCTATTGAATTAGTAAAAGAAAAAGTACAAGTAATGGGAGCGCAAGAATGGGAGGTGTTGTGTAATAAAGTTAAAAAAATTGAAGAAGAATACGTAAAGAATGACCACGTTATTGACGATATGACCGAGCAATTTATTATTCACGTTTCTGATTCCGACAGTGACAATAGTCAAGATGAAGACGATGATTGTGAAATGAGTGACACCGACGATGAAGAACCTTCGGCAAGTAGTTCCAGCCTCATCCATTCACAACCTTCAACTTCCATAATGAATGACGATTTGATGGAAGGAATAGCATTATTGCCAGATGATTAAAATTTGAAGAAAAAGAAAATTCATTAAGGGGCTTACATTACCGTAACTGGCGACACCCGCTTTTTTTTTTTTTGTTCTCCGAAAGAAGAACAAATTGAAAAAATCTACGTAAATACTTCCTTAATAAATTACTTGTAGTATTTTTAGTAGAAGTTTTCATCGACATCAGCACTTCAGATTGAGAGATCTACTCATTACCGCCAAAAGTGGCCGCTTTTGGCGGTAAAGCGTAGTTTTCTTGATTAACCAAATGCAAAATAATAAAAATCAATACAAAAAATACTAGAAGTCATTTACAAGTGAAGTACTTAAGTCGATTTTTTCAATTTGATCTTATTAAGTTGTAAAGGAAATAAAACCAGGGGTGGCGTTAGTTAGGGTGGTTTAAGCGCCTTAAGTATAATAATATAAGTTTCAATAATACCGACACTATAACTACCTACAATAAAGAATAAATGTTTATTAATATAAATAAAAATGTGATTTTATTTTCTTTTCCTTTTCAATAATACTTAGGTATATAATCTTCTATTACTTTTCCACGAAAGTGAAAACTTTTTTAAAAACACTCCGTCGTAATTATGAGCGCGAGTGTACACCTGCGCAAGTCTCCCCACTTCTTTCGCCGAGCGCTCAAAACTCGTGACGGTACCTGTACTAGAGCCGTATATTAGCCAGAGCAGTCAGAGTATTTGGCCTTCACTCTCCACGGTGGCCAGACGGGTTGGAGAGGTCTCTTTGATGTTTATTGACATCCACGGGAAGAGTTGGAGTAGTCCTATTCTACTCTGCCGGGAACCACACGGCACGATACAGAAATATTTTATTTTAGTGTCCATATTAAGGAAAACTGCGAGTTTCATGACATTGGTTCAGTCGTTTATGAGACGGAGTTAGTAGGATTTTTTTATTATTTTTTGTCACTTCTAAAAAATAACATAAATGGCGAATGTGTAAGATTTTTTTATTAACTTTACACAGTTACAAAACTAGATAACTACTGGCTGTTACCGGCGGCTTTGCACGCGTGGTGTATAGTTGTAGTAGTTATAGTTCGTCCTTCTCAGTGCCCTAACCTATGTGTATGCAATATTCCATGATGATCGGTTCAGTAGATAGGGCATGAAAGCGTAACAAACAAACTCACTTTCGCATTTATAATATTAGAATGAAGTAAAAAAAAAACTATAAATTAGTAATTCTTTTCCCACTGAGATACTATTATTTCTTGAAGCGCACTATATTTTTTATCAGATTTTTAAAAAAAGACCTATATTCAGACAAAAAATTGTTGGCAACCTAGATACATCATACCTATAGCGATTCAACTAAGTAACTACATTGTATACTCCGTGCCCGATTCCAACTTCAAGTATCGTCAAGTTTTTTAATGATGTAAGTAAATCATCAGACTTCAAACCCAATATCGTGTCCAACCAATATATCGATAGTGTCAATATTTTGTGTCACCGCACTAAGTGAGTAGCGAAGGTAAATATCATGTTACAATGAAATGTCAACCTTATTACGATGAATATAAAGTTTACCAATTTGTTTGTACACATGCTGCCATCTGTTGACGAGTGGCAGAACTTTTTTGTAAATCAAAGCTCGTAGATTCAAGAGGGACAAAACGTCGTAATTACTTTTCTTATCTACGGCAAACTGAACTCTATTTCCATATGTTGAAGGTGTGTTTTCGTTCAAAAGTTTGTATGATTTAGGCTAGTTCGGGATTAAAGTTATGCGACAAATCAAAACAGGTGTTTACTAGTAGTGCAACGTATTATTGACCGTTTGTATGTGTGAGTTTGGCGACAGCGGTTCCAGTATTAAATGTATCGTATCGCCCTTCTAATGTCTTTCTGTGTTCTGTGCCTTATAAGTACTTTTTGGAGTTTGGCGGCAGCGGCAAGTATCGCGCATTTTGTATAAAATGACAGTGTGACCGTTCAAACCGCGACCTATTTATACGAAATGAGCGCCACTTGCCACTGCCGCGATCAATAATAACGATACCTATGAGTACAAATTTACGTACCTTGTATTATTCGTAGGTAAAAGAGTTGCTAGTAAAACTATATGACCGGCGGGAAAAGGATAAAGCCAGCGTCTGTAATAAATAACGTTTCGGCTTGTAGAGGTGGACATGCGATCGTTCCTGCGTCCGTCGCGCGTGGTGTCGTGCGTGCGCGCGCGCGCCGCCGCCCGCCTGAGGCGCGCGCCGCACTCGCTCGCGCTCGCCGTCAAATGGGACGCCAAGCCCGGTAAGCTTGCGATTCATCTGTGGTTCTCGTTTTGAATCCGTCTTTTATTTACTTTATATAATAAAATATATTTTTTTCATCGTGTTTTACCTATATTTCAATTTACTAATGTACAAAATTACAGTTTGCCAAGAAATTTGAACCGCACTCTATTTAAACATGAGATAATTTTAATACTTTAAGGGGCTTAGATCAGCCAAGTTGCGCCATATTAATCTTTTTACTACTAAATAAGAGCAAATTGAAAAAAATCTACGTCAGTACTTCGGTAGCAAATTACTTGCAGTATTTTTGGTATTACTTTTCATTGTTTTGCATTTGTTAAATTATGATAACTACTCATTATGGCCAAAATTGGCCGATTTGGGTGTAATATTGATGAAAAGTTATTTCAAAAATGCTACACTAACAATACAAGTAATTTACCACTGAAGTACTGTCGTAGATTTTTCAATTTGATCTTATTTAATAGTACAAGAATAAAACTATTTGAAACTTTTTAGCGTTAAAATTCAATATTTATATATTTTTTTAAACTAATAATATAAAGAGGAAAGATAAGATTTTTTGTCGATTTGATTTTTGGACCGTATTTCAAAATTCTTTCACCTATAGACAGCTAATTTAATTGCAGGTGATATACCCGTAAATAAATGAGGCTATAATTTATACGGAAAAAGTCGCGGGAAAATTGCTTATACATGTATCCTAGATTCCTTCGTTTACTCTGGATGTAAAATAAAATCCTCACTTATCAAGTATTATAAGTCCTTTGCATCACAATCTACTATAGTTACTCGCTCGACAAGATGTTATATTGATCTTTCGCAGAGGAGGCGGCAGAGGGCGTGCTAGTGCGCGGGCTGCGGTTGTGCGGCGCGCAGTGGGCGGCGGGCGCGCTCGGCGCCGCCGCGCCGCAGCACGCGCCGCACGCGCCCGCGCCGCCCCTGCTGATCAAATATGTGCCGCAGGTATACGCAAATTTTACTCAAGGACATTCTATATCCGTAGAATGACTGAGTGCTCAAAGCAACTTTTCGCATAGAAAGAGAAGACAAACTTCGTCATACTATCTCGCTCTAAATTCGAGTGTGCGGATCCCTTGTCGATGGCAGCTCAGTAGCACTTGACCGCCGCTTGATATTATCTCGGCTGCTGCTCGATAGTATCTCAATTTAGTTACTTGACTGTAATTATAGTGTTAAACAGCTGACTCGCGACCTACATGATGTAGGTAGCGCACGGGTCGGCCAAATGTGCGTGCTACGCTCGAACAAATAGTCTATACTACTATTAGTAAGAGGAAAGATTTGATTGTTTGTTTAGAATAGGCTCCAAACTGCTGGACCGATATTAAAAATTCTTGCACTTATAGATAGCTAATTAGTTAGAAGTATAATATAAAGTTTTTTTTAATGAAGTCAGCAGAAACGCCACTGGCACCAGAAGGCACGCTGGAAGTGCCGATTTACACCAACGAGAGCCGAGAGGAGTTGATCTGCAGCGTCCGCGGCACGCTCGCGCGCGACTTCGAGCGCGACACCGCGCTGCTGAATGCGGTGGCGCTGTTCGTGGCGCCCGTTGACTAAGGGACCAAAGAGCATTTATAGTTCTCTTTTTGTTTCATTGTATGTACAGTCCGATGCAAACTTTATGGTTCGTCTATGTCGGCATGTGGTCCCAACGCCGTACGAGTTGTTCTCAGAGACTCGCATAGATCGCGCCAGTCGTAACTACACAACACTGTATCTACCGTATTATGAGAATATAAAACATTATTCACAAAATATATCTTATTAAAAATCAGAACAATATTTTAGCCGTAATATTTTAAAATAACATCCTATATGTAGTAGGTTTACGCTAATGCAGATTACCGCCATCTAGTATCGAGTAACAAGCAACTATGCTGCGCCATACATTCGACTACTTTTCGCCACCTTAATTTGGTCCAATATTTTTGTATGAGGTGGGCAGTCTATTTAGTATTATATTGTCTTTGATGTTTAGTAGATTAATTTTTGAAATCATAGTACTGATTTAATTGATTAATATTAGGCAAAGTAGAATCAGTCTCATATTTATCTTTACTTATATGCACTGATAGTAATTAATGTAGTTAGGATGCATGCAATTCTTCTAAGTGTCTACCTAAAATAAGTAAACATCTGTATTCTCATAAAATTTGTGGTGAATTAATAAAGTCGAAAGTTCATATTATAATGCACATTTATGTATTTAATTACTAAGAGTGGCCCAAGAGCATTTAATAAATGAAGCATAATTTGCAACAAGTATTTTTTATTTGCAAAGATAAGTACACATTTTACATAACTATATTATATCACATACGTCTTCTTAGTGGTGTTATACTATTTCTAGCTTACGAGTACTATATTAAAACTGATGGAATCTATCCATACAAAACATTAAAAAATCGCATTGAGCAACCACTTTACAATAAATTAAACATATCCTCCTCATGTGATCATCAATAAAAATACGATATCTGGTGTATATTTGATTGCAGTTATCTTAAAGGTAGATAAACTGTGTGCGTTACTCCAGCAGGAAAGTGGTTCCTAGAGTGATATAAGAGGAACATATAATAAGTAACTCATCAGCTGTAAACATGCGCTCCATAAAAAAATTTCTCATACATACATATTATTTATCCCTTGTGGGGTAGACAGCGCCTAAGGTCATATAACCCAAAAGCCACATTTAGCGGGTTTTGATTTGATTTGTTGTTAATGATGGTGATTGTTGTCGCTTTAGAAAAAAACGAAAATTAGGATTCTTGCTAGAGTAACGTTGTTCTAGCAGGAAAATTATGAACGAATGATCGGAGTGAGAAATATTGTGCATGGGCAGAAAGCTTATATTTGTGACAATATGTGGGCGAAAAATAAAACATGTGACTATTCAGGTTTTCGAGATATTGCATTTCCTGCTGGAGTAACGTTTTGGAGAATCGTGTTTCTCTAAAACCTTTGTTTGTACACCTGAAAAATAAATAAACACCAGTAGCTCTTGTGACTATTTGTAACAGAACTGGATTTAAGATAATATTTATTATTTTCAAACAACTGCGTTTTTTTGAAAAATCTAAAATATAAATCACTGCGCATAATTGAGAAAACGAATAAGCTCGCTGAAAACTGTATTCGGTTCTTCTTGACGCTTATATATAATTACCATAAAACGGTTTCAAAAGTGTACATACAAAAGTTTATCATAAAATGCTCTCTCACAATCACTCTTGAGATACTTACTGAAAAACATAAGTCTTACTTATTTTATTTCAATTTCCATTGGCAAATATTGTACTAAACGCCTGTTAACTAAAATAATTTAGTACTTTACAAAATTGCACGGTTGACCATTGTATTTAATGTTGTAAATTATAGTAGAATGGGATCTACGTTGGCGTATCATGAGTGCAAAAGAAAACTGGGCATTAAAAAATACGTTTTTGCTATTAAGATCAATCGAGATCACGAGTATACTTAACAACTATAACCTATGATATAATTACAAATGGTTATTTGATGATAAATTATGCAAGATTCCATTTTGTTACCAACATTGGTCCAATATTTGGCACAAGGAAGGCACATGAGCTTTAAACATTAAAATCTTAATTAAAAATTATGTTTAGTTACCTATATAAATGACAAAAATACAAGTTTTACTTGTAAAATAAATCTATCTCTTTCTCTTCAAGCCAGATCAACGCCATAACTAAAACTTTGATATATCATTTTTCCTTGTTTTCTTTCCGTTATTTCGAATGCAATGCACCAAAGTATCACTTCTTCTTACTTAAATCTCTAAATAGTCGTAACATTAAAATCACTGAAAGTTTATAAAACTAGGTTACCGTCGTTCTATGTGATTAGAAGATTGCGGTAAAAAGATGCTGGCGCCAGATAGTGAGACCGATTGCAGATGCACGTTGTTGTTGACCACCACCACCGGCGGCCCGCCGCGCGCCCTGTCGTTGCTGACGTTAAGTAGAGACGGGTCCATGGACTCGTTATTTGTGCTGCTAGCAATGTTAGGACACCCTTCCTGTAAAGTAATTCTTACATAAACTTTAATAGTCTCCAACTTATTCATAAATAACAATCGCTCATTAAACCTATTTTAGATAAAACATGTTTTGTCTCGTTCTTTCAATGTTTGATTTGATTTTGATTTGATAAGCGTTTGCAAATTTTTAAGAATAAGGGGTTTATTTAGCATTACACGCTAATAAACTAACTAATCATCAACGCGATTCGTCATTAACGCTGTTCGACGCGGGTGATTGGATTTACTCTGTACGTCACAAACGCGATGTTCGCATTATACGCGATTCATCTCACTCACCCTTCGTCATAAATGCCGTTCATCATTTAATGGCTGAATCAATTCTAATTTGATACTTACACTAAGACTTAAGCATATTATAAATTGTATTTATTAATTGGATTGAATACTAGTATTTTAGTGTAGTTTACACTCGTTCAGATTTAAAAAATTGTTACTAAATATAAAATCTGTGTAAAATAAGATTTAATTCGAAGGTTTCGGTAGAAAAATATAGTTTCGGAAACAGTTTTAAGCATAAAACCAGTCGATGGCCACTGATCGATTATCATCAGGTCTTTTTTAGTCTCCACTGCAAGAGCGTGACCCTCTCTGTACTATCAAAGCCATATATTAGCAAGGGCAGTAAGAATTTGGCCTATATTCTCCACGCTGACCAGATGGTTGGAGAGGTCTCTTTGATGTACGGACACAGAGCGCTAAAAAACAAGCTAAACAAAGCTCAACCAAGGCCAAGGCTTGTATAGTACATTTCTTAAATATTGCACGGAAATTTAAAAAAGTAGTATATACAAAAACTGACATAGGTATATATTACCTATCACGTGTTGAGCGAATACGAATTGAACGTGGCTTTTTGATGATGGGTGGGAAGACAAAATCATATAAATATTACAATTCAACAGGAAATGATATTATCTTGTAGTCCTACAGAAGGACTAACTTAGGAAGGGGACAGACTCGTTTTATAGATTTCTGAGAGGTAAGATCAACGTTTCACTTACCGGGTCCACATTACGAACAGTTTCAGTTGAGAGGGCATTGTCTACAGTAGGCGTTGGTTGTATTCCAACGGCGATCACTCCGTCGACACTGAAAATAAAATAATATACAGCCTTCAAGGATGTACTGTTAGTCGGGGGCAGATAAACCTGATCCCTTTTATTACTGTAGTACCAAATCAAATCAAAATTAGTTTTTACGTGTTTATTTATTTTTTGATAAAGGTAAAAAATTAAAGAAAAGAATTACTAGAGTTGACATACTAATAATAATGACCTACAAGGAGCATGAATCGCGTCGGTATACCTGCTTTGGTCCTCAGTGTTGCGAATCGCTACTTGATTATTAGTGAATCTGTTGACAAATAGAATAAAACATCAATTTGTTGGTTTATAGATTCGCAAAGATAAAGCTTAAAGTATGGGAAGTGAATGCAGGCGTCTATCATGCCTAGTATAGTAGAAACTAATGATGTTAGATGAAATATCGACTGCGGAAAGGCTTTTTACATGAATATATTACGTATAAGTTAGCTAAATTACAAGATATCTGTGGTATACAAGGGTTATTTGTAAAACACCAACAACCCCACAGGACTAGATAGCTAACAAAATAAACAACAACGGGTGTGACGCAAATCGTCCCATTCGCAACTCGTCCAAATCGCAACTTGTCCCAATCCCAAGTCGTTTCATTCGCAGATTGTCCCACTCATAGCTCGTCGCGTTCGCATATCGTCCTGATATCTATTTTTTTTCGCAACTTGTCCCATTCGAATATTTTGTACCGTTCAAGCTCGCATTTACATAGGGTATGGGACCGATGCTGTTAATTAAAAAAATCTACATACAAATTGCCGAGCCGGCCGAACACTTTCATATGTATGTAAATGCAGTATTTTTTGAGTTCTTAGCATTGGTGCCATACACTTAAATATTCTAATATCTATGGACAACTTGGGTTAGTAAGGAATGTTACTTACGTGGGCGATGGCTGTGAGGGTCGAACGTAATTAGGAGGGCTGTATGCCCCTGCGGCCTGTCGGTCAGCTGACTCGCGGCTCTCATCGAGGGGCTTAATATTTTCCGATTTCACGTATAAGGCTGCGTCTGAAAAGATTGTAAAATAACAAGAGGTAAAATATTACGTTTTAATGGAGGGATTCATACCGTGTCAAAAATTGTTGCTGTTTTGTTTACTTTTTATTCTCTTTTCTGTATTCTTCGAGGTATAAAATTAATAAAAAAATGGGTACGAAACAAATGAAAAAAAAAAGTTTATATGTAGGTATTGCTAAAAAATGTTATTAATTAAGCCACCTAACCCACGTCCTCATGGCACCAGCTGAAAATCAGCGCTGTAGCACCCCGCTATCAGCATAAAGCTGAGCTGGCCGCCTTTTCGGCAATTACCATTTTATTTTAATTTGCTAAGTATTGCTAACGTTTTCGTTTGTTGTTATGTGTTTTGCCGAATAAAGATTTTCTTTCTTTCTTTCTTATTTTAAACAAAAGTATTAGTTTATGAGTTAGGTCCATCCATCCATAATATAGGTATAAATATATCCAAAAATTTTCCATCTGTCTAACATTAACAGTATTGATACTGTTAATGTTTTACTTTATGTCGTAGGTCGGTATGTGCGGTTAATCGGTTGCCAATGTTATTACAAATTAATGTTTAAGTATTTGTAATGAACTAACCTTCCAAATTATTAGGACAAGGAATGTCAACCACTGTGTTGTAGGCTGGCGGGGAGCTCCATGCGTTTTCTGTATTTTCATTTGTTCCTGGAGAAATTTGACTCTCTGACCTTGGTACAATAGCTGAAAATTGCAGTTCTATTAACTTCTAGATACACAGTTACCTACTTCAAATAGCTGTATAATATTGATGGACCTGGAAACATTTGATTGAAGTAAATATTGCAAACAAAAGATAACTGTCTGTGTATTACCGGTCACCCAAGTAAAGCAAATGACCAATTCACAAAAAAAACCGTTATTTTAAATCTTAAAAAAAAAAATGACATATAAAATTTTGTTTTGTTAAGCTCGAGATAGCCCTTCAAATTATGATATTTGAAGTGTTATTCTAGAATAATCAAAGGAAATAACTTCAAAATTTTTAAAATATAGGTCACATACATGTTATAAAAAGCTTAGCTTTGAGTCTTTGACCGTTATTGCGCCCGCAAGGTGGCCAGGCGGGTAGAAATGGCGACTCAATTCGTAAGCGTTAGCGTAACCTGCGGAGAACTTCCAGCCTGAGCACACAGTAGGTATGCCATTAAACGCACGCGAGCAACGAGACATTCCTTGCTGTGTGGCTCAGGCAAATCCATCTAATCCTGGCACTCTAATCTCCAAGTCAGTAGACTAAATATTATTTTACGTAGTGTTAGATAGACAACATACCGTAAGTGGCCCTGTTGATCCATGGAATCAGGGTGACGCCGCCAATGACCACAGCCACAATTAGCACTAACAGAACCCACGCGTACACGGGCAGCTGAATTTCCTGCAACTCAGATCCTCCCGGATCTGCCTGCACTCCGTGGTACGGTATTGAGGAAATCTTATTCTTCCCACAATCATTGTAACTGCTGTGACTGTTCCTGTAATTATCAATTTTATAGTAGGTACATCAAAATGCAAGTGGACACAAACCAAAAGCACAAAGGTAGGTAAGTCAAGTAAATACCTACCTACCTACCTATTTGATTTTTTAACGTCTCTGCTTTGAAAACTAGCGATACCTACCTACCTATATTACCTACTTTCATGATCCTATTTAAATCATAAAAGTAATATAGGTACCTACGTAATCAATCATCATCACTGTGAACTACCTACCTAGGTGAGCGGGTGAGCGACATCAAGCAGCAATGAACATAACATATGCACACTTATATTTTTCCCGCGGCTTCGCTCGCGTTTAATACAAACTTTGAACCCCCGTTTCATCCCTTTACAGATTTAGTACCTTTATCCGTATCTAACGATGTATATTTCAAATAGTGGCAGCACGGGACCCCACTAAAATTTATGTTTCCCCTTGAGCTAGTTGGAGACGGCGTTAAGTGGATAGAGCTGTGTCAAAGAATATCTGTGTGTTTATATCTATAGATCAGTCGGTAAACATGCCTTTAAAAACCGGCCAAGTGCGTTTCGAGCCACGCGCAGTGTAGGGCTCCGTAGTTGCGAATGACAACTTTGAGTTCACACTGTTTACACTCGCACCTCACAGTTAACAACCAAAAACATGTAACAATGAAAATTTATGAAATTATACATTTTTGAGTACATTTTATAAGTTGGTTGCCTATATCTTTTTAGTTTGTACTTAGTACTCAGCTCTGATAGTTTTCCTTTCAACTTCAGTATATATACTACTGCTGTAATTTTTTTCACGTAAGTATCCATATATAACCGTTTAGTAGATAGAGGGGAGGGACACTTACCTCTAACAAAATTTTGCACTTTAAAACCAAATATTTCGGAAACGGATCCCTAAATCGAAAAATTGTATTCTCAACCTGACTATATTTTTTAAAGACCTATTTAAAGACCCAACACGATGGGGTTATATTCGTAGGGTTATATAGAAAAAAAAAAATATTACTCCCTCTTTACTTGTACGGGAGCTACCCTAAAAAAATTTTTTTTTCAACATTTACTTCTACCACTTTTTTGACATGATTAATATACATACCCATACCAAATTTCAGCTCTCTAGTAGGTACTTATAGTCTCTGAGTAAAACCGCGGACGGACAGACAGACAGACAGACAGACATGGCGAAACTATAGGGGTTCCTAGTTTACTACGGAACCCCTTAAAAAAAGAATGACGGTGACACACCACGCAAAATCTTTTCTTCAATTAGTTATTTGACTTCAAATAGTTTATTTTTGTTAATGCTATATATAATGTTATTTTATTTTTATTCGCTAAGTAGTTGCATAAAAACTAACTCACGGTTCAAGGCAGGCACCGCAATCCACCATTGATTTGACGCACGCAGTCGGGAGAGGCGGCGGCGCTCGATTGAAGTCTTCATCACAGCGCAGGCATTTGCGACAGGAGTAATCCAGTTCGCAGAAATAATCCTCCGCACAGTGCGAATCCTCGTTGCACTGCACTCCAGCAGTCCAGCAGGGAGTGCTCATCCCAATAATAAGTATCAATCTAAACCATGGAGAAATAAAACAAGATTTAAGTAAAGCAATATAAAATTTAATTTGAACAAAGAACCAGCAAAAAGTGGTTCAAGAACTATCTCTGCTTTGCCTTAGGACTATATTAGACATATCCGCATTAGTCCGGAAAAGGGCCCACTTTATAAGTTCACTTTTACATAACGTGTTTATGATAGACCGCTGAAATGCTATTTAAGCCTATATTGCTCCTGTTATAGAATTGCGTTATGTAATGGCAATTAGGCATATCTCAATATAAGTAAATTATAATAAGAAGCGAGATTAATACGCGCCTCGCAGTGGTTCTATAAGCTCGATATTTTATTGTATTTCATGAACAGTCGGAGTGGATCGCGCGTATTGTGCCTGTCCAGATTTAATTTTATTAATACGCATCTCAAGCTTTATATTTTTATAAGGGAAATAGTCCAGTCAATATCGACATAAAAAAGTGCCAACATTGCAAACGCGCATGTAGAGATAGCCGTGTGGTTCCCGGCAGAGCAGAACAGGACCACTCCAAGTCTTCCCGTGGATGTCGTAAAAGGCGACTTAGGAAACACACGCTAAACAAAGCTTACAAACATCATAAAGACCTCTCCAACCCGTCTGGCCAGCGTGGAGAGTGTAGGCCAAATCCTCTGACTACTCTGGCTAATTTATTGCTGTGGTAGTACAGAGAGGGTCGTGCTCCTGTAGTGGAGACTAAAACAGACCTGTTGGAGGGATGGATATTGTAGAGACCGCTAAAAATAGCCTACACCCAAGTTTGCAACTTTCTTAATATAACCCTGTGCTACTCTTGGGGGGCTCAAAAGTATGGGACTTTTTTCAGTTTTTACGCAAAAACTACCTTAAGGATGCTTTTTTCGGATATCTTTGTGGTATCCTAAATTATCAACCGGAAGTGATAAGAACACTAAATTATCAACCGTTTGAGTATAATTTAAACTCTCTGTGGACGAAGTTATTAAGTCATAGCTTGTCAAACCATGTCAACTTTTTCCCAAATTCGGCACAATTTGGGGTAAGGTAATTTTGCTTTCCGGGTCCATACCAAAGAAACTAAAGATCTTACAGGAAAGTTGATATAAATGATACACGACTATATGTATAAGCTTTCAATTGAGTGTAATTTTACCCTTCTAAGTTTTTTAATAGTAGTGGAACAGACTCTCAAAAATGGGTCTTTTCGACCGAAAAGTAAATTTTGATGTAGGATGTGAGCTGGATAGTCTCTATTTGGATCAAAGCAATTTGGGATTTGTTTGCTGCGCTTGTTTGTGTTAATCACTCAACCGATCATTGAAAAATGGAGAAAAAAAAATACCGTTTTCCATACTTCGGTCGAAAAGACGGGTCTTTCTGTTTCCAACCCACTTTTTCACCCCATCTCCTTAAAATAATAATTATTATTCCGTGAGATCATTTTTGAGAGACGGTTTCTCTACTGTTAAAAACCTTAGAGATAAAAATACACTCATTTGAAAGTTCTACAGTCCTAACTATATATTTTGTGTTTTTACAACTTTCCTGGAAAGCAAAACTACCCCAAATCGTGCCAAATTAGGGAAAAAATGGACATGGTTTGACAAGCTATTTCTCAATAATTATAAGTCACAGAAAGTTCAAATTATACAAACATTCAAACGGTAGATAAATTTGTGTATTTAATAAAAGCTTACCACTAAGAAACCCGAAAAAGGCATCTTTAAGGTAGTTTTTTCATAAAAATGAAAGAAAAAAAGTCCCATACTTTCGGGTCCCCCAGGAGTAGCACAGGGATAAGAAAGTTGCAAACATGGGTGAAGACTATTTTTCGTGGTCTCTTCAATATATAAATAATCGCCGATACATGAGCGTTAGCAATGTTTGCACTTTTTTGTGTCGATATTGACTGGCCTATCTAAGCTTACCTTAACCAGACAAAAAATATAAAAGTTTTTCAAAAGTTTATCTTGAATTTACTTATATTGGCTATTAAATATTAGCTAGCATGCTGGTTAGGGAAAAAACATAGAATATATCTACCAGCTTTTTTTCTTCCCGCGCTGACCGTAAAAGCTGCTCGAAGGATTGGGCAAAGCAATCAAGTTGATAGGCGATGCGGCTAGCAACCCATCACCATTCTGATTCCGCTTTCCACCTTAACGCCTACTAACACGCTAAACGTGGCCTTTAGGTTTTGTGACCTCGGGCTCTGTCTACCTCACAAGGGATAAAGACGTGATAATGAGTATGTAAGCTTGGGGTTAGAAGTATCAATAACAAGAGCGATTGCTCCTCAGTGTATCCTAGTAGAAGCTCCCTAGAAGATTTAAATGCTCCTAAGATGTTATCTTATAGGCGCATTGTTTTAGTTACCGGAGTAATTACTCTTGCAATTGGTCTTGTTCCTAGCTTTTATAGGTTTCGTCATCAAGTAATAGCCACGAAATGATCCGAAATACCTATATAAGTCCAAATTATAGGATCAAACGTACGTAATGAACGGCATTCAATTTTGCTGTAAAGCGCAGTAGGAAATACCAAAACTATCATCGGACCTTTGTAAGAACTCCAGGATTACTTTGCTGCTTAGGACGTACCTATCTACCTTGTAGGTATCTACTGAGTTATAATCACACCAGTTTGATATCAGACACATTGTATCACAGTTGCTTTACCTACTCATACAATATAATTGGAAATATATACTAGAAAGGTAGGTCCTTTATTTAAAAACCCTTTGGTAGCTTATCCTTGAAAAGCTGACGGCTTTTGAGCTTGCTTTCAAGGATGATGCAATCGTGATTCAAACTAACGCATCACATTTACTTCAAATTTGGACTAGTTGGACTAAATACTACCGAAATAAGTATTTTTATTAAGTACCTACCTACCTACATACTATTTATATACTTAATAAATATTTAAAATTTTATAATGGATAATATAGGTATCTACCACTCAAGATGCTTACAACTTCAATTTGGGTGCTTACCTTGTCTTTTACAAATTATAAAAGTAACACCGTAATCGATTTGGCCGGTGAGTATTGGGCAAAACTTATTTAAATAAATATAAAGAAATAAACATAGAAAATAAAGATAACTTTGTGATTACTTACCTAGGTAATTTATTTATTGAAAATAACAAATCACAGGTAAAATTTTATGGTAGAAAGCTACTAAATGAAAGAGACGATATTTAAAATAATCAAAGCAACTATTCACACGCAAATCGTGAAAGCCGATCAGGCAACGCGGACGATTCCATTACGTTGGTTTTCAAATTTTAAAAGTAAGTAGGTACCTACTTAGGCACAAAACTATACAAAACATATACAAAATACTGTACAAAATACTGAATTTTGAATTTTCAAGCTGAAACCCTCAAAATATCTATCTAGTGCTAAAATTTAAAACAAAGTGGTGCTTTTGATGTGCGGCCGACACATAATAATAATTCTTGTAATACCTAATTATCTATGTAGAGGTATATCTATACAATTAGTAAAATTAAAACTTACCGCAACATTTTCCAAAAGGTCCTTTAGATATTTCACTATACAGCATCCAGCATCACACTCACGCGCACATTGACTCACTGTTCAGCACTGCACTCGCAGAATCTCAAAGTATAGCGGGCTCTCTGCGTGAACCAATCACCTGGCTCAAAGCTGATTCATGCATGATCTTGTGCACAACTTGTTTTGTTTGTCCGTCGTCCCGTGCCATCGGTACCACGCACCACGCAGACACGACCACTCGCGGCCGCTTCGAGAATATAATGTGAAGTTAAAATAAATATTGAGTCATCACATCAATAGCTGAATAGCCGAAACTGTGATCTCGTCGTCAAGAGGGAGCGGAGAGTGGGGTTGGTTGGATGGAACATGTTACGACCTGTCGCTATCATTATTGAATCCTTTGTTTTGGATTGTGAATGCGACAGGTTTATTTACTGTAGAGGTACTTACCTGCGGTGCGGATTTGTGTTTTTTTATGCCTTTGTGGCCAAAAAAAGGAGTGTCATGTTTTTATAGAGTTCATGAACGTCCCTATATACCTACGTATGAGGGTTTTTTTTATATTTTATAAATAACTTCTAAATAGGAGATTTTCATAAATTACGGCACACTAATTTCATATTTTACCTAAGGCTACATATACATCTTGTAGCAGGGCAGTAGGTATTCTTTTTACTTTTATTGAAAAAATCTTGTTTCTTTTGTTGTTAATAGGTCAGTAGGATCTACATATTTACGGGTCATGCTATAATCTACACCTAGGACCCCTACGTAGGGGTATCTACTCGATAGTATAGTAGGTACGTATAGGAAGATATCTTGACTCTGAAGCTTGCTAAGTTCAAACCAGGTTCAAACTGGAATTTTAAAATATTTATCACTATGGTAATCAACTTGAGCGTGTAGATGAAAGCTCGTAATTTAGGCATCATAAACGACTCTCAACTCCACTTTAAACATGTCGAAATTACTTTTATTGATTAAAAGTTCTGTACTACGAGTATACTCGTAGTTCTGTATTTATAGGGTGCGTGATTATTTATCTGTCGAACTCAAATTACGTACCCTATAAACCTTTAGATTCTTTCAAAATTCAAATATGGTGTCATAGTTTTTGGCCATTGTCTTACGTACTTACTATAAAATGGGTATATATTTAAACGCTCACCAGTTTTAGACCCTTGGAGTCGGTTAATTTATTTGGTACTTGGGCTTACCTAAGCACCAAATCAATTAACCGACTCCAAACAAATTTACGCCTTCATAAAAAGTGTCTTAAAATATACCTACTCCATTATGGTCCAAAATAAATAATCACACATCAGAATAATTGCATATACAAGTATTCTTTTTGCTTCCCAAAATGGATAAATTACCACCAAATAATACCTTACAATTTTTTTTTAAATTAATTTTTACCAAAAACCTTATACTACAAATTTGATTGACTGTCATCCAAAAGTTAAAAATTCAAACTTCAAAAAATGTACCCAGATTTCTTAAATGTAGGATAAAATTACAATTCCTTTCCTTTATTCCTTCACCTCGCAATCCGCACAGCCACTTTCAAACAACGTTATTCACGGTTATCTAAAAGGCAAGGCTAACTTGGGTTCCAAAAAGGATACTTATTTATTATTTTTAACAAAATAGTAAAACCGACCTCAACCCTATACACACGTAAATGTACAAACTGAAACTTAAAATTAGTTTTTAGTGGAAGTGGTAGTTCAATAAAAATAGAGGAACAACGTCGTCATCAACTAAAATTAAACCAAACGGCATACTTGTACAATTTTTTGTTTTTGTTGATTTTTTCTAAAAGCACTGGATGCATTTTCATAATAATATTATAGGACCACCATCGGACCATTGAAGTTCAGTAAGTACGAAGTACAAAATAGAGGAGTAACGTTCTCATCATCATCATCTTGATTCGCATAAGAATAAAATACAAATAAGTTTAAACCGAACAGCATACTCTTACAATTTTATTAGGTTTTTGTTTATTTTTTCAAAAATTGCATTACCCATCGAACAAAAGAATAATCACTAAAATCAATCCATAATTGGCTGAGTTATCGCGTAAAACACATACAAAAAAAACGTACAGACGAATTGAGAACCTCCTCCTTTTTTTGAAGTCGGTCAAAAACTGGGTGTCGGATTCATCAGCTTTAGCTGTACAAAGCACAAGCAAAGCACAAGTAAGTAACATACGTTTGGGAATCGTATTATACTATTTGGTATTTCAAAAATAAACGGTCGATCGGTCAGTTTTTTTACACCTGCAAAAATGACTTAATTGAAACTCGAGTCATAAAATATTGGTATTATCTATTAAAATATACCATAACATATTTGGTCAGAAATGCAGTAAAAAGGTATTCATATATTTATGGCATTGACTAAAAATATAAATACCTACCTACCTATAGGGTCATTACGCCGGTTGGCGGCCTTTTAGTTGACTTCCCAACTTTTCTCTTTAAAATTACTATGATATGTCCAAAATTCAAGCTCTGAATGTTTCTGTAGGCGTAGCAGATATAATCAAGTTTTTTTTAGAAATAAGTATTGAAGGAATAATGTTATAGTTCTTTTTTAAAGAAATAAATACCAGAAATTTGCTCAAAATGCTGGTTGACGGCCGCTTTTTTCGGTTCGCGGCCACCATAGATTCAGTTTGCGGCCACCATTTTTACATACAACATTGACGTTTTAGTACACTTTACACGATATACACGGTTCTATCTTAAATTGCCTCATCACTGGGCATATGATCACGATTGTGATTTGAATGCCTTCATTCTTTAAAAGCATGTTTCTCCTCAATATTCGTTCCTTTATTGTGCTCTAATTTAACCTAGTCTTTCACTTTTCTAACATCTCTTATTACCACAGCTATTCTTCTATCTAGCGCACTATAATCTCTTCTTTAATCTCTACAGCATTTTTCCTTCTCCACCCAAATCCCTTTCGTCTTTAATCTGTCCTTTTTTCTTTCCTTGCTCTACTTTTCTCCCTTTCTTTCCTTACTCAAATCTTCTATCCTCTAAGAAATTTATTCTTCTTCCATACTTCTAACATACTATATTTTTATTCATATTACTGTAGTTATTTTTCTCTTGTTTTTAAACACATTATATAAAAATGAAAAATAAAATACTACATATAATGCTTTTATCATTAATTTTTATTGCAACAAATAAAGTTTGGTTAACATTAACATTTTATTCTGAATATCTGATTAGTCTAGGATTTTAAATAGTCTTTACATATATTATGTATTAACTTGTTAACAGTAACTTTAAGTAATTCAGTCTTCAACAATTTATATTACGAGTTATTAGTCAACATTTTCTTTATGTGTATTAATTTACTTTTTAACACTTACTATTAGTAATTCAGTTTTCAACTATTTGGCAACAGTTTTTTCAAATGTATTAATTATTAGCATAACTATTAGTTATTCAGTCTTCAATAATTCTATAACGATAAAACATTGTTTTTTCATATATGTAAAAATTAACTTGAGTGCAGAAACTATTATGAACTCAGTCTTCAATATTTTTTTATATCAGTAAGTTTCTCTACCTAAAATGATGAAAAATATATTAAGTATCAAACAGTCTTTAATTAAGCTCTAGTTGGTACTACGAGTAGATCAAAATAATCAACTGAATGACCCTGAGAGTTATAAGGATAAAAAACTATTCCTTATCAATTATGCACAAGTTACACCTGAACGGTTTATCTTTAACTTCATTATAAGTCAGTCCTATAAAATCAGTGCCCTGCAAGTGAACCATTTAGTACAAAAATCACAGCCAACATTTTTGTTTTCATTTTGCTTAATATTTTGTTTTGATCTTAATTGTTTATATCTTTCGTTTTCTTTGCTTCCTCTTGTTTACGCTTCGTAGCTTGCTTCGTAGCTACTTTATTATTTTCTTTCTCTACATTCTTTTCTTGTTTAGCTTTTTCTTTTAGTAGACTGTACTCTTGCCTTTTTTTCCTGATATTCCTAACCGAAGACGAGCTTTGGATACGTTATGTTTGGACTTTTCTAGGGGTTGGGGTATAAACAATTTGTATTTGGATCTATTGGAATTTTGTTATTGGCGGATGCAGATGTATGGCTTCTTGACTTTGTTTTCTATAATCCAATTGAAATCAAATTGGAAGACATCTGTAATAACAAAAAATACTAAACACCAACCCAATCTGTGTAAAAGAAGTGGCCGTAAACTGACACCTCTATTTTCAAAAGTTAAATAACGGCCGTCATTTTTTCATATGATTTTTGACGGCCGCCAACTAGATTGGTTTTGTTAGCGTGTGTTAGATCGCGGCCACAATAGCTATAAATCCGTATAAAACTATATTTCGGCGGCCGTGAACTAACCATACCATTTAAACCAACCCCAACAATATAAAAATGTTGCACAAAACGAAACTTTATTTGCATTAATAATAAAACAGATAGCAAACTTATATCATTCAGTGAGTTAGTGCCGCGGCCACCCGGCCGTAAACCAACTTTACTAAAAAATAATGGTGTAAGTTGGCGGCCACCAAATTAAACTGGTATCAAAGTAAATAAATCCCAAAATAAATGCAAAATGATGTAAATCAATTAACTACGATCACTCAAAAACAATCACAATAGTCATAAGTAATCAAAAACTTGAAATACTTACATTTGCAGTGGGACCTGTTCGCTATTTTTTGCGCAGTTTTGCGTACGTTTTTGCGCTGGCAGCGCGGTGGGCAAAATTGAAAATTTATTTCCGGCACATGGATTAGTATAACTGACCAATTTGAATAGGCATTACACTCTGCAACTATCCAACTTTTTAAAGTGTCACAACACATTGGAAACGGTGAGATAGAATTCTTAATATTGTAATATTTGTGCAGTTAGTCCTCTAAAAGGCCGCGAAATAACGCAGGGCCGCGATCCAGTGTAATGACCCTACTATGTTTGCCACACTACTCATCTGCCAACGTGCGAAGAACTTTTTTCTCTTCAAATTTAATAAAAACAAAACAACGCAACAAACTATCCATGGAATCGATAATAGGTCTCCTACACACCAAACCTACCATTATCTACACAACATTATACTATCGAGCAAAACCAGCAAAATAAATCATTTTGTTGTATGGCCCCCCTAAATTTTTATTTTATATTGATTAATTTATTTTTAAAGTGGTGAATATACAACTAAATTATATTCAGTGAATATTTCAAGAGTCTACCTGATATCGAGAGAAAAACGACAAAAAATCACGTTTGTTGTATAAACATTTATTTTATCGAATATTTATTTTATTCTGTTTGTTATTGTGAAAGCGGCAATAGAAATAGTTACCTACATCATCTGTGAAAATTTCAACTGTCTAGCTATCACGGTTTTTCAATACATCCTGGTGACAGACAGACGGATATCAAAGGCGCTCAGTAATAGTGATCCGTTTTTATCCTTAAAAGAAAGAAAGAAAGAAAATTTGTTTATTTGGTACCCATGAAATACAAAAAGAACAATAACAATTATAAATTACACGCATAGTACCAAAATGGTTTCCGCTCAGCATTTTGTCATGGGGCTACCATGACGCTGATCTTCCGCGAAAGCCATACATCCTTCGAGTACGGGCCCCTAAAAATAATAAACTATTAAGAATAGTACCTATCATACTATGGTGGGTGTATGTAACGTCTATATATCTAGTCATTTATGATATTTTGCTACGTTCTAAGTTGAATACGGTAATTTATAATCAAAGAGTTAGGAACATTCTGTTTAAAATCTATATTTAGTGCTATCTGTATCACACATCAAAAATCTCAATAGATACGAAGAAATCCGTATAATATATCGAAACACTGGTCGTAAATGAAATTACATAGCTTAAGAGGGCCCTGAACGCGCCTTTCTCCATACAAATGAAAAAGAGGAATTGTGGCAAATTTTAATAATTTTAAATTAAAAAAATGACATTTAAAGGAATTAGTAATTCAATCAATTAATTTCAATAAAATCTACCCTACGTTCCTATATAGATTGGTTAAATTATTAATGTTTGTATGAAGTTATGCGCGTTCAGGGCCCTCTTCCACTTCCGATTTAGTATCCGTTAAGATTCAGGACGTCGGAAACCATTCTCTTCCTTGAAACGGACTCTAAATCGGAGACTACCTTCCTGAATGCGATTAGACTTCTCTAAAGTCAGGAGTGACTGAATATCGGATCCATTATTTAGGAAGATGTAATACCCCTTTTCCCTGGTTGCTTTCGATATGCTGCTCTGCTATTAGTAGGGGAGCTAGGGTTGCCAACCATACTGTTAAAAACAGTATTATACCTTTTTTCGCCCCTTTAAACTTTTCAATAGAAAAAAAAAGTATTCTAAATACCGTTTTATGACTGCTGGTATTTTAAGCTGGAGGCCCTGAAGAAGACCTCCGGATGAGATCAAAACATGTCGGCCTGTAGCTGACTTCATACGTGACTGATCCGTATTTTAGATATTAATAAAATATCATTGTTTAAAATTTGTACAAAATTAGTATGTACCTACGTATTAATCATTCTTGTTCCATTAAAATTTGTAAATCACTGAAAATAGATATTTCTTATTTCTATTTTAGGTATTTCAAGTGACCTGAATGTAAAACGCTACCAGAATACAGCTACTTATACTTATAACTTCTTAGGTACTTAGATATTATTTAAAAAAAAAACACGAATGTTAATGACATTGAAATAATTTATTGAATATTACAAAACGAATATAATAATTGTATAACGTTTAAACACAAGTATGATAGGATACCTACCTCAGTATATCGAGATAACAATAAGTAAGTACATGTACTATTATCTGTATGTAGTAATTTGTACGATAAGAGTCACCCCTAACGTACAAGGACAGACAACAGCTTTATTATCGGTGAGACTGATTTCATCGCAGTTTTAAAGTAGATATATATATATATATATGTATGAATCATATATTCATATCATAGGTATGTTTCCTGTCACACATTGGTTAAAGTTTAGTTAAAGTACTTACACAATTTAACTAACTTTTAACGATTCAAGTAGGTAACTACACATAGATGCTGATAGTAAACTCAAGCATCAATAATACATGTTAAAACCATATGACGTTCCTACATAGCAGTAGGTAGGTGTACCTTGTTTTAATAAAACAGATTATAAAATATATATTTGTGAGAAAGTTATTGCCGTTCATATAAAACATTACTCTTGATGTACCTACCTACGTAGGTATACAACATTATTTACTATTTAGCCTTTGTAGAATAGAACCAGTACTTAGTTACGACATCGATCCTAGTAGGCTTACAATACCATTCAAATAATGTATGTCATCAAGATTTAAATTTAAATACATAAATATCACAGCAATTGATAGCAGAATCAAACTAAAATATAATAATAAAAAATAACCAAAATATGTATCTTAATCATGCTCATGCACATTACATAAAGTATTATTATTATTTAAGTACATTATATTGAAAATGGTAAAAAGAAAGTGTACTAGAATCAAGAATACCATTTCATTAATAAAGAAGAAGACTAGATATTATAATTTTTCACGCCTGTTATTTGGCTGATAACTAGGTACTTGATAAGTATTATAGCAACATTACACTTACTCAAAAGTAACATAACTATAACTAAAAAAAACAACAGTAGGTAAGTACCTTATACTTTACCGTTACTTTCCTAATATTTTTAACGTTGTCGTTCATTTTTCAAGTCTCTATTACGGCTCAACTCAACACAGCTCTATGGAAGACGGACGGACAGCAAAGGCTTAATAATAGGATCCCATTTTGACCCTTTGGTTATTCTTATTCGTAGCCTATGGGTAGGTACTCATTTAATATAAGCGGCTCGGCAGAGAAGGCAATAAACCCTGTGACTCACTTATAACTGTAGCTGGACCACTGAGGTAAGTTGGTGGCACACGCATCCAGATACTTAGGTAGGTACCTACATTACTGTGGTTAGGCGATGAGTGTACACAGTTTCATCCACCTTGGTACCTACGCTAATCCGGCGAGCACGGATTTTCCTGCTCTTGCTAGTCGTTGCTGTTGCTACTAACAATGTTAAAGAATTTTCTCTTACTGTACATATGCATGAAAAAAATATCTGTTATCTTACCAGTTTATCAAAAAATATTCAATAGTAAAGTACTGAAAGTGGAAACAGAATAAAATTTGGTAGAAAAACGAACGAGATATAATGATTTTACGAAAATATGTCTATCTCACTCGCGAAAACACTATTTTGTATGGCAAATGTATGCATGACATAGACTATGACGTCACTAGTCCATATCGGACTTCTCTTTCTTATTCAAACTTTAATCTTCATCGTTAATTAAGGCGCTGTAATTCACGCACTGCCGTAAAACGTCTATTTTTTCGTCGCGCAGTTAGCCTAATTTTTCATGGAATACTAGCATGAAAAAAATATGACGTACAGTTCAAGGATCAAAATAAATGATTACATCAAAATATTAAAAAAAAATATTTAAAACCTAAGAAAATAAAATGGCAAAAATCTATATCCAGAAAAGGTTTCGTCGCGAATTACTTGATATTTTCAGCGATAACTACCATTTTTTTTACATCTATAAAAAGTAAAACTTACTGAGCAAAATGGATACCTAAAAATATTACAATATTTGGTTATAATTAAGGAATTATTAAATTAAAACCGACAAAAAGCGGCCGAAATGACAGATACGGGTTCGAACTGAGATCGCCTACCGGCATCGCCACTTTTAACCTTATTTCATTACCAGTACGTACTATTATCGCGCGATTACCATTACGTACTATTATTATTAGGTGTTACAGCGCCTTAAGATATTTTAAAAGTTCTTTCATATTTTTTTACTGTGGTTATTAAGGATTATACTAAGCAAATAAAAAAATTACGTGCATACACCCTAATAAAGAAAGTAAATTGCCTGCACAATACTTTTCACTTTAAAATATATATGTAAGGTACCTATAAACGGTATATAGGTAGTAGGTACATAACATTGGCGTGGTATTATAATTTTTGTGGAAAATAAAAATATTTACGTGGTACAAAAATATGGGACTCATTTGGCGATTTACACCTATGCTTACGCCAAAGTATGACAAAAATGTAAAACTTACCTATAAACATTATAATAATTAAACAGTTATATATAAAAATAAATATTGAGAAATCGCACCATAAGGCTTATCATAATGTTATTGGATCGATTCATCAGTATCACATTGTATTACGCTTTGAGCAAACATTGAGTATCTTAAGTAACTACCTAATTATTACCTACAAATCACAAATTAATTACCAATATTAGATATAATAATATATCAACAGCTATGAAAACTCCATAGTCCATAGGTGTACTTAATCAAAAACACCGGTATTTTATTTACTTATATAAATTGCCTACCTACCTGCGTCAGTAACCACACCACAACCACACACATTACTTGCAAATCAAACATCGACCTTAAAATATTACTGGATAAAATTTTTATTTCCCCGGGATTTATCGATTATTGCATATTTTACCTTGAATCTCGTGATTAGCCTCACGAAAAAGCTAGTAAAATATGCAAAATCGACACAAGTTTTTACTCAAACAAGCGCGCTTTTTAGTGCTAATAAGATACTGGTGTGTCCCACGTCCTATTCTTAAAGGTCCTATTGTAACTTACTATTTTACCACAGCTTGCGCCGATTAGCCCCACTGCAGTAAGAAGAATGACAGCTAACTTCGCTCAAAAAAGTTGTGCAGTACGTAAAAGACCCGCTGCTGTAAGTACGTCATCGCCTGGAGTTGTTTCCCTGTAAGTTGAGGATGGGTGAGACGTTGCTAATGAACTGCACGATGACCTGCTGAGCGCCGGCGGCCTCGTCGTAGGCGGAGGCGGCCGAGCACGCCCGTGAGCGCCCAGGCTCGGAGCCGGCGCTGTCCAGCCCGGCGGCGACCGTCTCCATGCAACTGATAATGTTGGAATCTTCCACCTACGGATTTTATTTGCTTTCAAAAATATCTAAACATAATTATCCGATTGTGTCATTTATTGTCCATCAGCTAAATGAAAAATAAATGTTGGCAAATTTAAGAGATATTAGCCACGAACATAAGTAAATTTTACACCTGCTCACCTGAGTGGAGATGGACATATTACGCAGAGGGAGCGAGTTGGTCTCAGGATCCGTGGGCAGCATCGGCGATATCTCGCCTCTCATCGCCTGCCGGACGCTAGCACTTGAAGAATTCGGTGATTCGTTGTTGCTAAGGGATAATACGACTATTTCAATAACTTGAATAAATCCATTTACTATAAACGGATAAGGAAAATAAGAACTTGTACAATTTGCTACACTCTCCACTTGCAGTATCTATGGGAGATTTTAAATCTAGCTATCCCATCCTCATCTATCTAATATCCATCTAGGTGTGCATTTTTTTTAGTCCTATTATTGGAAGTACGAAAATATTTCTCATACCATTTTACATCTTATTGAACACTCTTCATAAAAAAAAGTGATCGAAACTCATAATCATCTGGATGGATGGCGGGAATCTGCAAGGAAAGCCGAAACCCACCTTCAGAATTCTCTGTATCTGTTTTTTTGTTTGCCAAACTCCTCAGTTCGTTAAACTATAATCTAATATAGTCTGCTACTTTTCTTTCAAGATTCTAAAATATATATGTAGGTACTTGAATGAGTTTTTTTAATCTGGGTATAACCATATTATTTATATGAAAACAAATATTACTATAAAATAATGATACTTATACGCGTTATGTATTAGAATGATTCGGAGTTTCGATCATTTTATATTAAAATCTCTAAAATATATGAAAACAAATTATAAACAAAGGGCCTCTAGAATGTGAATATTGCTTGATCTGTCCTACGACTTATACTCGTAAAACATACACGCGGCTTTCTCGCGACCCCAGTCATCTGACGTCTGTCGAAGTGCAAATATCAGAACGAAATTAATTGTTTATAGCCGTAAACATGCCGTGTTGTGCAGTGAAATCCTGCAAAAATACTGACAGAAATATTAAAATGTTATCCCGACCTGTTACTTTTCACATGTAAGTAAGGCAATGTATGTTTTATTTAAAAAAATTAAATGTATTTATACGCCATTTTAAATGTCAAAATCCTTAGTAAGTAAGAGAAGATAGTACGAATAGTGATGCCCCTACTTACTCTTACAATATATCGATAAACAATGTACATGAATACGACATGAGTACAAAGGAGCGTACCAGAAGTATAATTGTGACCCGATTCTACTAACTCATATAACAGACCATGTCTTACCTCTATATCCTGTCAATCCTTGATTTCAAAATATTTCTAATGCAATGCCTTTAATTTTTGCTAGTTTTCATTATTCTTTTTTCTTAGAAACATATATTTAATATTTCGTATTTCTCCTTTTTTTGACAATGTCAAATAATCAAAGTAGAAGTAATTTTATTTTTAAAATCCCAACCGGCCTTTTAGTAAACTTCTTTATAGACAGTACTTCTTCTTCATATTTTTGCCAAATTATATATTGGCATGAATGCCTTAATACGCTCAGATTATGATGATATACCTATACAACATGTTACCAGTTACACTTGTTTATCCTTAAAGTGTCAAGATAAAATAGTTTGTTTCTAATGTTTGGATGGTTTAAGGGGTGTGATTTACAAATAACTTCAATTTTGGGATCCAAGATTGCGGGCACCGCCTATGAAAATTCGATAGGGGTGTAGTTTTAGAGGTGTTTTGAGGTATAGATCGCAGATATAAAAAAACTTGTGACTAATCTTTCTCAGCCTCACCTTTAATAATAAGCACAGATACTGAAAGAGCTTAGACAAAAATGAACATCGTTTCACAGTGTGAATTCTCCTTCACTTTATAACTAACGCGGTTAAAATAATGACCTCAAACTACTCAGCCTAGTGAAGTTTTGTCGTGTAGCAGACAAGCAAGAGAGGGTACCAGATTCGATGTCTGGCGCGGCTAAATATTTCAACTTAAATTTCACATGTGTATGTCCGCCGTTCTGAAGCTACCCACGGAGATACAACCCACAACATACATACATACAATCATATAATCACGTCTGTTTCCCTTACAAGCAGCCAGAGCTCAAGGTCGGACCCAAATGCTATACGTTTAGCATGTTTGTATATAGGTGGAAAATGGAATTAAAAAAGTGATAAGTTGCAAGCCGCATCATCTTTTGATATTGTTTAATATATTTTCGCCCTTTCCCTTTGCCGGCTTTTACTTTCTTTGCACATTCTACATCTTTTTAATTTCTCCCGTAACAGCCGTAAAAACTTTGCCAATTCTTATATTACCGCATAAATACGGTCATAATAGCGGAACAACAAAGCTTATGATGCTATTAGGAAATAGCTCAGACAATGATGACTAATAAACTAATTTTGATGGTATTTGCACTCTTAGGTAGCTACGCAATGATAATAAAAACATAATTTCACATTCAAAAACCTTTGTTTTCTAAATTGCAACCGCTGATCTGTAAACCTACATTAAATCTGTGATTGCAACAAAATGGTTTGTTTTGTGTTTTCGATATCGATATTACGCGGTGTTAATACATCACTTGTGACAGCAGTGTCAAAAGTCATGAGTGCTATTTTCAAACTGGCGACTAAATACGCTGGTTTGAATTTCGGTTGTTTGAAAAATCAAACGAATGATTTCTATGTAAATTTTTGTACGTCTTCATGATATCACCCGTTCAAAAATAGCACCGCTATCAACCCGGCCCCCTTTCCTCTTTTTCACACCCCCCCGGCTCGACATTCTAGGTTTTCATACAAAAATTTTTTTTTTTTAAATCTATGCAAAGGGCATTATTAGTGATATAATGAATTCTGATGATAATGTGTTTCAAGCATACTTCTTATGATATATTTAAAAAAATATGAAGAGATGTAGTGAAAAATTCGCACCTGGATACATGAACCATGAACTTATCTCTGATCTAGCATTATAAATTTAAAAAATAAAAATGTTTATTGACTGAGAAAAAAGTTACTATAAAAAATATGAGGAAACGTAAGTATATAGTCAAAGGTTGACTAATGACAGTATTAATTTTAAAAATATGATAATTTACTGTTATAAGTTCCGATGGTAGTATTTGTCAACAAAAAGTGTATAAGGAAAATAGTGATTATTGTGAACACAAATCGGTAGTAAAACAAATAATAGAAATAGGAATTTTATTCGACCCAATATGGCTCCATTGACCTAGCTTTCCCTTCCTTTCCCCACCCCGTAGAGTACTTAATTTATTCATTCTGTCCTCGTAGAACGTTCCGGCTAGTTAGGGAGGCCTCAGATATTTAATTGTGATAAATAAATAAAAATATATAAGTAGTTACGAATAAGTTCTTCAGGGTTTGTATATTATTTTCTAATCTACAAACAAAACATAAACACTGTTGTAGGTAGATACCTTAAATAGGTACTTACTTGATGACGTGTACGTTATCAATGTCTTCCTCTTCGCCCACATTTTCATTCAAATTTTCATCTACTCCATCAATACTATAACAACAAAAATCGATACTATAACAACAAAAAAAGGGTTAAAATATGACTGAACGATCATGCAGCAAGGTCTTTTCAACAAGAGTTGACTAGTATACCATTTCCATAATAGGGATACTACCTAAAATATCGTCTATTTCAGACGTGCGACAGATACTTATAACGTTTCTCCTGTGGCATCCTAGCTGTGCTGTGGTGTGTCAAAGCCCGGGCCGGTTATTATGACAGTATTTATGCTCTTCTCTGCGAGATCGAATCAGAAACGAGAAGATCCATAGTAGAACAAAGGTCACTGACCTAACGGATTAGCTTTTTGAAGTGGTAGTGGGCGAGGCATATAGCGCGTAAAACGATGGCAGATGGGGCAAAAAGGTTCTCGAATGGCGACCGCGTATCGGCAAGCGCAGCGTTGGACACCCACCGACTAGCATGGACAACAACAACCGGTCGTATTGTAAATCCTTGAGGGAGGCCTATATGATCATGGTACGACCGTTGAGCCACCTCAATGCACTACGTAGCGCCAACATTGAATTTGAGTTTAATTTTGACAACTGGTCATCCATTGTACAGGCTTTATTGACTTACTGTGAAAATTTGCCCGATCAGTGGTTTAATACTAATTAGTGTGCGAATCCGACTCGCACTTGGGTGGATTTCTTTTTCAACATGGGTAACATAATTTTCGAGTTTATTCCTTACAAACAAATAAGTACCTACACAAATCTTTCTTATTTTGTAGGGAAACTAACACTTCCAAATACTGTTGGTTCCCTCGGGGAACTAAAAAGATGAACTAACAGTCCGAAATGAGTTAAGAGGGCCCTGGAAGCGCATGTCTCCATACAATCGGACATACGGAATTGTGGCAATCTTTGATTATTTTGATATAAAATTAATTTACTTATTCAGCCTTCTAAAATTTGGACGGAAATGTCGAGAGGCTTATAATTCTCAAACCATTGATAATTTTACAAAGCTGTATAGGAACGTACGTATTGAATGCTTAATTTTACTCCAAAATCATCAAATATTGTCACAATTACTTATTTTCGTGTGTGTTAAGACATGTGCGTCCAGGGCACTCTTAAGATAGATTACAACCTGTGAGGAGGAAGGCGGACACATTGGCTATAAGGGCGGGCCATTTGATGCTCTTCTATTTGGCACTCTGGCGCGCTGATCAACGGCTTCAGAAGAGGCTCGGATGATCCTATGAAGCAAAATACACATAAACGCGATTACGGTAAATATTGCGATATTTATTAAATATTAGTAAAATAAACATTCTGATATTTATTACACTACTTACTAATACTGAGGAGCTGTGCCATGAAGTGGCATGAAGTTGTTCATTGGCAGACCATAGAGAGCTCGTTGATTTTATTGCATTATCTTCCGATTAAGAAGGGTGCATTTGAGCTCAATGAAAAACAGTGAAGTAGGTCAAATTTAACTTGCAAAGAATAAATAAAACTACTTCTTCTTCCATCCACACGTTAAACCGGTTCTTTGGATCTTATACCCGTGTTTTGGCTACCCCGTACGTAAGGGATAAAGACGTGATAATTGTACTGTATATGTATGGTCAAAGAGACAGTACTAACTATTATTAATTCTGTGACAGATAAGTACCTTAAATATCTTACCATTGTATAACGAATTAAAAGCTGGTTGCGAGGTATGGCTAGTGTACGGGGGCGGCGCCGGCGGCGCCGGGTACTCCGGAGCTGATGGAGCCACGGCCACATTGCGGACAGCGCCTGCCTCAGCGCCATATGCTAATCACAAAAAATCTATGTGTACTTCTTCATTATGTCTTTTTTAGTCTCCACTGCAGGAGCATGACCCTCTCTGTACTACCAGAGTCAAAATTAGCCAGAGCAGTCAGAGGATTTGGCCTACACTCTCCACGCTGGCCATCTAGCCAGCCCTCAACCCAAGAGACCTTTTCAACCCATCTCGCTTGGAGAGGTCTCTTTGATGCTTATAACTTATAAGCTTTGTTTAGCTTATTTTAAGTCACCTTCTACGACATCCACGGGAAGGCTTGGAGTGTTCAGTGAGAGTGGGAGGCAGTTTTCTGAATAAAAGTGACATGTTGTCGAACAATAGTAGGCTAGTTAAAAAAATATATACATAATTTGTCCGTTAGTTAGATACAGATACGGACATTATCAAGAACCATTTGACACGTATTTTTCTTTTGTCAGTCATTAAAAAATTACAAAGATAAAAGATCAAGAATAAATTGCAAGCGACTTACGATTACTATTACTACACAAGTAAGTCTTCGTTCGTTTCTTGCGGATATATTTAAGGGTAGTGCTGAAGACGAGGATAAGCAGAATGACGGCGCTGCAGCCCGTTACCACCAACAGTAGGATAGTGCCCACATTGCTGTCTTCAGATTGCGCCGCGCACTTGCCGATGCTGAGGAATTCGTATCTGTAATGGAATAATGTTTGTCTTCATTAGCCAGGAATCGACTCCAACGCAAAAACGTATGTCTTAAGTTCAATATAAGAAACCCTGAATTGCAGTTTTTTGCTCGATAATCTAATGTTGTGTAGGCTAAATAATGGTACCTAGGCACATAACGTGCGCGAGTCCGACTAGCACTTGGCGGATTTTTAAATAATGATATACTACTTACTTGTTGATATTGACTTTAAAGTAAACCGTAGGTATGTGGGAATTATCATTCAACAATGTTTCCTTTTTTTGTTTGGTTTCTGCAAGTAGAAAAGAAGGACTCATTTCATAGTCACCCGTCAAGGCACACCCCGCACTCTAGCAATGACTTGGCACACGGGCTGGAGGGCTGGAAATTCTCGCACGCCGCACATTTCTGGCACCGATAGTCGCTGTCGCAGTAGTAGCCAACATCGCACTGCTCGAGGTCGTCTCCAGTGCAGTCCACTTGGCCCCAGGTGACGGACACGCAGTTCACGATACAGGCAAGCCACAGTGGGAAACTGGAAGAGAACACTCTAATATTGTTGACACTCTAATATGAGGCTCCGATAACAATACACAGACACAGCGACGCTCGCTTCTAGAGAACTAACACATCTTGATACTTTCATTGTTATTTTTTTTGTAATGTATTCATTTTTACATTTGTTCTTATTTTTCTTTTGCACTAGTAGGTTCCGAGACTTTGTCTGTCTGGGATTCGGTGTTCACACAGTACACCCCATCGGGTGTCGAATCAATTCATGTCGGGATGTAACAAAGAACAGTTTTAGATAACAGAAACATAATTTTTAAAAATCTGTCTAGGCCTTGGGCTGACCTCTGGACCCCGGGGTTCAAAAGCTTATTAGGTAAGGATATGTCCGTGAACACTCTAAGATGAAAGATACTTTTTTCGCAGCGCTCTAATAAAATGAGGTTTATATACAATTTTTCTAAACATTGGGTTACATAATTCTTATATTTGGATGGAACCATTTTTTCTGAAAATAAAGTAAAGCCTATGTTACTCGCTGATAATATAACTTTAAATTGTTGAAAGAATTTTTTAAATCTGTACCTGTGAATAAGTATGAATCTGCGTCTGTGATTAAGTATGAATCTGCGTCTGTGATTAAGTATGAATCTGCGTCTGTGATTAAGTATGAATCTGCGTCTGTGATTAAGTATGAATCTGCGCCTGTGATTTTTTTTAACCTGTAGTTTTTGAGTTAATCCATTACAAAATAATAAACACAAATCTTTCCACTTTATAATATTTTGGTATCTCGACAAGATGATGAAAATAAACAAAGTCCAGTCAAAGATTTTTATTCAAAATTGGATAATCGTATCTCTTTTTGAACGTCATATTTTGTCTGTCTTATTATTTTTAATAGTTAATATGCAAAATCAAAAAACTACTAACTAGCGTTTCGGAATGACCACTGGTGAGAAGAATACGCCTGCGAGCCCGAAGGGGAATATTGTTATCGGAGCCTCGATAACAATATTTTACAATTATTTATTTATTTTTAATGGTATTTATATTTATTACAATTAATAAAATTACTACCGCGTATTTTTATCATTTAAGTAATCATTTATACAATAATATGCCTTTGTAGGGTTACACATTGTTATATACCTAACGTTATATACCTGCTGTGTGGGAGCACCATAAGAAGTGTTAGCCCAGCCCAGGGACCGGAACCACTTACCATAAGAGGGGTTTTCGTTGGGGTTTTTGATCGACTGGTTTTCGTAAACCCTAACGATTTGATAACCATATCGTTTGCTTACCCTATCGAAAGGCTTACTAATATGATACAATTAAGTCGACTAAGCACTAACTCATATCTCAAAACCCTATGATAGGCTTACCCTATCAAGTGTTATTCACATGACGTCAAGCTTTTCTAACCTTTATTTTGCAAGTCATATAACTCATAATTGCTCACTCTAGAGAGTTGATAGGGTTAGTAGGGTGCGGGCCTCTCTGAGTTTTAAGAATCGGGGAATTAGGTACTCGTGTCTACTACTGCGTTGGTCACTTTCTACTGTTTGCTGCGTTGATTGATGGATCGGACTTGAAGTGTTTATTTTTATTAGGTAGGGGAAAAAGTTTTTTCGTATTTTGTATGAAGATTTTTTCCGGCCATACAAAAGAGATGAAACTATGACTTTAAAATTCTCAGACAAAAAAATTTAAACGAACTTTGTGTTATTTTTTTTAAATCATAAACACCAAAATTCACTTTCGGTTTAAATTGCATACATACCTTTTTTTAAATAAAATTTCAAAAATGTAAAAATTTTTTCGTTGATTCCATAAATTTTTAATAGACAATAATACAGTTGAAGAATGGCGGGGAAATGTATTTTATCATTTTCATTATTTCTTAAAATGTACCTTTCATATGGTCTCAAATTCATCCATGTACATACAATATAACTGAAGAAATTTTATTACAACTTTACACATACAAAATACGAAATTACTTTTTCTCCGACCTAATATTTTATTACGCGCGGTATTTTTAATTTTTATTAGTTTGTTAGTAGCTCAGACTAATACGTACGTAGGATAAATATGCCTCCTACGGAAAAAAATGTAATTCAGATTAAAATTTTAAAAAATTATAAAAAAAATGGGTACATTTTTTATTAAAACGGACAAAGCTGAAGAGAGTTCTTTCTATGAGCATTATCCAATATTTAAATTCACAAAAACAAAAACTACTACTAACAAATATCGGGCTTGGCTGGTAACATATGCTAAGCAGATCAGAATGAACTAGTTTGCCCTAGGACAAACTATCTTCATTTCAGCCGTAAACTACTGGACATAGACTTCTTCTTAGTATTACAAAAATGATCTGTTGGAAGTTACTTTGCATCCAGCCTTTTTCTGGGACCATGGTCAGGTCGTCTGACCACGTGATCGCAATTTAACAACCTTTTTGCCCTATCAGTCTTCGGTTCTACTCGCTATAGGCCCCGCCCACTGCCACTGCATAGAGCTAATCTGCTGAGCTATGTCGATGACTTTAGTTTTTATACGGATTTCCTTATTTCTGATTAGGTCTCGTGGAAAACCTTCGAGCACAGCTCTGTTCATAGCTCTTTGAGCGACCTTGACCTTTCTTATGAGAACTTCTTATAACACATTTTGGTCGAAGACTTTTGACTTAGCACCGAGGTATTTCGGACGAGGAGACACTAGGGAGCTTCCCGAACGCTGCCTAGCCGAGTTGAATTCGTTGAAGCACCTCATCCTTGAAGCTGGAACTGGATTAATTGACCCAGGTAGACATATTGGTCTACAATTTTAAGGTGAGAGTTCCCAACATGAAACATGGATATTCGACATGATCTTCGTTTTATCCATGTTCATTTTAAGGTCCACCTGGGGCCAAATGAACATGGATAAATATTGGTTGGGAAACCTTATTGAGCATTGTACTTAAGTCCTCCAGCGATTCCGCCATGACAACGATTTCATCAGCAAATCGAAGGTGAGTAATATACTCAACTTCGATGTTGATGCCAAGTCCATCCCATTCCAATGGAAGACACCTTCTAAGTGTCTTCCATTGCAGCTGTGAACAGTTTCGGAGATATCACGCCTCTCTGGAACGTGGAATAACCCTCGTACTATGCTCCTGACTGACATGGTGACGTTGCTGTAAAATCACTTCAACACCACGATATACCGATGGTCAATGCGACACCACTGAAAAAAATGAAGCACGGCCCATGTTTCGATCGAATCGAAGGTTTTCTCATACTCCACAAACGCCAAGCATAGTGGCTAGTTATACTTTTGCGAGACGATTCGTGATCACCCTCGAAAACAGCTTATAGACGGCCACGTCTATAATCTGTTTTCGAGGGTGATGAGCCATCATTATCATCCTTTTTGAAAAACAAAACCACCACGCCCCTGTTCCACGCCTCTGGCATCACGCCCTCGAGCAAGACGGAATTAAAGAGGTTCTGAAGAGTGAAGTATTCCGCCCGCTTTCAGAAGCTCTGATGTGATTCCGTCCTCGCCCGGCGCCTTGCTGTTTTTGAGCTGTTTGAGGGCAATCCTAATCTCGTACAGATTGATATCCGGGATATCTTTGGTATAGTGTCGGGTTAACTTGGCTCTTGGATCATGGGTCAAGTTGACCTATACGGCAGTCCGTAAAACCTCTCAATCTCCCTCATTACCTCAGCCTTTGTCGACGTCACTTTGCCGTCCTTCGTCTTCAACTTAGTCAACCAGCTCTGCCTAATAGTCTCCACTCTTGCAAACACTTTGGAGCCCCTTTTCTGCTCTATCGTCTTCTTAATACGTTCAGTATTATAGGAGCGTATATCGTGCCCCAAAGTCTTTTGAGGTTTCTTTTTGGGGCCAGATTTAAATATCTTGGATCCCACCGCCTGGACAGCTTCTACGAACCCATTGTTGAGCTCGTTCACAGAAATGCAGTCTGGAAGGCATTTGAAACGATTTGAGAGTTGGAAGATTTCGTGGTTCTGGATATGGGCTGGTCAAAGCGTAGACTACATCAAGCGAACCCTCTCGAGGCCACTCGCGATTCTAGTTTGGGTACTCGGGTTTGGCCGGTAACATACATTATGTTTTACAAGAGCAACACCCGCGACTGTAGCTGATCTATCCTTTGTAAATCCGTACTGTTCACTATGAAAAAGACCATTTCTAGAAAAGATAGTACCTGATTAAAAATTAGGTTTTCAAATATTTCACTACCGTCCTATTTTTTAACTTTACCTATTCTACGTTGTTTTCACTTTGTCACTGGATTTCAAAATAGTTTGTCTGGTATATATTGATTTTGCACATGCACATATTCTGTTAAAGACTTTTGAATAAGTTTAAACAAATTTAACAAAGTCAGGATTCTGATTCATGATTATAAGCTTTGATAGCAAGTAATTCGTATAACCTACTAGCTGATGCCCGCGACTTCGTCCGTGTGGACTTTATGACGCCGGCATATTAATATACCTTAATACTAACTAAACATGCATAATAGAATACTTGTAGCAGTGTTATAAAATTGTATGGAATTGCATTGACTGTTGCTAAATACTGGAGGAATTAAATATAGAACTTTTTGAGCCACCGACACGATAAGAAGAAGACTATATAGCTAGCTCCAAGTGAGCTTGCGCTACTTCACCAAACTTTGAGGTATGGGCAGAGCGCCTTCAACCTATCGCACATCTCCAAAGGGCCTTCGGGAGAGACGGACCTCGGCTTTAGGTGTTGCCTGTGTACTCAAGGCTTGGAGAGACAGCAAACTCTTATGTTTTGCCGTATGGGCTTAAAACTACGTTGCCAAAAGGGGGACCGCTGGGCGGTCACCAGTAATTTGAGCTAATCGTACTCTACGCACTCAATCCCAGAGGAGAGTGTGACTCTGTAAAATTGTCGATATAAAATTTAACATGGTAGGTACTTAGTGTATCAGATGGTGTGTAGTGTGTGCGCTACTTCACCAAACTTTGAGGTATGGGCAGAGCGCCTTCAACCTATCGCACATCTCCAAAGGGCCTTCGGGAGAGACGGACCTCGGCTTTAGGTGTTGCCTGTGTACTCAAGGCTTGGAGAGACAGCAAACTCTTATGTTTTGCCGTATGGGCTTAAAACTACGTTGCCAAAAGGGGGACCGCTGGGCGGTCACCAGTAATTTGAGCTAATCGTACTCTACGCACTCAATCCCAGAGGAGAGTGTGACTCTGTAAAATTGTCGATATAAAATTTAACATGGTAGGTACTTAGTGTATCAGATGTTCTAAATCTTCGATTTTTTCACGTCAACAAAAAATACTAATCAGGCTGAACAACTTTTGCTACAGCGTCATTTTTATATTTCCTATAATTTACCTGGACCGTTATAGTTCTGCGTCAGGTGTTCCAAATCTTCAAATAAAATACCTCAACAAATAATGCTCATCAGGTTGAATAACTTTTGCTAAGGCGTCATTTATACATGGCGAAATTTTGATCGTTCCGGACCATTAAAGGGGTGATTCAGCCCGTCAATATAAACAACTTTTCCTGTGGGACAAATGCTATAAACTCGAAAAAAAAATCGACATTCCTATACAAATTGCCCCTATGAAAATGTCGAAATAAAATTTGAGTTTCCAGCATTGGTCCCATAAAAAAATGGTTCATATCGACGGGCTAAATCACCCCTTTAAGGGTTCAAAACGATCAAAATTTCGCCATGTATATTTCTTATTGTTTACCTGGACCATTATGGTGTTGCATGAGGTGTTCCAAATCTCAGATTTTTTATACCTTAACAAAAATGCTCATCAAGCTTAACAAATTTTGCTAAGGCTCCACTCTTATATTTCTTATAGTTTAGCTGGATTATTGTGATGCTGCATCAGGTGTTCCATTTTTCAAAATTATTTCTACCTTATATGTTGCCCCGGCTTAATAGCTATATAGCAAAAAAAGTTTCATTCGAATCCGTCCAATATTTCCGGAGATAAACGTGATCATACATACAGACAGACAGACAGACAAGAAATTCTAAAAAAATTTTTTGCTTTCTATTATTCTTTTTAAGTGTCCCTCTATCCATTTCAGTCAAAAATACTAAATGTACAGACAAAATATTTTTACTGTTTTATTATATGTATAGATGGACCATTATGGTTCTGCGTTAGGTGTTCCAAATCTTCAAATTAAATACCTTAACAAAAAATGCTCATCAGGTTGAATAACTTTTGCTAAGACGTCATTTATATATTTCTTATATTTTACCTGGACCATTATGGTTCTGCAGGAGGTGTTCCAAATCTCAGATATGTTATACCTCAACAAAAATGCTCATCAGGCTTAACAACTTTTGCTAAGGCTCCTCTTTTATATTTCTTATAGTTCAGCTAGACCATTACAATGCTGCATCAGGTGTTCCAGTTTCCAAAACTATTTCTACTCTATATGTTGCGCCGGTTTAATAGCTATATAACAAAAAAGTTTCATTCAAATCCATCTAATATTTCCGGAGAAAAAACGTGATCATACATACAGACAGACAGACAGACAGACAAGAAATTATATTTTTTTTTTGCTTTCTTTTATTCTTTTTAAGTGTTCCTCTATCCATTTTAGTCAAAAATACAAAATGTACAGACAAAATATTTGTACTGTTTTACTATATGTATAGATTACAGATGTAAATATCTGGAATCTAACTTAATTTCTTAGGATTATGTTTAGTGCTAGTTTTAATTTTGAACACATTTTTAAATTCTGATTCAAAGCATTTATTATACAGTATATCTCTAATTTCCTCAATTAAAAAATTTTCATTTTGCGTTTGGTAATAGATTACATACACTAATAAAATAATACAAAAAGTATAATTCCGATTGCTGTAACGATTTTCACAAAACTGATATTAGACGTTCGACAGGGATACAAATTCCGGATACAAAGAAATATCATAAAAAATTAAAATTACATATCTTGAATTAACACTCACGGAAAAAATTATATATCGGAATCGGAAGTTATAAGCGAATTTTTTTATCTTTATTTCATTCACATCAATTTCGAAGTACTTATTTGAGTGACCACTGTATTATATTGCATTGACATTCTTGATTGAAGTCAGACTAGAAAGAGTCAGAATATACTGTAGAACGTGTAGAACAAAGAGAGCGATAGGGTAACAGTAACCGAATGCTAAGTGGTATAATCGACACTTTCAGGTTACTGGTAAGTCGAGTTACTATTAGTTAACTAGTTTGAAGGAGTTACCATAACGTTAGGGTAAGTCAATCGATAGGGTAACTCTAATAAAGGGTAGCCTTATGATAGAGTTACCCGATCGATAGACTTAATCAAATGAAGGGGTTTCCAGCCCCTTTAACTAAGCTGAACGTACGTAGATTATAATGAGATTGATTGATTAAATGCTTAATTTTACTCCAAAATTATCAAATATTGCCACAATTCCCTTTTTCCGTTTGTATGGAGACATGCGCGTCCAGGCGACAATTTTTACTATGGGCACAGAATTAATAATAGTACTCGTACTATGGGGCCGACCCACCCGACCCGACCCTGCAACTCGACAAAAAAAAAGCTGTTTCATACAAATTGTAAATATCTACTCGACCAGAATATATGGCATATAGCTGTTTGTTTGTCGAGCTACAGAGTCGGCCCCCATAGGGAAAATTGTTCATATTCATAAGCAATATCACCACCTAAGAGGTTTTGTGTTTATTATTCAAAACTCATGGTTGACGTTCTGGTACCGAAAGCTCCTGCATGTACTTACTATAGAATTATTATTCATAGAAATAATCTGAACCCAAAATCGCAAAATATTCAAGCAATACTTCATACGATCTCTCGATATTTATTGCTCAAGGTGGTCCTATGGCCACCATCACTTAGCTCAGAAGTTAGGTTAACATACATCGAATACCACAATAATGTATTTATTAATGCTTTAGATACAGTCTAGAACTAGGGCCATAAATCTAGTGTCAAGCAGAGAAGTAATTCAAGCATTTTAATCCGTGCAACAAAAGGGCCTTAAACTCGTATTAGCTGCAACTTAGAATACTAAGTTAAATAGTCACTAGCTAGACAGTCGAAGTTTTCACAGATGATGTATTTCTGTTGGTGCTATACCTAACAACCTCAGCTAACAACAAATACTAAAAACTTGATAAATAAATATTTATGGGACAACAAAAATGTTTTTTATTTAACTTAAATGTCTTTTAGGCGTGTTTCTGGTTATACAGCCTCAGAGATGCTTCGAAACCCGGTGTTGGAGGGTCGGGTATGATAAAACCGAAACCTACGCGGACGAAGTTGCGGTAAGTAGTATAAATCATTTATGTACATTCAAACAGTAAGTAATTAATATTATAATTTGAATTAATATAATTAAATTGAAAATACTAACATAGGTTAAGATCATACTAACAAAATATGGATGTTTTTTGTCTGAAATAAAAAAAATATTATTATATTATATTATAAACATTTCCATAGTAGGTAGGTAAGTACTTTTGCTGAAAGAAAAGCTAACTCTAATCTTCAATGATCGATCCACAGAAATTATGTTTACATTTACTCAGATATGTCAGCAAAAGGTGTTGCTAGCCTAGTGTTTCAAACGTGGTGATGGTGGTACTTATTAATTAGTACTAGGACCTTAGTCGATCATGTGGAACTAACGATCTAGTATATTCAACATTTATTATTCAACACTTTTCCGCTGGGGAAATGCACACGGAAACTTGTAAGTAAGAGACCCAAATAAAGCCTATACCCCAATAAGGCCTACGTTTCAAATTTCCCGCTTTAACAATTACTATTACCTCGAAAGTTTGTAGATAGTGTGCGTAAGGATGTATCTAACGCACACAAGTACCGCACGCGCCGAAGGCCGCGAGCGAGCGTGTCGTAATGTGCAGTCGAAAACAGTTCGGAGGCGGAGTGCACGCTTGTTTTATAAAAATTTTACGGGTTATAATGTAAGTATTTTGATATTTTTTGCGATATGGCCTGATGTTTTTTATTTGTTGTTTAGTTTAGACGTTTATTAACCCTTACAAAAGCGTTCATACGCATTATTTTCGATGTATTTTGTGTAATATTTTTTTTTCTTGCACACACTATAGATCCCAATAAGGCCTATTAAAATAATTGATAGGCCTTATTAGGGTGTACTACTGGGTTGATTTTAAAATCATTATCAAGGCATGAAATCTTTGTTTTAGCCACATACATCATGGAAGAAGGAACATCTGCGCCAAATACAAAAAAGAAAAGAGGTTTATGGACATCACAACAGATGGAAAGTGCTGTGAACATGGTCCGAAGAGGCATATTAAGCACATACACTGCTGCAGATAGATACAATATACCCCCAAGAACCATAAGAAACCTTTTGCAGAGCAATGCCTTGCTTGTTATGTCTGGTATCATCTTAGAGTATAATATATTGATACTCTAAGGGTATCATGAGCTGTGTGTTGGCCTGAGCCCTAGTGATAAAGAAGACTTCTACTGTTCCGGAGATTGCTTGAAGTCAATGATAAAAAGGAAGGATTAAGAAGGATCTGATTATATTTCAAGATGATTATTAAGACTGATTATAACAGCCAAATATAATAACGATAGGATCTCACAAAAATATAATAACCAATGTAAAGTTTTTAATATTAAAAAACAGAAGTTTAATGATTGTTTTTGTTTCTATTAGTACGTATGGCCTTATTGTGGCATAGTTTCTCAATAAAGCCTAAAGGACTGTTTTTTATATTTTGATTTACAGAAATACGTCTTTCTTGTTTTTATCATTTCAACTGCATTAATTTTAAAGTTCAATAAATAAAGGATAATATTGCGAAAGATGAGTGCTTTTTCCTTAAAAACCTACTAATTACGTGTAGATAAATTTAAGGTAGGCCTTATTTGGGTCGGTAGACGATAAATGCAGGATTTGTCTACCATACAGAAATAACCTTCTGGTAAAAATTGTTTTTTTACAGCTCAGTAATATTTTACACGTTTACCGGTTGCTCGGTATCAGTAATAATAGAAATATACAAAATAGGTACCATAAGAACTTACATACAAACTAGAATGCTTACGAATGATAGAAACCGGCAAAGAGCTAGTTGTACTCGCGTACGGAGTGTTCCGTACCATTATTATAAAATATCAGGCAAAAAAGCGACAAAAATCAGGTTTCTGGCATTGGAGCCCTTCCATAAATAATTACTTTATTCCGTTTTTAGTAAATGTTGTTTGCGGCAACAGATAAAGGTGCCTACATCATCTGTGAAAATTTCAACAGCCTAGTTATAACGGTTCATAAAAAACAGCCTGGTGAAAAACAGGCAAACGGATGGAAGACAGTGGAGTCTTAGTAATAGAGTACTGTTTACCCTATATGCGTATAGGGTAAAACAGTACTCTTACTACTACTTATTTACTAAATACTTATTTTAAAAGAGTAAATCTAAATAATAAGCAATATGTATTTAAGCATCTATTTTAACTAAACGCTTATGTATTGAGTATGCGTCTGTACCAAATAACGTCAGTAATATTGCAAATTTCAGAAGTAAGATACTTGTACTGAGCGGTCGCTTTTTCATAGCCATCCGAAATTGGTCGGTTTATAACTAAGTTCTAAGTGCCACTGGTTTTTTTACGATTTTTCTTTTTTTACTAATTGGATTAAGCTAATTATTAGAATGCGTATAGATGAATAAATAAACAAACCATTGAAATTAGTAACAGCTTGCCACATAAAATAAAACTCCTACAATAGACGGATTCAATATCATGATGTCCGTGAGACATTATTTTTGTTGTATCTTTTTTTATACTTACTCTATTACAAACATACTTTTGCAGATGTTGGAGGCAGTTCTAATATATAAATAGATGTTTAAACCTTTCCATTAGGTCCTTTAGTTCAGCTACTAGAACTAAAATACCTACTTTCATGTATATATTTATTAATCATAAGTGGCTGTGTTTTTTTGGATTCTGTTTTTATAGGCGTTATAAACAAATTAATAGCAATGTGTGTAAAAAAATCCAAGACCGTATTCCAAACCGTTTATGAGATCCAGCAAAAGGCCGAAAATTTCTCCAGCGGCATTTTGAATAACTTTGGAGGCCTATGACACACAAATTTCATTTATGCATAAACATTTATCTCTTATGATTAACTAATTGCTCTACGAATTGAATTTTGGATTCCTGACAAAATTCCGCCAGGGAAACGTTTCTCTGGCGTAATATGTTTTTGACGAATTTCTCAAAAATTACTGAATACACGAATTTCATTCATCGATAAACATTCGAAGGCAGCTTTAAACTAACGATCTAGTATATTCAACATTTATTATTCAACACTTTTCCGCTGGGGAAATGCACACGAAAATAACAAGAATCGTAAGTTGATCAACAAACTCGAAAATTGATTTCGGAAAATTATAAACGGCAGTTGAAATGTATAATTTAACACAATACATTTTAGTTAATCGATCAACTTACAGTACCTGGCAGTAATTAAATAATACATACGTTAAATTATACATTTCTACTGTCATTTATGATTTTCCAAAAGTTGATCAACTAACTCGAGAATTTATCAACTTACGATTCTTGGTAGTTTCCGATGACGTATAATAAACCGTTAAATTAAGGTCTTACTGTAATTGTCAAAAGTTTGCAAATATAGGCCGGCTGGTGTAGGACCGGTACGTCTCTTAGTAAGGACGAGGCCCTATTTTTTTTATGATATAGGTAGGACCGTTCTATATGATAAAATAAGAATATTATCTACGACCATACGTCCTATTAGCACGGTAAACGAGCAAGTGGGTTACCCTGATAGTAAGTGATCACCACTGTCCATGCACATCTGCAACACCAGGGCAAGGGGCAAGGGTGTAATGTTCTATAAAAATGGGCCAAGCGCCAAGTTGGGCTCGCCCTCAAGGGTTCCGTAGAAGCAAGCTTAGAATAGCCAAAAACCTCTATAAGTTTTCGCCAGCAAAGATAAGTTTGTTTTTCATAGTGTTTGTATGAATGACAAAATAATTGTTATGAAAAAGTGCTATGTATTGCAATAAGTTGGTTGCCTATAACTTTTTAATTTGTTCTTAGTGCTCAGCTCTGATAAGTTCCTTTCAACTTTGTTATATACACTCTGCTCTATTTTTTTTTCACGTATGTATCCATAATATAACCGTTTGGCAGATAGAGGGGGGGGGGGGGCACTTACCTACCTCTAACAAAATTAGCACTTTAAAACCAAAGACCTATTTAACGATACCCCACACGATGGGTAAATAGAGAAAAAAAATACTCCCCCACTTTACTTGTATGGGAGCTACCCTAAAAAAATTTTTCCACCACTTTTCGGCATGATTAATATACATACCCATACCAAATTACAGTTTTCTAGTACTTATAGTCTCTGCGTAAAACCGCGGACAGACAGACAGACAGACATGGCGAAACTATAAGGGTTCCTTGTTTACTACGGAACCCTAAAAAGCAGCTATTGCCTAATGAATAATAAGATAAAATGTAGTAGGTAATATACCTAGATATCGATAAAAACAATAGGAGGTAGGTTTGGTAACTTCATTCATGTTTGTGCATGACAGCCTGTTATCTATATAAATAAGTTAGGTAGGTACATATTTACCTATATAGGCTACTTACTACCTCGATAGCGATCGAAGTCTAGCTTTCAACTAATGACTCACAACAACGAGCTCTCCCAATATTTAAATTTCGATAAGTAGGTAGTTAGGTTTATGGTAAGTACTATAGACTTTGGTTCGGTTGGGTTGGATCATCCAAGCAAATAAATAAATATATATGGACAAATCACATAGATTGAGCTAGCCCCAAAGTAAGTTCGAGACTTGTGTAATGGGATATACTAACTCAAAACGATACTATATTTTATAATAGATACTTATAAGTTATATAGATGTTATTCATTCTATCTATCCAAGACCCAGGTCCCAGGTCAATCTGAAAAAGATAATTTTCCATCTTGACCTGACCGGGGATCGAACCCGAGACCATCCGTGTCGCAGGCCGTCGTGTTGACTGCTGCGCCACGGAGCTCCTACATAATATGACGTATAATCACCATCCAAGCAAAGAACATAGCATAGTTTCACTGATATATATATATACTATACTACGTATGTTCTTTGCTTGGATGGTGATTATACGTCATATTATCCATCCAAGCTTAAAGTAACTAAGTATATGTAGGTGGCACAAATATCACGCGCAAGATTTTTATAAAGTACAAAATTCAGATTTTTGTCTTTACATTTATTTTATAATAGCATTTTTCCCGCAACTTTGTCCGCGTAAATTATAGTCTATGCCACACGCAGATAAATAAGCTTTCTATAGGCAAAGAATATACACCTAGGTATAATAGGTAAAATAATTTTGAAAATCGGTCCAGTACTTATTCTTATTAGTTACTAGCTGTTGCCCGCAGCTTCGCCCACGTGATAGGTATATAGCCTATGTCCATCTCAGTGTGTATGCTGTGTATGCAAAATTTCATGATGATCGGTTCAGTAGGTATTAGGGCGTAAAGCGTAACAAACAAACTCACTTTCGCATTTATAATATTAGTTAGGACTACGTCCAGTAGTTTCAGAGCCTATTCAATGCAAACAAACAAACAATCAAATATTTTCTTTTTATAATAGTTATAGATATAGATGTAGATATCATAAAAAAGGTGTGTATGTACACAAGACTCGGTTATATATGGTATAACACAACGATTTGTTTAAATTTTCTATGACTAGATATTTATTTTGCATAAAAATATAGCAGATTGTTAATCGCAAATTTAACAATAGGTAGGCCTATTTAGGGTTTTGAGAAACCGCACGTGATTCTCAAAAACCAAATGCATTTAGTGCAAAAGCCACGAATTGCAGAATGATCATGGAGCTTTCTAGAACCAAGCGGTAGGTTAGGATTATGGTTCGGAGTACCTATGTGTTGTATATTATTAAACCTATTTTAGTTAAAATATGTTAAGTCTCGTTTTTTCAATGTCAAACATTAGAGCGTGAGATAGAGACAAAACATATTTTAACTAAAATAGGTTTAAAAACGCTTGTTAATTTTTATCAATAAGGGGGTAAAACTATAAACTAAAAATTATAAATTTTGAGACACCGTTTAGTTCGGAGTGCCAACCTAGGTAGGACACTTGTAGGACATCACTGTTGGGTCTGTATTTGCAATAGCCATGATGACTGGGTCTTCAGATCTTAAAAATGTTTCATATAATATCTAAATCTGTCGAAAAAAACTAAAAGTTCACTTTCAATTTGATATTAATTCGTTGACCATGCTAAATTTTTAGTTGGTTGGGCAAGTCCATTTAAAAAGTATGAAAAAAGTAAAAATAAATATTACCATTATACATTCTTCTAAATATAAAGCTACTTTTATTATTAGACCATTACAATAATCGCGATATTTAATAAAGCTGTCGGTGTCGAACTAGTGACTCATACTTCCCATACATTTTACAAAACCGTGACGTAACGATTTACTAGCATTTGGGGAGCGTAGGTCGCCCAAAAAATGTGCCTTTAAAACTGTAATACCTATCTAAAAGAGTTTTTGGTTTAGCATGGCGTTTTTTTTTCGCGGATGTGTCTTTTTTGGGAGGACTTTCCAATGACATTAGGAAAAAATAAAGTCATCTACGAAACGAAATTTTTTTTTTAAAATCTATGTCATCTATCTACCGTATCTATTCTGATTTTATCCTGGCAGTTTACGTTCTCAAACAAGTGCTTTCCGCGTGGATTAGGTCAATGTTGGTATTTTAAATAGGTACCTACCTAGGCGCCCATAAAAAAGTCATACACATATTACTCACCATAAAAAATATTTACAGGGTGTTATTACTGCCATTCCACTAATTTTCACAACACAAACAAACACGGATAATATTTTATGTACACCATACACCGACCTATGAATATCAACACTAATTTGACACTCTAGGTACAACACTTTTTTCCTGCAATTGATTACAAATAATTAAAGATAAGGAATATCAGGTGATGTTTACTGGTGCAGTGCCCGCGTGCTAATGGATGACTCAAGCAAGAAGCAATGAAGATACACGAAAAGTACTTCTTAGGGTTCCGTACCCAAAGGGTAAAAACGGAACCTTATTATTAAGAGCTCGATGTCCGTCTGACTGTCCGTCGACACCAGGCTGTATTTCAGCAAGCTTATACTAGCCAAAAAAACAATTTTTTCGCCAGCAAAGATTACTTTGTTTTTCGTAGCGTTTTATGAATGACAAAGTTATTTTTTGTTTATGAAACAGTGCTATATACTTATGTACATCTCAAAAACTTCTAATTGTATCTCGTTCAAAGCAATTTTCGTTGAAAGTGAGATCTACAGCATAAATACTTTTTTTTTCACTTCTGTTTTAAAAGTTAGTTTTGCACATTTTACCAGTTACGAAGTGCCTATCTTTCAAACTATTGACTATGAGAAAAAATGGTTTTAGAAACCTCAATGTAATTTTTAAAGACCTATTGTATAGATCGCACGTAATACGAGGTTTGATGATATTTTTCTTTTTTTCAGTTTCATTTATGGGGAGCCCCCTTTAATTTTTTATTTTTGTTTATTTTAGTATAAAAATCGTTCTTCCCACCAAGTTTCAACTGTGTAGTCTGAATTGTTTCAGAATGAAATGGCTGTGACATAATGACAGAAAGACTAACAGACTGATATGGCGAATCTATGGAATTCGTTTTTTGCCATTCGGCGGAACCCTAAAAGAGTTTGTAAGGTACATCAAGTTTTATACTCTCACACTGTGCTATCCGCTCCGTTATAAACACACTTGGGGTAGATGATACTTGAATTTGTTCCATCGTTGGACGTGTGCATTTCCCCAGCGGAAAAGTGTTGAATAATAATTGTTGAATATACTAGTTCGTTAGTTCAAAGCTGCCTTCGAATGTTTACCGATGAATGAAATTCGTGTTTTCAATAATTTTTGAGAAATCCGTCAAAAACATATTACGCCAGGGAAACGTTTCCCTGGCGGAATTTTGTCAGGGTTCCAAAATTTAATTAGTAGAGCAATTAGTTAATCATAAGAGATAAATGTTTATGCATAAATAGACTTTGTGTGTCATAGGCCACCGAAGTTATTCAAAATGCCGCTGGGGAAATGTTCGGCCTTTTGCTGGATCTCATAAACGGTTTGGAATACCGTCTTGGATTTTTTTACACACATTGCTATTAATTTGTTTATAACACCTATAAAAACAGAATCCAAAAAAACACGGCTACTTATGATTAATAAATATATACATAAAAGTAGGTATTTTGGTTCAAGTAGCTGAACTAAAGGACCTAATGGAAAGGTTTAAACGTCTATTTATATATTAGAACTGCCTCCAACATCTGCGAAAGTATGTTTGTAATAGAGTAAGTATAAAAAAAGATACAACAAAACTAATGTCTCACAGACATCATGATTTTGAATCCGTCTATTGTAGGAGTTTTATATTATGTTGCAAGTTGTAACTAATTTCAATGGTTTGTTTATTTATTCATCTATACGCATTCTAATAATTAGCTTAATCCAATTAGTAAAAAAAGAAAAATCGTAAAAAAACCAGTGGCACTTAGAACTTAGTTATAAACCGACCAATTTCGGATGGCTATGAAAAAGCGACCGCTCAGTACAAATATCTTACTTCTGAAATTTTGCAATATTACTGACGTTATTTGGTACAGACGCATACTCAATACATAAGCGTTTAGTTAAAATAGATGCTTAAATACATATTGCTTAAGATTTACTCTTTTAAAATATGTATTTAGTAAATAAGTATTCGTGCGTATAGGGTAAAACATTACTTTATTACTAAGACTCCACTGTCTTTCCATCCGTTTGCCTGTTTTTCACCAGGCTGTTTTTTATGAACCGTTATAACTAGGCTGTTGAAATTTTCACAGATGATGTAGGCACCTATATCTGTTGCCGCAAATAACATTTACTAAAAACGGAATAAAGTAATTATTTAAGGAAGGGCTCCAATGCCAGAAACCTGATTTTTGTCGCTTTTTTGCCTGATATCACTACATATTATAAAACAAAGTCCTCCGCCGCGTCTGTCTGTCTGCCTGTCTGTTCGCGATAAACTCAAAAACTACTCCACGGATTTTCATACGGTTTTCACCAATAGATAGAGTGATTCACGAGGAAGGTTTTAAGGTATAATACATGCCCGGGCGCAGCCGGGTAGGGCTGCTAGTTTTATAATAATGGTACGGAACACATCGTACGCGAGTACAACTAGCTCTTTGCCGGTTTCTATCATTCGTAAGCATTCTAGTTTGCACATAAGTTCTTATGGTACCTATTTTGTATATTTCTATTATTACTCATACCGAGCAACCGGTAAACGTGTAAAATATTACTGAGCTGTAAAAGAACAATTTTTACCAGAAGGTTATTTCTGTATGGTAGACAAATCCTGCATTTATCATCTAAGTACTTATAAAAGAATATATTGACCGTCTAACAGACCTTAGCTTTTCATATTAGCAAATTTCCCGGGACTTTGTGCTCGTATTTTTTGGCCTATGTGACCCGCAGCTAAATTAGCTTTATATAAGTGAAAGAACTTTGAAAATCGGTCCAGTTTTGAAGTCAATTGTATGCATACATAAAAACAATCAAATCTTTCCTCTTTATAGTAATATAGTAATAGTATACATAACGATTGACGTTTTAAATTTGTATCATTATTGAAAGTTAAAGTGAGGTATACAGTCCCCTCCCATCTACTCAGAAATAACACAAATAACTACAAACAATTTATAGATTAATACTGTAAATAAGACTTGTGTCCGCGTCTGTACCTCATTTATAGTGGTATTACATAGTAATGTTTGGAATGACAGCAATTTATATGAAATGGTCGCTTTTTCATAGCCATCCGAAATTGGTCGGATTGTAACCAAGTCTTAAGTGTCATTGGTTTTTTTACGATATTACTTTTATTACTAATTGGATTAAGCAAATTATTAGAATGCGTATAGATGAATAAATAAACAAACCATTGAAATTAGTTACAACTTGCCACATAATATAAAACTCCTACAATAGACGGATTCAAAATCATGATGTCCGTGAGACATTATTTTTGTTACTATTTATCTTTTTTTATACTTACTCTATTACAAACATACTTTCGCAGATGTTGGAGGCAGTTCTAATATATAAATAGACGTTTAAACCTTTCCATTAGGTCCTTTAGTTCAGCTACTAGAACCAAAATACCTACTTTTATGTACATATTTATTAATCATAAGTGGCTGTGTTTTTTTAGATTCTGTTTTTATAGGCGTTATAAACAAATTAATAGCAATGTGTGTAAAAAAATCCAAGACCGTATTCCAAACCGTTTATGAGATCCAGCAAAAGGCCGAACATTTCCCCAGCGGCATTTTGAATAACTTCAGAGGCCTATGACACACAAATTCCATTTATGCATAAACATTTATCTCTTATGAGTTATGATTAACTAATTGCTTTACGAATTGAATTTTGGATTCCTGACAAAATTCCGCCAGAGAAACGTTTCTCTGGCAGAATTTTGGCCTTTCTTCTTTCTTTCTACGGAACCCTACATTGCGCGTGGCCCGACACGCACTTGGCCGGTTTTTTTTTGTACTAGTGGGGGAGCAAATTTCAATGAGCCTTTTAAAATAAAACAATTTATCCATGCAACATATTTATACACTGTATAATTAATGCAACTATTAAGTAACGTTTTACGTACATGCAGTTAAATATAAATAAATTGATGCTAATAAAAGTATAGTCCTACATTTAGGTTATATTATTTTTTTAAATTCCTGCTTTTAACTTTACAACTACTAAAGATTGAGGCAAACAAGTTTTTTTTTTTATAAAAATCGGTAAATACTGAGTTATAGTGGATAAACACTACCAATTAGGAAAAAATATAGAATTCCTGCATGCAGGAACAAAATCTTGATATTAGTGCAATTTATATGCTAGGTTTTACAAACAAGAACATTTTAATTTTATCACAGTCCAAATTTCAATGGTAGGGAATATAAATACAAAACTATTTTAGACCGGCTAATCATTGCTCAAGTTTCAAAACAGTCGGCAACAGGCGTGAAATATTTACTTTACACCAAAGTTATCAGCTGATATCACAATGTATAAAGTAATTAAAACAACATATTATTAAATAATTAAAATACATATAATTCTTCACACATAATTCTATTTATAATTTATATTAAAATACCTTCATATAATGATATAATCTAAATTTAATCAGACAATTATGAATATGATTTAAAAACAAAAGCTAATTAATGAGACTGACTAAACTTAATAAAAAAGACCAAAAAATGTTATAAAAACTCGTCGGAAAAATAAATGCTTCTTGTTGAGCTGATAAGAAAATAAGTTACTTCTCTTTCGTCGCTGTTAAATTTTTAGTGTATTCTTAGCACCGCAAGAGGTTGCCGACTACTGCAATGTACCTACTCTGTAACGTACATGCCTTTTCAACATTAACAGGACAACTCTAAAGTGGATCAAAGAAGTCTATATAAAAGATATCATACAATGGTTCTCTTCATACTTGGACTATATGCTTACCTACACAAATATTGTTCAAAGTGTAAATTATCTATAATTTCCATGCGATAGTCATAATAATATTCATGTTATTGGTTTGATATGATATAGGTACCTTTGCTACAGAGACTAACAATAAAACAGATGGTAGATAGGTACATGAAATCACATGGAATCCTATAAAATGTCACATAAATTAATAATAAAGATTATTATGCCACAAAACATTGCTGCATCGTTTTTGCTGCCATAAAAGTTAGGTAAAATAATAATAGGAGCTAGCTACATACCTATATTACTGACATAAGAGTTTTCTTAAAATTTAAGTTTCTAAATGAAATTACCATCTAATTTTGAGAAGCCATAAAGAGTAAATAATATTTCTCAGCTATGTATGATCAATATTCATCCAACATAAAAGCTACTATAATATTATGTATGTCTATGATTTATAAATATTCATATTACCTCAAATGAATTAAATGCACAACTTAAAACTAGGTATTTCATTTCATTGTATGTATAAATATATAAGATCACTGTTTTCTTAATGACTAGTTATCATGATGATAGTGTGATGAATTTAGTAATTACTATGATTGTTAAAGTTTCAGTTTTAAGGTATATAATGATAAAGAAAAGAAATACCCTGTTTTAAAGATTTTATACTTAGATATAAATAAAAGACTTTCAACTACTAACTTATTATGCTTCAGAGCATGTAGGTACATAAAAAGTATAAATATTTACCAAGAAAATATATTCTATGTCTACAACACATAACATAGATTTCAAAATCTGTAAAATATATACTATATATCTCGAAAAGTACTTACCTACATCTCTTCTTTTAGATATTCAAATTTATAAGAAATTGGACAGTCTAAGAAGTATGTAGTTTTGTTAGGAAATTGCATATAAAATATTAAGTATTATTTTGGCACTTTACTAATTATTTATTGTACACATTTCACCTTTACTTCTATGTATTAAACATTATATTTTGTGCCCAAATCACATAATAATAAAACCTACAGGTTTTTAAAAGAATATTAAAATAAAGGCTCCATGTCTTGTATTCTTTGGTGTTGCATTGATTTATAAAATATTATCGGATTATACTTATATGTATATTAACAAGTTAAAATCTCTTTTAAAAACAACAAGCTAAACAATAATTATATCACAAAGTCTAGGAAACAAAAACTATATGAATATTATGCACAAAATTGCTTGATCAGAGCTTTAGTTAGCATTATCCATTCTCTCTCTCAAACGGAAATACACCTTCAAGGAAGGCCTCAGAACAGTTAACAGCATTATCAAAATAACAAATACCAAGCAAGTATATTGTAAGATTTCACCCTTTTTAGCAAACCAATCGGAAAATAAGCCACATGAAATGGTTACAACTCCCAAAGTGAATGTGACTAAACCAACAAAGGCATGTAATAATTTAGTGTAGATTGGTGGCAAATAATGCTTGAGTTTGAGACTATACAGTGCACCAATGCCACCAAGCATTGTTATCACCATAAAAATAAGAGAGGACAATCCAAACTTAGCATGTAAAGTTATAAAGTGAGCTTTATTGTTGATAATTTTGTTAGACATAATTACCAAAAATCCAACAGCTATGATGATAGCCCCGAACACTTGCAGAACCCAGTGTCTTGCACTTCTGAGTCTTATTGGCATCCATTCTGTAGCCAGATCTCCAGGTGTGATGGCATTTATGGCAGATGTCATGATGATCAGCCACTGAAATAGACTTTATCATCAGAACACCAACAATAATTTACTTAATATTAGTCAGGTAGCATTCCATTCATTTAAGTTCAATTTATAAGAAACTAGCTGTTACCCATGGCTTCACCCATGTAATATATAGCCTATGTCCTTCTCAGTACCCTAACCTATGTGTATATAAAAAATTTCATGATGATCGGTTAAGTAGATATGGCATGAAAACGTAACAAACAAACTCACTTTCGCATTTATAATATAAGTAGGGATAGGGATTAAGAGATTTTTGTTCAATTTATTACACTAATGAATCTCACAAACATTCAGTTTTAAATATTTTTAAGGGAAATAACTTCTTCAGTCCAGACAAAATTCTTTGATAGTATGGTGGGTGGTGAATATAATAGGAATAGCATTTGCTAATGTGGCCTAATAAAACAAAAACATTTAACATTATTTATGCAACCATATGGAAGCCACAACTTAGTCTCACTAATGTATGTTCAATTCAACAATAAAATTATAATTACTTGTTTTAATGCACACTTATGTTATAAATAGATATAATCAGATAATAAAATAATAATCATACTCACTCCCAGAGCCATTAGTGGTGGGTGGAATGAGAATAAAGTAATTCCATCAACAAAAGAACAATATGTTACAATCCCCACAAACATTAAAGCAAGCAAATTGCTGAAGACATTCAAATAACTGGGCTGTGATGATATATTTGGTGTAACAAGACGAGAAGACTCGGAATTCCTATCTGCCTGCGACATGTTATTGTCTGTATCTTGATCCAATGACTCCATAAAATATAAATGTATTCTAGGGAACAGAATCTGACTGTCCAGACAGCAGAATACTGATGTATTGAATAAATGCAAATGAAGAGAGATGCGTGAACACTTCAATAAAGAAGAGAAGACTAGAAAGTAAAGGCGAAAACACCGCGCATGCGGAATGCAACGCGCGCTGCGAGTTGCAACCAACAACCAAATTACAAAAAAATAACACAGGTACTGTGAAATGTACTCCTTTTACTTTTGCAAATAAGTTACAAATAAACTTTACGTTGTCGTTTTTCGTACAAAATAGTGGACAATCTGTGTGTGGGTGTAGTATATGACAATCAATCAATTTATTTGACCGATCTGCATAGCGCGCATCTGTCACTGTCACTGTCAAAGTGTCAAATATTAACTCAACTCCAACTCAACTCAAAATTCAGTCGACCGACATCACGACGGGTACTATTTTTGAACGCGTGACTCACTAAAGCGCAAGTCGTGCACGACTGCAAGTCACACTCGTCTTCCAAGTCATGAAATGTCATTTTGCCATATTTTTGAAACTATCGTTTGAATTGTAGTGCTGCCAACCTTCAATGAAAAATATTTTATTTCTTCTTATTTCACGCAGAATTTTTTTTAAACTTTTTTAAGGTTAATAAGGATTTTTAAAATGTTAAAAAAGTGTAGCGTCAAACGGAACGTAAAATGATGACAGATGAACTTCAAATGACAGGAAGTGACTTTGACATAAAAACGTTCGTCGCTTGTGGAAACGAGCGGTCTCAACCGCTCGCTGCAATCACTCGTCAACGCATGATTAAGAAATGCGGCCTTTTGGAAACACTCGCGTCAATCACTCGTTTAGTGAGTCACTCGTTCAAAAATAGCACTCTCACGATTCACGAACGACTTTGTACATGATTTACGTCTTGACTTGACATAGACAGGCTGCGTTCCGTTTTGCGTTAATGGTACTGTTGGCGCTGTGAGCGCTAAAAGTCGTTCCGATTTGGTTATCGCGCTAACAACGCTTTTGACGCGATGTCATTTCGGAACGGATATTGCGCGCAATCGTTGTTTGTTTTGGTTTGGATAACCTTTTTGAAACAAGAAAGTAAATAGAATCACAACGTTTTGTTTGGTGATAATGGATTTTCGTGAATTAGTACATTCCTGGAGTGGCTTAATTGCCAGTGGACGAGATGTTACAATTTCTCTTAGGAATCTGGGAATTAATAATCAATAATACAATTAAAAGGAATATTTAGAACTGTGACGCAATAAAATTCATGTTTTTTTAGCAATTGAGATGTTTTATTGCACATTACTAATTGTTTTAAGATGTTCATTCAGTAAGTTTTAAAATTTGAATTTTTCAGTGTGAATCTGTTAGGTCGTAGACACGGGACTGTGAAAGACTATCGAGCAAGTTATTTACTGCATCGTAGGCTGCTATTAACTCCTGATCCATCACAGAATCTGAAATTATAGAGAAATAACGAAATGAATGGTAAAAAAACGTGATAACTTATACCTATTTCATTTTGATACTTGACAGTAAAGTTTTCTTCGTTGCGCTTTTTCATTCTGTTTCATGACAAAATTTAGTAAATTCTCCTTCAAATGCCCATCAGTTTCATCTTTAATAAGCACTTTCTTCTCCTTTAAATTTGTTTTCTGCAATTCAACTTACTACGGTAACTTAAACAAAAACAGCCTTAACATGTCAAATGTGACAGCACGCTCACAGTGCTAACGCGGGAGTACGATATCACCGTGAACGCAAGATGGAGGCGGTAGTGACGTCCTCAATGACGTGCCTACTGTTATCGTTGGCGCGCTCACACCCAAATCGGAACGGTTTTGAGCGCGATACCAGTGATAATATCGCTGTTGGCTCAAAACGGAACGTAGCCACAGTCAGTTCTTACATTAACAAATGGAGTTGCCAGATTCGAGAAATTTTACCCGGGAATCGGGAAAAACCTTAACAGGCCTCTCCCAATGTGTGTGCTAAAAATATCGTATATCCGTTGTGTGCTAAAAATATCGTATATCCGTTTTCACTGTTTTTATAACTCGTAAAGTCTGAATCAAACTTTATGGCGGCTCGGAACATCACGCGACGCGAGGTGATGTGCAGAACACAATATTAGGTACGGTACAGTGGAGCGCGCGGGGGGAGGCGTGGCACGTTCTGCGCAGCTAATATCCGAGCCGCCATAAAGTTTGATTCAGACTGTATTGTTGTAAATATCAAGCAAAAATGAATAACAATCACGTTTGTTCTATGGAAGCCCTCTTTTATTTTATTCTGTTTTTAGTATTTGTTGTTATAGCAGCAACAAAATAAAAAGTATGTGAAAAACCTGGTGACATACAGACGGACATCGAAGTTTTGTGAATAGAATCCCATTTTCCTTTGAGTACATAATAAGAACAACATAAAAAGCTGCTATTCTAATCAATGTCAAAAAAAGTTCGTTGGTTTGTTGTTGCTTGAAGTTCGGTACATATATATAGTTGGATATTTTTCGCCCTCGGTCGCACGCTGCTTGACTTCTGAACAAATCGGTATCAAAGTCATTGTTAAGCCAAGTCTACAGACAGCAGCATCAATACTCAATACTTGACTCATGCATGCATGAAAGTTTATTTAATGTATCCGGTATCCCACGCATTGTTCAAGGACATGAGCATAAGAATAGAAATAGATAGGTTGTCGCGAGGTTTTGCAAATTGCTAAGTTTATTACATTTTCAGTTTCAATGTAATTAAATACTGATAGGTAATTAAACCTCGCGACAAGCTTTTACAGCGTTTAAATAAAAGCTTTTTTAATTTTTGCTTTCAATTTATTTTTTAGTTATCGCTGGCTAGGTTTCTCAGTCTGTTCATCTCATTCAACGCATCATTGTTGCAAGGTCGTTTGCCGGTTAATTTCGAACAGTCCTGCTCTTCAATATGGAGACCTTCTGTTTATCCTATTTTGTTCCCATGAGTCGTTAGTTCCCGAAGAAATATTCGTCGACCCTCCCTTAGCTTCGTTTAGAACAATAAGAGCTAATATCACAACAGGGTTTGCCCAGGTGCCCTGAGGTGGTGGTACGCTCACAACATCATATTGTACCCCGATGCCACTCAGTTCTTGGCACGTCCTCATCTTGACCTGGGTGTTTGGGAGAATGCGCCACTTATTTCAGCTTGGAATTTACTTGTGCCTGACGAAACACAGTTCCAAGTTTGATTTTGGAGTTGTCCTCCTAAACAGGTTGGAGACCAATGTTGATGACACTCATCTCGCCAAATTACACAAGTCCAACTTATTTCAGCTTGGAGCTTACTCTTCAATTTACTGTCAATGAGCCCTTTCGTGCTTCTGCAGTGGAGACTAAAGAGACCTGATGTTGATGATGAGCCCCTTCAGTTGATACTCAAGTCTTCCTGTAGACGTCGTAGAAGGCGACTTAGGTATCACAAGCATATATAAGCAAAGCTTGTAAACACCGAATACATCTCTCCAACCAGCCAGCGTTGAAAGTGTAGGCTAAAAGTAAAGCCTCCGTCTGCTCTGATATGGCTCTGGTAGTACAGAGAGGGTGGTGCTCCTGCAGTGGAGACTAAAAAAAGACCTGATGATGATGTCATTTCAAATCCAATATGGCGGTCCCTTCTAAGATGGCGGTCCACGGCGGTGACCAGCTCAATCGGTTGAATATCTACTTCAAAATTGAGTTCAAAGATTTGACCCGACCCGAACAAACATACTTATACACATTGCAAGTTAAATAAAAGCTAATAATAAAAATAAAAAATAATTAAAACAATGAAAGCTTGACAGAATATGTCTCCAAAACAGTTTCCCTCAGCTGTGATACCGCATGGCGGGTATGCTTTACGGAGGCCGTGTTGCTCGAAGCGGGTATGCCACCATGACGCTGGTTTTCAGGGAAGCCAGTTGGGCGGATTTGACACTGCGTCACATGAACAATAATGAACGGCTATTTCACATTAAAAACTCCCCTAGAAACAATTTGCCCAACAATCCAAAACAAAGCTCCCGCTAAGAACTCCTTAATCCTGGACAGTAGGTACTTGTGCTGTGGTCGACAAGACAATCGCTTGGTTTCCTCCACGGGTTCCAAAACGGTGCCACACACTCCGCACCATGGAGATATACGTACTACGCATCGCACACTGACTGAACCTTAGCATTTTTTGTTAGCTCCCGCACACTGTTAGAAAAATTCTAACCGGTCGTCCGTTTCTGATGCACGCCGGATGGCACCTCAGCCGGACGTCAGAATGTTTTTTCATAGAAGGGCTGCCGTACAAAGAAAATGATTTTCGTTGCCGTTTTTGCTCGATAGTCGAATGTTGTAAGTATGGATAACTAGCTGTTACCCGCGGCTTCGCCCGCGTAATTTATAGCCTATGTCCTTCTCGGTACTCTAACCTATGGGTATGCAAAATTTCATGACGATCGGTTCAGTAGATACGGTGTGAAAGCATAACAAACAAACAAATAAACAAACAAACAAACTCACTTTCGCATTTATAATATTAGTTGGGATGGTACGGAACCCTTCATGCGCGAGTCCGAAGTGGTACTTTTCATACATGCAATCGAAAGTATCTTGTATGTAGAAACACTTCCATATTTTGGAATTTTTTAAAACCAGAGTTTATTTTTTAATGAATTTTTGAAAATAGGGCACATACATAGAACGTTTAAACAAATATCTGTGCCTTATTACCTGTCATTGTCAATATGACGTAAAATAATGACATTGACAGGATTTTGACAGTCTGAATTGCCAGATTTGGGAAATTTGGTCAAAGTCCTGTTAATGTCATTATTTTACGTCAGATTGACAATGACAGGTGATGAAGCACAGATATTTGTTTAGAAATCCTACGTTTACGACCTTTTTTCAAAAATTCATAAAAAAATTAATTGTTCTTTAAAAAATATATTAAACACATGGAAGTATATACATACAAGGTACTTTCGAATAAAGGCACAGATATTTATTTATAAGTCCTAGGTTTGTACCCTATTTTCAAAAATTCTTAAAAAAATAAAATACCAGTTCAAAAATTATAAAAAAATATTGAAGTATATACACATACAAAATACTTTCGATTGCATATATAAAAAGTTATATGTTGTCAATTGACCGATTTGTTTTATTTAAACAAAACAAAGTGCTAAGAGCAATAACGTATCTTCATTAATATTGGTAGATGTGCGTAAGTATACAGATGAAACACGACTGGGCTCAAAAGCTGCCAGATCAAAATTTCTGATAGATTGCGTGGTGCTTCCGGCGGTGTTCCGGTGAGCGTAAGAATTTTTCTGTTAGAAATTTCTGATAATATGCGGCCGCGCTTAATGCTCTAATGGGTTAATTATCTAAAATAGTAACTTCAAGTTACGCCAAGGATATGTAAGAAATGTTAATATAATGGCAGCATAATTGCGCGACTGCCGAGTCGCAGTGCGCGCGTCTTCATAGATCTCCATACGTTGTAAAAGCGTTTGCGACAGATCTGTCGCAAAAATAGCAACAATAGGTATGCGATGGCGCGACTATCGCGTCGCAGTGCACGCACTTCTATGGCACTCCATACGTTGCGAATTTTGCGACAGCAAATCGCGTCGCGGTGCGTGCTTTCCAGACTGAACGGAACGAACGTAATGTCCAACCATTTTGTTTGATAGTCTACAGGGGTCTTAAAAGCTGGTACTATGTAAAAATAACTATTGGCAACACTTTTTATCATACTGTCAGTCAGTCTGATCTGCAGATTTCAAGCAGGTCAGAAAATTGGGCTCTGTTTGTTATTGTGCGATTATCGAGTTTTTTTAATAGGAAATAAATTTCCGTCAACTTATTTGCCTGTATATGATAAATAACATAAGGTAATAGTTTTAATCCTATTCTCCGTGTAGTATTTTCAAAATTACTGTTTCTAGGTTGTACTTCGAGTAACCAACTATTTTTGTAGTAAGATGGCGTCTTACCCGTTTTTGTTGTGTGCTTGTTTCAGATGCCGAGTATTAAGTTACAGTCTTCAGACAACGAGGTCTTTACGGTAGATGTGGAAATCGCAAAATGTTCAGTTACTATCAAAACTATGTTGGAAGATCTCGGAATGGAGGATGAAGAGGAAGAAGTAGTTCCATTACCCAATGTGAATTCGGCAATTCTCAAGAAAGTTATTCAATGGGCGACTTATCACAAAGATGATCCACCTCTTCCTGAAGATGATGAGAACAAAGAAAAAAGAACAGACGACATATCGTCATGGGATGCAGATTTTTTGAAAGTAGATCAAGGAACTTTATTTGAACTGATCTTAGCGGCGAATTACCTAGATATAAAAGGTCTGTTGGACGTCACGTGTAAGACAGTAGCCAATATGATCAAAGGCAAAACTCCAGAGGAAATCCGTAAGACATTCAATATAAAGAATGATTTCACAGCTGCTGAAGAAGACCAAGTTCGCAAGGAGAATGAGTGGTGTGAAGAGAAGTAAACAGTGTGTCATGTCATACTTTTAGGTTTCTGATTTTTAAAATATGCAAGACTTGACTACCTATCATTGTTAGTTCTGGTGAACATACCTATTTAAAGTACCTAGATAACCACCTGGCAAAAGGTACCTTGATTCATTATCTTATCATCTTTTGTTATTTAAATAAATACATGTTTGATAGATACCAAAATAAGAATGTTGTGATTTGTAAATGATTGAGATCTTTTGAAATTTAACATCATTAGTTTATTAGTCCTCACTACAGGATTACATTAAAAGTTTTAAAAAAATGTTCAAAACTGTACATGACATGTTCCATTAGAATGTGTCCCAAACTCTTGGTTGGATTTAAATTTAATATTAGCAACATGTAAGTTAATATATTGATTCTGATTGTATAAAGAGTAAGCTCTGCTTTTATATATTCTGGGACAAACAATCTGAAATTTAAACATTTCAGGAATGCACCTGTGAAATTTTGTAATGTATGCACATTATTATGATGTGTTAAATGTTTTGTTTGTAAAGCAATAAACCGGTCTAAACTTATATTTCTATATTTTTTCATTTGATTAATACCTACAAAATAAGCTTAGGTATCTGCTTCTTGGTGTGGCCATACTCTTCCCTCTTGCTGCATTCTTCAACCTTTTCACTGCAAACATCGGATATATCCAACAAACATTTGCATGAAAATGTTTGTCGGTAACACAGATTTTCTAGAAAAGCAGCATTTAAAAAATGGAGTCAGATAAATCAGATAATAATATTAAAACTTACGCGAGAAAATTCATTATAAAATCACGGCTTTACTCACGTTTTTATTACGTCGGATCCGCCGATTAGTTTCGGTATGTTACGAAGACCATCATCGGGGCGAGTGAAAGGGGTGGCGTCACGACGGTTACGCTTCCCTCAAAACACAAACTAATCTGCTGATCCGACGTCATAAAAACGTGAGTAAAGCCGTGTTTTCATAAAGGTAAATCAGACGGACTGTAAAGTAACTTCAACACCTAACTCTTTTTTTCCTTGGCTTTCTCCAGGTCCTGGTGATGCTTCCTGGATTCGTAACTATGAATAACGTACTTAATTACTCCCAAGATTTATTATTCGTAGGAAACTAATTATGTGGTTCAAAGCCAAAATGCTTATGTGGCGCAGTTGGTAATGGCAATTAGAAGTAAACAACCTATTTGTCCTGCGAAAATACCCTTATTAAAAAAATATTTACTTTGCACATCTGTGTTTGGGTCATAGGATTACACCATCTTATCCATATTCTTAGATCCTACCAAACTTAATCTGATTTGGAGCAAATTTGGCTGTGGCAGGCAACCGGGCGCTAATTGCCATAATATGTATTACTTACTACAGACAGGGATTGGTCTGATATCGCACGCAATGTGCTCTTATAGCTGAAGAGTAGGTACTGCATACATACTGCATGTCAGTACAGAGAGAGACAAATAAATTACACTTTGCTCTTTTCTGTAAGAGCGTAAAACATACGAGTTCAAATAATTAAGGTTTATTCCTCTTTTATCACCTGGGTGAACAAAGTAAACTCTTTTTAACCGACTTCAAAAAAAGGAGGAGGTTCACAATTCTTCGTAATCTTTATTTTTTTTTATGCATGTTCCCGATTTCTCGAAGACGCCTGGACCCATTTAAGAAATTCTTGTTTTGTTTGATAGGTGGTGCTTCACAGATGGTCCCATAATTTTTTTATCGAAACGTGTCGAGCGCTTTTTGAAAAAATACACAAAAACAAAAAAAAAATTATACAGTAATGCCGTTTGGTTTACACTAATTTACATTTTTTTCTATGCTGGTTAAAACAAATTGATAGGGCTGAAATCGGTTATTGTTTTTTGTTAAAAATATTTTTAATTATAGTCCACTTAGTTGGTTTATTCCACTTTGATCACCTACGTGATATCACCTGGGTGGACAAAGTACACTTTTTAGTTCACTTTGTCACCTCGGAATTTGATCACCTAGGTGATATCACCTGGGTGATCAAATGCGACTTTTTTACTGTACTTTGTTCACCTCGGAATCATATCAGGTGATATGATTCCGAGGAAGAGTCGCCGTTGATCACCTAGGTAGGTGAGCGACTTTTTTTAGGCGACTTCAAAAAAAGGAGGAGGTTCTCAATTCGTCTGTAGGTATATATGTTACGCGATTACTCAGTCAGTTATGGATCGTTGTTAGTGATTCTTTTTTTTTCGATAGGCCAGAGATGGTCCCATAAAATTGTTGTCGCAATGTGTTGAGCACTTTTTGAAAAAATAAACAAAAGCCCAAAAAAATTGTAAAAGGATGCCGTTTGGTTTAAATATTGTGTTACGTGATTACTTAGCTAGTTATGGCTGGATTTGAGTAATTCTTTTTTTTGCTTGATAAGTAAATGCTCCAGCGGTGGTCCCATAAAAATTTTGTCGCAATGTATCAAGCACTTTTTGAAAAAATAAACAAAAACCAAAAAAAAGAATGTTAAAGGATGCCTTTCGGTTTAAACTTATTTGTAATTTATTCTTTTACGAATCAAGACAAATTGATGAGAACGTTTCTTCTTTGTTTTGACTGAACTTCAAAAGTGGTCCTATAATTTTTTTATCGAAATATATCCAGTGCTTTTAGAAAAAATCAACAAAAATTGTACAAGTATGCCATTTGGTTTAATTTTAAATATCTTTGCTATAATCTCTTTTATTATAAATTACAAATATAAAAAATAATTTAAACATTGATAAAAATCTTAGTTACTTTTATGGAGGTGATCGAATTCCACTAGCGTGGAAAAAAAGAGTCGCCGTTGATCATCTAGGTGATATGATTCTGAAGTGAACAAAGTATACTAAAAAAGTCGCATTTGATAACTCAGGTGATATCACCTAGGTGCTCAAATTCAGAGGAGAACAAAATGGTTGCGTTACCGCAGCAAATATGTATCTAAAATCCATTACTGGAATATCAGTGCGTAACGTCATGTAACTAAATGTGTGTGTAAGTTGGTTTGAAATTTGTGCGTCTATTAATTTTTGAGATATTAATTAAAATCAGATTCTGCCAGGATAACGTTTGAAACGTTAAGCCAGCAAAAACTTGTCTCGGATCCTTTCGGAAATTTAATTACATACATACATACTATCATCTTTATCCCTTGCGGGGTAGACAGAGCCCAAGGTCATAAAACCTACCGGTCACGTTTAGCATCGTAGTGGGCGTAAAGATGGAAAGCGGAATCAAATTAGTTATGGGTTGCTTTGCTAGCCACATCGCCTATCATTGTGATTACTTACTTAGATTTTCGCCCAATCCCTTGACCGGCTTTTACGGTCTGCGCGGGAAGAAAAGCAGCTGGTATATTCTATGTTTTTGCTTTGAGACCTATGGAGCGGGTAGGTAATGCTTGGTATTTCTATTCGAGACAAGATAGGAAACTGTGAAAAGAAAGTATCTATGGGCGGCATACGAGTATATATGCCTCCTTAGATGAACGCTAGGGAAAAGTGGTACTGGAATGGAGACACAGAACTGTTCGCCGAAGTGTGGGTACTAGTTTGACCGACGATCATAAGGGAAAACACTCAGGTACACTAGTTGGACCGACGATCTGGTCAAAATTGTAGGAAGCGGAAGGAGATGGATGAGAAAAGCACAAGATCAAAGAGAATGGCCTGCATTACTAGCGGCCTAATCTCCGCATATGGTAAAATGGGCTGAAGAAGAAAATGTATACTCTTAGATACACCTACCCTACAGTGATGTGATAACCCTGTGTTACCTATCCGGGTCCAGCCGTTAGGCCCACAGTACGCGCAGCACCCGGCCGGGAGGCACCCAAATTTTGAAATTTGTCCGCATAGCCCACGGTCAGTTGTGGTAGAGCCTCGCTACCGGCGAAAATCACTTTTGCTAGTAGCATGAATGGGCCGGCTCGTCCGGGGAAGTACCGCACTCTTACAGAAAATCGACGTTTGAGTAGTAGCTTTACCGCTACTATGCTTCGTTCGGTGAGTGAGAGAGCCGGAGCCATCTCCCTCTCCCCTCTGGTGAGGGAAAAATAAAAGGCCGGCAACGCTTCTGTGACACCCCAGGTGTTGCAGTTGTCCATGGGCAGCGGTGGTCACTTACCATCAGGTGACCCGCTTGCTCGTTTGCCGTCCTATGACATAAAAAAGAAAACGGTCGCAAAGCCCCCGAATTTCAAGTGAGTACTATAAAGAGCAGAAGTGTTTGAATGAAGTATTATTTACACGACAGTTTTCGTTGGGTTAAATTATAATTACTAAAATCCGGAGTAGGTAAATTGATTTGGGGTCAATAATCTGAAACGTATATATTAATTTGGAAATGATTCCAGGATTTCAAAACGATTTTTCTAAAATTTCAAAATTGTTAGGAACCTGAAGGATGTTTTTATATTTTTATTAGCTTAATATACATTTCATATGTATTTAAGAATTCAGAAAAAAATATATTTGAATCAATAACACTTTTATTGTCTACTAGTGTATAAAATAGAGAAGGCACTGCGGATACATCTAGTTATGCTATGCTACGATATATACAACGTGTTAATGAATAATATATATATATACATATATATATATATATATATACACCTATATTTAAAAAAATTACCACGTTCAAGCGTTTATGCATCTTATATTGTTTTGAAATGACGCGTCGCTTCCGATGCCATCCCATGCCATTCCAGAGTAGCGCGGGCCTAACATGGAAGGATATTTTTGACCGAGCGATTGAAGTGAGTAGGCTAGAAGTCTAATGGGGGCAAAAACACACTTATGTTACTGTGACGGATCGCCGCCACCTGAAGGAATAGCACAACTAATGTATAAAATAGAGAAGCCACTGCGGATACATCTAGTTTTGCTACGATATATACAACGTGTTAATGAATAAGCGCAATACCTTTTAGGTAGTGATTGTGCTTACGAATATGATCAATTTTTACTAAGGGGCCGACTCTGCAACTATTCATCATATATATATACTATCATTATATATATATATATATACATAATGATACAAAATAATTAAAAACGAACGTTTCTAATACATTAATATATTTCTTAAAAATAAAATTCATTATACAACACTGTAATATGCATCTTGAACCGACATACGATGCTCAGATATGAACAAGTTGTCAATGCACGTAAGTATCGGGCTGTTAAATCTGCCCAGGTAGGAGCCGCAGGTGGCCGCGCCCAGCAAGAGGCCCGTCATGAAAGTCAGCGTTATATAAGCTAGCAAGAGGTATTTGTTATGTTTTATGAGCAATTGTTTGCAGTAGCACAAACAATCATATAAAGACCTGAAATAAAATGTCCAAATTTAGACGAGTTTTAAGTAGGTGCAAGTATGAATCTGGTTCTCAACGTGATGAACGAATGGGGTTTGGCAGTGGCAAACTACTTTACCTACATACAATTATATCATCTGGGGCACGCGGCAAACTCATAAAATGGGGCGCTAGAGTTTGAGATCAGGTGGCTTCTTGATTTGTTTTGCTCCGGAACTGGAGGCTCGTGGCACTTTTGCCAGAATGCCACCCTGTCGTTACGCCACTGGGGTAAGAGTAATGGGTTGCGCCGGGACTATAAAATAATTTATATAAAAGGCAAGGCTCCGGCAGCCTGAGCTTAGGAGTTTAACCTATACACGAGGAGTTAAAATGTCCTTTGGGTTAGTATTACAATAACTTAGACTACAAAATTGCCTTTTCACTAGAAAGACTAGATCTCAGAACGACCAAGTCTGTAAGAAGCCTTAATCTCAAATTTACAAGGTAGCAAAATGACTGGTTATCTAAACGACTATATCGTTAGACGACCTTATTTATTGTAGAATCACTGGATAGACTAAATTCCTAGTACACTCACGATGAAATAAAAAAAACCGGCCAAGTGTGAGTCAAACTCGCGCAATGAGGGTTCCGTACAATATGCTTTGTGAACACACACACAATGTGCAAAAAATGTATTATTCAATTGACTAGCGCCATCTAGTGGTGTTTTAGTGAACTAATTCTCTAGATGAACTTATTATTGTGAGTTTACCACTTAATTTTCAAGTGATAGAATTCTTATTATTTTTCCTGTAATCTTCAAGGAATGAACTATATTTTGTAATTTTTCAAAATTTTCGGCTCAGTAGTTTCGGAGATCAGGGGGGGGGAATGGTCAATTTTTGCCTTCTTTCGTGAATAAAATCAAAAGTATTGATTTTACCCGAACAAAAAAATATATTTTTGAGATCCTCATAATGAGCCCTTTCATTTGATATAGGTATGACACAGTAAGGTTTGCAAAACTTTTTTTTTCAATTTTTTAATTGGGCCCCTCAAAATGACCCTTACTTCAAAAAAATCTTTATTTACTTTGCACATCCGTGTTTGGGTCATAGGATTACACTATCTTACCAAATTTCATCTAATTTGGTTCAGTAGATTCGGAGAAAATCGGCTGTGACAGACGGACGGACGGACAGACAGACGCTCGAGTGATCCTATAAGGGTTCCGTTTTTCAACTTTTGTACGGAACCCTAAAAAACCGAATCATTCAAAATGTTTCATTGAAATAATTTGGCTTAGTTATTAACTTGAATTTTAGTTAATAAAAATACGTAATTTAATTTTAAAAAATGGGAAATACAATGTTACATGCACTTTGAGTTAAATTATTTGTGTGCTTAAACTCAAAGTGCATGAAGCTTTGACTTCCGCAAAGTAACGCCTAAATCAATTCAAATACAATTTTCTATTTAACAATATATTATATTTTATATCCGACACATTTCTTAAGAACTCAGTTGAGTTCATTTCTGTATTTTCAAAGTAATGTTTTTTTTTAAATATTTTCTTTATATTATTAATCAACAGCGTGTAACTTGAGCCTTGACAGAGGTACCCTTAAAGGAAAGAGTCGTTTGCTATGGTATCAAAGCTGGGAACTCAAAAAATCAACATATTCATACAAAAATGTTCATCCGCCCAGGCAATATGTATGGGTAAGTCAATAAGTTTTTTGAGTTCCTAGCATTAATACTTAGAAAAAAAACCGGACAAGTGCGTGTCGGGCCACGCGCAGTGTAGGGTTCCGTAGTTGCGAATGACAACTTTGAGTTCACACTGTTCACACACGCACCTCACAGTTTAACGACCAAAAAAATCTAACAATGAAGATTGTATGAAATTTTATATTTTCGAGTACATTTTATAAGTTGGTTGCTTATAACTTTTTAGTTTGTACTTAGAACTCAGCTCTTTCAACTTCAGTATATATAGTATATACTACTGCTGTAATATTTTTTCACGTAAGTATCCTTATATAACCGTTTAGCAAAAAGAGGGCGGGGGACACTTACTACACTAACAAAAATTTGTTAAATAATAATAAAAAAATTTCCTTAAATACCTATCTTTAAAACCAAATATTTCGGAAACAGATCCCTAAATCGAAAAATAGTGTTCTCAACTTCACAATATTTTTTAAAGACCTATTTAACAATACCCAACACGATGGGTTTGTATAGAAAAAAAATATTACTCCCTCTTTACTTGTATGGAAGCTACCATAAAAAAAAAAGTTTTTCATGATATATTTCTACCACTGTTTTGGCATGATTAGGTACATACCCATACCAAATCGCAGGTTTCTAGTACTTATAGTCTCTGAGTTAAACCGCGGACGGAAAGACAGACGGACAGACAGACAGACGGACAGACAGACAGACATGGCAAAACTATAAGGGTTCCTTATTTACTACGGAACCCTAAAAAGATGTCAAATTGACGGTCTGAGACACGCTCTTAAGAATTTCGAGGGTCAAGTTACAGCTGTTACATATTATTATAGAAAACAGTTTGGTAAGAGTACCGCCTCTAAGATACCAATTACTTGAAGAATATCCATCGTGACCAACAAACACAACCACTCCCTTCGTACAACAATAGTAAAGTGATGATTCAGTCGGTCGACCTAAATAAGCGGCTAACTCATAACAGTTTGCTTGCGACGCACAAATATTGATCTGAGTTTGCAGCTAACTCAAATTTCAGTTAGCCACAAATTTGCGGCTCACTCAGTCGGCCGCTAACAGTTTGCCTACTGTGGACGTGGCCTTGGCTTTTCGAGATAAAGTCATTTTGGTACTAGGGCATTTTGAAATGTAGTCATTATGCTACTTAGTGATTATGATATACAGACGATCTAAATACAAAGTCCTTTTGAGATGTGTTCTTTTTGTTACTTGGCCATTCTGATATCTTGTCTTTCTAATCCTAACCCTTGTAAAGTGAATACCTCAATAATAACACTAACTGACCTGCAGTAACGCGGGTTTTCACACAAAAGTTTATCTGTTTCCTCTAAAAGTCGGTGAAGCTGTTGTTGGGCCAGATTGATGACCGGACATTTCTTGTGCAGGATATTAGCTACGTCTGCCTCTGGGTCGATGTCGCAGCTGCAGCCGGGAGCGTCGAATGCGTAGCCGTCACTCCGCACGTCACTTCGGGGAGACGCCTCATTGATTTCGATATTAGCGTTGTCTCTTGGGCTATGGATACTATGGTCTTGCGTACTTCGTGCGTTTTTGTAAGTCTTCCTAGTATACCGGTGAATATTCTGAACGTGATATTCATTAGACATTGCCTACTGTTCCTTACTACTTGAGGCTTTTTGTTTTCGTGCTAAAAGAAAATGAACACGTACTCAGTGTGTTAAAATCAGAAATCGTATCAAAAATCCTGTCAATCATCAAGCTTCAAAGAAATGACATAAAACTCATCATAAACTTAACTATCCTCCTTGAACCATCTTTGAAAAATCAAAGAGCTTAGCTATAAATCTCAGACATGAAAAAAAATCTATAAATACCTTGGTACAGAAAATAAATACATATCATCATAAAAGGAAACCAAGCTTGTTCTTATTTATTGGGAAATTTTAAACTGCACCTCGATTTACAATTTATGCAAACTACGTCTCTCCACTAATTATCTTACTGCAAACCTAAAAAAAATCCTAGCTACAGATAAATTACTTATCTGTCTACTTAATCTAGCAACTCAAAACCAGTTGATCTATTTTACCAGTTTTAAAAACAAAAATACTCATTGTCTAAAAAAAATACTGACTTGCTAACTAATTTATCCATTGTTACAACGGATTTTCTATGATGGGTTACTAAAGGTGCATTACAATATAACTGTCTCATTAGAAATTCGTCGAAACCTAAAAAAACTCTTGATCTCTCTTTATCTATATCTCAAATTTATCAAAATCAGTTCAGTAGTTTTTGAGGTAAAGAGTTTTGAAGATAGTTTTTTTAAGGTTAAGGGTTGGACCACATCTGGCAGCACGGAATCGCCTTTTTCCGTCGCCCTTTCTCTTTCTGTCGCTTAGAACTGCCATTTGCTAGACCGAGACAGAAAGCATAATGCGATAGCACGCGGCGGAATCCTCGAGGCGATCGGCATCACGGACAAAATGCAATGGTCGGCAGGGGACTCCGGAACGCTGAAGCGCGCGATAGCATGCTAACGCATCCTTTCACCGCCGATCACTATCACCTTTTTTGTCTGCGGAATGCGACAGCGCGCGTTCGCATGCGGCAGCATACTGCAGCACGTGGTAGCACAGGCGGAACAAAGGCGATTCCGTGCTGCCAGATGTGGTCCAACCCTAATACATCAAATATAAAGGACGCTAATACAACAAATACTAAACAAAAAATGTTAAAGGGTAGCTCCCATATAACAGTCGTAATTTTTTAATGATAGGTTTTTTGCCGTTCTTTGTTGTAACTCAAAGTAGGGTCAGGGTTTCGTAGCCAACTGGCAAAAAACAGAACCCTTAAAGATTTGTCATGTCCGTTTGTCTGTCTGTCTGTCCGAATGTCACAGATTTACTTTCAGATAATAGATAATCACTTAGTGAAACAGTTTTCTTAATCAATTTAAAGTCAGCAAATTTGATTTATTTAGCGTGCATATTTAGTGTGCAATTAAGTAGGTATTTTAGAACCGACTTTTGAAAATTTTGTTTGAAAAATGTGTTTAATAGTTTTAGAATTTAATTTATTTCGTGTGCATAATTAGTGTGCAAGTCAGTATTTTTGGTGCGAATTTTGAAGATTTTGTTTGAAAAAAAAAAGGTAATTTATAGATGTTGCATTAAATACTACCCTTATTGATTGTTCCGAGTTTTCATGTATCAAAACCTTGTACCTAATTATTATTCTGAGCCACATCAATTCCATTATCTATTCTCAGACACAACCAAATTATTTTTTTTTCCAATTCCAAAAATGATATCTCTGATTTTTCAAAAACTCTACTTATCTGAAAACAAAACTAATTACTAACTTATTATTAATGCGAAATTCATTGTATACCTACTTACCCTATTTGTTTGTCTGTTACTATAGAACCGTAAGGAATGCCAATCCAGCATTGGGAGTAGCATGGTCTATGTAAAAACTAGGCACCAAGTCAAACCACTTAGGATATCTGTAGCCGCACCCAGAGCCCGAGGTAACGCAGAGGATGCAACCGGAAATACGCTCGGATCATGGATGCTACAAACATAAACTCCGAAACATATGACTCTTTTTTGGGCAGACAGGTAATTACCCGTAATTTTAGAATGAGAAGACATAAGACGCTTAATAATACTTAGTGGTTTTCAGAGTTCTATAGTAGGTAGCAGTTTGTCATTGAGGCCTAGCTGTTTTGTGAGATATGCGTTGTAATCAAGAGTTATAAATTACGAAGTCAATGAAAGAGATGTTTCCTCAAAACAATTATCTTGCGATAAGTTATCAGCTCGAGTCGAATGACGACGCTTCGAAACTGATTAATCGCAGAAAGGTCAAACTCAATACGCAGTTGCGTCATGATCTACGACTGAAATCAAATTATTTGATTTCTTTATGCTTCTATACAAGTCTGAAAGAAATATCCACAGAAGTCTGAGAGAAAATACCTATTGATGCAGAAGGTGCAAGACTGCACACTCTTTTCTATTGATTGAGGGTGGCATCCAGAAGATTCGTGGGCTGATGAAAAAGTTTTTGAACGGATTGACAGCACTTAATTTACTCTGAAATCCTTGCTGCATTGAAAAGCGATTGCAAATGATAATAATATGCAATTGCAAATTCGAAGCAAGTAGTAAGAGATTTAGTCAAGGAGGTGCTCAACAATAACGCTTACGATGGAGTGCAACACCTGCTCAACTTTCTGCGTTACAGGATGTAAATTGATCCTCGACATTCCGTTGAAGGGTCGACTCAGCCTTATCAAGCTGTACATATTGACATATGAATAATTTTTTTATGAGACCTATGCTGGGAACTAACATTTTTGTGACATTACTATACAAAAGTGATTAGTTGGCCGGGCAATAAGTGTGAAATGTAAAATAATGTTTCGGGTGTCCCAGCATTGGTCACACAAGAAAAGTTGTTCATATTGATGGACTAAGTCAAAGGGAATGTCGGGAGGTAATTTATACCTGTTAGTTTTATAAACCTATCGCTTAACGTGGCTTTTTGGTTCTACGACACTGTTAGAGACTATTCTGTATAGAATTTAATTAAGAATTGAGTATTAATAATAACTACTGAGAATTGATAACAGTAACATTATATTATCATATAAATAATCTACTTTGGAATGACTATCACATCTTTGGAAGGCACTTTTCTACAAGTAGGTACTTATTTTTCAATCGCCAAATGATTGATGCATCCACTTTTTCGAGTATTCGTAAACGACGAAGAGCGCTGCTGTCGCAGGAATGGTCCGCACCAACGTTGGCTTGAGTCCGTTGTATAAGGCCAACACTCCTGGAATTGAGATGATGAAAAATTAGATCAGCACGGCTTCGTACTTCGAAATCGTTTACCCAAGGCAGACAAGGTCTCCTTCGGGTAAAGGAAGAACTTGCCTTGGTCGCACTTAGTGCTCATTTTTCCATAGATTTAACTTAATTGGTTTTATAGCTTCGATCAACAATACCAACTAGATATCTTGTCGGCGCAAAATAAAAAAGGCTCGTCAAATAAAATCGCGCTCCCAGCAGTGAGCTTTTTTGTTTAGTTCAAAATAATAGAATTACGACTTTATTGTCAGGTGCTATGGTCGTGAATACGTTGAACCTAAATCGATTTTATAGAGACATATTCAAACGCACAGATTTTTTTTCGATTTTACGTAACGCTTTATCTTATCGGTATTGTTGATCGAAGTTTTTAGCAACATACTTAGGGTATCTTCCAAGTTTTTAAAAAAGAAGTTAAATTGTTCATACTAGCATTACATTTGCAACAAGGACAATTTTTTGTAAATTCGTTTTCTTTTCTTGCAAATCGGCATTAAAGTTTGAATGAATAAAATAAATAATAAAACCGCCATAACGCTAAAAGCCGTCACGTGTTGCAAGACGAGCATGCAAACTCCCACTGCCGAAAAACTTTTATTTTATTACATTTAATCATCTAATGCCTAGACAAAGCATATACCAGTCCTTCGAGCAACACGGCCTCCGTACCGGACGGAGGGAGTGGGCATAGCGACAATTTACTATGACAATTTTTCTGGCGTTTTTTGCGGGGGGAAATGTGCACACAAGTTTAGTTCCGCACACCTACATACAAAACTTAAACTGTCACTTGATAGTAATTATGACATTGTCACAAAAAATTACATATAAAAGAAAAAATAATTTGTGTACAGATGAGTCACACACAACTAACACATAGAAATGCATATGCCTAATTTTGGCTTGTACCTTGACAGAGGGGAATGCAGCGTATGGCTACTCCCTTCCGTGTTGCTCGAAGTACCAGTCGGTCGTCTCATACAAGTAATAGCATCTTCTTCGTAGTTTGTGCTAACTCCTATTGTGGTTGTCAAATCAAACTACGACTGATATTATGGTTTACAAGCAGGTGACATCACTTTTGCTTTAGCCAATCCCGAGCGATTTCAATCACATGGTCAAACAAGAATATTTTTTTATTTTATTATTTCTTATAACAATCATACTTATTTTAATATAAAGTGTTAGTTAATTAGACATAGGACGGCAAGCGAGCAAGCGATCACCGCTGCCCAGTTTTTATTTTATTGTAAAATAAAAAATTAAACTTTTTTTTAATAGGACATAGAGCCAAACCTATTTTAGTACTAGACCTTATGAAAAAAGAATTGTGCCTCTAGAACTAGTTTTCAGCGAGAAAATAGAGGAATACATTTGTATGGAAAAAATACTGCTAGGATACCCTTAAGAAGTTTGGTAACTTAACTTATCATATATCATTATAATTGACAAAGTGTATAAAGCTTTATCAATTAATTATATTAAAGTACATACCTTCTTTCTTAATTATGTCATAACCAACAGTTAGGAACTTTTGACTCTTGTTGGATATTTGTACGCGAGATTTAATAACATCTGTCGGGAATATGACAGTCCACAATACAAGTCCACCGACCGCTCCCGCGATCATAGTCCGAACGAATCCAATATCGTCCTTGGACTGGCCAGGCTTCGCGAGTAACTCTCTTGTACCTGGAAATAAGCAGGTGTTTTATTTGCTGAGGTAGAACTGTTTGAAAAATAGGCCAATCAAAATAAGGTGCCACCTTGCTGGCTAGTATTGGCCTCCTTGGATAGCTACAGGACACACAAATACCTGTAAAACTTAATGTATATTCCCGCGTGGGAAATCGAACCCGGTGCCCCTCGTATCGCAAGCTGGCGTGTTAACCACTGTGCCACATAATAATACTTTTCTGCATAATTTACGATGATGAAGTCGCGGGAAATTGCTATTATTTTTAATAAACTCATTTTTATAGAATATTTCGTATTGTCCACTCATTATACATAGACGTAGGTATCTATCCACGTAAAACTTACGGCTGCAAAACCAACACAGCCAACAAGACCTTTATTTGTTTGGATTCTGTTAATTACAGTCAAATATTAATGTATGGGGATGCACCATACGATTAAGAGTCGCCTGGACGCGCATGTCTCTATCAAACGGGAAAAGGGAATTGTGGCAATATTTGATAATTTTGGAGTAAAATTAAGCATCCAATCAATTAATCTCATTATAATCTACGTACGTTCCTACACAGTTTGGTTAAATTATCAATAGTTTGAGAATTATACGCCTCTCAAGATTTCCATACAAATTTGAAAACGCTTGTAATTCTCAAACCATTGGTATTTTAACCAAGCTGTATAGGAACGTACGTAGATTATAATGAGATTAATTGATTAAATGCTTTATTTTACTCTAAAATTATCAAATATTGCCACAATTCCCTTTTTAGGGTTCCGTAGTAAACAAGGAACCCTTATAATTTCGCCATGTCTGTCTGTCTGTCCGTCCGCGGTTTTACGCAGAGACTATAAGTACTAGAAAGCTGTAATTTGGTATGGGTATGTATATTAATCATGGTAAAAAAGTGGTAGAATAAAATCTTGAAAAAAAATTTTTTTTAGGGTAGCTCTCATACAAGTAAAGTTGGGGAGTAATTTTTTTTTCTCTATTTACCCATCGTGTGGGTTATCGTTAAATAGGTCTTTCAAAAATATTGTGAGGTTGAGAACACCATTTTCCGATTTAGGGATCCGTTTCCGAAATATTTGGTTTTAAAGTGCGAATTTTTGTTAGAGGTAAGTGTCCCCCCCCTCTATCTGCTAAACGGTTATATATAGATACGTGAAAAAAATTACAGCAGTAGTATATATACTGAAGTTGAAAGGAAAACTATCAAAGCTGAGTACTAAGTACAAACAAAAAAGTTATAGGCAACCAACTTATAAACTGTAAAATTCCATACTATTTTCACTGTTAAATGTTTTTGGTCGTTAAACTGTAAGGTGCGAGTGTGAATAGTGTGAACTCAAAGTTGTCATTCGCAACTACGGAACCCTACGCTGCGCGTGGCCCGACACGCACTTGGCCGGTTTTCCGTTTGTATGGAGACATGCGCGTCCAGGCGACTCATAAATTAAAAACTAATACTCGTAAATCAAGAACTACCTTCATATCCTCCAAAGAAGAAGAAATATCCTGGCATTTCCCTCATGATTGTGGGGACTAATCCTCGAAATAAACCTTGTATCCCATATTGTCTAAAGATTTGTTGTGTCAGTTGCAAAGGCGTAACTTTGACCTGAGAACAACAAGATATCAGTAGTAGGAGGCAGATAGGCGTGGTATATTATCAAATACAAATAGGATATGACAAATATTATGATAAGCACACCAAATAACACACCAGCTAAGCCATCAAAGATTTAATTAGATATCGATCACTAACAAGATAAGGAATCTAAAAAGCGTGTATTTTTTGCTATTTTCAACTTTAATGTCGCCAAGTAAATACTAGTTTTCATGGCTATTTTTATGGACTTTTTAGAAACAAGTTTACAGATATCTAATTATAACCTTTGCTTCAAATAATATGTACCCAAAAATCACCATACAGCTGTTTGTGAGCCTTGGACATTGACTTCTCTCATTGCTTGCAGCTGGCACTTAATTAGTTCTGTTGGACACAGCGTGAAAGAAGAGAAGAATGCAGCTAGGAAACCAGCTGATGCATTGCCGAGAGTTGACAGTTGATCTACACTCTGAAAAGAATTTACTAGACCATTAGAATAGTAATTAATAATGATAAATAAGATACTAAAATTTAGTGCTAAATCTGACACACTTTTATAGTGTGTGTGAATATTTCGTTTGCTGCACGAAAATAATTTTTGAAATATAATGAAAGATTTAAAAAATATGTGAACATGCATGGGGCAAAGACCTAGCATATTGGTAGAAGGACTGAGTACTCATAGTAACTTTTATTTCTAACGAGAATATGCTTACTATATAGATGTGATATGGGGGATGGCAGATCGTTTTTTTGACGTGTTCTACCATATGTACTTTGAGTATATACTCTATGCAGAACACGTCATTAAAACCAATCTACCTACCTACCTACCCTAGGCGTATCCAAGTACGCCTAGAGTTACTCGATTTTGACGACAATAATAGTACATTAAAATGCAAGTATGGTAAGCTGGATATTATAGTCTATGTGAGGATAGGCACGAGGCAAAGCCAAGTGCTTATAAGAAACCAATGACTTCAATACACAGCTTACTGAGTAAGAGCAGCATATGACATTTTTCAATACATTTGCGATTACCACAAAAAAAAAAGAATGCAGTGCACATGGACGTATAAAAAAAGAGCAGTGCAGAAACAACTATTCATGAAAAAGGAAAAAATAAATATGACCTTTGGTGCCATTGAGCAGTCTGTAAAATAAAATATTACGATCCAAGTTTCGATGTCATAAGGACCATTAATAGCAAATGTATTGAGAAATATGTGTGCAAATATCAGTTTTAAGTTTAAGAGAATATTAAATGCCTTGTACCTCTGCCTCTGTTATGCGACAGACAAATTTTTGACAATATCCATAAGCAGCAAACAAAACTGAGTTTTCTGCAACATTAGCCATTATAGCAGGAGTAGTGCCCGCATACAGACCACGCACAATACCATCATTTCTCAGTGTTTGCTTTAAGCAATCCAACATTCCTTTGTAAAGATGAGGAAATGTCTGCATCTTTACTTTGACTGTGTCAAGTGGCTGGCCAACATATACCACTGCGATTCCACCTGCGTATAGAATAAGAAATATCAAAAACAAAAAAATAATGTTTCTTTCTAGTCTAGACTAATCTCGACTTCTAGACCAATATCATAAAAGAAGAGAAGATTGTGGAAAGAATTGCGAGAAACAATTAGACCTAAATAAGTAAATAAAGCTGTCATACAAAATCTTGTATTGCAGTCAACACATGGGCTAAAAAGATTGCAGGCTAGTGATTCACGGGAGCATATATGGTACAAGACTAAAAAGTCTCACTGAAAACTAGCATGAAATGAAATAAATAATTGATAAAAATGAACACTTACCCAGAGAGCCAGCAGTAAAATCAATGACACCATTTTTAAGGTTCCCTGATGACTCAGCTGAATGAACCATGGTGTCCGAGTCTATTTGGTAAATGAACTAGAAGTGTCTAAAAAAATAAAAAACCCTGGTTAGCTGTATTTTTTCTATAATTATAGATATATTATACATTGTATTTAATTTATTTAGACAATTAAACATTTTTGATTATTAATAAAATTGCTACATATTATTTAAATAATTTAATTATTTTGTAAAATCATTTGTATATTATATTAATTTACAAGTTACATAATACTTTTCCATTTATATATTCGTTGATATTATAATAAGCTCACATTATAATAAACTAACTGCTGTATAAAAAATACAGCTAACCAGGGTTTTTTATTTTTTGTACAGCAGTAAATTATTATAATGTGAGCTTATTATAATATCAACGAATATATAAATGAAAAACTATAATGTAACTTGTAAATTAATATAATATACAAATGATTTTCCTAACTATAATAAAATTATTTAAATAATATGTAGCAATTTTATTAATAATCTTAAATGTTTAATTGTCTAATTAAATATAATGTATAATATATCTACTAATTCATTAACATTTATCTACTTCTTTACTCAAGTGTTTCATCTTCTCTAAGTTCTTGTGCCCGACAGGGTCCATAAACAAACTTATATTTATTTGTCACCTTATCAACTTTATGGTATAACTTTATGGTAAGAGTTAGTATCCCATAACACAAGTCTTGCTTAAGAACTTACTTTGGGGCTAGCTCAATCTGTGTGATTTCTCCGTATATATTGTCCGTATATACAATAAACTATTGAGTTTAGTAAAAAGTTTAAAATGTAACAAAATAATTAGTAATAACCAATTGACCAGAGTTGTGAGGTTAGTCTAGCAACATTTCAAATTGAACTCTTCTTTATAAAACTGAGAAGGCAGTGTGGATATGTATCCAGCGCTTGGGGGGTCCCATACATATGGGCCCCTTCAATGTGCAATACCATGTACCGTACCATGTGGTACCACCTATATTGCCATCTGTACCACATGCACCTTCAGCGCCACTTAGTAATTAACCAATTTGCTAGGTTGTAACCTTCTTTTTATCGTAAGATGGTATTGTCTATTATATAATTAGTTTAAATAAAACTTTGAATGTGACTTGATTTTTTAATAAAGTACAGGTAGCTCAATATATTAGTGCTTGAGTTTTTTCTTTATCTGCTACTGTGAGAAGGTAAACATTGTGTCAGAGGTTAAGGAGATAGCACAGAATAAGGAGAGATGGATAATACTCCACCAACAAAAACAGTGACTCATAAAATGTGATTTTTTTTTAATTTAATTTGAAAGAATTTTTAAAGGTTTTAGGGAAATGGTAATTTTTTTTTCTTCTTTCATACATATAATCATAACTATCCTAATTACATAGAACATAGGCTATATATCACGGGGGTGGAGCTGCGGGTAACATCTAGTTCATTATAACGGTAATAAAATTGTTGTACTGTACCATTTGAAAGTCACTGAATAAAGATTTTTTATTTTATTCTATTCTATATATATATTTGAGATGCTCATATCAAGCCTTTTCATTTGAGATAATATGAAACAGTAAGGTTTACAATTTTTTTTTTAATTTCTTAACTTTTTCCACTGAAAATGTTTTGGTTACTCTTGGCGTGAAGTCCAAATGTTCTAAACTTGATGTAAGTAGTACCTCCAATACAGATGTATTTTTACAGGTGTACGACGAAAAGCGGGGACTTGAAAGATATGTGTTAAACCTGTGATTTTATAGGAACAGTGTGGTTCGCACCCAGTTTTGTGAATTTCAACTTTTTATTAAAAAATTTCGTATGTAGCTCAGAATTATTATAACGAGTAGCAATTTTTCACTGACACTTTCTTTCTAGGGGAAAGAAATATTCGAACTAACATTTCGTGACAGTGGGTCTTATACATATTCTTTGGTCTTATAGGTCTATACTTTATGTCATTATGACATGACAGTTGATTGACTTGACAGTAAAACTTTTTTATTCGTATTGTCATGTTGGTGTTGTGTTGGTGTCATGATTTCCCCACCAACCATAGACAATAAAAGTCTTTTAACACGATCACAGTATATCCACAGCCGTAAACCTTTTAAAAAGATTCAAATAATAAAAAATCCAAGCGCACGAAAAGTACGAAAACATGGTTGTTTTTCAGCATTCATCTGATATTATTTTGAACACTGTCTTTTTCATTAGTTATTCGTATATATTTAATATGAATTAAATTACTTAAACTAATTTTGAAAATTGAATTTGTTATGTAAAATAAATGTAAATAACCTAGAGGTTAGCGTTTTGAAGTGCTTGTAGATAGTAAAGTTGTTATTGGAAATAAACATGATTTCTATGCGTATTCCATGATAAAAGTAAGTGATGTAGCTAGCTTCTTGATATTATTATACAATTATTATAAGTATTGGCTTTGTTTTCCATTCTTTTTGTTAATATTAATGTCTATCTTTTGACGTGTCGTTTTTGGATTCATTAAAGCCGCCATGTTTGTCCTTTTATATTTTAGAAATCGTGATAAATGTATGAATTACGCCCGTTTGATTATCGTTGAAGTAGACAATTATCCACAATCTCTTGTCATAATTAAGTCTGTTAAATGTGTGAGCTTAGATAATTTATAACGGGTTTCAGTAAAAGTATAACATCTTGCGTCCTTTGTGTTTAGGTGTAGTTCAGAATGGTTGTCGGATCAGCAGCATATCCTGGGAGGCAAGTGCTCCACAAGATGCAGCCAATGGGCATGACACCTCGTGAGCTGTCAGAGTACGATGATCTGGCGACGGCTCTTATAGTGGACCCTTACCTTAACATCACGACACATAAAATGAATATTAGATATAGGCCATTGAAAACGAACAAGGAGGAATTAAAACAAATAGTTAAAGAGTTTATACAAACCCAGGATTACAATAAGGCATATTCAAGATTAGCCAGTGGGGAATGGATGCCAAGACATTTTAGTAAAAATAAACACCAACAAAGTAAACTGAGAGAACATGTAAGTATTTTATGTCATGAGTGTTTGTTTGTATCCAAACTTTCCTAGTACCTACTCCCAGAAAAGTGTCTTTATTAAAGGCATTCTTTTTCATTCCAGAAAACTGTAATTTTTTTAAATTTTTATGTCTATCCACAAAGCTATTTTGATATAGGTACCCTTATTAAATTAAGAAATAAGATATGTTCCAAATGGGCAGGGTTTGAACATGTTACCTTAGGTCTATGTTCAACCTTCACTCTGTCTATAATTGAGCTACCAATACAACCCAGCCTATGTTGAAAACCTCTAATATTGTATTCCTCTTATGCCCATTAGGACTTCAATCTCATACCATAAATCCTCATCATTACAAGTATGGCATTTTCAATGAAGTTACATAGAACTAAGGTTTCTGGTTAAAACCCGGCTTGTGTTTCTTATAGGTTGCATTTTATTAATGTGACAAATAAATTTTCCCATAAATATTAGACTTTCTGTTTTTAGATTATTCTAAGCATTGGTTAGAAATATATATTTTGTTTTCCATTATGTACAATCTAACCTATTTGTGCACACTTAGATCTAATAAAAATACAATTAACATCTGTATTTTTCAGATAAACCGGTATCTCAGAGTGTTTGACAAAAAGGCTGGTTTTGTTATAGAGCCATGTTATAGATATTCCTTAGAAGGCAGAGTTGGGGCTAAGATTTCCACAACCAAGAAATTTTTTAAACATGAGCGCATAGATTTTTTGGTTGGTTGTATAGCAGAGATGACAGAAGAAGAGGAAAAACAATTACTTCATCCAGGAAAAAATGATTTTTCTGTCATGTATAGTTGTAGAAAAAATTGTGCGCAGTTGTGGCTTGGACCTGCAGCCTATATTAACCATGACTGCCGGCCCAACTGTACTTTTGAAGCTACTGACCGTGGCAAGGCATTTGTTCGTGTTTTAAGAGACATTGAAGTGGGTGAGGAAATAACATGTTTCTATGGGGAGGATTTCTTTGGAAATGGGAATTGTTATTGTGAGTGTGAAACTTGTGAGCGACGTGGAAAAGGAGCTTTCTCTGTTAAAAGTCCACATAATGATGAGCAAGCTACACGATATAGGTTTAGAGAAACTGATAATAGAATTAACAGGACTAAAGCTAAACAAACTCAGAAAATTAATGGTAAGAATCCTGACAAACCTCGAATTACAGGTAGACAAAATTCTAGTATTGTATCCCCACTTAGTATGAAGGAAATGAAACAAAAGGGCTTAACTAAATATGATGCTGAGTTGTTAATAGCTCAGGGGTGTATTGCTGATGTTGTTGATGGGTCTGCTAATAAGCAACCACAAGGAAGTAGGGAGTCATCTGCTTCGAGTAGGGGAGAGAGATTACGGCGGCGAACAGACAGCAATCGGGCATCTAATGGGGTGGTTCCCACTTCAAGGAAGACAAAACGTGTACCACCATCAAGATGCTGCAGCACAACCAGTTCTCGAAGTAGTAGAGATTCCCACAGTGGAATTGTTCTCAGAAGTCACAAACGCTTACTTGATTCTTGTGCATTGCCCAATTATGGTAAATTGAAAACTAATAATTTAAAGGTGGAGACTGAACCAAAATTGGAAAGAAACCTTAACACTCCTAAAGAAGAAACCGACTTGCCTAGTACTATAGAAACAGAAAAATTAGTTATAAAATCAGAACTTAGAAATGAAAATATTAAAGAAAGTTGTGTATCAGAAGCTGATTCTGTGGTTGAAGTTAAAATGGAAAAAGGAGAGGGTGATTGTAATATAAATGAATCTCAATTACAAAATACGGAATTGAGTTCATCTTCAGATGTGAAATTGGAAGATCTCCCTGTTAATGCTGAGATAGAACAAAAAGCGGAAGAGGTTGAGTGTGCAAGTGACGCTTGTTCCAAAAGTGAGATATATGATTTTAGAGAAAATGTTAATCCTAGTGAATCAAATGATTGCAAATCGAGCAAGAGTAACAAAATAGAAGGGTCCAATAGGATCCCAGATACCAAGAAGGAAACTGATTCAGGGCCACCTTGGTTAGCAGATAATTCTAATAAGGGCAGTGAATACCCCTGTACTCCTCCTAGGAGAGGGTTAAAACTGACATTACGTGTAAAGAGAAGCCCAGTTGTGGAAGAAGTCATGGATTGTGGTTCCACTGCTGAGGTCCCAGAATATGAGGTGCTGCGGTTAGAGGGGTTGGAGGTTGATCCAGAGACAAAGCGTCGGATGAAGAAACGTCGCCGGTCGAAAGAGCGTCATCGGAAGCACAGTCCCATCCGTCCCCTGCCTCCTATGAAACGTCTGAGATTGATCTTTGGCAATGAGAGCCGCACTATTGATTTGCCCACTGCAATATCAGCAGACTGACCGCAACTACCTTATGGTTCTGTGTCCACCGTTATTATTCAATTATTAGTTTAATTTTCACTGACTAGGATATTATATCTAGTATTTATTTTCATGATGTGAAATCCTGACTTAAAGTATTCGTGTGATAGGCATCGAACTTTTATTTGATTCCAAGGACATATTTATTTAAACTAAAAATTAAAAAAATGTTATTTCATTAAGTTTCATTAGCACTAATTTATTATTTCCCAATTTTGTAGCATCATATACATTTTGTCAAATAAGTTTAATTGCCTATGTAAATGAATGTATCTACTGAATAATTCCATTACAAATGAAATATTACTGCCTTTACTTTGACAGAACTGATATGACTTATTTGATGAATATCTTTTTAGATCTGTTTTCCAGACTACTTTTAATGAAGTGGATTTGTATATATGGCATGTGAGAATACATTGAACTGTATGTAATTAGTCAAAATTGTGTTTTCATTAATAGCTTTAATACAAAACTATGCGCCAAAGTTGGATATTTGTTGGTTTTAAAAAATGTGGTGGAACTTGCCCAAATTTATTTTTGTTGTGGTATGGAAAGATCTCCCAAACGAATACATGGCGCATCACTTAATTGATTTTTTAGTTTAAAACTAAAATACTAGATACAACACTAAAATAGGAATAACTCCATCACAAAAAATAGCTATAAATAGTGAAGACTATCTTATGGTATTATGATGTTTCTTACAAAACTATTAAAAGTATCTATAATAGTATTCAATATGCTTAAGTATTTGAATTATTTTTTTTTCAAAATGTAGGTACTCTCTAATATGGGTGGAAACGCAAAGCTAATTGTAGATGTCGCTGTATACGATCTATCGTCACAAAAATATGAATATCTTTATTTTAGCCTTTTGTGCAAGTAATAAGTCCATAAATAAATATAGTGAGTGATAAAACATTTAACCATTCGTTAAATAAATTGTAAACTCATATTTGTTCCCTTAATAAAAGATTAAGTATTCTGCAAACAAACCTATAGAAATACTTTTTGTTACCTCTAACACTTATCTCTAACAAAATTTTGCACTTTAAAACCAAATATTTCGGAAATGGATCCCTAAATAGAAAAACGGTTTTCTCAACCTCACAATATTTTTAAAGACCTATACCCAACAAGATGGGTTTGTATAGAAAAAAAAATATTACTCCCTCTTTACTTGTATGGGAGCTACCATAAAAAAAATTATTTCAAGATTTTCTTCTACCACTTTTTGACATGATTAATATACATACCCATACCCCATACCAAATTTCAGCTCTCTACTACTTATAGTCTCTGAGTAAAACCGCGGACGGACAGACAGACTTGGCGAAACTATAAGGGTTCCTAGTTTACTACGGAACCCTAAAAAGGACGTATATTTATTAATATAATTTTAGCAATCCCCTTTCGGTATACCATTTTTAATGGGGTATTTAGTAATTACAATTTATGTAAAATTAAATTTTCAAGTACATATGCTTTTTACATTTATAACAATATAATAATAAATAGTGGTATAAATAGTTATATGACATAAATTGGTTTTGTATTCAGTTTTTCAGCAATCAAATATATATATCCATATTTGGCGCTAGTATTTTGAAACCATTTATTTGAGATATTATAATTTGGCGATAGAATACCTACCTACATTATCCATACATTACATACCTTGAGCTTTCGTTAGAAGCCTTGTCTATCCTCACTCGCGAGTCGGATGGCAAATTACGTGTAAATTATATATTTATTTGGTCATGTCTTTATGTAATCAAATAAAATGTATGTATAGTCATAATAAGCATTTGGCTGAGAATAAGTAAATGAAATTTTGTTAAGTACCTAATTGTAGTATAATTATTATTGATAGTACCAAAAACACGTTTTATCCATTTAAAACTAATTTAATAAAGAAATACACAAACCGAAAATTTTGTTAGAAATTGAAAGAAGTTTCATGTGCTTGAATTTGAACATTATGCCCCATCAACCCCTTTCGGCACTTCCTTCGGGCTACCCTACGAGGGTTTGCAGTGCTGGCATTCCCGCGTATACTTCATAGGCAATTTCCGCGAACACTGATCGATCAGTGCGATAGCAATCTAGGAGTTAATTCTCAGTCCCATTCCTAAGCATTCACCCTAAGTATATGGAGACTTCCTTCGTATTCCATTTGCTCCAACGGTTGCAGATTGTGAGTTAATTGGCCAAATGTGAGTTGGGCTCGCGCATGAAGGGCTTTGTGTAGTAGCAAGCTTAGATTAGCCAAAATCGTCTTTAATTTTTTTGCCAAAACAAGGGTAGATTGTTTAAATTTTAAGTTTTACAATCTAATCATCAAAATTTACAAAAGTAAAATTATAAATACGATTCACACTTGCGGAGTCGGGTCGGGCCGCGTTGGAGCATTACAATTTGCCAAAGAAAATTTAAGCCTCCGTACAGTAGTTAAGTGCCATTTTAGCATGCAATTTACGCAACTTTGAAGCCGACCGGCGCTGGGAATCCGCGACCTACTCGCGTACGCGGCCGGCTGCTCGCGTACGCGGTCGGCTGGTCGCGTACGCGGTCGGCTGCTCTTGTACGCGGTCGGCTGAATTCGGCTGCTCGGCTCGGCTACTGCCGGCGTCTCCATTTGGTTTTCGCATGTGCGGGTGATCATGCCGTCGGAAATAGCCGTCAGGCGGCTCCGATCGGCTATAGAAAATGTTTCGCGTAGTAGTGAACGCAGCGCGGTCGTAGTGTATATGTCGCAGAAAAATGATAAAACCAGGGATACTTGTATAGGATACTTGTATTGTGACGAAAACAGTACACCGTTTACAATCATCCCTACCAAATTGATCACCTTTTACAATGGAATCCCCACGCAGTAACCCGTGAAGTTGGTAAATTATCTTTTCGGCGTCACTATAATTAGCAGGACGCGCGCAGACATATCAATTGGGTCATCTTAACCCCTTCGAATAAAAATCCACGAAAAAGGAACCGCGTTAGAGGCCGAGAGGCGGTTCCGAAGAACTCTGACACCAGGGTGTGCATGGTCCACTGACTGTGTCACCTACACGAAATGTCAAGTTAACACTACGATCATAAGCGTGTCGCTGAACCGCTTCACCTCTGATGACCGAGACGTACCTAGCCTAGGGGTTCTGGGACAGCGTTCGTTCTTACCATCAGGGGGCATCGGTGTAGATCAGCTTGTAGTCTTTTCTAATGAATCGGGATCTGCTGGCTTTCCACCGAGTCTCCTGCAGGAACGCCACGACCACACTGCGCCTGGAAGACTGCCAATATTCCACGTCGCGATGCGGAGTTTCAGGGGGCGCCCGTCTTTACTCCTGTCCGCTGCGGTATATGTAAATCCTGATATGCTTTCCATTTTATTTGATATCGCTGTAGTTTTATGGCCGGCCGCCTGCCTGACACCGACCCTCTTTATTTATTTTGTTCTATTTGCATGCTTTGCACGTGAGTTGTCTGTTAGCGCTTTCAACCTTTTTTTAACCGACTTCAAAAAAGGAGGAGGTTTTCAATTCGTCTATATGTTTTATTTTGTATGTTTGTTATTCAGTCTGCAATCAACATCAGTGCAATTACTCAGTCAGTTATGGATCGATTTTAGTGATTCAATTTTAGGTACTTAATGCTCCAGAGATGGTCCCATAAAATTTTTGTCGCAATGCATCAAGCACTTTTTGAAACAAGCACCCAAAAATTTGTCAAAAGATGCCATTCGGTTTAAACTTATTTGTACCTATTTTATTCTTATGCGAATTAAGAGAATGGAAAACAGTTTTGTACCTAATTACACCTACATTTTGCGATCTGGTAATTTTGCTACTTAGTCTTTTGAGATAAAGTCGTTTTGGTACTAGGGCATTTTGAAATGTATTCATTATGCTACTTAGTGATTATGACATACAGACGATCTGAATACAAAGTCCTTTTGAGATGTGTTCTTTTTGTTACTTGGCCATTCTGATATTTTGTCCTTCTGATCCTAACCCGGCAAATTGATGAGAACGTTACTCCTCTGTTTTGACTGAACTTCAAAAGTGGTCATATAATTTCTTTATCGAAATGTCCAGTGCTTTTAGAATTAAGCAAAATTTATATTGTCTTTGGCAAAATTAAAATTTTTGAAAAAAACCCACGACACAACTTTGTTTTGCACTAATATTGTGGCGTCCCCTAGTGGGTTACAGCCATGATACCTGTCTAAGAACATGGACATCAAACACAAACCCGTTATTGAAAACCGCATCAAAATCGGATCATTAGTTTAGAAGATAGGTGAGAACATTACTTTTCACAAACGCACACACAAACATCTCTCACCCTAAATGCATATACCTGCTCCGTTCCGTCGTGGTGGGTAAAAAATCAAATAAAGCAAAAAAATTGTGTAGGTACATATGCCATTTGGTTTAATTTTATTTCTGTTTAATGTTTCGCGAATCAACACAAGTTGATGAGGATGTTGTTCCTCTATATTGATTGAACTACGGTAGGTAGGTATTACGGTGCAATCGTACCAAAAATACCGGGATTTAGCAAATTGTTGAGAAGCAAAGTGTCCAAGGGCAAGTCGGACTGACTCGCCTATGAAGGGTTCTGTAGCTGCAAGCTTAGATTAGACAAGTAGGTATCAAAGTCAAAGCACAAATAAAAACAAAAAACAAAGGCTGGCGGGGACCGAAGAGGAGAAACTTCGCTATAAGTCAATTTTGTCCTTTTCATGTGCCAAAACAGCAGGTGCCTTACCTTTCACCCTAAAGACGTGTGGCATACACAAGAACATCTCGAGAGGGAACGAAGGTGGCAAAATCCGTAGTGCCAGTCACTGAGATCTGAGTCTGCAAGGTAATGCTACCTCATAGCAACGCTCAGTTACCTTGCAGAGAAAGGGCTCTTTCAGGTATTACGTTGGCAGAATATACTATTTTTACCCCTCCCTCTTCTGTCAGCAAAAGTATGTATGAGCTCTTAAAGGTATATGTGTTCAAAAAATTCTTATTTTGGAGAATGTTGGTCACCTCATCTCCATGTAAAATGCCCCCTGTTCACCATATCATCAAAAATATGCCTTACGTAATATTTGAATGACCCCAAAGGTGATGGCGGTTATCAGGTGATAATTTGAAGGGTTGGCACGAAAGGATGCTCATCATTCTGGGTTTATCTACAAAACCTTATTTTTTAAAATATTTTTCACCACTCGCATATACTTGAAAAAATAGACGCAATATAGTAATCTGACAGATTATTTACTATTTTTATATAATTTTACTAGTTACAAGATTTCTCAAATAAAATAAAAACAAAGTTTCGCGAAATTAATAACTAAGAATTTAGTATTTTGAGTTTTTTATTATAGAACTTAGTGGATATATTGACATTTAAGTCCAATTAACACAGGTAGTGGCTTCTTGTCGGGGCCAGGATAGAACCACTAACAAACGGTTCCTCTAATGTCCATATCTGAAATTAAAAGACATAGTATTACAAAAAATTACATCATGAGTATGTTGTTTTGTAGAGAGGTATTAAACCAGTTGATTTTGTATAACTAGAATGTGCCATGGAATACATCTCTATAAAAAAATCTTTCATTACTTCTCAAATGTATCGGGTCATTTAACAAAGTGAAAGTTAATAATATTAATACCAGGGTGGGGCTCATCAATTTCATTTTACACAGCCCATTTAGTTAGGCTTTGATACTGCATATTCAATTTTGGATTATTGACAATGCCTAGAACTTGTTTTTTCTGGTATCAGTAACAATAATTTCCATTTTATTTTCTACATCTATGTATACTAATATTATAAAGTGGAGAGATTTAATTGTTTGTTTGCATTGAATAAGCTCTGAAACAGAACCGATTTTTAAAGCTAATTTTCTCCGGAGGCTATAATTTAAGCAGACAAAATCACAGGAAAATTGCTAGTAGTAAAATAAGTATAATTATAAACTAATGTCATTACTCTAATACATTACTCACTTCTGGAACTCCCACTCTCTATTGTCTAATGGACAAACTTGTCTAGTTTTCAGCCAACGCGAGATGCAGTGAAAGTGGAATGCATGCTGAAACCAAGAAATTAGCGTTGGGATGTATACTTGACATGTGTAACCAAAAGCAGCCTAAAAAGCAGTGTGGTCTCCACACTGCTTTTTAGGGTGCATACATGTTTCATGGTTATTGAGACTGCTTAAAAGTGTCTTTTTATCTTTCTTGATTTAAAAGCTAGTTTTTTATAATCTGTCAACCTCAAAAACAGAATTGATTAAGTTTTACATTATTTATATATTTATTTAGTCCCCCCTCCCCCCCTTACAACCCTTAAATCAACCTTCCGTATTGGAAAGTTTTACCTGCACTGTTATTTAAAGTTGCTAATTTGATAAATAATGAAATTTAGTTTACATTACAAACTCCCCAAGCCACTGTGCACTCCTCACTGGTAGCAGATGCTTGGTTGGCCTGGCATTCTATGCAGAGATCCATAATGTGATTACGGCAGATAGCACAGTTATCCACCACAATGTCTGAAATAAATAACAATGATACATAATTAGAAAGTTAATTGTATATTTAGGAAAATTTTTAAATGTCTGTGTGGGATCTGGTGTTTTACTTGGCCTGTGCAAGTTATACATGTAGCTAAATATAAAACCTTTAAAACAAGAAGCTCTTAGTGATCACAATCTAGGTAGGAAAATATATACATCAGTCACATTCATGAAGAATATTAGAACATAGAACTAGGTTACGTTAGGAGCTACTTATTTGTACACAAGTTTAAACTCACCCCAAGCCCAGAGAGCAACAGCGTTCCACTGAAATGTAGAAAAAGAATAAATAATTAGTTTTTACAAACAAAGAGTGACTGAAGCGTGGTACCCAAGTAAGGATGATTAGGCTTTTTGTACCTTTTTTACTTCAAATCTTTTTTTGTCTCCCTTGCCGCTACTTGAGGAAGCCATCTCTACTTCTTCTTCGTCAACGTCCATTACTGCTGCCATTTTTCCAAATACCTTATTTTCAATTATAAATTAATAAAAACAAAATTTGTTCGGGAGGCAGAATTTCTGATTTTGTACAATCGGATTTCGTCAATGTGACATTTGATTGGACAGACAGATGACAGTTGAAGTCGGAAAAACTTTTTTCTTTACATTCTTGAAAGTTGGCAATAAATATTTTCCCAAAGGTATATTTTTGCCAAGGCGGAATGTGTTTGATCAGACCTTGTATGTCTGTGGATCACGATTATTGGATGTAAAAAATCGTTCGAAGACGAGTGTCACGCGTTCAAAAATAGTACCCCAGGAGTGCTATTTTTGCAATGGTGTCTCACCAAAACGCAAGTCATGCACGACTTAAGTAACACTCGTCTCCGAAGTCATGAAATACGAATTTAAAAATCTTCGAGCAACACGGCCTCCGTACCGGACGGAGGGAGTGGGCAAAGCAACAATTTACTATTACAATTTTTCTGGCGTTTTTGCGGGGGGAAATGTGCACACAAGTTTAGTTCCGCACACCTACATACAAAACTTAAACTGTCACTTGATAGTAATTATGATATTGTCACAAAAATGACATAAAAAGAAACAATAACTTGTGTACAGATGAGTCACACACAAGTTCACACAACTAACACATAGACATGCATATGCCTAATTTGGCTTGTACCTTGACAGAGGGGAACGCAGTGTATGGCTACTCTCTTCCGTGTTGCTCGAAGTCAAAAATAGTACCCCAGAGCGTCAACCATGAGTTTATAATACGTGAGTAGTAAACGATTCGATCTAAAGTAAACTATTCGATGGCTCGTAATAGTAAACTATTGTCTTACTCGATAGAAAACGAAGGTCACTTTTGTAACTCATGGTGCTGATACCGCAGAAAATGTTCCTGTAAACATAGGATCGTATTCGTTAACTTTCAACCTTGAGTCGTTTTCGATTACGAGATTCGAAAACTACTCTGGTAAATCGTACTCATGGTGTACAAAGTATAGTAAACTATGACCGTTATAAAAACGTTATGAAATGTAAAAACTCATGGTTGTAGCTCAGGAGTGCTATTTTTGAATGCGTGACTCATTAGAGGAGTGATTGACGCGAGTGTTTCCAAAAAGCCTCATTTTTGAATCGTTTGTTGACGAGTGATTGCAACGAGCGGTTGAGACCTCTCGTTTCCGCAGGCAACGAACGCCTTTACGCCAAAGTCACTGTCTGTCTTTTGAAGTTCATCCATCATGATTTTACGTTCCGTTTGACGCTACACTTCATAAACATTTAAAAAATCCTTAATAAGCTTATAAAAGTTTTTAAAATATTCTGCGTGAAATAAGAATAAATTAAATATTTTTTACAGAAGGTTAGCAGCACTAAAGTTCAAGCGATGGGTTGGCCTAAATGGCATTTCGTGACTACGAAGACGAGTGTGACTTGTAGTCGTGTACGACGTGCGTTTTAGTGAGTCACGCGTTTAAAAATAGCACCCCAGGAGTACTATCTTTGAACGCGTGCCACTCGTCTTCGAACGATTTTTCCATACAAAAATCCTTCGAAGACGAGTGGCACGCGTTCAAAAATGGCACTCCAGATCCCTTGAAGAATATAGACTGCTTCCGTTCTTGATTTCGTTTCCTTCGCACAAAGTGGAGGATACTTGGTGAGGAGGCAAGTTATAGTTGACGACTACGATTTCATTTGCGTGGACTTTGCACGCTATGACTCCGGCGTATTAATATAAATACAACATAATGTTATTTGTTAATATACCTATTATATGTTAATGCAAATAAATTGCCCACAGTTATGCATCGTGTACTCCAAATCTTCGATTTTTATTTGTCCACAAAAATACTCATCGCGCTAAATAACTTTTGCCAAGGCGTCGCATTTATGTGTCTTATAATATAATTTAGCTGGACCATTACCCTAAGTTGTAGCAGATAGAGCCACGCTACCGGTGAAATTCACTTTTGATAGTAGCATTATACCCCTATAATGCTACTATCAAAAGTGAATTTCATTGAAGTGGGCCCAAAGCGGGTATCTTAAGGTTTGTGTAAATAAAAGTAAGCCATTTTTATATCGGAATAGGTTTTATTGAAATATTAGGAACAAATATTATTTAAATTTTGTAATTCAAAATGACAAACGCTTCTTTTTTATATAATTACTTAGAAAAATCAAAATCAAATCAGTCTGTCATTTTACCCGCTTTGCCTGAAGGGGGTGCCCAAAGCGGGTATGGCCCTTGGGGCAAAACGGGTAAGACTGGGCAAGGCGTCAAAGTCAAAGTCAATCATTTTATTCATCATAAGATATTTCAATATCATTTAGTGAACGTCAATTTTTTTCATAATTACAATTAGTTTACAAAAATATATTATTGTTGGCGTCAATAATTTACTTACGGCTAAGTTTACACCGCTTCCAAGGCGGAGTGCAGAAGAAGCGGCAACAAACTGCACAGCGCATTTTCTCCAAATGACGTCAACTTACAATCTACGACATACCTATTTAAAATCACTTAAGTGGACTAGAGCTTACATTGTCATGTCATGAATTAAGATTGAATTAGTAATAAATGTCAAATCATAATTATAGAGGAAATGAATCATTGGTTAAATGTTAATTTAATTTAATATCATGTCAAAAAATGATAGTACAAAATGTACCAAAACATGACATTACATATACTTACAACACATTATGAGGTAACGGCGCCAAGCTCTGGCCAGATATGTTTGTCATTTAGGAAATCATCAGTCCTATAATATGCCTTGTTACAAAGTACCTGCTTAACATACGCTTTGAATTTTTTATCAGGCATATCAAGGACTGATTCTGGCAACGTATTATAATAGCGTATACAGTTCCCCAAAAACGAATCTCTAACCTTGCTAAGCCGATACCGCGGAAAAAACAATTTGTTTTTATTACGTAATGGTCTATCAATGAAATCACATTTTTTTTTGAAAAGTGAATGATTTTTCCTTACATGCATTATATTTTCAAATATATACTGAGAAGATACTGTCATAATATTTATTTCTTTGAATAATTATCTGAGAGACTCTCTCGGACCTAGGCCGTAAATAGCACGGATTGCTCTCTTTTGCAATATAAATATGGTTTTTATATCGGCGGCTTTTCCCCACAGAAGTATGCCATAAGCCATTAAACTATGAAAATACGCAAAGTATACAAGCCTAGCAGTAGCCACGTCAGTCAGCTGTCTGATCCTCCTAACAGCGTAAGCTGCAGAGCTATTAGAAGCAAGTCTATTAGATAGTTTAGATATATGGGCACCCCATTGCAATTTAGAATCTATAGTAATTCCTAAAAACGTAGTGTGTTCCACGAAATCTAATTTTTGCCTATCTATCAGTATGTCAACGCCAGCTTGCCTTACATTGGGAAGAGTAAACCTAATACATTGGGTCTTTTTGGCATTTAATACAAGATTATTGGCTGAAAACCAATTTGAAATTGCGGACAAAGTACTGTTAGCTGCCCTAGTATCATCGCTATGACGGTTCATTCTGAATATCAAAGATGTGTCATCGGCAAAAAGCACTATACCGGCCTCTTTCTCGACCATATAAGGCAAGTCATTGACATACACTAGAAAAAGAAAAGGACCTAGAATTGAGCCTTGCGGCACGTCGATTTTGAGGTTGGAACTATCTGATTTTATACCATTTATATCAACAGTCTGAAGCCTGTCTTTCAAATAAGATTGAATAAGTTCTAGTGATTTGTCATCAAATCCGTATTGGCGAAGCTTAAGCAGAAGTGTCTGATGATCTACACAATCAAATGCTTTAGAGAGATCGCAAAATACTCCAAAAGCATCCTGAGAACTCTCCCAAGCACTGTAAATATGAGTGACAAGTGCTATTCCCGCATCGGTGGAGGATTTTCCGCCAGTAAAACCAAATTGTTGGTTGTGGAATAGGTTACAGGTCTTAAAGTGGCGAAGCATCTGATTAAGCATGATCTTTTCAAACACCTTGCTCAAAACAGGCAAAATAGAAATAGGTCTATAGTTATCTGGATCCGCCTTTTCTCCTTTTTTAAATAGAGGAATAAGTTTACTATATTTCATTAAATTGGGAAATATCCCGTTGTCAATGCATTCATTAAAATAGAGCTACGTAAGTCAGCAGCAATTATATTTATAATATGTCTTACGACACTAACAGACATGCCCCAGTGATCTTCAGATTTCTTTAAGTTTAACTGTTTAAATGCATTTACTATATCACTAGGGCAAATGTGGTTAAATTTAAATTTAGTATTACAATGTGAAACATTACTTTTAAGCAAATCTTCAGCACGTTTAGGACTAGAATTAACATTCGAAGTGAGTGTTTGTGGAATATTTGTAAAATGATCCCTAAATATACTAACTATATCTTTAGTCGAGGTATAAATTATATCGCCACATTTAATTTGGCTTATATATTCTCTAGCTTTGATTTTACTCTGGCGGGTAATCATGAGATCTTATTCTTAATTACTAAACACAAGTAACAATAAATAAACATTCTCGTACATATACGTAAATAAACTTTGACGATTAAATAATTGGGAAGCCAATTAATATCTTTTCAAAGAGACCTCCCAAACCCGTCTGGCCAGCGTGGAGAGTGGCCAAATCCTCTGACAGTTCTGGCTAATAATGGCTTGGGTGGTACAGAGAGTGTTGTGCTTCTGCAGTGGAGACTTATATAGATAGTCCTGATGATGATGATGATGATTAATAGTTTAGAAAGCTTACTTCTTGCATGCATGTTATAAATTTAGATGCTAAATATAACCACCATGCTGAGTTATACTTATTTAAAGTGGCTTTCTAAGGAAATAACAAGTGGCTAAGATAGTATTATTCAGATCCTCGTGGCTGACTTAGTAATTTAGAAGGCAATGTAGATTTTAAGAGGCAAATAATGCTATTTAAAGAAGCCTGTTTAATTAGCACCCCTTTTATTCGAGTTTATTCCTCAATTTCAGCAATTTGTGTGCAGGTTATTTCACATATATTCCAAATCACCGATTTCGGTATTAAAACCGGCATTGAATTCCAATACCGGTATTGAAAACAGGTCAAAAAATCATCCAAGAGCGGTATTGAGCTATACTGGGATCCCGGTATCGGAAGTTTTAATTTAAAGACCAGTCGTTTCAATCTAATTGGCATTTTGGGTCACAAATAACACCACTCAGTAGATGCATGCAAAAAATTATGTAAGAAAGAAATGGCGGACGGAGGAGAGATGAAATCAAAATCGATTTTAGGCAATGTGATAACTTTTTAATTCGATTTCTTCTAAGTTTAGTTCGTTTCCGTACTTTTTTCTCTTATAAGAATTTTTCCAAATTTCATAAAAACAGACTGTCGCTTGGAATCTGTAGCAAACTAGAAGAGGCACTGACACGTGAGTGATCAGTGTCCACGCCCAAACTCCAAAAAACTCCATCTGAAAAGTAAATGCGGAGATATTTGGAATAGTAGGCATATGAGTGTTTTTAATTTTTGAATATCAAATATCTGAAAATATTTGCCTGACGCAGTTTTATCCTGTAGGTACCCACCATATCTTGGTATCTTCTTTGTAAAGAAATTTCATCATCATTATCATCATCAGGTCTTTCTAGTCTCCACTGCAGGAGCACGACCCTCTCTGTACTACCAGAGCCATATACTAGCCTGAGTAGTCAGAAGATTTGGCCTACACTCTCCACGCTGGCCAGTCGGGTTGGAGAGGTCTCTTTGATGTTAATAAGCTTTGTTTAGCTTGTGTTTCCTTAGTCGCCTTTTACGACATCCACGGGATGACTTGGAGTGGTCCTATTCTACTCTGCCGGGAACCACACTGCAGAAATTTACCAAGACGCTTCGAGAAAATATTTGACTGACGAAGTTTTATCTTGTACCCTCAGCTTGTACCTACCAAGATATGGAAGGAAATAAATTCGCAAAATAGGTATTTATCTCACCTGCAAGGGATGAAATTCTGCTCGGGCGTTTTTGACTCTATTCAGAAGCCAAAGTGCAAAGTTGCCAACGAGGAGAAACGTGACGAGCTGCCGACCCGGTCTGTGACCGTTCGCCGCATCCACACATCGGCGGCACCACGAATCCAATATAAGTAACGTTTGGCAGGAACTCTGGATGACGGCGCATAGGGGTGATAGGATTCTGCAACAGGTAATTCAAAATAAAAATAAAAATAACTGTCCTGCATAATCAATATAGCCTTTAATAATATTAAAACTTACGCGTGATAAATTCATTATGAAAACACGGTTTACTCATTATGAAAAAACGTGAGGTAAAGCCGTGTTTTCATAATGAATATAACCTTTTTCACTTAATAATCAAAGCTTTTTCATTTGGTATTTTTTATGGATGCAAACGTTATACCTGGCAATATTAAATTGTGGAATAACACGCACGAAAGAAAAGTAAAAAAATGAAGAAAAAAATGGACTTTTCATAGAAATTTTACCAGCTCATTGGTGAATTTATATGGGGGTCCAATACTTTTTCTAACCCATTAAATAACACCCAAAAATAAATTATAACGGTTTAGAATATAAGAACAACCGTGTGCTAGACGAGCAAAAATTCTAAGAAAAGAACAATAAGTGCGTATGTCAAAAATATAATATTTATTTATTACAATTTCAATTAAAACAATACAAATCTTTCATCTTTATTACAGGCCTCAGAATAGTAAAGTAAGTTCTTAAGTAAGACTTGTGTTATGGGATACTAACTCAACAATACTATATTTTATAACAAATACATATATAGATAAACATCCAAGACCCAGGTCAATCTGAAAAAGATCATTTTTCATGATCATTCATCAAGACCTGACCGGGGATCGAACCCGGGACCTTCCGTGTCACAGGCTGCATGGCGTGTTGACCGCTGCGCCACATTGAGATATAACTACTAGTAAAGACACCACAAATCCTTACATTGTCCAGTTCAACTGTGGCTAACAACCGACTGAGTGAATTGTGGCGCGATGCCACAACTCACTCAGTGGGTTGTTAGCTCTTTCGCTTGTTGGTAAAAACCATAAAATATGCCTTGGTGTGTATTGAGTTATTGCAGTAATAACTTATCGAACACTGCACAGTGCAAAGGAACAAATTTTCATCAGCAAGTATATTATTTTTAAAAAAAAAAAAACCTCCCGCCATTTTGCATTATGTTGACATGTTGCTATGGAAACGCGTAAGAGTAGCAAATATAGCGCTGAGGTATTGAGTAATGTAGATTGGACGCTTAGTTATTGTTTTAGCGCTGCAGCGCTTAAATTTTAAATTTCGAGGAATGGAACAGTGCCAATATATAAGGTAGCTCCTCTAGTATTACATCTCAATGATAGAATACAGAATTGTAATAGAAATAAGAAATAAAAATTAAAAAAATTTAGACCCCCCAAACAAAGTCGCTGATCAGCTGGACGAATTTCTATGGGAAGTCTAATTTTATTTTACGATTTTCACCTTTTCATCTTTCGATTCTGTATTCCATTAAGGATTCTGATTCCGAGATTTTAATATAGATCTTAAAATCAGCAAAAGTATAGATGAGTAACTTGCCTAGTCGCCCGTCTCCCCTCTGGATACCGTTGCAGGACGAAGCCGGCGCCGATGATTTGGAACAAATAGTACAGGTATACTCCGAACTGGGTGAACAGCAGTAGCGCGTGCTCCAGAGGCAGCGCCGTCACCGTGCGGCGCAGAGGCAGCTTCCGCATTCGTTGTAAGCAGGCAGCAGAACCGAGCGTCATCATTATGAACAGGATGGATTCCCATATATTTATCTGGAGATTTGGTTGAACTTTTTATCATTTGTTTATTAATTTAGATATTTTGTAATGCAAAAAATGTCGCCAAGTAGATTATGATGTCAAAAACGGCAGTCAAGTTTTTTGCTTTTTTAAGTAATGCAAATTATTAGTAAGAAAATAGCGTTATGAAGCAAATAGTCAACATTTTAGAAATTTTAAATTTCTTCTCATTATTACAAACTACTGTAAGTTTAGTAAAATTGACGGCTCATCCGACTCTGACCACCATCCACCGTCAGGACGACGAAAAACAGTCTAGGGAACCGAAGCTTGCACATATCTCAATGGATTTTGCACTCTATTCTCAGGCCAGCAGGGCTATTTGCTAACTTTTGATAGCTACGGTGTACATCATTTTCATGGTAGCTTCAATATTCATTACGGCTTAGGTATGAATGACTCTTTTTATTTGAGATATGAAAACCGTAATGGATGCTAAAGTGATAATCAAATCGTTGTACACCGTATTCGTATATAAGACACGTAAACGCACATAGAGATTTATTTACGCGTACCTATTATAGTAGTAGTGATCTACCTGCATCAATGCCAGCTCCTCGTGCTTTCCGTTCTGGAAAAGCCCGTTAAAGAGCATCAGGCTGACAATGGTTCCAGCCAGGGTTGCGATACCCATAAACAGGCCTTTGTGCGCACTCCCACAGTCTACAGAAAAATGTTTGCTGGATTTCACGCGCTCACAACATTGTCTTGCTTCTTTGATGACAGCTGGAACTACTTTCTTAAATGATTTCTAGAAAAAGGTAATGATTGTAGTAAATTTACAAAGCTTAACACTTCAGTGTTCTGTGGCTTACTTCGAGCAACACGGGCCGGTACGGAGGCCGTGTTGCTCGAAGGTGGCTTAACATGAAAGAATAGAGAAGAATGTATAGGTAATGGCACATGAATCCTTTTCCATGCGACCTCTTTTGTGTGGCGAAATTCTTTTGTACATGGATCAGAGTCACCTTATCAATCTGTGATATCTTCTAGATATTTTTAGTACTTTTCTATATTTGTGGTTGATTCAACATATCAGTAATAAACCTTTAAGTATATAGACGAAGTTATAAATGAGTGCTACGAATACCCAGAAACTTTGACAGATTCCAGAAATATCACCTGATGTCAGGTTATTTTTATGGGTCTAGTTTTTAACTTTATTTAAATTATCTTTTGTTAAAGCGACTAAAAATATACATGATCTGTGAAAATTTCAAGTCTCTACCCCTATTACGGTTCAATAAATACAGCCCTGTGGCAAACGGACGGAATCGGAGGTTTAGTAATAGGGGCCCGCGTTTTTCCCTTTGGAGACGGAACTCTAAAAAAACTGTAACATTGAAATGTTACAATACTTTATGTGTAACTCTGGTAGTATAGACGGGTCATGCTCCTGCAGTGGAGACAAAAAAGACCTGATAATGTTGATAGGTCCATAAAGCGATTTATAAACTAGCTGTTGCCCGCGGTTTCGCCCACGTAATATATAGCCTATGTCCTTCTCAGTACCATAACCTATGTGTATGCAAAATTTCTTGATGATCGGTTTAGTTGTTAGGGCATGAAAGCGTAACAAACAAACAAACAAACGTATTATTAGTTAGGAAGTTATGAAAAATATTATTTATTAATTAAATATATATAAGATATTTACCAATCCTGGTACAGTACATAAGTCGTTCCATATGACCACCAATATAATCGAGCAGAGCAGGCTGTATTCAACTCCACAGTTCCGCAGATACGGATTGACGTTTCTTATCAACGGCGTTATAAAATCCGACACATTGCAGCTCCAGTTCAAATTTTCTGTTGTAATATTCATGCCAGGCGTGATGTTAGCAAAAGTAGACTGTTCTATAAAAGTTAAATTGTCACTTTCATCAGTGATAGTAGTTTTGTAGCCAGTACTGATGTTTACGTAACGCAAAAGGGTAGGTCTGTGATAAGCCACCTCTACAATGTCGTCTCGGGTTTCTTGGATGACGACGTTGAACCATTCACACACGTTTGTAGCGATCAGATGCATGAGCCCAAATCTGTCTAAAATTACGCCTCTCATTGGATCCAGTTTCTGAAAGAATAAGCACATACTTATAGAAGATCTGGAAAAATCTTTATTCGTCTCATAAAAAGGCCATAATTACGTTAACCATACCTTGTCCTAAGCGACGCTTATTTAAATATTTTTTACAGGGTTATAATTCTCTGCGCGAGCAAATACTTGTATTTCATTTTCACAATTGTAGAGTCACCCAAGGATGGATTGCGTAAGGCAAGTGACTGTTCGTTAATGTATGCCAAAACGGCATGAATGCTGTCTTAATATCGGCTCCTGACAGCGGATACAAGTCAATGAATTACAATATCTTTTGATAAACTGTTTATTTATTAACACATATATATCGTTTCGTATGCATAAAATATGAAACGACGTGATCATTTCATTAGAGTTAATGTATATTGTACAGTATGTACAGGTATAGACACGTGAAGTATTCACCTATTTAACAGGTGACCCTCAGAAAGTTGGTGATATTTATGAAATATTAATATAAACTGCAGTGTAATAAATAGCTCGACTAACTTTCTATTTTGTGTTGGAATACTGGTTACCGAATTTGCGTTACGGTTTACATAGTTTGATATGTGTAATTAATTATGTGGTATGCGGGCAGCTACACATTACTGTGCTTTGCCTTTGAGTCGATAACTATATTATTTCAATTATAGAATTTATAATGTGGTTTTATTTTTAGATTTTTTAAATGTTTCCAACTTAATATAGATTAGATACTTAAGTACCTACTCGGGAGCCTACGACAGAATATTTATATTAGGAAAAAAAATATAATGATAAGCAACAAAAAAAAAATTTTTGAGATTGAGTTTCGCAAAAAAAACAACATAGGCATGCCAATAAATGTAGCCAGTGTCACACAGTCCGATGTTATGATTCTTTAAAAATAGCTACGTACTCACATCTGTATAAGAAAATATGAAGACTGTCTGAGCTACCATGAACAAAATTCTGAGAGCTGGCTTGACGGCGACGATGGCCATGCGGCAGTCCCCGGACAGGTCAAAGTACTCTCCAAACTGCAGGCAGGAGTAGATAATGGAACCTACACCAAATCCCGCCACTCCCATGTGCAGGTAGAAACTCCCATACCGAGTGCGTTTCTCATTCTCTGAAAGATATGTACCATTTAAGTATCTACAGCGACAGAAAGATTATTCAATAGCAAAAGGTTCTACAATATTTATAGAAAATATGAAGCAAGAGAAATGCTCGTATATCCAACGTTCCTTAATCCTTTCTCTTGAAAATGGAAAATCCCTTGTAAGATCACAACATTGTTCGTCTGTCTGCCACACAAACCATTTTATTTATTTCATCAGGAACGCGTAAAAGTATCAAGTTGAATGATATCATAATCACAAAGGCGCTCATGCAGTTTTTTTTTTCACTACATCTTCAAGAAATATGTAAAAAGCTGTAAGAATCAAATTTCTTCTAACATTCTGTGTAAATCTTTTAACATTCTGTGAAGTTGCTTTAACTCAGTCAACGGAAAGTACCCTTGTAGTATTATTTGAAGTAAGTAGTAAGTACTTAGAGCAATAACGAAGAATTGTAAACGAATATTTACCTACCGTTTTTATCCTTTTTAGGTATCCGAAGGTGGTAAAATAAGTATGCGAGAAAAGTCATACTGACCACATACAAATACATTGCGAAGACCTGTAAAAATAAGTACCATATAAAATCACAGTAACTGTTTATTTGCAAAGCCTAAGATAAAAATCGTTGGAAAGGTAGTTTGCCTTAATGTCAGTCTCCCTCTTTCATCTAAGCGTTATCCCGGCTGCATCCTTAGCTGATGTGCTTCGGAGCCCAGGGTCGTAGGTCGTACATTAGTGTCAATACTTAATTCTAAATATAAAATCTACATCAAAGCAATAAATCACACAGATTGAGCTAGCCCTACAGTAAGTTGTAAACTTGCGTCGTAAGATACTATAAGTAGGTAACGATGTGTAAAAGAAATGTTAGCTTAACGCTACCCAATAATTTTAATGTTTTGGGTAAGTAGGTAGTAGATTATGAAAGTATGCATTTCGATTTTTGGTAAGTTTGTAGGTCATGATAACAGAGAGAGTGTTGCATATTTTAGTCATCATCATTTCGTGTAGGTGACACGGTCAGTCGACCATGCACTGCACACCCAGTGTGTCAGAGTTCTTCGGAACCGCCTCTCGGTCTCTGACGTGGTTCCTTTAACGACTACCAGGTGGCAGCCGGGACCACCGGCTTAACGTGCCTTCCGAAGCACGGAATCATCTTTCTTATCAGACAATCAGGTGATTCATGCCTACAATGTCCTAACCAAACTGGAAACAACTTAACAAAGTATGCTTTCCGTGGAAATCGAACCACGACCCCCGGGTCAACAAGGCAAGCGCCTTAACCACTGGACAACGGAGGCAGTGTTTTAGTGAATATACTTACGTCCGAAGTGATGTTGGTGTACAGTTCATTTTGTATAGTGCTGGTCACAGGGAATGCCACACCTAAAATTATTAATAATTTAGCGTAAAACGCTGAGAGCACCACTGTCATTGATTCACTGAAACAACGTGAAATATCGAACTAATTAACGAAATAGACAAAATTACGAGAACAGAGCAAATTTAGTTTTGGTGTTCGCTTATTTGTTAGGTTAATTTTAGAACATTGCTGATATGCCGAATATCATTAGGTCATTAATAATTTGATTTCCCTTTCATGAGTTATCATAATTGGCGCTTAATTTGGTTGTTATGACTATTGTTCGTTCAGTAATACTTTGCTATTAAAATGTTTGAATATGTTATTGGAAAAAAGATTAATTAGCAATTAAAGTCCAATAAGAAGACTTCGGTGCTGGTTGTACAATAAAAATAGTGATATCTCTAGAAAAATAAATCGCACTATTACGAGTGATAATTAGCATGTAAATCTATTCATCCATAACCGAGGGATCACCTCCACGAGCGAGAGAATCGCGACGAGTCCGCGCTCCTATCTTGTCTCTATATATTCTATTTAGTAGGCGATAGTATGACCTTCGCTCGCACTGTACCATCATCATCATCATCATTAACATCGCCGTGTGTAGACATATGCAAAGGGAATGTGTGGAGATAAGTGGCTCAGCGATATAATCGTGGCGAAATCTCTCGCTAGTGGAGACAATGCCTAAGGCGAACGTTTACTTACTCTCCGTGAGACAAGGGCTCCCTTTGAGGGCTCGGTACCGGGAAGTTGTCGACGCTGGAGCTACTGCTGGTTGGTAGTACTACACTTAAACGGGGCAAGGAGTGCGGTGGGTGTTCTCTGTGAAAATACCGTTTTTATTATATGGATGCCCGTTTTTCCCGACTGTCTTATTTAGGAGGAGGGTAATGTTTTTCACGCGTATGTATGTAGCTATGTATGTATGTATGTGTGTGATAATTCCATTGTTGCATCATGTAGCCTTAAGAGTGTGACCGATTTCGAAGTGTGCATCAGAATAACTGGCCAAAATGACAGATCCAGGGTACTGTACGTCTTAGATACAATACCTGACGAGTACTATTTGATACCTTTGTTTAAATATTAAGTGTGAGTTTTCATTAGATTCGTATTATTCCCGGAGTGTTATAGGCTTTGTAACGGTAGATAAAAATTGTCAAAAAGGCAGTCGGGTTTATTATTCATTTAAATAATCTACTTGTAACATGAATATATAGGAGATTTCACACAAATTAGGCTAGCCCTGAAGTAAGGTGTGAACTTGTGTCGTAGGATAATTCAAAGATACTTATTTTTATAATAGATACATACTTATATAGATAAACATCTAAGACCCAGGTCGATCTGAAAATCTTCGTTTTCTATCATGACCTGACCGGGGATCGAACCCGGAAATCCACGTGTCGCAGGCTGTTGTGTTAACCACCGCGTCGCCGATCTCGTCAAATTTTATGATCTTTTTATCCTATCTATGTTCTTTATTATTAAAAACTCATATTCTGGTTATGTTTTTCTGTTGACGGCTGGAAATTATATCGTTCCAATTCCTTACCACTATTTATCGGTATAATGCACTTACTCACAAGTCAACATAACATCTTTGTTTTCTTTATTTTGCATTAAATTTGAATGAAATCATTTTGAAACACCAAACAATTCCGACTCTACCATGGATGAGTCAGCGCGATCAACAACTGAACTCACGGCAAATTGACGGCAATCGTCGATATAATGTTACAGCTGCAGAGTTGTTTTGTTTAAGCGAGCACTTATCCACTAATAGTGGTTTTAATGAAGCAGCTCGTCAGCTCACCTTTCATCTTCAGGCACAGCGAGCAGCGGCTCCGCCCGCTCTCGCCCGTCCCGACGATCTTTACCCCCACTATAACTTGATTTCTCCTTATTTTTCATCATGCTCACTCAATTTTTCATTACTAATTTGCACTACACTAAACTAGTGTTGATACGTGAAGTGCAGAGCATACACTGTAGCGCAAATGTGTTAACGCTGAAGTGAGTAATACTTAAAGGTATGTCTAAATAATTAGTTATGATTTGTGAGGAGACTAATGTGTCACATGTACTTGGTTGGGTTTAAAAACTGATAGGTTAAAAAAATACTTATCATTATTTGTTGTGTATGCCTAAAAATAATAAAGGTTATTTAATATAACACTTAAAATATTTTTGTTGGAGATTCGCCGTGTTTGTATTATTGTAGCATGCTAAAGGTATAACGGTAAAATTTTGCTTATACTTACAGAAAAATTGTTTTTAAATATTCGTTTTTTATTCAAAAATATATTTGCCCTTTGCGATAATATAAATAATTAATCGACTATTTAATTTATATCCTTCTTTATGTAGGCAGTAATGTTTTCAAGCTTTGCATATGTATTTCGTTTGTCGGTTGCTGTTATAATATCTTCGAATACAACATAGACTAACATAGACATAGAGTTATATTTTAGGTATGGAAAATATTAAAAAGAAAAACATTTTTAAGATATGTATGGTGAAGATTTTACTGCACTGGTAATGTACATATAATAAATTTGCAAAGACGAGAAGTTTTATTATTTCCATGCATCTGGGCCGGTGGCGTGCTGTCCTCACGGGTAATTAGCGTCGGCGGTGTCACTTTCAGACGGCCCTCCTAACGAGGCACATGCACCTCCCCGCACCTTCCACTTCTTATCTCCGACCATGAGATTAATTAGAACTTCCACTCAAAACGATCCCGTGCCCTCTATTTTTAATGTTATTGACTTGAAGTCGTGATTACACGGTTCGCAGTCATATTCGCATAGTCATATTCGCAGCACATAAGTTTTTATCAAGTGAGTAGTTTATATTGGTGTCAGATTATTCGGCACCTAAAGGTATCTAGCATTGGTCATTGACTGCGATTTAGTAACAGCAGCCGTTTATACACACGAGTGAATAAAAAACAGAATAGTGCACAGGGCTCGTGATGTCTTCCTCCACCGGAGTACCGGTTTGGGTATTGCTTAGTGAAAAAAATAAGTAAGTAAGTTTTGCTATAGTACCTACTCGACTTCAATGGAATCAAATAAATGCGATAAATTAAACAAAAACTATCAATGAATTTATTAAACATTGTAGGCATGTGTCTACGAGGGTGCTACGAGGTTGCTACGAAAAGGATCAAATCGGTTAACTTTCTTACTTTAGTCGTAAACGTTCAATTTTATTTGTTTTAATTTTGTTTCAATTAAAGATGTCAATACAAGATGAAAACAAGTTATTTTTTACGTGGACTGGTTTAACAGGACAGGAAGTGTTGCAGCAGTGGTTGATATACTTCACTGATATAAAGGTTAGTCAAGCCCTCCTGTACCTAAAGTTACGGGCCCGAGTGTAGTTTTGCAAATCATGGCCATTGTGCAAGATTAAAATTAAACTACTACACTGACTCGACCCGGGCTTAAACTGATCCTGGACATACTTCATACTTATTCTCGTCTATATCAATTATTATTCGATCCTAGAAATGTTTTAGCTGAAATATTTAAGCAATTGCTTGGAGCCTCGCTTATTTAGTAGTGGTCTAGTTTTGCAGTATATTACAGCTTACTATGGTTTAAAAAAATACATATTTTTAAGTCAGCGATCGGACTAGAATAAGTATTATTATTTTAGTATTTACTTACAGACTAGCATCGCAACGCAACTTTCAGCCTCCAAACACTTACCTTGTACTTGTATAATAGACTAAACTATAATACTTGGACGGGCACTTCATAGTGAACATAAATATATTTTTATTTACATCCCAATATAAAATTTGTTGAAGGTTTTTTTTGTTTGATTGTGTTAATAGTTATGAAAAAGTGTCATAATAAGGGATATTAAAACACGAATATGGGTTTACCACACGAGCCGAATCCGAGTATGATAGTAGTATCACATAAGTGTGACGGCTACTACGCCACAGACACATGCGCTCAAAAATGTTTGCTTGGAAATTCATGGAATATCATACCGGCTGTGTCGGATTTTCCGTTCTAGGGCTGTGCTGCTCTGCCTTCGAGGGTGGAAGTGGTGCAGTCCATGCTCATAATGCTCATGTGGCGCGGACGGCCTCGCGGAGTGCGCGTCGCCGATCCTGAAATGCTTATAAACTTTTTATTTTTTACGTACATGAGTACCTACCTATAACTGAAATTGAATTTAAATATTTTTTATTTTAACTTTTCCTATGGGAACATGGATGGGAAATCGATTTTTTTTTATTTCCTATGCCGGTGGCCTGAACGCTTTTTTAAACTTCTGATTTTTTTTCAGTTCCCAGCATTCCAAGATCCCAAAGGAAAAGTTATTTTCATTGACGGGCTGAGTCACCATTTAAATGGAATCATCATCATCATCTCAGCCACAAGAAGTCCACTGCTGGACATAGGCCTCCCCCAAGGATTTCTAATTAATGGAATGTCGAGGTTCAATTACACGCTGTGGACGTATTTAACAATCAAGAGCTTAAACAAAAGCAACGTGGTTAAGAAAGATAAGTTTTTACAGATTCTGAAAATGTATCTACGTCTCTAGGTAAAATGACTTCAGTCTGTTCTGTGTTGAGCAAGCGCATGCATAGAAATCCGTGATGCCACAAAAGGTGAATCAGTGCTGGTCATTAACCGGTCCAGTAATACCTGTAAGTAGACACCGTCTGCTCATTTTGTGTCATAATCACAAAGCTTATTTATTTATTTCTTCCTTTTAAATCCGTCTATCACACCCAACGTGGTTTTTTTTGTGTTTAAGTAGGTATGTGTCTATTTATGCAAGTACGTCTGTGCCATTGCCGCATCCAGAAGCTTTTTAGGGTTCCGTAGTAAACAAGGAACCCTTATAGTTTCGCCATGTCTGTCTGTCTGTCTGTCCGTCCGGTTTTACGCAGAGACTATAAGTACTATATAAGGATTGGAAATAAACTCGGATAAGACAAAAATAATGACAAACTCCATAGCTGCAGACATAATCATAGACGGAAAAAACCTTGAATATGTATCAGAATATGTATATCTGGGCCAGATCATATCACCCAATGATCAAATGACTAAGGAAATAGACAAAAAAATTGCTACAGGATGGAGGAAGTTTTGGGCATTAAAGGAAGTTATGAAAAGTAAGGATTTAGGCATTAAAATCAAGAAAAAAACCTTTGATACATGCATTCTCCCCTGTATCACATATGGCTACGAAACCTGGGCTCTGACTAAAAGGCATAGGGATAAACTTGCAAAATGCCAAAAAGCAATGGAGAGGAGCATGTTAAGAATAAAACTAAAAGACAAAGTCAGAAGTGCAGACATCAGAGGTAAAACAAAAATAACAGACATCTTATTACGTATCGACCAGCTCGAATGGAGGTGGACAGGGCATATGCTCCGCTGCAAAAATGAAAAATGGAGTAAACAGGTGACAGTCTGGTACCCAAGAGACGGTTTTAGGAGCCGGGGTCGTAAAGTGCAAAGATGGGAAGATGACCTGAAAATGACCCTAGGCCCCCTCTCAAAGCAGTGGAAGAATTTGGAGGAGGCCTTTGCCGTAAGGCACACCGAGCGAAGAGACATTGTGAACATGAACAATCCAAAAAAGTGTTAACTTGTAAATTAAGTTTGGTAATAAAGGCTATTATTATTATTATAAGTACTAGAAAGCTGTAATTTGGTATGGGTATGTATATTAATCATGCCAAAAAAGTAGTAGAAAAAATATTGAAAAAAAAAATTTTTTTAGTGTAGCTCGTCCAGCATGAACAGCCTGACAGACATACCAAGACCTTTTGGGAAGGTGAGAAATTATTAACAACCTAATAAAAAAATAAACATATATAATATGTACTTACCACTCTACGCCCTCCTGTATGACGTCTTCCATTCTCCTCCCAAGTGTTTGCAATGACATCCGTTAGTAAATTATCACCGGCAATCTCTCCACTTTCGTTATCGGTTTTTATGTATTTCCTATACATTACCTATGTTTTTGATAAACCTTCAACGCAGATGGCTGAACAGTATCTGATACCAGGCTTCCTTATCTTCGAATTGGGATGACATAAAATAAACAGTGACGTAAGCCGCATTGTGTTCAGGTTCATGACAATATTACAAAGGTGTTTTCGGAAAGTTCATTGAGTCAAGGAATGAGTCAGAAGTTGATTATAATTCCATCAACGCCGCTCGCTTGTTCTATTCTGTTTTATGTGGACGTAGGAAAATTATAACAATAAAAAACGTCTTGAACTCTTTAGGAATCCATTTTCAAGGCGACTAGTGCCGTGGGAAAACAAAATAATTCATAGAAAACAGTTACCTAAAAGTTTAGAAAATTAAAATACAAATATGTCGTTAAATATTGCATTATAAGATTACTACTCCTGCTTTTTTAATTAGTTATTCTAACCACCGCTATACCCATCACTGAGGGAAAAGAATATTTAGTTTATGATATCCGAAGTAGCTGAGATCAACAGCTAGTAATGTGCTTATCATATTTTCATTTTTCTTCTTCAGTGATCTAAAAGTGCATCCTAAGATAATACATCTTGCCCTACTATCTCGAAGCCTGTAGTTCAATTGGACTTTTGTACTTGAGGTAACTTTCAACGATCACATTTTTACTACCGATAAACGAAATCTTAACAAGAAAATGAACAAACAAATAAGCTACGTCAGATGCGTTTAGGCAGCTTGCAAAATCTGACATCAGCATAACCTATAATACAATCTGAAGGAAGGAATATGTTCTTCTTTTCAACGTACTCGTATTTCCTTTATTGTTTTCTTGTATCGAAATGAAAATGGTAAAACAAGAGTCACATTAAGTATAAATAAAGTCAATCGTAATCAGCCTGCGTGAAATTTCAAGCCACGACACCAATCCTCCACGGACTGGTTACAGAATTGCACACAAAATGCACAAAACCTAAAATAATTGCCTTCGTTGAACCCATTGATTTTCGGTAAGCGGAGGAGCTTGTTAATTATTTCACTACGGAATGTGTCATCAGTTATCTGCATCTAAGTGAGGTACGAGAATATAGATATCGTTCTAAATAAAGCAAGAATCCATTTTATTCCACTGTTACAATATGCTAATGCAGTTCAAATGTGTATTTGCGGACAAGTACAATGTGCCGGGTAATTATACAATTACACGATTGTTTAGGTAATACAGGTAATTAGTGAAGCATTGTCACTAACGCATTGTCCGTGACAAAGGGCTGGTGTTAATTTCCCCGTCACGACCGCGCACGACGTGTCGCCGATAAGCGTGACAAATACACCAAACGCAATATTTACACAATTTTAATATCATTTTCGGCATGCGACATTTTATATCTGTTAATAATAAATTCTCAATTGTAGGATTTTTCCTACTTCTGTGGTGAAAGAGTACAATAACCTATTGAGTTCATGTTTTATTTCGCAAAATCCTCAATAGATTTGGTTCAACTTAATTGATACATTTGTAAATCAAAAGCTGCTTCCACATAAAACTTGATGTCGTATGGTTCTCGGCGGAGTTTCTACTTCACCACCACAAACCCCTTCAACTCTTCCCGTGGACGTGGAAGAAGGCGACTTAGGATACACAAGCTAAACAAAGGTTATAAACATCAAAGAGATCTCTCCAACCCACCTGGCCAGCGTGGAGAGTGTAGGCCAAATCCTCTAACCACTCTGACTAATATATGGTTAGTACAGAGGGGGACGTGCTCCTGCAGTGGACACTAAAAAACCTGATGACGATGATGACATAGTTTTTATTGGCAGACGGACCAATTTAATATTTTTTCTTAGTATTCATTCTCAGTTTCCGAAATAAGAACGTTTTAATGTGTATTTGCGGACAAATACAATGTGCCGGGTAATTATACAATTACACGATTGTTTAGGTAATACAGGTAATTAGTGGAGCATTGTCACTAACGCATTGTCCGTGACAAAGGGCTGGTGTTAATTTCCCCGTCACGACCGCGCACGACGTGTCGCCGATAAGCGTGACAAATACACCAAACGCAATATTTACACAATTTCAATGTAATTTTCGGTATGTGACATTTTATATCTGTTAATCTATACATATAATAAAACAGTAAAAATATTTTGTCTGTACATTTTGTATTTTTGACTGCAATGGATAGAGGAACACTTAAAAAGAATAAGAGAAACAAAAAATTTTTTTAGAATTTCTTGTCTGTCTGTATGTATGATCACGTTTATCTCCGAAAATATTGGACGGATTCGAATGAAACTTTTTTTTGCTATATAGCTATTAAACCAGGGCAACATATAAGGTAGAAATAATACTGGAAAATGGAACACCTGATGCAGCATCATAATGGTCCAGCTGAACTATAAGAAATATAAAAGTGGAGCCTTGGCAAAAGTTGTTAAGCCTGATGAGCATTTTTGTTGAAGTATTTAATTTGAAGATTTGGAACACCTGACGCAGAACTATAATGGTCCAAATAAACTATAGGAAATATAAAAATGACGCTGTAGCAAACGTTTTTCAGCCTGATTAGTATTTTTTGTTGTGTTAAAAAATTCGAAGATTTAGAACATCTGATACATAACCATATAAAATTTTATATTGACAATTTTACAGAGTCACTCTCTCCACTGGCATAGAGTGCGTAGAGTACGATTAGCTCATATTACTGGTCACCGCCCAGCGGTTCCCCTTTTGGCAACTTATTTTTCAGCCCATACGGCAAAACATGAGAGTTTGCTGTCTCTCCTAGCCTTGATCACACAGGCAACACCTAAAGTCGAGGTCTGTCTCTCCCGAAGGCCCTTTGGAGATGTGCGATAGGTTGAGGGCACTCTGCCCATACCTCAAAGTTTGGTGAAGTAGCGCAAGCTCACTTGGAGCTAGCTATATAGTCTTCTTCTTGAATATGTGTTCGTGTTGTTCGTGTATGTGTGCTCAAAAAGTCTAAAAGAATCCTATATTTTATCCCTCCAGTATTTAGCAACAGCCAATGCAATGCCATACAATTTTATAACACTGCTACAAGTATTTTCTTATGTATGTTTAGTTCGTATTAAGGTATATTAATATGCCGGAGTCATAAAGTCCACGCGGACGAAGTCGCGGGCATCAGCTAGTAATAAATAAAATTCTCAATTGTAGTATGTTTCCTACTTTTGTAAGGTAAGAGTGCAATAACCTATTGAGTTCATGTTTTATTTCGCAACATCCTCAATAGATTTGGTTCAACTTAATTGATACATTTGTATATGAAAAGCAGTTCCGTCCGAGATATAAAACACTAATTTGGACAATATACATAATTTTTATTTACAGATCGACTAACTTCTTAATGTTAGTATCATTCTCAGATTCCGATATAACAAAGTTTTAAATAAAGCACACCCATTGACATACTCTTGCTTAAAAGATGAACCTATGAGTATCTACCTATGGATAAAGTGTATTGTAAATCATCTTTTAATAAATAAATGCAAAGTAGGCAATGTTTACCTGTAGGCACCTAAGTGTTTATTTCATTTAGAAAATTGCTATTTATTTACAAAACTTTACATATAAGCTAGAATGTAAAGAAATGTTGGTTAAACATGATAAATAACAAAAAAATATATGAATGTACATCATTTAAATGTATATCGAAGTAAAGGCAATTACATACTAAAATACTGCATTTTAGCTAAGACCTATAATCAAAGTTGAAATTACTTACTTAATTTATGCAAAATATTAATAAAAGAAGAGTTTCGTTGTTTATGAAATATATTTCACCGAAAAACATAAAACAACACTGGCTTTTCCAAATATTTATTAAAAAATATCAAACGTTTAGGTAAATTGGTTTATTCTTAAAGCTATTCTTCCAGATTTCGAAGAGGCAGATGGTAGAGTGGAACCGGTAGAAGATGGCCAGAGGCATGGAGACGTGCGTGATGATAGTCCATGCCCACGGGCCGTAGAAGGCGAGGTGGGCTGGTCTGAACTCTGCTCGATTCTGCCGACAAGAGTATGTGTGAAAAAAGTTAAAAGACAATCATTTGAAAGTTATTTTATTTTAAATCTAATATTTCAAACCTAATCATTAACGACTCGAGTGAGGTCGATTATTATTGCTCTTATGTGTGATAGTATTTTTGATATGAAGTGGAATTTAATATATATAATGTATTTGGAGTTTTTATAAATCAAAACATCCCATAATCCTTCTTGTTAGTGATGTACGAGTAAATTAGCATTTTTAGGGTTCTACTATAGCCGAATGGCCAAAAAACGAACTCTAGATTCACCATGTCTGTCTATATGTCCATATGTCACACCTATTTTATCCCGAAACTAATAGGACTACACTGTTGAAGCTTGGTAGGTAGATGTTTCTGCAAACCAATTTATGATATTTTTAAAGGAAACAGAGTCGAGGGATCCCATCGCTCCTTACTACATCGGAACTGAATCAATTGTTTTTTCTGTATGCAAGTGTGCCCATAGGTCTTTAAAAATTTCATTTACTTAGGTTTCTAAGACTATTTTTTCTCGAAGTCAATTGTTTGAAAAACACTTTCAAAGTTGTAAAAGGAGTGCCTCTAACTTCTGAAATAAGTGAGTGTAAAGTAAAAAAAAAATATAATATGCGGTAGGTATATATCCACGAAATTGAGTTTGAGCGAGATATAGTCAGAAGTTTTTGAGATATAGCACATTTTTTGAACGCAAATATAACTTTATCATTCATTCAAACACTAGAAAAACAAATTAATTTTGCTGGAGAAAAATGATAATGGTATTTTGGCTAGCTGTAGGTAATCAATAGGTTTAGTGGATACTTTACCTATGCTTCTACAACGAAACCCTTGGGCGAGTCTGACTCGCACTTGGCTACTTAATAAAAATAAATTAATTAATAAAGTTAAATTCGTCTGGACTAAATACCTTTTCCAAAGTATTTATCGCCCACATTGCCATGTTGGCGACGAGCAGGAAGGTGACAAGCTGCCGTCCCGGTTTTCCCCGCCTCTGCTCTGAAGTGCTGCTGCGGCGCCACCATGCGTCAATTATAAATAAAGACTGCAGTATTGTCTGAAATTATATACAAAATGTCAACGAATATAAAATTAAAAGGCCTGATCGATACCTATGCCGAGCAAGTCAAGAAAATTTAATAAGAATTGCTATGAGTTTAATGTGGAGCTCATTGTTTTCATCGAAAACTGGTACAAGTGATAAAAGGGTAGTGTTTCTTTTAAGTTTTGAAACTGATAAGAAAATATTTATTCAGAATTCTTAGTAACATCACGGAATAAGATATACCAAAAGATCGTATTTTGTGAAGTAGTACAGTATGTAGCTGATTCAGTGATAGGTATTCCAAGAAGAAGCCAGTAAGGCTGGCATTGTTGTCTCCATGTTCAGCGTGTCTTGTAAGCCGATCATGTTATTTAAGGTTTTTGTTCTTTTATGTTTTGATATTGATAGAAAAGTATTTACTCGAATATTCGTACCGGCACGGAATTAGGGATGCCAGAAGATCATTTTGTTAAGTAGTTAGTTATGTACCTGATTCAATGACAGGAATTCCGAGAAGAAGCCAGTAAGGCTGGCGTTGTCCTTCGTGTTCAGCGTGTGGTGGGAGCCGATCATGCTGAACATACAGTAGATGAACATGCCCGACTGCGCCAAGATCAGAAGCGACGTATCGAGGCCGAGCACCGCTGAAAAGATGGAAAACTTGGGTACCTAAACTGAAAGCTTATGTGCTAATGGATGTCGTAGTTTTATGGGTAATCTACCTTAAATAAATCCAACAAATCTAGGTTTATGCGTTTTCAGAATATCTATTTAAAAAAAATCCTTTTGTACATTTCTTCACAACCACCGTCGAAAATTGGGAATTTACTTTAGAGTTTTTGTACGTAAGTATGTAAATGTATATGAGTTAACAATCATCTGTTATCAGTCTCTGCCTACCTTTCTTCATATTTGATATTTGTTGCTCAATTTTGACTCTAACAATTAACATGAATACTTTATTAATAGAACGTATGGTTCACCTACCTTGTGATTTTCTTTTGTAAGGCAACACTCGCATTTGTTTCACTGCCGCTGCTGATGCTATGAGCGTCAGTGAATAGAGAATCAACTCGCAGACATTCACCTCAAATATAGCATCCTGAAAAGATTCATGCAATTAATGTATATCAATCACACTTAGCAAAGAGAATTTGATAAAATCAGAGGGTATTATCATCTCAACCACAAGAAGTCCACTGATGGACATAGGCCTCCCCTAAGGATTTCCAATATGACCGGTTATAGAAGCGGCCTGCATCCAGCGCCTTCCTGCGACCTTTATCAGGTCGTCTGACCACCTGGTCGGTGGGTCTCCAACGCTGCGCTTGCCGGTACGTGGTCGCCATTCGAGAACCTTTCTGCCCCATCGGCCATCAGTTATGTGTCCCGCTCACTGCCACTTCATAGAGCTAATCCACTGGGCAAATTTTTTTGACCTTGGTTCTTCTACGGATCTCCTCGTTTCTCTTCTTCGATCTCGCAGAGAAACACCGAGCATAGCCCTCTCCATAGCTCTTTGAGCGACCTTGAGCTTTCTTATGAGGCCCATAGTAAGGGACCACGTTTCGGACCCGTTAGTCATCACTAGTAGGTAACACACATTGATCGAAAACTTTCGACTTAAGGCATAGGAATACGGCATAGACAGAGTTCTGTCGGAGATTGTACTTACATATATATATATCAGATCAGATCGAAGAACCTCTGTTTGCACCTTTCAGAATCCTTGAGCGCTATCTTGTGAGAAGCCTTGGAGTTATTTGCTATAGGCCACCATATTTATTCGTTAAGTCTTTGTATTATTTCTTGTGGCTAGAGGTCAGCACAATGAAATAAATAAATTCGTCCCGGAAACATGTATACACGTTTTGATAACGACATAATTTTACAAGAGTCTGTAGGAGATAAACTTACATTAATGGTGTCAGAGTTGCTGGCTAGCACGAAGAACATGATCAGCGATATGATGGTGAGTACGATGACCAGAATGCCTGCAAAGAGGCCACGGTGCGCGTGCGAGCAATCCACGGAGAAGTGGTGCAGCGCCGCGCGGCTTCCGTGCGGGGAGCTCACGCCAAGCATACCGGCTGAAAGCAATTTATTTCCTCATGGCTATGAATCTTAGATTATATAAATCCTAGATAAAAACTGTTAGCCTAAAAGCGTAGAAAAAAGTGTCCAACCAATAGTCGGTCGCTCACACACACAGCTACCAATTTGACGGATTTTGATGGCATCAGGCATTAATTAATAATAAATAAATATAAATAAATATATAGGCACATATCACACAAATTGAGCTAGCCCCACAGTAAGTTGTGAACTTGTGTCGCAGGATACTAACTCAACGATACTATATTTTATAATATATACTTATATAGATAAACATCCAAGACCCAGGTCAATATGAAAAAGATCTTTTTCCATCTTGACCTGACCGGGGATCGAACCCGGGACCCCCGTGTCGCAGGCTAGCGTGTTGACCGCTGCGCCACGGAGCTCGACAATTGACAGGACACACAAAGCTATCACGCACACAAGCAAAATAAATTGACCAGTTTTGTAATCATTGAAATGAAGGCATGAAGGAGTCGAGACGTCTAGAGTGCTTTTATTTCAATAATTAAAAATTTGCGCATTTTTCAAAGCTTGTGTGCTAGACAGCTTTGTCACAATCAAAAACCGTCAAATAGGTAGCTATGTGTTTGCATCATACACTATGCGTTTTTTTCAACGCTTTTAGGCTAATAGTCTATCTAGACTTTATATAATCTTAGCCTCGTGGTAATACTAGTTTGTCATTATGGTATGGCCACGATGATAAACATTTCCTCGTTGGAAAATAATAAAACATTTGAATTTTTGATGACAGCTAAGAGAACACAAAAATACCTACAAGAAAAACGAATTCATCCTCATATTTTATTCCTGAAATTGTTACGATGTGAACGTGTTTGTATAATGTTTGCATTAAATCATGTACGGGATATTTCATAAAAATAAGTACCAAATAATTATTTGTAGGTAACTAGAGCTTTTTAAATGGGGCTAGTAACTCAAGCTTCTAATTTTAATGTAGGCCCTAAAAATAATATGAACTGATTTTTCTTCCAATGGAACCATTCAATAGCTTTATTGCATTGCACATGGGTCTTATTAACCGCAATTTTAATAACTATTTTAAAAATAAATATATGATATATCATTTTTATAGTGAATTGGAGTCAGCTTTTAATTATCATTTTGTATGTTCCTTTTATTAAAAGAAACGTTTACACTGTTGCAAATCAATTATTTTTCAGGTAGGCCTAAAGTGCAAAATCAATTATTTGGCTCCAGTACCTTAATAAAAAGAGAATAAAATAAATATTTAAGGGGGCTCCCATACAATCCACATGATTTTATTTCCGTTTATTGCTCGATATTCATAAAGGCAACAGGTAGACGCTTGAAATATTCCCAGAATAGTGTATTTGTTTGCTAAAAAAAAAAAAACAAAATAAATTAAATATTTAAGGGGGCTCCCATATAACAAACTGTTAACTCGCGCGTGGCTGATTTTTTTTTTTCTAAATCCTAAATTGACAAGATTTGAATACTGGGTCAAGTGTGACAGTCTTAAAAAATGTAAATGCCATTTTTTTTCTCAGCAGATTACCATTGACCAATTTAATAAAAAAATATATTAATGTGTCAACTTTAACAATTATTTATTTATTATTAACAATTAACAATAATTTCTACCCACTGAACAGTCTTGATAATAGACCTTGTAACTAAAAAAATAATTATGTTCACTACGGAATTTACCGCGATTATTTTTGAGTTTCGTCTGATATTTCGACAACATAATAATCGCGGTTAGTCCCATAGTGAATATAATAGTGATTGTGATCGCGAAAGCTTAAAATCATATAAAAAAATATATGTTTTTTGATCCTGTGATTTGTGAAAGACAATTTATTTAACATACTTATAAAATCTTACCAAATTGCTGCAATATTTTCTCGGGAGTCACAGAATTATTCCGTGATTTACTTTTAACATTATAATTAAATTTCTTCTCAAAGTCCTCCGGGGTGCACTTTACCTGAAATTGATAATTTGAATTCATGTTTTGAATTTCCGTGAATAATTATGAGGGATTATCGCGAATCTGAATAATAAATACCTCCTTCCACATTTCATATAAAATAACTGCGCAGATCAGAGAATACTCGATCGTACACGGAAAGAGAAAGGGCGAGGCGTTGTGTAGCAGCGTGCCCATAATGTTTGATCTTCGACAATAGGTTGCTGCGGTATCGTTGACATTTCCGCTCGTTGCGTTTGAATGTGATGCCATGGAATGTTCCAGGTGATGTATTTCATGTTTAGTTTCTTCGACGAGCACATACAACCATTCACACAAGTTTGTGGCTATCATATGCATAAAGCCGAATCTCTGTATCATTTTGTAGGCTCCTGTCTCTATGTCCTTGCTGGTGAGAAAGATGAACTGCATCTGTGCAAGAGTGAGTGCCATGCGGAGCGCTGGAGTTATAGCGGCCAGTACGGAGCGGCATTCATCTGTCTTTTCAAAATATTCACCGAATTCTAAACCACTGTATACCATTGAGCCTATTCCAAAAGCTGTAAAAATATTACCAAGTTACATAATTTTATTGATTTCCTAACTTGTTATTATTAATAAAGAAAATCTTTGTTTTTACATATTTTGTACTGAGATTGTTTTTCTGTTCATAGTGTTTATACTATATTCATATAAACAGCATAAATAGTATTAAAAACCAAGAAACAAGCATAATAACAGACACCGTGCTATGGCACACCACAACAGCTGAGGAAAGCGACGCAAGACATAAGTTGGGCGTGGTCAAGACAAGTACTGAAAGGTTTTGTGTCATGTACTTTCGCTAATTGTTGATTTCCCAAGACAACTTCCTCGAGGCCTGTGGCTCTTCTTCTCATATCGTAGGCTTTCCAAAACAAAGCTCTATACATTATGTTTGGGGACCCTTATGGTGTGAGGTCGTGGTCTAAGGTCCACTTCGCCCACATTTAATTAATTTAAGATTAAATTGGAAACTCACCAATAGCTCCGAGTCGCAAATAAAAACTTCCGTAACGGGAAATATTTTCTTTTTGTTTAGGTTTTTCGACTTCTGCTCTCCCATCTTTTGATTTATCATCTTTTTCGTCATCTTCTGGAACATAAACAAAGTAATATTGCTACAATGTCATAGGTACTCTAACTAAGAAACTATTAAAACAATTTGTTGGCGGTCATTAGACAACGCGTGTATTTACATATTCCGAGATGAATTTTCCGGTACACTTATAAGAATGGCAGAAAACGTTAGTGAAATGGAAACTAAAGAAGGCAATTCTTTGCCGACGCAATTATGCAAACTAGATGTGATTTTAATGTCGCATTTTGTAAAGCAAATGTTAACTAATTACGTCTGTGCATGTACTCGTATTGCTTTCCTCTTTGTGATAATTAAAGCTAAAATAAGCCAGTAAAGAGATTGTCTTACCGTAGCTATGAATAATAAGGTTGACAGCCTTCTGACGCATTATGTTGGCGTATTGAAAAATTACGAATATTACAGACACCGAGTACAAATATAAATAGAAACCCTGAAAAAAACAACATACTTGAAACAGATTGTCAAACTACAAAATCATATATCTTTATTAAAGAATTCATATAATACCTATTTTTTCATAAAATATTTATTATTTAAATATTTTTTTTAAACCTTTATTTATTTAGGAGCTTTTGTCTCTTTGACATGGCAGCTCCATCGATACAAAGTCGTTACAACATAACACTTTACAAATACAAACATATAATTATATACTATACACCTTATTCTATAATTAAAATTCCAGTACTTGTTTAGTTTACTAATATAATTTATTTGTAAGTAAAACCTCAGTAAATACCTCCAAAAGGGGAAAAGAACGAAAAATTAGTTTTCAACACACTGTATCATGAACTGACTCCTGCCTGAAACACTGATTTTCACTCAATAAAGAAGCGAACCATAAGTGCTTTAAAGCCAAAATAATGCGGATATGTAAAGTAAAAAACACTTGTGCTGTAAACGTACATAATGATTCAAATGAGCTAAGTTGACACGAGTCAACACGAGATGATTTGAGCACCAAGCGAGCGAAGTGAATAAAACTATGAGTGTTGTTATGATCAATATAGTTAACGAGAATCATACGGCGTTTTTCTAAAACCAAAAACCTTTAATGTAATTCCAACATAAAGCTGTATATGAAGTAATCGGTGACACTCAGATATTTTAAAAAGTTCTACGGCAAAATAATGTGAATTTCGTATTATGGCGCTGAGTTTTCAATTTAAACATGTATTCATTAAATATCGATATTTTGTACAATGGACTATTTATCTATTAACTAAATTATTTTTCATTAAAAATAAATAACCAAGTGGCTTAGCTGAATATTAACAATGATATATTTAGAAGAATTTAGAAACTAAGTGCATTTGCTAAGTTATCGCCATCACGATGTATAGAATTATGAAATAATGTAAATTTGTTGTAATCCTTTTAATTATTTCTACTGCCAGATGTTTGGCACGCAGCCCATGGACAACTGTAACACCAAGGGTGTGACAAGAACGTCCCCTAAGAAAATACAATAGTCGCCTTAATATCTTTTGTAAAATAAGCACCGGATTGGGAGAAAAGGAAAACGTAGAAGCAAAAAATGCAAATTGTAAAAGCCGGCCAAGGGAATGGATGAAACTCTCATAATCTCTTGGCCTTGTGGCCTTAAACTCTATATATTTACGCGGCATTTGATAAGGACGTGTATTTGTACTATTCCTTACCTGATAATAAGCGTCTGGCACGCCATGAGCAATAACTTCAGTGACTGGGAACGCCAGCCCCAGCACCACAAGAAGCTTGGCGTACAGCGCAGACAAAGCTTTGCTAAGCGCTTCGCTAAAAAAATAAAATAAAACAGTAGATAAACCAATTTGTATGTGCTTCTAACTAATATCTATTAAATAGCGGCGAGTTACTAGTCAAACTTGTAAATTAACTAGTAATCGGGTTTTGGATGGCTTTCCTAATTTTGGGTTTTTAACATTGTCTTGCCAAATAAATAAACAAATACCTATATAGGGACAAATCACACAAATTGAGCTGACCCTGCAGTAAGTTATGAACTTGTGTCGTAGGATACTTAACCATAGGTACTATATTTATAATAAATACTTCAACAACATCCAAGACCCGGACCAATCTGAAAAAGATCGTTTTCCATCATGACCTGACCGGAGATCGAACCCGGAACTATCCGCTTCGCAGGCTGGCATGTTGACCGCTGCACCACGGAGATTGTCAGAATCAAAATAATGTCACGAGTTTAGGTCAACAGAAAGTATCCTCGTTTTGATTCCCATGCGAGCACCAAAACTTCCTCACTCAGATAAGCGTTAGAACCTTTCACAGCTGCAAAGGACAGCCGCTAGATAATTTAACATTAGTTTACACTTTTGCTGTACGTAATTCTAAAAATTGTTGATCTCAAATCGTAGTTCGACTATTGTGTATCATACATAACTAGCAGTACGCCTCGGCTTCGCCCGTGGTATTCAACGATAATTTTTTTAAATCATCCAGTAGTTCCTGAAATTAGCACGTCCAACCAACCAAACAAACAAACTCTTCAGCATTATAAATAGATTTGAGTACTAATCCTTTATTTTCGTAGTCTCGTAGCATTTGTGCTACGAATATGCTACGAGACGAGAGTTGGCATAAAGTACGTACGCTATTTTTCTTAGTGTTATGCAAATATGATGAGTTTTAAACCTACACATAAAAGGAAATTGTTTCCTATGGGTTAAAAATATGCGAATTATACACGTGAAAACAAAATAATGCTGAATGAACACGTCACAATTGTTTACCTGTCTACAATGAACAAAAAGGGTGTGACGTGCGCACTGAAGGTTGACGTGTTGAAGTAGGCTGCTCATAGGTTGCTTTGTTGGAGACATAATGTTCATGTCATATTTCAAAATTTTCTAATGAATGGTAAATGCAAAGAGCATAAAATCACTAATTTTTTGGTAAATGGTTCACATCGTATACTGAATGTTCTTATATACCTCTGAGGTCCATCTCAGTCTACTATCAAACTGACATATTACGAGCACAAAAGTTTATATTTTGCTCTGAGTATTATACACATTTAAATCTGCGTGGGATATTAACATCTGTGTGGGCGTGCATCATCAATATAGAGTAGACCTATTGAATCGCTGCTTTTATTAGTGAGCTTGAAGTAAAATGTATTTGACGACTATAAATAACTAGCAGCCCTCCCCGACTGCGCCCGGTCATGTATTATACCAAGCATATATTAAACCTTACTCTTGAATCACTCTAGAGTAGGAGTCTAGAAGTTTTAAAGATCTAAGCATATATGGGGACAGACAGACATCGGGAAGTGACTTTGTTTTATACTATGTAGTGATGATGTATGTTCAACAAATCTGCCATATTTTGTTTTAATGTAAAATCTGCAAAAATGACATCCGTGGACCAAATTCAGGCTAGTCGGTAAGGCAGACGGCAAGGGAGCGGCATCTGCGCGCGACACGGGCAGTTTCCTCGCGTCGCCTCTGCTTCGGGAATAGTTGACACGAGACTGACTAACCGCAACCTCGGGACAAACACTGTCATATGTTATAAACGCTAAGAAACACTTATTACTTTGAATCATTTTTATTGCTGCTTTTAAAAGCGAATCAGTGCTCGAAGTAAAATGTATTTAACGACTTTAAGTAACTAGAAGCTCTCCCCAGGTGCCCCCGGGCACGTATTATAATACTATGCACATATTATTATAAAATATGTATTATAATGATTATTTATTAAGCCTTACTCTTGAATCACTCTATCTATTAAAATCGCATCAAAATCCGGTGCGGAGTTTTAAAGATCTAAGCATACATAGGGGCAAAGAGACATCAGGAAGCGACTTTGTCTTATACTGATTCAACAAGTCTGTCATATTTTGAATGAATCTATAAAATCTGCAAAAATGTAGTAGTCGGTAAGGCAGACGGCAAGGGAGCGGCATCTGCGCCCGACACGGGCAGTTTCCTCGCGTCGCCTCTGCCTCGGAATAGTTGACACGAGACCGACTAACCGCAACCTCGGGACATCAAATTATATAACATCTTTACTTACTATGTTTTTTAACACTGTGATATGTTATGAACGCTAAGAAACACTTATGACCCGCGATGTATTTAATGCTGATTTAAAAGCGAATCTGTGCTTGAAGTAAAATGTATTTAACGACTTTAAGTAATTAGCAGCTCTCCCCGGGCACGCATTATACTAAGCACATATTATTATAATATATACTATTTATTGAATCTTACTCTTGAATCATTCTATCTATTAAAATCGCATCAAAATCCTGTGCGGTGTTTTAAAGATCTAAGCATACATAGGAACAAACTGACATTAGGAAGCGAATTTGTCTTATACTGATTCAACAAAACAGTCATATTTTACATTCGCATTTTGAATGTATAAAATCTGCAAAAATGTCATCCGTGGACCATAAATCAGGCTAGTCGGTGCGAGGCAGACGGCAAGGCAGGCGGCATCTGCGGGCGACACGGGCCGTTTCCTCGCGTCGCCTCTGCCTCTGAATAGTTGACACGAGACCGAGTAACCGCAACCTCGGGACATCAAATGGTATAACATCTTTACGTACTATGTTTTTTAACACTTTCATATGTTATGAACGCTTAGAAACACTTTTAAATCGCCATGTATTTATTATAGATTTCGAAACTCTACCTGTAAAGTTTGTTTTTTGTTTTTTCGTATGTGTAAGTGGCCAACACTGGTGTCAGATTTACCTGTAAAGTGTACTAAGCCGTGTGGTTCCCGGTAGAGTAAAACAGATCTTCCCGTGGATGTCGTAGAAGGTGATTTAGGAAATACAAGCTAAACAAAGCTTATGGCCAGCGTAGAGATTGTAGGCCAAATCCTCTGATTGCTTTGGCTAATATATGGCTCGGTAGTACAGAGAGGGTCCTACTCCTGTAGTGGAGACAAAATAGGACCTGATATTGATTAATTGATTGAAAGTGTAGTTGTCGATTTTTTCGTTGCCATAAGACAATCAATACATCTGTGTAAATATTTGTAATACGTACTGTCCCAATATTTCAGCTGCCGATGGCGGATGTTCATGTATGGTAGATGCTACGGAGGTCCGTGAGTGCGGTCCTAATTCTGACAAGAACCGTCTCTGGGTGGCCGCACACAAAGCCAACGCTTGCGACGGCCGGCGAAAAGCTGCGATTATGGCTGACGGCCGTCTGAAAAATTATAAAGTCTCACGTTTTGTCCGTTATTGATTAACACACGATAAGAAGTGATAAGAAGCCGTTTTTGACAGTTGCTTTTGGTACTGAAGCAGCTATTACAAATTTATAAAAATGCAAGATTGAGAGAAAAGAAAAAAACGTAAAATGTAATAGCTGCTCCAAATCTCGCGGAGACCGTAAAAGCCGGTCGAGGTAATGGGCAAAAAATCTAAGAAATGAGTGCAATAGACGATGCGGCTAGCCACTCACTGCTGTTTTGATCCCAATGTCCAGATGATCGAAACAGCAACCAAACCAAAGCACGCGATGTATACAAGAGCGTTTACAAAGAGCTGTATTTTCTGTCTTTGCGTATGCAGAGTTCGTCGCCGGGTGGTGGGATTGCAGGGTACGCGTATTAATCAATTACCTGACAAATGAATCTAATAAAATAACTAAATTAACATTTATGTAATCTTGGTAAAAAAAAAATATATATAATAAACTCAATGCAAATTTGCCCTTGTGAATGCATGCGTCACGTCGAGACTGCGCCACGCAATTTACAACGCCAACACGTAGGTGGATAAATGAAAATTGATTCTTAATAAATAAACGATGAAAATCTCAACGGCCCACACTGTGCCATGGTAGAATAGACACAAACATAAATTAACTCAAACCCGTTATTAAAAATAGGTATAGGTATCTTTGACAGTAACGTGTAGAAGAACCGCCAACAAAAGGCACTGGAGCATTTTCTACATGAGACGTTACAATTTAAGGATAATCTCGAAACTGTAGGAGTTTAAGTAAAAATGTAATTTGATTAAATAGAAAATTTATTTTTAAATATAAAGAAAAGTTTATCAGGTAAAATATTTTTATTTAAATAGGTACTGAATGTACCAAGTATCGAGTTTGTATTATTATGACGACAGTTCTTACTTAGATACGAGTAGCAATGTTGGTCCAAATAGGCACCCACGTGGCGTGGGTTAATGGCTTCTGTTAAAATACACACAAAGGTTAAGGTTATATTTGTACCTGGTGTTAAGGTTTGCAGCGACCTTTGAGTCTATATCCGATGACATTCTGCGGCTGCTGGGCTGTGAGTGAGCATGTTGGACGAGAGGCTCTGTAGGCGGCACCAGCATGGCCCGAGTCCGGTCTCGAAGCCTCACCAGGTCGGAATACGACGACTCATCACTAGGCAAAATACGTACAAAAATAAAACATCAAACAAAATACAGAACATTAAATAAAATTAATTTAATATATTATTAATATAATATATTTAGCTATATACAATATATTAATTTTTAAATAAAATTAATATAATATATATAGCGTTTATTACATTATTTATACACCTAACGTTGTAACCTAAACATAATAAACGCGATAAACCGTATTAATTAATTTTATTTAAATGTGTAATAATCCCGAAAACGTAAGATAACAAAATACAAAAACTTAAAAAAATACGGCGATTATGTATACAGGAACTTACTCCAAGCAAAACAAATAAGTAATAAAAATAATCTGACGACTAATGATCTCCTTAGTGTAGTTGTTTTATACAGTGTGTAAATGTATATATGTATATAGTCCATTACAGACATTCCTGTGGGATAATGCTAAGAATAAATGTGACGTTTGCATACGTAATGTCCGGTCAGCCCAATTCGTTAAATTTTGAAAGAGATTTTTTTTCGAGTCCCCAGCACTGGCTCCTACAGGAAAGTTCATACCTATTGGTGGGCTAAGTCAGTCATCCAAATTTAGGCATGTACATTATATACCCGGTATATTTTTTATAAAATTATTATGTTTTTTAGTTGTGTATATTTATTTCGTTGCTGAAATAGCATCGCTAAAGCAATAAAAAATTTAACGTGAAAAAACATAAGCGGTGGAAAGTAAACAGGCAGACCGCCGGATCGCGCATTCGACAATAAAGCGGGCGGAACCGGCGGGTGCGAGGAGTGTCGCGGCACAAAGCAGTCTATCACATGTCATAAATATTTTCGAAGCACGCTGCACCGAAATCCCCTCTTTGTGTATGCTATATACCTCATGGAATTCGAAATACAGTGGGATTCAAAGAATTAGGTTGTGCATTTCTATCGATACATTCGCAATATTGATGAAGGCTTTTATAAAGTAATGTCCATTAGATTTTCCCTTGATTTGGCCCTATTATTTTACTCAATTGTTATAATTTACATCTGTCTGCCGCAAAAAACAAGATGCTTTAATTACCTTTATTTGCATGTTATTTTTGTGTTACATATATCATCACTATAGTGCATTGTTATCTGATTCTGAGCTCGGTAACAAATTTTAGCTAGACTTGCAAAAAGCAGTGCTTTACGAGGGTTTGCAATTTTATGATAGATAATACATCTAATTAGGAATTTAAACTACAATGTTAAACCGCAAATCAAGAAGTGTGATAGTTTTTCAGCAAAGTGTACTACAAGAATGCATAGATAGTGAGATACTGCTGACTTCGTTTGCCCTGATTAGTTGGAAATATTCTGTCTTAACATACGAATGATCATTTGAACACTTTTGCTATTCAAATGTTTGTGAATTCCTGATAATCTGTTGATGCAACTGATAGTCGTGCAAACGTGAGTTACTTATTAGGAAGATACATATTCATTTCGAATATCCAGATACCAATAAAACTACACCCTGTACGTTCAATATTTAAAGAAACGTCTGCAGGTTGTATCGAACGATTTGGGCTGCATAGCTGTGAGCGCAAAATCTCCAAAATGTGCATCCGCTCACCGGAAATGTCTTTCTGAAGCTTTCTAAGCCTTGTTATACCCATTCGGGACGATTTTGAATATCAAAACATATCACTATATTCTTTTCAGGATTTAGGATAGTTTTGCTGCAGCTATATTTGAATAGATGACTATTTATTTTTATGTAGAGATCATTTCATTTTTAACTAGCTGATATCTTAATAATTATTAGGTAATAGCTTGCGTTAATATCGATCCTACGGGAACAGTATTTTTCCCGGGATGAAAGGTAGTCTATATTGTTTTCCGAACCCCAAACAAGGCGTAGCAATGTCAAAATTCATGATGATTGGTTTAGTAGCTAAGGCATGCAAGCACAAGAAAGAAACTTACTTTTGCGTTTACAATATGAGTAAAATTTGTTAGTGGTTTCCTATTTTCATTTCAAAAAGTTCTAAAGTATAATTATGTCGTAAACAAATTTAAAACTTATTAAGAGTAAGTAGTCTCGAAAGGTTGGTATATGAAGGATAGGCTGACAAATTAAAATTATGTCACCTATACCCATAGGTATATAAGTAAATGTACCTACCAAACCACACATATTCGGTTTGTTTTGTGAATAATAATAAATAGATACATACAAATCACACTGATCGAGATATCCCCATACTAAGTTGTTATGTTGTTTCGTGGTATACTAACTCAACGATACTATATTTTATAAAAGATACATACAAAGATAAACATGCCAGGCCCAGGCCAACTTGAAAAGATCGAACCCGGGATGATTCAAAGACACTTGCACAACTCACTAGGCATCTATAATCTCATAATTTAGGCCGCATTATAGACTTTAAGACGTTGATAGCCGCCGAGATAAATAAATGTACGGCTGATCCTACGGCGCGATAAAAAAGATAACGCTGAGTTAAGCGAACAAAAGAATATACACTTTAAAAGAAACTTTAATTAAATGGTTAGGATTTACGTGACGCTAGTTTATGACGACTACCTGCGTCTGCCGCGCCGCGTTCATTTCCCGTGCTTTTCCGAAGAATAGCTTTTCATTTTACATTAAGCCGTCAATACCATTTTACAGCAATGTTGCGGTGTATCGAGCTTGCTTTGAATGCATTTATGCTATTGTTTGTTTTCTAGAGTTCGACCGCTCTGAAAAAGATTCTCAGTTCTAAAATTATGCTTAAAATAAAGTACATAATAATAATTGTCTTGAACTAAATTCTTCCATAATACCTAATTGTCTTGAACTAAATTCTTCCACACACTTTTTTATAATTTTTGTATACATTGGTTTAGATTTCATCTTTAAAAGAGGAAAAGTGACACTTCGTTTAAGAGCTAAGTTATTCTAAAATTGTTGTTGTTTTTACCCCGTGAAGACATAGTTATAATTATTTATTTTATATTTCAAATATTAGTAAATCAATTTGTTAAAAGTAACTTGGATAGATACCAACATAAGTAAACAGATATTTTAAACATACGTAAATATTAAAATTATTCTTTAAGTTTAAAGCACTTTTTCATATCCAACAAATACACAATTAGCTTTTTGGAAAAAAAATAACATACCTATCATTGTCGTTGTCGTTTTCCTCGTGCACCGTGTCCATGTCTGTGACTGTGACGCTCGGCCGCCCCTCCTCGTACAGCGCGCCGCGCTTGCTGGGACTCATCTAAACAAATTGCACATTATGCCTCCTTTCAATTTCTTAATTATGTCTCAAAACAACGGAATTTGTCAGTGACGTCACAAACGATGATTTCGCAGCTTCGACTATGAAGCATGACATCATTGTTATTTTTTTAGTCATACTGGACTGTGATGCACAATGTTTTACAAGGACGGAAATCTTCCTTCCGGATTCTAGTTCTTTACAAGTTATGAAAAAGAAAAGCTCTATAATTTAACACGCTTTTATAAGCTTCAGTTGTAACTAAAACTAACTATGTATGTAACAAAATCTTGTAATCTTTATTTGACCAACTTCCCGGTCTTCGATTAGGATGAAATTTTTCACACGCTCTGAGTTCTGATGACAAAACAGGACTACCTAAGAAACGTCATTACAAAGCGTGTTTTTTAGTTTTTTAAACTATTATAATATATTATAAATTATATTTTTTAACAATATATATGTGGACAGCACCGTAGATTTAATCGTGAAAGCTACAAAATTGACAAACATACTCAGATGTACACATTAATTTTAATTCTAATTGTGAAACTCGTTAGTCTACCGACCCACCTGTCTATTTCTAAATGCCTGCTAGATTTCTTCCTGGAATATTTTTTCATTGCCGTAATCTCCGTCGCAACACTGGGGTGTTCAACGCAGGTAATTGAATTGACACGGCACATCCAAATTGCTTCCAGTAAATGTTTTTATTTTATTTTCCCATTTTTCGCCTCGCGTCGCTTCCGAAGCCTCAGTCGGTTACTAAGGCCGTGCGCAAACGAATGAGCGACTCTACCGATATGAAGATATGCCATTGTTTACACGTGAGACAGTATAAAATCTATTAAACTACTTTTGCGTGCAGATATTCAGTAATCCTCTAATGTCTGCATTTTATGTCAAGAGGCTTATTCCACGAGAGCTACTCGACACTGTCAATCGAGATCTTATCGATATAACGGAAATGGACGATGGTGATACTTTTTATTAGGTACAAGACGATATCAACGGATATGCATTTTGAATTTAAATGACATAGAATATTTTGATGCTATCTAAGTATTACATAGATAAAAAAAATCGTCTTTATTATGTCTTTTCTAATCTGTTATAATTATTTGGTAAGATATTCAAACAATACAAACATTTAAAGTGAATGATTCCAACCCTGACTTAATCTTGTTTTTCATTTGACTCAAATTAAAAACAAGATAAGTGTCCTTTTGAAAATCAGTCCAGTAGTTTCGGAGCCTATTCAATGTAAACTGTAAAGTGTAGAGTAAGAAAGAGTATATGTCATATCGTAAGAATATGATAAATTTAGATATTTAACACAAAATACTTCATTTTAATGTATACAGAGTGAGATTAAAGAGTAAGTTTGTTTGTCTTGCGTCCGCCGGGCGGTCCGCTCTAAGGTTGTTAGGTTGTTGAATAAGTTTCTGAATTAAGAGAACTGAAAGTTTTCTCATCTCGAGATTACAGCAAAGTGTTTACCGTTTGGCTGTAGGATGCGGCCGCGACTGCGACCGGCCGGCTGCCGCGACGCCTCTCACTACCGACAATGTATCTATTCTATTCACGCGACATAACCACTTATTTATTTTTAATTGCTTTTTAGAATTGAAAATTTAATTAGACACGATATTTCAGTACCTAATACCAGGTTTGTTTTTGTAATTAACAAATAAATGAATGCTGCGAATGTGGTTTAGAGCCACTTGAGAAATTTACTAAGTATGCATTTTACATTTACTTATTTCAATTGCACCTTGCACCACTTGATAATATGTTTAGACGGATTGTGTGGGTAGCATTTTTTAACGAGTTCAAAAAATGTTATCAATAGGATACTCGTATGTATGTTATTATATTATCACGTCTTTATCCCTTGTGGGATGGATAAACAGAGGTCATAAAACCCCTATTTGTACCTATATGTTAGTCTATAACAGGTTCTAAACACGTGTGCTAAATTTCATAAGTGTATGTATGTATATTTGTATGTTTGTCCGAGAATATCACAAAGACTATAAGTTGGATGAGAATATTTATTTTATAGGTGAACTTGGTATAGTCCAACTGAGGGAACTTTTATCAAAATCAGTTCAGTAATTTTTGAGTTAGAAAGTTAAATACTGTTTCAGTCTTTAGGAAAAATTACAGTCTGTTTATTTTTTTAAATTACTATTTGTTTATTATAATTCTACATCATGATCTTAGTAGGAGTCCAAGAATAGTAGTATCGATGTAAAGTAGCTTGCCAGCATCGAGTCTGTTGATATTTTCACAAAACATTAGCGCGAGTGTGCCGCAGCTGATGCTCGATGTGGCTGCACACCAACTTGCTGTGATTTACGCCAACAAAGTGCGCGCGGCAAATATTGGGCGAAAGTGCTCGCTTACTCTTAGTGGACTTACTTCTTCTAGATAGAATTTCTGAGTATGACTTGAAAATGTTTAGGGTAGGTAATGTCATTATGAAAGTAAGTAAGAAAAATAAAAAGCTATTAAATATCTCGACAATTCCTTTTTTGTAGAACGAGGTTTATTTATATAATAATAATAATAAATATATATGGACAAATCACACAGATTGAGATCACCCCAAAGTAAGTTAGATACTTGTGTTAAGAGATACTAACTCAACGACGCTTTGATTTATTACAAATACAAATATAGATAAACATCCAAGATAATTTTTGTAAACTGCTACTAACTTTAAACTCAACTCTGAGTAACTCTTAATAAGATGATCATTGAGACAATGTACTTATATGTAGTACGCGTGCATAATTTTATTATTTTTAAAGAAGTTCGATATGGACAGTTTTTTAATTCTAAATATATTTTGTTAGTAACAAACTATACATGCACTGTACTGACGCGCAATATAATGAAATAAACTAAATAAATAGCCACTGGTCGTCTGTCTGTTTGTACTGTAGCGCGCAAAGATGTAAATTGGAACAGATCACGACGCACAGTGCTAACAAATGCAGAGTGCTATTCTCTTCTGTGTACCTACTTAACTCTTCAATATCAATTTTATCGTTTGGTGACAATACCCTGTAACTATAGAACTGTAATAGATTCGATTTGCTAGAACTTCGTAGGTTACTTTATTGCGTTCAAGGCTTTGTAGGTACTAACCTGAAGATCCTGGAGTCCTGACAATTCAAAACAATCAGTTATTTTATACTTAAATTTTCTAAATCAGCGGAAGCACAGTGCTGCTACCATTTTATATAAATTATATAAGTACTAGATTGACGAGCTCCGTGGCGCAGCGGTCAACACGCCTGCCTGCGACACGGATGGCCCCGGGTTCGATCCCGGTCAGGTCAAGATGGAAAATGATCTTTTTCAGATTGACCTGGGTCTTGGATGTTTATCTATATAAGTATTCTATTATAAAATATAGTATCGTTGAGTTAGTATCCCATATCACAAGTCTCGAACTTACTTTGGGGCTAGCTTAATCTGTGTGATTTGTCCGTATATATGTATTAGTTATTTATTTATTATATCCAGACAAATTAGACTTTCTCAAAAAATTAGGGTATCTATCTACTTATCTGCGATATAAATAGGGGACATGTTTTGCCACTTTGAAAGTGTCTATCATAAAAACGATTGACTTTGAGAAACAATGGTTTTAGGAACCGTAATGTCATTTTGAAAGCCCTATTCAAGGACATTCAGCATGTACAGATTTGAAGAAAAAAAGATACATTTATTCGTTTAATTTCCAAGTATGGGAGTTCCTTATTCTTTAAAAATGATAAAGCGGTTCACATAATACATCTAACCTACTAATTATCAAGTCTTCCTTTCAAAGGTGTAGTCCTTATAGTTAAAGAATAAAGTAACAGTAACCATACGGACATACACACAGACATGAAGATCTAAAAGAGTTCTGTTTTTGCCATTTCATCCAAATAATAAAAGACCCTACAACTACAAAATAGTGCTCTTATTTCAGTTTGTGCAATTTATGCTGTCAGAATGTACTTAGCATATTTTGTTATAAAAAAACGTGCAAAAGTCAATTGCAGTTATTTGGTCTTATTAATTTATATAAGTATAAAAAAATATAAGTCATTATCGACCGAGCGAGCGTGAAGCACGAGCAAAGCGTCTCTGTTTCAGCTTGGGCAACATGTCTTTGGTATGTCTGTACGGATGTTCTCCGCTACAGGTTCCATTTTCAACCGATGCTTGTGAAATTTTGTGAGCAGGCTCAATAATTGCAATGATTTTTTTTTGAGGAATTGTTTATTGGCAATTTTTAAAACTTCGAAGTTGGCACAAAAGACCTAAGCTCTACCGAGGTTAGTGGCGCTTACATCATTGTGCGTTCCCGGTGATTAAAATACAAAACAGGAAGTAAGTATTATTGTATTTTGTCATCGAGATCAAGACCGATTATTTCACACCAGCGTCATCGACAAAATAACTGGAAGTGTTTATTTAAAAAAATAAATAATTCGAGGGAATTTTTTCAGGTGCTTTTCAAATGAACTAAGTTTTACCATAATTGCGGTACGTATAAAAATAAATAACCGGAATCCGTTTATAGTCAAAGACGTGAATTTTTTTTAAACAAACATTTATTTTTATAGAAACTGAAAAAAGTAACCCTAAAATACGGAAAAATCTGTATTTTTCTTCATTTGTACTTACTGAATCGAAATTTGATATATCCATGACATATCTTTGTTTACAAGATTGACAGTTGGGACTTGGAGATGATAGCATGCCACATGACATGTATCTGCTTACTTATCAACTATTAGAAATATAAATGGTGCCTTACCTTTGAGTTCCGATGAGCACAGTATGGTAGTCTTATGGTATTTTCCTTGTCACAGTATAATAACAGCCATACCGTCAAGAGGCCACCATCTTCAACGCCGGACTCCGTGAATTTCGGTGGTCGCGTCCCGTCATCGCCACGTGCTAATGGCCACATTAATTTAAATCGCACGACTTGGATGTACAATACGTGGCGTGATTGTGTACATAAATAAAGCGATCGATATATCAGGAAACTGTCTACAGAATAGGTAGAAATCGAAAAATTTTTAGTAAATTTATTTTTACGTTGTAGACTCTGTTTAAAAAGAGTAGGCTTAGGATTGAGGGGCGCTACTGTATCTCTCGTAGCATACGGTTTTCCACCATCACAATGACTTTGAACAATAATCACACGAAAACGATACGATAATTCAAGAGATTTAACATGAAATAATATTTAATCGGACATCCTTCCGGATTGGCTTGCTATGTACAAATCTGTAATATTATTAATATTAACAGGAGTTAGCACGAACCTTTTACTTATGTATTTCCGCCTTCGAGCAACACGGCCTCCGTACCGGACATTTCCGCTGACGTTTCTATGAACTTACATCCATATATCCATCGTTGTCACAATGAGACCAATCTCGCTGTGACCACGATAGTTAGCATGACGGAGGTTCGTGCAAAGTCCTATTTTAATATTAAATATTATGAGTTCGAAACGCGAAATTTTAACATAAAATAAACTAGTATTAGTTCTGAACAAAGTCTACTTAGAGAGATCGATAGATAATATACATAAAATACAATCTATCTAAACTCTATCAAATATGTTATACGCATTGTTGCCGTACACAACCGCAACAATGCGAAAAGGCCTTCATCATCATCATTTCGAGTAGGTGACACGGTCAGTCGACCATGCACACCCTGGTGTCAGAGTTTTTCGGAACCGCCTCTCGGCCTCTGACGTGGTTCCTTTAAAAGGCCTTAACTGAGCGATTGTATTTTTGAAAAAAGTTTATATATTATACTTTAATGATCCTTTAAAAAAATTGGTATTGAAAATCAAAGCAAAATTATCTTTTACTTTGCCAGCACGAACTTTAAATAATTATGTACGTAGTGACAATCGGGTATGCACACATGCATGCCAATGATGCGTGGTTACGTGAAAATCACATGACATTTGGAGACATCTCACTGTGACAAAGAAGACCTGGACCTGGCATAAGACTTTGTTTTAAAAAAAGGTTACCTACCCAAAAACAGGTCTAAAAAAAACAGGGAGGATTCGAACACTTAAAAATCTTTTGTACTAACTACTTCACTTTCTTCAAGTTGCAAGAATTTTTCTAACATACTCTTTGAATTTTGATTATCTCTCTATTTCCAGCGAGTTAGTATTTACCGATTTTGATGATTGAAATTGGAACGGGACTTATTCGACAATAGAGAAAAAGATTCTTTTAAATCGGTTCATAAATAACGGAATTATGGCATAACAATCACAAAAAAATACTGAGATGAATTTAGAACCTCCTTTTTTAAAGTCATTTGTTTTAACCTCGGTTGGAAAGTGATGGACGTGCAGACTAGTTTCAAAGGTGCATGAGAAGCAGTTTTTTCTAGTTTGTAGGCCGCTGGACATGTTCAAAGAGCTTTGCTGTCGGTCGCAGCGTTTGTGCGTCGCCTGTAAGCTGTGCGAGTGCTGCCTGCACTGCACACACACCTCGTGATTGAAATCGCTTCGGGAACGAGCCTCTGGCCAGCTTTGACGGCTAGTTTCAGCTTTAAACCTACGAAATTGTATATTAATTCACTTTAAACTTTATTTTCTCTCTTGTACATTTAAACGCGATGAAAATTATGTTTTTTATATTCCTCATTGTTTGAAGCTTTAAGAAGTCTAGTCAAAGGAATTTACAATATTCTAATTCAAGGAATGAAAAGTACACTTCACGACTTTCTAGGCAATTATTTTTTTTGTTCTACTGAAGGTATTTAATTAGGGTTATTAAATTATAAGGTAGCATATCTAATGCTGGATCTTTCACGACATATTCTTCACTGGAAGGAAACTTGACTAATTATCTAGGTAACTTTCAAAATGTTGAAGGTTACTCATATTCGACAACCACGTAAAAAAGTAATCGTTGTAAAAGAGAGAAGATTGAAAGTGATATCCGCTAAATGAGCCAAATGTCATAATTATAACGACATTAATAAATTAATTAGGATTTCCCTTTTTGTGGGTATTCGAGGCTCAGCTTTGCGTAAACATTTTCTAAGCGACACAAAGGAAGGCGCGCTGATGCCGCGTGAAATTATGTTCCGTAAAATGAAGTTGAAATTTTTTTATTCTCCTTTGACGTTCAAAGTTGCCGGAGTTAATTCAATTTATTGTCTCTCTTAAAACGAGACTCCACCGTAATGTTATTTATAGGGTTCACCTACGGCTTGTTGACATGCCCCAAAAAGCGAGTGCAGGAGCGCACCGGCGCGCCTAAGTGATTCGATACACGTTCAATATGTTTCATTAGGGAGCTCCGTGTTCGCTTATTCAATCATATCGGCAGCGAAGCGCGCGCGCCGCACAACGACGCAACCTCTGTTCGCTCACTCAATTCTTACATAATCAGTTTTTCCAACTCGGTAATGGTATAGGTACACTCAATTTATAGGCTTGGGAATACGTTCTCATTTTACGGTATGCCTTTTTAGCGAATATTTTTGAGCGCACCTAAATCATTTAGTGTTGTAATAGAGCCTTTCATTTCTCTGCTCCGGAGCTTTTCAACTTTTAAAGATAGAAAAATAAAAAGTTTTTTGAACGTTTTTACATAACATGTTTTAAGTACTAACTGAGGCTACGAAATGGCAAAATAAAGGAGCAAAGGATATGTATTTTACATCAAAATAAATGTGAAATGTCCTTTGCCTTCAATAAATCCGCAGCGAGCCGTCAGGAAAAAACAGTTGTTGATTACAAAATGCACCGTAAGCTTCAATATTGTTTGAATCTCGGGACTAGTACTGCTTCCTTCCTGCGGCGTCGAATGCGGAACGATTCTGAGGAGGATTTCTTCTCGAACGTTGTCTGCGTCCGCTGTCACGGGAAATGGTAATTACCGCCTAATCTCGCCCGGAGCGCAGGGCGGCCCGACGTCCGGATATGAACTTCCGTTATGAACAATTTAGCGCGCGAAATTGGACGACGGCATGCTCTGCATTCAGCCTATCGTAGGTGAATCAGGTGATATGGCACACACGTGCGCCTGCACTCTTTCAACCCCATTCATAAGCGCGACGTGCACTCGCGAATAACTAAAACTCGCCCCTACTGAATGCGAATCCCATGAAGCTTTTTAAAGGGCAATCTGTACAAAATTGCATTTTTATTCAATTTAAAAAGTTAAGTATGGAAAATTTTGCTCACTCTAAATCGTTTAAGGAATTCTCCAGGAAGCTGATTCCTAAGTAACTATCCTATGTAGGGAATGAACAGGAACTTATCAAAACTTTCTGTTAACTGGTACAATTTCTTTCTGTTAAAGTTTTCTACTAGCATCCTGTTTTATTTATTCCAATATATCGTACTGTTTTTACATTTATGAACATGATACAGCAGTAGTTAAAAGTTCAGCTCACGTGGATATGGTAAGTTACGTTAGGACACTGTGAAAGCTCAACTGTTATGGAACTTTTCGCCTATCACAACTTAGAACTTTATTGATAACCTATTTTGGCAAAAAGTCTTTGAATAATTTAAATTTGTGATACCGCTACTAAATCGTCTTATGTTTTGATAAATTGAAACATTTACGAATATAATATTTGTGCCTTAATTTAAAATATGTCTTTCGAGCTTAATGTTGTGGCAGCATTCCTTTTTAGGGTTCCGTAGTAAACTAGGAACCCTTATAGTTTCGCCATGTCTGTCTGTCTGTCCGTCCGCGGTTTTACTCAGAGAAAGTACTAGAAAGCTGTAATTTGGTATGGGTATGTATATCAATCATGTCAAGAAAGTGGTAGAAAAAAATCTTGAAAAAAAAATTTTTTTTTGTGTTGCTCCCATACAAGTAAAGCGGGGGAGAAATTTTTTTTTCTACTTACTCATCGTGTGTAGTATCGTTAAAAAGGTCTTTCAAAAATATTGTGAGGTTGAGAACATCATTTTTCGATTTAGGAATCCGTTTCCGAAATATTTGGTTTTAAAGTGAAAATTTTTGTTAGAGGTAAGTGTCCCCCCCCCTCTATCTGCTAAACGGTTATATATGGATACGTGAAAAAAATTACATCAGTAGTATATATACTGAAGTTTAAAGGAAAACTATCAGAGCTGATTACTAAGTGCAAACTAAAAAGTTATAGGCAACCAACTTATAAAATCTACTGAAAAATGTAAAATTTCATACAAATTTCATTGTTAGATGTTTTAGGTCGTTAAACTGTGAGGTGCGAGTGTAAACAGTGTGAACTCAAAGTTGTCATTCGCAACTAAGGAACCCTACAATGCGCGTGGCCCGACACGCACTTGGCCGGTTTTTCTTATGTTATATCGCCTTATAATATAATTAAATATGTTTATGAAGTAAATACTTATTTGCAATAAAGTAGTTAGATGCTACTTAGCTACCTATTTCAACAGCCTGCCATAAGTTACCTACTGTTGGATGCAAAGCAGTTCCCACATTTCTGGCATTAGGAGGCATTATGATTGTCAAATGATGCGTACCTGTAGATGCAAATGATGATCACAGTTGGTGCAGGCTAATGATGGCCATTCATCGTGATCTGCATTGATACAGAGCCATTATTGCTTGCGAGTTGCGACCACAAGGCTGCCGTCAGCTATTTGTCAGTGTGGGTGAACTGATAGCTGTCTAAGTCTCATGATCGTACATAATCACAGACCAATCAGACGTTGGTAATTGATACAGTGTCCGTGGCCTAATATGCATTGTTACACATTTCAATGGTTCGTGCTCTATTGTAAGTTGAACTATTATCGACCCATTAATCCGGGAACCTCAACCAATGCGTTAATCGCAGTACAATGTATGGAGATTAAAATATTCCGGTATTTAAGTCAGTAGCCGAGGGTAAAATCCGTTTTGCACGCGCATACGAGACATGACGTTAATAAAACGTCAGATGCCGCGTATATAATTAACTTGCAGCGATACCAACAGAACAGCCGGCTCAGAAATCAGTGTGGATGGCACCGCTCAAAATGCAATGAAATCGTGGAAAAATCATTTGGATATTCAGAGAGCGAGAAACGAATGGGCGGCCGGTTATTGTCGACTCATACAGCCTCCAAATGGACTGCGCTCGTTCAATTTCGATACTTTTACAACACAATAGACGGGAGTAAGGCGTGTTCACTCACCTGTCAAATTAAAAAAGCACTTGCATATTCAAAATAAACTAAAGGCCTCGTATTGACATTCGGGACATGTGCAATATGGGATCTTTTAATTCCTTTTTTGTTGTTCCTACCAATCCGTTTTAATTTAATTGGGATTTTAACAGTTGTATATGTTTTTAAATATCGATAACCTCAAATCGATATAATAATAAATAGTCGTATTTCTTTTGTTACAAATATTGTTTCAAGTTAGCTCTACAACGTTTAGTTCGTTTGAGTAATTGTAACTCGAATGTAAATTAGAAACAAGTAATCTAAAAATTCATCAATCATCACCTTGCTAAGATTAACTACTGTTACTTAGGAGTTGGTCGTTTAGATTTTAAAACGATTTCAACAAAGAAGCGGAGGATCATTTTTATTCATTTTTAGGGTTCCGTAGTAAACAAGGAACCCTTATAGTTTCGCCATGTCTGTCTGTCTGTCGGTCTGTCTGTCTGTCTGTCCGTCCGCGGTTTTACGCAGAGACTATAAGTACTAGAAAGCTGTAATTTGGTATGGGTATGTATGTTAATCATGGCAAAAAAGTGGAAGAAAAAAATCTTGAAAAAAATTTTTTTTAGGTTAGCCCCCATACAAGTAAAGTGGGGGAGTAATTTTTTTTCTCTATTTACGTATCGTTAAATAGGTCTTTAAAAATAATGTGATGTTGAGAAAACCATTTTTCGATTTAGGGATCCGTTTCCGAAATATTTGGTTTTAAAGTGCAAAGGGGTTTGGGTAATTTTGTATGAGCCTTGGCATGATTTTTTTTTTCAGCGACCACTAATATAACTAGTATTTTTAATTAGCCTTATAGTTGAGAATAACAATATACAAAACATTATTGATGTAAACTATATCGGAGCCGAAATATCAAATATCAAAATAAGACAAATAATAAGTAAGTCGTCTATATCGATGTAATATTTTTTAACAAAAATGATTTGATTAAAGCGTATAGTATGTCGTTATGGATAGGAATCTAGACTAATATTATAAAGAGGAAAGATTTGTTTGTTTGTTTGTAATGGGTAATCTCAGAAACGACTGAACTGATTTAAAAAATTCTTTCACCATTCGAAAGCTACATTATCCCGGAGTGAAATAGGCTATGTAGGTACCACGAGCGAAGCCGGGGCGGACTGCTAGTGATAAATAAAATGCAACAGATACACACAAACAAATCATTTATTATAGGCACATACAATATCAATATGAATATATTACATTATTATTAGTTTACAAGATTAGTTATTTTCCGATTTATACAATTTAGTTATTTTCCGGTTCATCGTAAACTTCATTTTCTTGATCATGTCGTATTATTGTGTCTAAAAACTGAGCTGGGGGAGATAGATTATCTTGGTATCTACCCCATCCCAAATACCATATAATGGACATTACATGCGAGCAACAGCCTAGAGTCCGTTTTCCGACAACACATGAGCAATAATGGCCCAATATTGCGCTGCTTCCTTCTAGTTCCCTTTCTAATAAAATATAAACATAATAAATTCTGCTTGTCACGTGTCTTGATTGAATTTTTCCTCTAAGTAGCCATGGATTCCGACAATCCAAATTCTGCTCTCTAAAATCTTCTATGTGGGGCTCCTTATATATTTCAATTATATACGAACCATTTTTTACATGCTCCCCGTAATAACTGCGGGCTTGGAGAATTTGATACGTTCCCAACGCATATATAATAAGCTCGTCCATACTTAATATTGGGAAATCATTAAAATCTAATAAAGCCGCATCAATAGACTGAAAACGAGCCCATCTACGATTGAGATTATTTTCTATAACATATTCACTTAACCTGTTTCTGTCACCATCACATTGAATTATTTTGTTTACGATTTCGTTCACCAAGCGGTGGTCGGTTAGGGGTTTGCCAAAAGCATTTAATAATGCCGCAGCAATTTTTATCTCGTCGAAAAGATGCCTTGCAGCTACATTAAAGTATTGGTGACGTAATTGGCGAAACTGATTTTTTAATCTGCCATTTACTGTTTCTACAACCCAACGGCAAATAGTAACTTTCCTAGAATCATTTGCTTGTCGCACACTTAACTGACTTTCATTTACGTCTTTGGAGGCTGGCATGTACGTTTTGTATCCATATGACTCCACTTCATCAATGCAATCTCTGAAGCCTCTATCTAAAATGAGTACATCATTTTCACGAAAATACCAATGAAATGTATCAGTTTCACTACTCATAATCTCAGACAAAATACGAGCATCTGAAGTAGTAGCTTCATATAAACCATAAATATCAACTATATGACCATCAGGGCATACTACTAAAAAGGGTTTTAGTAAATGACGAAACTTGTGCAGACTATAGGATTTTCTTTGAAAGTAATAGTTGCTGCTTTTTTGTAAATATATATAAGTCCCGTCTAATATAATTATGGCTCTACGTTCACTCAGAGGAGCATTTGGATTTCCAAATAATACATTTGGGATAGTCAGACAACGTGATATGACTTCTTCTCTTGTAATATGATCATAGCCTAAATTCTGTGGCACAAACTCTGTCATTAATTCTTGTCTCACTTCTCGCATTATTTTTTCAAAAGTTTTTCTTGTCATTTTGAATACGCTAGAAAGTCGTTGATTTGATTCACCGGTGTGAAGTTTTGCAAGAACTGTTGCAAGGGCTGTTTTAGCCTTTTTGTGATGTTGTGTGATACTTGGGGTTGCTTCAAGAATTCGCATAAAGTTTTCCTTAGAGAAACCAATGTAATAATGAAAGACTCCATTATTAATGGAAGAAAGTCTCTCAAAATCTAATTACTACGATTTCTTAAAATATCCATCATGTCTTTCACTTGCTTCGACGAGAAACTTGCAATTACACGACGTGTTCTTGTTTCAATATCTTGAAACCCTGAATTTGAATGCTCTCTACATACACGTGTACCCCGTGGAAGGTAAAATCCTTTATTTTGAAGAATTGTGGTTCTTATGTCAACATGAATTCGTTGAAGATTGGTGTTGGTGCAATCAGCAAAAATACATAACTGTGTATTAAGTGGTGCTCTGGAATATCCAGGAACTTCAATCGTTTGCGGTCTACTAACTTGCACTTGTTGGTCTCGCATATTTTCATTAATAATAAGATCTGATTCAGATTCCTCTGTATTGCCTCCTTGCGATGAATCATGCTCTAATACTTGATCATCTGCATGTTGTTCAAGTAGGTCTGGTGCAACTTCTGCTTGTTGATCTCTTGAGACATAGCGCTGAGCTCGAAAAAAGCATGGTCGACATATCCGTTCATCGCCACCAAACTGTAAAATACAAAATATAGGCTTAATCAATATATTTGTATACGTATTAGCTCCATATATAGGTAAAAAATAATTAAAACACATCGTAGTACCTAGATAAATCTAACTGGGTAAATTGATTTAATTATTTATTTTTTAGTAAATATGAAATCATTTCCTCTTTTACTTGACTTACGAACATATAGCAAGTCTCAAACATATAGTAATCACTAAAAAAAGTGGCACGTACTGCATCTTATTGCATTTATGCCGGTTTGGGAGCAAGCGGAAGAAACACAAGTACTAATCTTCTTTGACACTCAAAAGATAATCAAGGTAAAGGGGAAAATATAACCAGTGGCCAGTTTTCAATAAGTTAGGAATGGCTTTGTGACGAGTGAGATCGCTTTAAGATATGTACTTCAAACAAAATATAATTGACACTGGGATATTGTACCTACATGAAATAATGTTTGACACAACAGTCCCTGAGTTTATCACGTTTTAACAAACCAACTGTTTTTTAATATTAGTGTAAATAAGAAAGTTAAACAATTAATAATTATATAAGAAATGTCATCACTTACCTCAAGAATGTTAATAACTTCAATGCAGTATGCCATTAAACATGGGTTTTGCTCCATCAGTTGAGCCGTTAACACCATAGATCTCCTGCGAGTGCCGCCAATGCGGTTCAAACTTCGATGGCAGCCAACACACGATGCTCTATCTGCATCCATATTGTTTTAAAGTCCAAATCACTACAGCAAACTCTTAGTCCAGTTAGTAATGCCAGGTCACAAAATAAGATAATAAAGAGAGAGTCCAAAAACAAAGCAAAGGTCGTGGTAATCAAAAGTATATAACGCACTTGCACACACTCAACACAAAGGTTAAACGGGAAGTGAATCCTGCCTGCGCCTGCACCTCTTTCCTTCACCCCTCCACTCCACCCTGCTCGATTTTCAAAGCCTAACCGAGTCAGGTAAATGAACCCTGCGCTGTGATTGGATGAACGCGACCGGTAGCGGGCCTTTCAACTTTCTAGGAACTTCCCATTGTTTGTTTACTTAACGCACTAAAAGTTATGAATCACATTCACCCTCGGTCTTTTGTTATAGAAAATTCTCTAATCCACATCTGACATATCAGTTACCTTCGAATGGCTTAAAAAAAATCTGTGTGTGAGACTTATCATGTCTTCCGTGTCATTTTATGCCATATGAAACAATTTTTTCGTAAAAATATATAAGTACACATGCATGAGTGCCTGAAGTAGGATATCATCAAATTCTGCGTAATAAAAATAATATATTAATGTTTGTTGTATTAATTATGAATGTCGCATATCCCACTGTAACTGTTTTTATTTTATATATAAATAATATAAATCATAGAATCAAGTAATATTTACACGAAAAAATAATAAAATAAAGATCCTGTTTTGTCTATCTAGACGACATTATTGTAATTTATTTTTTAATTATGAATGCCGATATCTCGGCTCCGATACACTGTAGACAGAAACGGCCATAGATGAAAATAAACATCTTAATATGATCTTTCGAATGAGTAAACTTTGAACGGTGGTCGCAAATTTTGAAAATCAGGCCACTTTTACCCAATGCCCTTTTTGTTAGAGGTATGTGTCCCCCCCTCTATCTGCTAAACGGTTATATGTGGATACGTGAAAAAAATTACAGCAGTAGTATATATACTGAAGTTGAAAGGAAAACTATCAGAGCTGAGTACTAAGTGTAAAAAGTTATACGCAACTAACTTATTAAATGTACTGGAAAATGTAAAATTTCATAAAATTTTCAGTGTTAGATGTTTTTGGTCAATTAACTGTGAGGTGCGAGTGTGAACAGTGTGAACTCAAAGTTGTCATTCGCAACAACGGAACCCTACACTGCACGTGGTCCGACACGCACTTGGCCGGTTTTTTACTATGTCGATTACTCAAAGCCGCCATCGGACCGATAATGAAAATTGGCTTCATTTAAATTGCATCAAAATCGGTGCAGTAGTTTGGTTTGAGACGATATTTACTTGAAAGATATATAAATAATTAAAATGAATAACATCTTCTGTTATTACATACGTAAGTAAAAAACTGCTTATAATATAGGTATATTTAACGCTGAAGAATACTTGTTATTATTATAGAGGTCTGCACTTAATATTTAGTTTTGAAAAACTTGATATACTTAGGCTTAGGTATGTATTAAATAGTAATGTGATGTTTAGCAAGTAACTATATATTCGTTTTTACAGTAGAATTTTTGTAGAGACTATATATTTTGGGATATAATTTCAAATATAAAGTTTTGATAGGCGAGAATATACTATTGATTGAGAAAAAATGCTTAATGCCAAATGGCTATGTTCTAGTATATTAAGGCGTTGTGGTATCAGACACTAGCGCCACCCAGCCATTAATTCTATAAGTCCTAAATCCCCTAGTAAATTGCTTGATATTACTTTTCATTTATATTATAATTTGAGCCAAAAGTGGCCACTTTTGGCGGTAATAAGTCGTTCTCTTAATTCATCAAATTATAAATAGTGAAAACTTATACAATAAATACTACAAGTAATTTACTAGGGAATTCAGCTATTAGATTTTTTTAATTTGATATAATTTAGGACTTATAGAATTAATTGCTAGTGGAATGAATTAGGTGCTAGTGTCTGATATCACAGCGCCTGAATGTAAGATACTATGGGGTTTAAGCTTTGATTTACGCAAAATAAGGGACGGACCGTCTGTCTGTCGTGGTTCTGTCACCAGGCTGGTGACAGAACCGCGATAGCGAGGCAGTTGAAATTTTCACAGATGATGTATCTCTATTGCCGCTTCAACAACAAATAGGTACAAAAAACAGAATAAAGTAAATAATATCCTCTGCGCGTCCAAAGAACCTTTCGTGCGCGTGCGTGCCCAACTCGTACTTGGCAGATTTATATTAATAATAATGGAATGATAAGGAGTGGGATAATACGCATGATATTAATAAGTGGAAGCGATGATGGCTACTTGATTTAGAACTGCAGTTCCTTCGAAACCAAACTCGGCTTTTTCTTATGATATAAATAACTAGCTGTTGCCTGCGTCTCCGCCCGCGTGATATATAGCCTATGTCCTTCTCAGTACCCTAACCTATGTGTATGCAAAATTTCATGAGGATCCGTTCAGTAGATAGGGCGTGAAAGCGTAACAAACAAACTCACTTTCGAATTTATAATATTAGTTAGGATAGTTAAGATTATGATTCGTTATATAATTCAGTATGTTATTACAACTTTAAATATATTATTGATACATACAGTTCGAAAATAATTTTTATCTAAAATAAACGCATTTAATTACAAAGAAATTGTTTTTTTTTGTACATAAATTTATTGGTCATGTCATGATAAAAGCTTTTGGCATCCTTGAAATAAAATGAAGTTTATATTTCTTAAATTGAATTTGAATTGAGATACTTAATCAATATGTAAATAAAAGTATATGTTTAAAGGCTTTTAAAAATAATTTTGCCCGGCCGGCTGAACACTTTTGTACGTGAAAGTGTTTTTTTTTCTTCTAATTTCTAGCATTAGCTAAGTTGTTCATATTGACTGGCAGAGTCATCCCTTTAAGGATCGGGCAGGGTTCTTTAAATATATTGTGATTGGGAAGATGCATGTGTTTATAAACACACCCGAAAAATGTGCCTTTTCTTTATCCGGCTCGAAGAACCATTATGTACGGTGCAGGCAATGATGATAACCGATACACCATAGATGAAGTGTTGTTGCTGATGAATTGAAGATGGTGTTGCGTGGAGATACATGCAAGATCACGTCACGTTGTAAACTAGTTTATTGCTTCTTGATAATATGTTACATCTTGATGGTAGGGTGTGACGCGTCCTTTCTCGTTGGCTGTCCGATAGTATTTCGAATATGATAAGATTTTGGTGCTAATTATAATATAAAAACAGCTGACACGCAACCTACATGTATATGGCCGCGTGCCGCTTGAATGTGCGAGGTAAGCTCGTACAGTTACGTTTATAATTTAAAGGGTCTTTGAATATTAAAGTAGTTTTTTCACTGATGTGCCAATTTTTAGGAGGACTTTATCATTATACTTACTATTAGGAAAATATACAAATTAAATTACATTTTTGAGGGATGATTTGAAGGGATATAATCCTGCATTAGTCATGGTTTGGGTGAAGGTGTCTTATCGAAGAAGTCACATTACTACTACATTTTTGAGAAAAATGAATGAAGACATCAGGCAAAGTGTATCGAGAAGTCGCCTTGTATTGTGTTATTAAACCTCTCAGCGAAAGGTACACTTTAAAAAATATATCTTGGACTTTCCAACAAGACGCGGCACCTGGTCACAAGGCGCGAAGCACCCAGGCCTGGCTCAAAACCAACGTTCCGAAATTTATAAGAGCTGAAGAGTGCCTCTCGTTTAACCCAGTTCTAAAACTTAAGGGTTGAGAACTACAAATTTTTACCAAACAAAACTTGCTCTAATCGATATGCTGATATTAAATCTTTTGAGAAATCTGTAGGGCAAACAGCTGCTAAATTTCCCATGGAAACAGTGAGTACATTTATTGATTCGTGACCAGACAGATTAAAGACCTGTTTTGAAGGCAAACGTGACCATTTTGAATACATACATACATACATACTATCACGTTTTTATCCCTTGCGGGGTAGACAGAGCCCAAGGTTATAAAACCTACAGGCCACGTTTAGCATCGTAGTCCATTTTGAATAGATTTAGGTATTGTATATTTTATGCTTAAACTCTGAAGCTTCTAGAACTACGTACGATTACATATTAGTTTTTAATTGAGGAGCCCGATGGCCCAGTCAACGGATTAGCTTCGGCTTTTGATGGGTCATTGGCATCAGCTTATTTCAGAAGGTCACAATGACCTTGATTAGATCTCGTCACAAACGGGTCTGAATCGATCGTGACGGACCGGGTGGAGCAGACTTAGAACGGCTCTGCTCCGAACCGTTCCTCCAGTGGGCGTAAGCACAATGAACGCTTACGCATATTACCCCGGGTGCAGTCCCCACTTGGATGGGCTGATGGACTGAGCTCCTTCGTGCTTCGGAAAGCACGTTAAGCCGTTGGTCCCAGCTGTCATCATTAAGGGCAATCGTAAAGGTATGTCACATGCCCTTAGGCAGCTTGAAAAAAATCTGACATCAGTGTTGGCCAGTTACACACACGGAAAACAAACAAACAGTTTTATTAAGTTAAAATTACTTTGCAAAAAAAAAATGCATTATCATTTGCAATAGAACTTATGCCTGGATTAGCTACTTATAATAAGGACTTGGATAACTAGTGGATCCGTGAGCAAACCTCGCAAATCTGTCTTTGTATCTATCATAGACTACTCAGAACAATATTGCCGATCGTATTTACAAAGAATTTTAACCCAATTTATCGATATTTTTAATATAACTTTTTTAAATTTTCGACATGTCATAGAGTTACGTTACGATAGGAAGCGTAAAGAAGTCTATACGTTTCCTATCCGGATTTAAGACATTGGATATTTATGTTCGCTAATGAAGTGCACATCCATGTATAATAGTCTCCAAACACTATATTATACATAAGAAAATCGCGTTAGGGCGACGGTCGCTTATAGGTAAGTACTTATTTATTGTTGTTTTTCGTGTGTATTTTAGTTAAATAAACATCTAGAAGTTATAGTGGAAAAAACAGAACTCACTTAAGTTAATGATCTCGCAGTAACTTAAAATGATTATAGACATGCTGATCAGGCATTTCTTGTTACAGTAATAACACATTGATTTAGGGGTAATATCAGACTATGTCCTATTATTTGATAACTTAGTGATATGCACAATATGAGTGGTTTAAGTTTGCATTTAACACATATAAACGACATACAGACGCTGACATTATTAATATAATGGAAGAAACATATAGTTGAGTTCAAGACATTGATCTAACAATCATCAAGACATAGTTAAAACTGTAAAACAGATTGTAATAGGAAAACTGTAGCCCTCAATATACGCACACTATTTTATCAACATGTTAACAACACAAAAAAAAAAATTATAAATACACTATTAAAGGCTGTATGTAAGTAACAGTTGGATTTTTTAGGATATCCAGCTCGCTTACATTTCCAACTTGTGTGTGCCGCTGGCTATAGTACTATGACGGGATACTTTCTTAAGAATTACTCTAAATGGAGAACTATACATTCTGATATGTACCTAGTCTCATTTTGGGTAAGTAGCTATATTAATTAGTTAGCTATAGTACTTTTTATACTTATTATTCATAGTATTATTTATCAAAAGTATTTATAAGTACCTACTTATTCAAATTTCACATTTAAGATCCAGTGATTTAAGATTCTATACAGCACTACATAGTCCCTTGACTTTATTTTATACAAATTATTTGTGAAGAGATCTACATAAACAAATCTGCGTGGAGTATTAAAATAATGTTGTTTCGAACTGCTTTGACGTTAATACTTGTTCGAGCGCTGAAGTAGTTGAAGCTGGCTTCGTGAACTCGAGTGGGATCCAATCAGCTGTGCGCCGCTGTTGTTCGCCGCACATTTTGCAGGTTTCGTCGACAACGAACCGAGCTGCACGGTTACGTAGCCCCGAAACCCGAATCATGTGCGGATTCTTCTTACACTTGTTCTTTATTTTCTTTCTTGTTTTTCTTCAGGGCTTCTTCATTCCTCAATGTCTTACATATCTAAGCATAGATAAATTAATACATTTGTTACATAGCCAACAAAGGTGTCTAATGAAAATACTTACATAGTTTAAAATTACGATTTCAAGTTTACGTAGCCAACATTTCACAATTGTTACCATCTTCCAACATTGACAGTAATATAGTGTAAATTTCCTTAAAAGCTTATATATACATATAAGGAAAACAAATACAAGTACAAGGTATACCTAAAAGTTCACTTAACTTTTTCTGTCAAAATAATTCAACAAAAGGGCATTAAGTTAAGTTACCCACCCTGTAACTTAACTTGATGCCCTTTTGTTTCTTTTTCTCATAGAGAAAGGGACATGAAAAGCAGGATGCTAATCGGGACTAAAATATACATGGCGAAATTTTGATCGTTTTGGACCCTTAAAGGGATGATTCAGTCCGTCGATATGAACATCTTTTCCTATGGGACAAAAGCTGGAAACTCAAAAATAAATTGACATTCCCATACAAATTCAAATGATCCCATACAAAACGGTCTAAAGTTTGCCGTGTGTCATACTTTTATATCGGAAAATACTCTGAATCCTTCTCTATTTTCATAATTAAACCAGGTATAAAATAAATTATGATGAGACTTGAAAAGTATGGCCTAACGTTATTTTAATTATGAAATGGACGGCAGTTAATTAATTAGGCGTGGCCTTGCTCACACAAACGGCGCGTTGACTGCGGGCCACTTTCTTGTCACTGAGCCAACTTGATATGTATTGTGTATATTTTAAAATCGTTTTAAAAAATTGTAAGGGAAGCTAGAATTTTCACCAGTTGGAACATATTTGTAGTCGCGGCATGCCTCCATGCATTTGCCTCATAACTTAGACGGCCTACGAGGCTAAGTGGTTACCACCAACCTGCGACTTTTTGAATGGTTCGATCCCCGATCGATCGATTGATGTAAAAAAATCAGATTGACCTGGGTCTTGGCTGTAAGTTATAGTAATATAAGTATCTTTTAAAAAATATCTTTGAATTAGTATCATATGACACAAGCTCACAACTTACTATTTTATTATTTAATATATTTCAGTTGTTTTTATTCTGCCTTATTTTGTTGCATTAGGTAGCCTTATTTCTAAAAGACGAGCGAACACCCATCAGTCCAAAAAGTTAATAAAACGCACAATTAAAACTTGTCGAATTAGAAAACGTAGCTAATAACAATAAAGAGCATATCATCGGCGTAAAGTGGGCCAGCAATTAACAGAAAGAAGTGTTTGCGGCTGCCGTCGGTCTGCCCCTCAAGATTAACGCACGTTTAAGCATTCCCTCTCTCACTCAACAGATGACCAATTGTTCGTTCTCCCATAACGGGAGCCGCTAAAAGTTTTCCCATTTATTCAGTGCTCATACGTCAAGAGTGGATGTAGCGGGCGCGGCGCGGCGCGGAGCGGTGCGGGGCGGCGTGAGGCGCGGGGCGGGCGGGCGACTCGTTCCGGCGTGATAAGGCGGGCGGCTATTGTCGCGGCGTCGGCGCACGTTTCCTCCGCTGCCGTCGAGCCTACCGCATTGTTCCCTCTGGTAATGAACAAACTTATTCCCGAGGCTAATGCTACAAATACGCCGCCGACTGCCGAATTCGCTCACTTTAAACTTATCTCTCCGAATTGTCACGCGGCTACTTCGCGCCTACATGTCACGCGGCAACAATGCTTTAATAGTCTGCTACCCATCGGCCCAGTTTTGTTTGAATAGCGTTAGTATCGGGTGTGTACTCACATTAGCACAATTTAGCGAGGGTTGTTTGACGAAGGACCCGCATTCTATTAAGACATACTGAAGCAAATGTTAGGTTCGTTATAATTGATGTCACGTTTGTTTTGTTACCCATACACAACGAACAATTTCACTGGATAACTTATTTAAAGTTAAATATTACTGAGACTAGTTTTCGCCTGCGACTTCTTACCCTATTTACAGTTTTTATGCAATTTCGATGCATAAAATACAAGTTGTTACGTAGTACATATATCTCCATGGTTGTAACATTGCAAAGTGTGACCAAGATCTACATAGGCAGGTAGTTCGTTTTGCAGGAGTATCTATCATTAATTTATATACTCAAGTTTTTATAACTACGTGCGTATAGAATATAAAAAACCGGCCAAGTGTGAGTCAAACTCGCGCAATGAGGGTTCCATACAATATGCTTCGTGAACACACACACAATGAGTAAAAAAAATGTTTTATTCAATTGACTAGCGCCATCTAGTGGTGTTTTAGTGAACTATTTCCCGAGATGAACTTATTATTGTGAGTTTACCTCTTAATTTTCAAGTGATAGAATTCTGATTATTTTTCCTGTAATCTTCAAGGAATGAACTATATTTTGTAATTTTTTCAAAATTTTCGGCCCAGTAGTTTCAGAGATCAGGGGGGGGGGGGGGGGGGAATGGTCAATTTTTGCCTTCTTTCGTGAATAAAATCAAAAGTATTGATTTTACCCGAACAAAAAAATATATTTTTGAGATCCTCATAATGAGCCCTTTCATTTGATATATGACACAGTAAGGTTTGCAAAACTTTTTTTTTTTAATTTTGTAATTGGACCCCTCAAAATGACCCTTATTTCAAAAAAATCTTTATTTACTTTGCACATCCGTGTTTGGGTCATAGGATTACACTATCTTACCAAATTTCATCTAATTTGGTTCAGTAGATTCGGAGAAAATCGGCTGTGACAGACGGACGGACGGACAGACAGACGCTCGAGTGATCTTATAAGGGTTCCGTTTTTCAACTTTTGTACGGAACCCTAAAAATAAGTAATAGATATTATTTTCGATTTTAATTGATATTATACATCTCAATTATCATTTAAAAGATGTTTTAGTGAGGATTTTCACCAGGAGACTCGGTAATTGGTAGGTTCTGTAAACAGTTAATTGCCGGTGTCCAATTTCAATAAACAAATCCACTTTCTTTAGTAAGATGAATAAATAGAGGGTTGAGAATAACAAATAATTTGTTTGGTAATTTTATTATGAGCGTTATCTATTAATCGGTGAGCGGTCGCCCCGTCCCCAGCTGCCCCATTACCGCTCGCGCCCGAGCCGCCGCCCCGACTCGGTCTCGAGCCTCCCCAACTCTTCGCTTCGTATTAAGCATTCTCCGTGGCGCCAAAATTTCTTATTCATTCGAATACATTCAAAATTTTCGCATAGTAGTAGCGCTCCATTTTCAATGGCGAAAAAATTCGAGACGACCCGGCAATAACTCTGAAGGGAGAAAATCGCATTTCGATCGAAAGAGGGCAAATCTTTTATGTAATATGAGATTGTCATCGCGATTATTACAGGCAAATAGAATACGCCGGATCAGTAAGTAGGTTATCTTCTTGCTTCCTTTGCCCGGATCACTTTATTGCATGTTGAAAGCATTTCCGCTTTGGAACTTTCGAATGTTGCGGCAGTTTAGCCAGAAGGATTTGTAATTATGGCAATATTTCTAGTTTTGGATATTTTTATACTTTTGTTCTATTTCAACTTGATCACTTTTTCATGATGAATCCATATAAAGTTGAGTTTTAGTCCTTAGCTTGTGTCGCCTCTCACGCTAAAATATAGAGATAGACAGAGTGGAAACCTATTAGCAAAATTCTTGAGCGTAATTTTGCTATTTTATATTTAGAAAAAGGTTAATTAATTATTTAAAAAAAAAAGGAAAATCGTTTAAAGTCTATTTTCATTGCATATAGAATCAGGTTAAAGGTAAATAAAATCAAATTCATGGTAAGCTTCAAAACAGTGTAGGTATATCTATCTACCACTATGGTGCAATCTCATCGATGTTTTTATTTGTCACTTTTTGTAAAACGGATATGAATCAAAAGTTTTATCGAGGGGTGACGTCAATTTGCGCGAAATGCTCTCGCCCGGTGACTCGAATTACTCCCAAACAAATGTCTGTCACTGGGTTGTTATCGCGTAAGTTTATAAGAAACTGTGTGCTGCAAAACTTTCCTAACAACGAATTCAACGACAATTGTTTGCAGTTTTGTCAATTTTCCGACTAAACCTTTACGAATCCTTTAGAGACTTACATGCTTCAGTTTGTTTCTTAGTAGTTAAAACTAGTAAGTAGTCTGAAATTAAGTGAACTGTTGAGAAGGCGTCTTGTGCATCGTAGCTAACCTTAATTGCGCTGCTCGGCGCACCTGTAGGTGGGATGCTGCAGCTAAGGCGGGCTCAGATGTGCGGAAAAATCAGAGATTATTAGCCGCGTCGCAAGCAACGCAACGCCGCCTCGCGTTAGCGACATATTCATATTTAAATGTCATGTTGCATGCAACAAGTCGATGTTAACTCATGAATAAAATGATGCAACTGAGTTACCAGGTGATTTGTTAAAACTTGAGAAAGATTTTTTGTAAAAGTTGCTTGTTAATAAGCTTTTGTTTCCTTGAAACTCGAATTCTTGTCTATGAAATTTATAGTTCAAATATGGGAAGGAATATTTTAAGGAATTTGAATCTGCTATTATTAGGTAGGTATATCATTAAGAAATAATTATAAATTCCGTTGACGTTATAAGTTCGTGCCAGAATATATAGATAGACATTACGAGTATCACGTGTAAGAGGAAACATTTCGACTGCGTTTTTAAATAGGAATATAAATACTGATGCTCTATGCGTAAAATGTAAATGAGAGAATTAGCTTGCAAAATACATACTTCTTTGTTACCTATTTCTTGCCAACAGTAAACACTTATTTATAAAAAAAAAGGAAAACTTTTATCGGTAAACATTATAACCTTAGACAGGTTAGTAAAGTCCAATAAGATATACATATCAAAATCAATATTTATTTGAAGGAAAGCATAAAATAATGAGAGACAAAAAGAGGTTACGAAATATAAAATGAGAGAGGAAATCAATCGCCTATAACAAAACATCGGGTCTACAGCCGCGTATTACAAAAGTTTAAATTTCAGGTACAATATCAGAGGCTCTCAACCACAATGAGCACCGCGTTTCATCGGCAGACAATCAAAACGAGTTACAAAATTACAAAGACTAAAAGGATCCGCTCTTAAATTTCCCAACTACAATACAAAGGGATAAAAATGTTGGTTGCAATTTTGCGGAGAGTCGCCGGCTCAATCCGCGCCGCTCCGGGGAGCTAAACCGAATTTATGGTTTGAAAATTAAACTTAAATTGGATATCGTCGAGTTATTTTTAAGCATTTGCATTTAGTCATTAATTACGCCGTGATAAATTTGATGGTAATTTCATAGAGACCCCGCAATTTCCGCAAACCATTTAATTTTGAGCGTTTAATAAGTGGGAAACGTTTTTGATTCAATATCTTGATTCATGCACTTGCCCATATAAGTTATGTAACTTTACATCAATACGTATAAAAAAAGCAGAAGCTGTAAGGTATGATAGGATAAAACATATTTCACAAAACAGTATCATCTATATACATATAGTAAAACAGTAAAAATATTTTGTCTGTACATAAAGTATTTTTGACTGAAATGGATAGAGGGACACTTAAAAAAATAACAGAGAGCAAAAATTTTTTTTTAATTTCTTGTCTGTCTGTCTGTCTGTATGTATGATCACGTTTATCTCCGGAAATATTGGACGGATTCGTATGAAAATATAAAAATGACGCTGTAGCAAAAGTTGTTCAACCTGATTAGTATTTTTTGTTGAGGTGAAAACATCGAAAATTGAGAACATCTGATACATTAAGTACCATGTTAAATTTTATATCGACAATTTTACAGAATCACACCCTCATCTGGGTTAGAGATTAGCTCATATTACTGGTGACCGCCCAGCGGTCCCCCTTTTGGCAACGTAGTTTTCAGCCCATACGGCAAAACATAAGAGTTTGCTGTCTCTCCAAGCCTTGAACACACAGGCAACACCTAAAGCCGAGGTCCGTCCCTCCCGAAGGCCCTTTGGAGATGTGCGATAGGTTGAGGGCACTCTGCCCATACCTCAAAGTGTGAAAGTTTGGTGAAGTAGCGCAAGCTCACTTGAATGCAATGCCATACAATTTTATAACACTACTAAAAGTATTTTCTTATGTACCTATGTTTAGCTCGTATTAAGGTATATTAATACGCCAGAGTCATATAGTTCACGCGAACGAAGTTGCGAACATAGTTAGTTACACAGCTAGTTTATCATATAATAGCTTTAAGTGTAACAAATAGTAAAATGATGAATAGTAAAATAGGTCATCTTCAAGCAAGCTCTAAGTAATTTCATAGTAGAAAACAAAACCACGCTATATTGGCTCTTGTGCGACACTAATAAACAAAGACAGCTCAAAGCAGGCGCTCACTGACGCATGACTGTGTATGTGCAACCCACGCCCACGCCCACGCACTGTGTCAATCCATGTTACTTTATGCTGTGTCAGTTGAAAACTGTTCGGCTGTAAGATTTTGCAGTAAAGTTTTAAAACTTCTGTTTTAAATCTTCTTGCTTTAGCGCCGACTTTAAAAGCCGGTCAAGGGATTGCAAAAATCTAAGGAATCACATCAATAGGTGATGCGGCTAGCAACTCATCACTATTTTGATCCCGCTTACCACCTTTACGCCCACTATGATGCTAAATGTGGCCAAGTCTTATGACTTTTAGGTCTGTCTACCACGCTAGGGATAAAGACGTGATCTTATGTATGTATGTAACTTCTGCCTATTCGCATTTTGCACTTCTTCTTTTTTTTACTCATTGTTACTTTTTTCTTGTTCATACTCTCTTTGACACAATACATTTATCTATTTTCTTAGGCATCCTCTGTTCCACGTCCATTTTACACAATTTATTCGCATTCTACAACACAGTAAATTTTTTATACATATATATTGTTAAATTATCCTCAAATATATTTATATATTATTATGATAGAAATACATACATATTAAATCAACCAGGCACTTAGCCTTATAAAGAAATCATCTCGATTTTCAGTAAAAAGAAAAGGAAAATTGTTGAGATTACTTTTGAACAAACGTGTTGACATTGCAGGCTTTTATCACCCTTTGCTGGGGGAGAAATCTTTGACACATATTTAAATAGGCAAACAATACAGCCGTGAGGACAAATATAGCTAAAAAGGGTGAATACTTGGAAATTACTCCAAAGTTTTCTTCATTTACATATAATAGACTATGAGTTGCTCTATTTTATTTTTGAACTAGCAGGTTACCCCGGCTTTGCCTGTAGTACATATAATTTTTTTTCTCCGTAAGAACCACCTCGTACTTTAAGGAATATTCTAAAAAAAGAATTAGCGAAATCGGTTCAGCTGCTCTCGAGATTTGCGTTTAGCAACACATTCAGCGATTCATTTATATTATCTTGTATGATATTTTTCTTAGAGAAAGTATTTTTTTTCTAAGCCTATTGTAGCTATGTCCCACTGCTGGGCAAAGGCCTCCCCCTTACTTTTCCACACGTCTCTGTCCGCTGCTATCATTTACCAGCCAGGCAAGAACTTGTCTAGATCGTCCCGCCATGTTGTTCTTATAAAAGAAAAAAACCGGCCAAGTGCGTGTCGGGCCACGCGCAGTGTAGGGTTCCGTAGTTGCGAATGACAACTTTGAGTTCACACTGTTTACACTCACACCTCACAGTCTAACGACCAAAAACATCTAACAATGAAGATTGTATGAAATTTTACATTTTCCAGTACATTTTATACGTTGGTTGCCTATAACTTTTTAGTTTGCACTAAGTACCCAGCTCTGATAGTTTTCCTTTCAACTTCAGTATATATACTATTGCTGTAATTTTTTTCACGTATCCATATATAACCGTTTAGCAGATAGAGGGGGGGACACGTACCTCTAACAAAATTTTGCACTTTAAAACCAAATATTTCGGAAACGGATCCCTAAATCGAAAAATGGTGTTCTTAACCTCACAATATTTTTGAAAGACCTTTTTAACGATACCCCACACGATGGGTAAATAGAGAAAAAGAAAATTACTCCCCCACTTTACTTGTATGGGAGCTACCCAAAAAAAAATATTTTTTCAAGGTTTTTTTCTACGACTTTTTAGCCATGATTAATATACACACTCATACCAAATTACAGCTTTCTAGTACTTATAGTCTCTGAGTAAAACCGCGGACGGACAGACAGACAGACAGACAGACAGACAGACAGACAGACAGACAGACAGACAGACAGACATGGCAAAACTATAAGGGTTCCTAGTTTACTACGGAACCCTAAAAAGAACATGTTACTTAAATGTAATTATATTTCTGTTTAGATAGAGGTTCACCTTTTGATATTATCTACACAGGTATGTGGTCACGAATATACGCGTAGCCACGTAGCTAATTTTCTGGGCCAGGGTAAGGTGTAATATTTTACCACTAACGCTTTACCGTCCTGTAAATGTACATTTATCCAGATTTTATCAAGAAGCTCCAAGTATCGCTTTACAAAAATGATTTTCAGAAACAACCGTTGAACAAATCTCTCTGTACAAACGAGTAACCGGAGCCGGGAAGATGACACGCCATATTTTAAGTATCGGAGGAAAGTCGACACGAAGGCGACACCTAGCGGAGGAGACAGGTGTTTGCCCCCTCTCAGCCTCCCCTCTTTATTGATATTACGGTCGGCGCATTAACCACTCCACGCGTTGTGTATTGGCTTTCACATGAGGGCCACTACAATAAAACTAGGATAGTGGATCGCGAGCCGGTATAAAAATATTAGGCTCTACACTTTAACTATCTCTGTAATGTAAAATCAGAACATTTAAATGTACGTTTATTTTAAAATATAAATACGTGTATCATTTATCCAAAAATGATGACATTAATATTATATTAGGTTAGTATATTAATTTAAGAACGGCTTATTATTTACTTGATTCGAGACGACTTAAAACTAAATAAAACACCAAATATGTATAATGAAAACAGTTAAATTCCGCAAGGGATAGTTAGCAAATTGCAAAGCAATACAGGCGTATCTTAACAAAACGTGGAAGAGCATTGTTGCCGTCAAATCACAATAATGAAAGAGCTTCTCCATTACGGATAAGAGCTTCTATTTTCAAACGCGACGGTCAGCGGCGACGATTGCTGCCTGTAATTGTGTCCGGCGCGGCGCGCCTCCAGCCAACTCACAAATATGCAGCCTCTCCAGCTATCACTTTGTGGCTCTCGGAGATCTCTAATTTTATTCATTGTGCAGGAAACCTTGCAATCTATTAGAGCATACGTAAGCTTAACGGGCGGCGCTGCGACCGCTTCTTCAGTTTCCAAGTTGGTTCCGGTATCACCAGGGATAAAAGTTTGCAGGGAGATGCCGTCGTCTGACCGCGAATGCCACAACAACTGCCGAACTTGGGAACACTTTAATTAGTATCTTCTCTCCTTCACTAGCTTATAAAGTTGTTTGAAAACTAAGCCTTAAGAAGACTGTTATAAAAATTAATTGAGTGTTTGATTATTTTTACAACAAAAAGTTTGGTGAAAGTATGGTAAGAATTTTGGAAGTTTAATAAAGGCATCTTATCTACTTACAGTCTAGTTAATTAAAATGCGTTTGTTTATAATTATTTCCCGAATAATATAGACATTCCTAAAATATTCGTATGAAAGTTAAAATACATTGTATCATAATTATAATTTTATATTTTAACTAGTGTTTCTTATTTGTTTAATCACATTCATACTGTGTATGTAACTACAAAATACTCAATTCATGTATGTTTAAAGTGAACTAAAGTTTCTACTCATCGTCACTGTAGTTGGATAAACATGGTCGCTTTAATAACAGCATTGAAGTGCACTGCTCAAGACTTTTATATTAAAACGCTGGCTTTGTACAGCTAATAACTTTACTGTCTGATATTGTTAGGTACAAAGGTAGAAAATACTTTGAAAGTAGGTATTATTAACTTTAGCGCCGACTACAACCTATTCGGGATTTCCCTGCAAAGCCGCTCTCAATAGATGGCGTCGGGTAATAAGCTCAGCGATGGGCTATTACGAGGCTACGAGAGAAATTCGTATCGCTGCGGAGCCTACAGGGTATCACTGGTGTGCAACTTTTATGGAGCGCGGTAGATTGGAGCGTGCAAGCTCCAATCGATTAGAAATAGCCGGCGTTTTGTCCACAAATTAAACCAATTGTTCGTCTCGGCTCTGTCCGTCGTACACAATGTGTTTCAAACAATTTCCTATAACAACGGAAGCTTCGTATAATCAGGTCTTAATGGGTTAAAAGTTAAACGGGTGTATTTAAATTAGGATTCATCTTCTGAATAATAGATAAAAATATTGAAGAACATATAATTATCTCGTTTTAATTTAGCAAATATCAAGACTCAGTATAGTATAGTTATATTCTTGTGCTGTCTTAATAAAAAAAAATAGTTGTTTATTAAATAAGTCGTCCGCCATAACGATTCTTAGGTTCTAGTGGAACCTCTGAAAACAAACAACATATTATCTAACCTGTTAATCCTACTTACTCTAGATCTGGCGGTTCTATATCATCACATTACTTTTCGGCGAAAGCAGTTTTTAAGACACAACGTGGTTCTAAATCAACAAGTCCTTTTCCCGGCGGATAAAGGGAGCTTGTCTAATGGCCAGTTGTTATTGCAAGGTGGGCTTTCTAGTGCTCTCGTCTGATGGACACAAGGAAATCTTTATGAACGTGAAAAGTAAAATAACGGCCAATTCAGTTTTCTTTGTGCATTTCCCTACCTATTGGAACTTAAGTATATCCGAAATATTAACTTTAATATGAATTAAATAGACGAAACTAAATAGGAAATAAAAATAAATTAAATAGGAATATTATAGAAATTGTGTATTTATCTTTGTTCATATTTACTACTATATTTATTGCGAAATGTGCTAATTAAAAAAGAAGTTGCAGGAAAATTGATAAGGATGTGTTTTTTTTATAACTGTAAATGTTGTTTTTATTATTTTGTTCAGTAATTCTTACGGAAATGGTTATATTCTATAATAAATTAACTTTCCAAAACCTACTAAACTTTCACTTTCATTTTCAGTTTATGTCTATTAAAATAACGGAACGGGTCATTTCACGTTTCCGCCTTTAATTTGATGGAGTTTTATTTTACCAAATTAAAATGCCTACTCAATTGCCTTTAATTTGTCCGAAAGTACGGTTATTTTGTATACCTCCCGTACAATAGCGCTTAACGCGGGTTCAATAATCCTTGTTTGCGTTGCTGCGGGAAATGTGGTTTACGTGCCGTGATATTGTATTAATCAACAGACTAAAGCACTAATATCCACAAATTCTTGCCCACTTTAATTAAAACAATTGAAAAGTTCCCCAAATACTCCTAAAAAACGATTTGTACCTACTTTGACAGAACCGAAATATAGCGCCATAGAAACATTTTCCTGTACACCCCGAACACCCTCTTTTATTTTATTTTTTTATTGATTGTTATACCACATAGAACATTTTCTTAGTCTGTAACTATTACATACATATTACAGTTCATTCAATAAATACTGCCCAACGACATACGGTCGGACGGACATTGGAGTTCTAGTACCTAATAGAAACCCTGTTTCCACCTTTTGTGTACGTCACCCTTAAAATTAAGTATTACCATAGAAATTATAAGTTAGTACGTAAATTTAAAAGCCAATGAAACCAGTACAATGAACAAGGTGAGGCTGTCACTGCGTTGTGCCGGGTCGTCGCAAATGAGGCTGAGATCGTTATAATGTCGCCAAATTTTATTGAATAAGGCTCGCTTACATTTTACGACACGGCGAGGTGGTGAGCTAAAGCCACAGCGTTAATCTCCTCAGCGAAATCAATTGCCAAAAATTGTATTTACTCAGATGTTAGCGGCTTAACTTAATACTCTGGGAGATGGGGTTAAGTTGTCTTTTCGTTTGACCTGTGCGCACGGAAGGAAAATCATATCAAAGTAAATTATTTCCTCGTTTACCATCATTTATGAAAGTGCACATCTCTCCGGTGTAGTTGAGGATTAGAATTGGATTTTACATGAAGCTGAGAAGGTTCATGTTACGTTGAACGAACGAGGACTGGAGTTTTTATTGAGAAATTTATAGAGCTGTGTTTAAGAGCGTCACCGCGAGAACCTCTGCCGCCGCGCCCGCCGCGGTGAAGACATCTCGCTGCCCCTTTATTGCTTGCTTCAAATTAATGTCTCAACCTTACAGCGAAGGATTTTCTACTTTGTGGGACCGCTTATCAGATTTTATTACGTAAATATTTTATGAGAAAGAAAACAATGCTAATATTTCTATCATAAAATAACACTCGTGTGTGTTGCGGAGTTGCGGAATAACGTGGGGTGCAAAGTGGACTAATATGAGTTGTGGTGACCTAGTTATGTTGTTTTTGGTTATAATACAGACTTACGTAAGAGGGTAAAATTAATTTGATTTTAACCTGCGGTATTGCGGTCGTGCTCCTGCAGTGGATACTGGGAAGACCTGATGATGATGATGATGATTGTAAAGAAAATATCATTCAAATAAAACTTCCTATTGAAGAAGTTCTTGGCAAGTGAATATGGCAGGACAAAAATGTGGCTCCATCATTGTTGCTAAACGGTTAGTGAACGGGGTAGTTTGCCAGTGTTTTGTCCAGTTTACCGCTTCATGAACGTGAGGGAAAGGATAGGGTGGGCGAGAGGGATGGGGCTGCGTGTAATTTTCAGATTAGTTTGTTCAGTAAGCGAGCCGGGCCGCCGAGCCGCAAATATGTGGCCAATAATAACCTCGCTGCGTCACACCAACACTGCACACTTTGCTGAATTCTTTCGCAAATTTAAAATTAGTTTCTAAATAACTGTATTTGCCTATAACTACGAGTATTAAAAAAAATGAGTCTCATTTATACAGCATATTTGGGACGTAAACATTTTATAAATTACACTTTCTTACGGGTTTTGTTACCTACTATTGTTGTGTCAGATTTTTGTTGGAACTTTGTAAATTTCCTTTTGAAGACTATTTAAAATCGCAGTGCCACCCAGGTATATTATCAGTTCGGATCGCGATAAATAAAGTCGTATTATATTCTTGAGCGGACGATCTCGTAGCTCTATAAATCATTTTTATTGTGCTGTCGAAGGGTCCGGGGTAATGGCGGAGTTCGAGGCTAAATTGGGTCGACTCCCACAGTAAATAGATGATGCTTTACACTACAGACATAACTTGATCGCAAGTATAAGAACCAGTTTTGAATATTCATGTTTTAATTGTATTCTTTCCGTTCCATTCTAACTAGTCTTGCCATTAATATGGTTTGAAGGAAAACCCCTTTTTTTCTATGGCATATTACATTTTTTACTATAATGTGTGTTAGTTTATACAATAAATTGAAAAAAAAAAATATATGTAAAGCTTATCCAGAATCATCTCCATTGGCTGCAATGCATACAGTCCTCCAGTTATCAATAGAAGCACGCACTTTTTCCATGGGAAAATTATTTATTGTCTTTATTATAGATTGCTTTACTCCACATTATCATGGGCCAGTAGTTCCGGAGCCTACTCAATGCAAACAAACAAACTATCAAATCTTAACTCAATACCTCGATTGACTTTTACGGTTGGCACGAGAGGATAAATAACTGAAGCACTTACATGTAATATTTTATCTGCTAACGAGTACCGTGGCAGCGCAGTATAAATTAAAGAATATATAAAATGTTTGAAAAAAAAGAAACTAAAATAAACGATAGAAATCCACAAAGACAATAGACTTTTTAAATTTATCTCAACGCCGAATAAATAAATATAAAAATTATCTAATCTCAAACGAATGCAGCGATCTCTAGACGAAAAAAGGTATAACGTATTGTTCGTGGTCCATTAGTTTCGTTCAATTAAAATCAGTGCACAATAGTCAGTAAGAATGTGTGAGTGCGCGCGCGCCGTCGATCGGAAAACAATGAAAGCTTTGACATTACTTCCGGTAGTTGCGTCGCGCACTCGCGCACGCCCCATTGCAGTCCTCCTTCGTACGCACCCAAGCGGACGGTGACCGGCTACCGTTTGTACTCGTAAATGTTACAAAATACATTTAGATTAGACTGACGTCTATTTGTTCGCTTGAAGCAATAGCGTAGTGCTTAATCGTAGCATTTTATTTTGTTGAGTGTTTATGTTGAAGTTCCGAAACAAATTGAAGAGCTCGTGCATGATATGGGGATAAAAAAATAGTTTTTGTTTTAATAATTTTAAAAAATATTGGTCCCGTAGTTTTGAAGTCTATTCTATGCAAACAAACAACCAAATCTTTCCACTTTTTAATATTAGTACAGATTTAATCCAGCAATGCTGAAGGTGAAAATGTAATATATGCTAGTAAAGGTGCGAGTAAAAGGTAAAAGCTAATAATATCCATATAAGGTTTAGATTTACCATATCACAATTCTCTATAATGAGGGTATTTCTCGGAAATCGACAACAGATTTTCGACTCAATACAGATTATAGGTACCATTAAGTACTGTGGCCGGAAAAGGAAGCAAGTCAAGGTATCTGTATTTATTGTATTAATCAATAAATGGCGAATCAAATAATTTCACGTAACGTAGATATTGTATACTTTATGATATTTTATTTACCTCCCGCGAGTGGCATTGCCATTAAAGAAGCAGGCGTCCGTATCAGATGGACCGTATGCTTATTTGCATACATAGTTTTATAAAAAGAAAATTACTTCTAGATACTAAGCGCGTATTTTTGTACTAAATAGTTAGTTATACTATAACTTAATATTTAGAAAAAGTCCGTAGGTATTTTAAAAAATCTCATATGTCTTCTCTTGGCGAGTAACATTAGTAGTTACACTTTCTTAAAAGATTCTCAGTAAGCGCTAAATTCTAGTCAATCCAAATCAGTAGCAATATTATGAGGTTTTATCATGTAAAGTGTCCTATCGTATGAAATGCTCGGATGTTATAAGCTCCGTTATAAAACTGCGATATAAAGGGAGGTTATTTGGTTTCGCAGGCAATAAAGTGGTATTCTTCAGGACAATGAAAACTGCACTTGTCTGAAGCAAGGACGTATTGTTATTTATTATACCATATTGTATTTCTGAAAAGTGTTCTTTAAATTATTCTATGCAGTTTAAATCTAAAGAAGATATTGTTTTAATGTAGGAATAACCCTATGAAACAAAAGTTGTTATATACGACTAGATATTTCCGAATATTTGCAGAGACCAACGCTTTCATACAGTAATATATAGTTAGAGATAAGAAAGATATTTGACGAAGCTGTTGTGAATATTGTATTATTATGTGAATAAAGAACTATAAAAAATGTTTTCGATAACACTGCTGAGCCAGGGCTAGGCTAAGTTAAGGGTTGTGAATAATCAAAAAAATCAGTGCCGACCACAATACAACGTGTAAATTAATCCTTGACATACCCATAAAGCTCAGTCCGTCATATGAACAACTTTTCTTATGGGATCAGTACTCGAAACTCAAAACAAAATTTCGACATTTTCATACAAAAATGTTCAGCCGCAGGCAATTTCTAAGAGAAAGTAAAAAAAAACATCGAATTCCCAACGTAGGTCTCTTAGGAAAAGTTGCTCATATTGACGGTCTAGTTCACCTCTTAATTGGAATGTAGAGGGACAATTTACACGCTGTATAAGCTTGTGGTATAAGAAGTGTTGTTATTTTATATTTCAGGGATGCATTGTAAGAAGTTTTCCATAATATGAGCCAAAACTATTTATCAATTATATGTACAATATTACGTCTGAAAATAAGTCAATATATTAATTGTATACGTACAAGGTGAGGTCTTGTCAAAGCTCGGTGCAATAAGATCGGAAGCTGCGGTTGGAAACAATACGAAGCAGACGTTGCCTGGCTCGTTAGGGCGAGAGGTTGTCTCCAGACAATCAACCCGCCGGCAGATAAGATTTTAGTCAACAAGCGCTTAAATTTACTATCGGAGATTGCCACAAGACACGTTTAATTATTACGACAGGCAATGGGTTAAGGCTTATTTATACGTCTTTAGTAGTTAAGTAGTCAAGTTTACTTTTTGTTACTTAAATTTTATAGTATTTTATCCCTTAGTTGTTTTTTTTTACCTTCATAAGTGTTATAAATAAGTAAATATATTTAATTGTGTACGAACAAGGTGAGGTCGCTTGTCAAAGCTCGGTGCAATAAGATCGGAAGCTGCGGCTGGAAACAATACAAAGCAGACGCTGCCTGGCTCGTTAGGGCGAGAGGTTGTCTCCAGACAATCAACCCGCCGGCAGATAAGATTTTGTTGACTAAAATCTTATCTGCCGGCGGGTTGATTGTTTCGTCAATTTCGTTTCTGGCGCTTCGGCGGCCGCTGCCGCGGCATGCTCGCTTCGCTCGCTCGCCTCGCGCATGCTTGGTTCATGTACAACCTAACGCTCGTCGCTTCGCTCCTCGCAACCTACCCCTAATTTTTGTTAACCAGTTCCTTTCTAACGCCATACTCCTAACCTTCAGAGACGAGTTTTTGTAAAACCATGGGTGACAGAGCAAAATTGAAAAGAACAAAAGTGGCTTATTTTGACCATTATGACAGTAAAAAATAGGCCTTATGTAGATCTCAAAAATTTATTTAACATCCCCAGTAACAGTAACAGTCCCAAAACTTGCGCAGCCTTTGCTACACTCCAACCGAATTTAGTTTACTACTAATCTCGATTTGTCGACTGTTAGTAGTTATTGAAAATCTGTGTAGGTAAATAATAATATGGAAAAAGTTACTTCTATCTTTAATACTTCTAGAAAATGAAATTATACTTACCAAAACATTTATCAAAATAAAATTACATGATTCGATTTTCGGTCGACAGTTAGTCTAAAAGACGGAAAAATATGTTTATCAAGGTTATAGAAGCAAAAAATATGGCAAAGAAGCCATTTGGCATTTAAAACGTCGTCGTACCGTTTTCGAACAACTAAAATTCGAAGAGAAAAAATTCTTGTTTGTGATAGGTCGGTAACCTATTACCGATAACAAAATACGTGCAAATTAACCTTTAGTCGTCTACTCTACGCAACTGTTCCTACAGACATTCATTTTTTTTTGAGTTGAATCCAAAAATATCACATGGTCAATAAATAGTAATTTACGCGCTCGCGTAGTTTATTCAACAGGTAAACGCCATAAGCCGAGCAAACGAGAATGAAAAAGCAGTCATGTGCACAGGCCGTATTTTTGATAAAACAATTCCTATAACGGAACGCAGTTACGTTTATGGAAGGGATTAAAGCGAGAGCGTATAACGAAGTTCATTTATGGATGCAGCTCGCCGTAGCAGCGGGAATCTTAAAAATCCTCTGACTGTTACTCGCTGGTCGCCTTATTAAGCGATCGTAGAAGTAATTGTGGCTTGTGGCAGACTTACAAAGTTACCCGACCGCCGGTAAGCCGCTCGCCGTCCTGAACGCTCATAATCGTTATTTCGTCTGCGGACTTATAAATGTAGCGGAGACCGGCCGGAGGCATATCCATACGGCCACAGATACGGCCTACAGTATTAACCGAGGAAGAGTTTTCGGCAGTCCGTTTCTAGAGACCAATTTCAGGGTAAGTTCAAAACTTTTAAAAAATAATAAAAGTAGTTAATTAAAAAAGAAAATATTATAATAATACGTTCTAAATTATTTTATTAAATATAAAAATTAAACTTACACTTTAAGTCCTAATTAAAAGACTGATCATTATTTAATATTGTATTCACGTTATCAGGGACACAGAGAAGGACGTCATAAGGAAAAAATACTGTTCCCGAGGGATCAATATTGTCACGAGCACGAGATATGTTAAAGATACGTACTTAATTAAAATAAATGGGTTTTTATTACATTGGAATGAAATATTGAAGTTCATATATTTATCCGGTGTATACCTATGACTTCTCAAGATAAATCTTCAATAACTTTCGGCTATACCAACTAAAGAAGCTTTGAGACTTTTGTCAAGAAATTGATATAGGTAATACGAGTATTACTGAGGATGTACCTACATTCAAATAACAATCAAAGATCAGTGGTAGTAGGTATTGGTGTGGTATCTAAACTATGCTTAAGAAACGCCCCCGTTGTTAAATCAAGATTACGAGTCTTTCTAAGTCAGACAGTAGGTACAGATGCCAACATTCAATTTTCCTCCATTTGCTGAAGGAGTTTTTATCATAAAGAACTAAATAGCATCATACGAAATATACCGATCAATATAGGTACGGTAGCCTTCATCCGGGTAAATGGCAGTGAAATGACAATTGGGCTCGCATGCATATTCACACCAAAGCTCAAAGTGATTTGAAATGGCCAAGTTACGGAATCGCGGTACATTTGCCGCACACATGCCACCGCCTGCGACGGCGCCGTCCATTCACGGCGACACGTCGTACGCTGCGCCGCCGCTACGTGCTCACAAAAGCCGTTATGAAGAGGCAGAATTCGATCAATCAACTGCGAAATGACTACCTTGCTGCTGCATGACGGACACTGATAATGCAACACTCCTATTGTCCAATCGGAATCAGCTTTATGTAGGTGTAATTATTATTCAGAGCAATAGTCAAGATAAAAAATATCAACAAAGCATTGGTAGTTCTTTAACTTTTCTCGGTAGTTGTATATTTCATTAAATTGCTATGTTTTTAATGTTTCTATTGACTAGCCACAAAAAGATAAACGATCTATTCGAAAAAAGGGAAGGACATAGGTGCTCAAAATAGGGTGAAAAATAAGCAAAAGTTGCAAACAGATAGGTATCAACATCATCAGGTCTTTCCAGTCTCCACTGCAGGAACACGACCCTCTCTATATTACCAGAGCCATATACTAGCCTGAGTAGTCTGAGGATTTGGCTGACACTCTCCACGCTGACTAGACGGGTTGGAGAGGTCTCTTTGATGTTAATAAGCTTTGTTTAGCTTGTGTTTCCTTAGTCGCCTTTTACGACATTCACGGAATGACTTGGAGTTATCCTATTCTACTCTGCCGGGAACCACACGGCAGAACAGATAGGTATATTGCTATATATTTTTCGTGAAAAAGATTTTTTATAATGAAAAGTTTTAGCTGCCTCAATGATAGTTCTAATATTTTTATGTGTTAATAAAAATGTAATGGATCTTAAAACAATGTAATATATACAAATTATGTAAATGGCGGTAAAGATTTTATTATTTAATAAAAAATTATGGCAAATTATAATGATTCTCTAGTCGACATGGAATAAAATCATATCCCATACCAAAAATCTGCTTAAAACCTTTTTGCGTAAGTAATTACTATAGTATTACGTGTAGCGTCAATCTAATGCAAAGTAGGCTAAATAAACAAGGCCGGTATATATTTACGATATTTTCACGTGATTATTTTAAAATTTCATAGAGCTGGCGGGCTAACAAGACGAAGTTTGATTGGTTTCAAATCACACGAAGCCGCGGAATCGTCAAAACTCATTAAAAGTAAACAGAAAATGTCGTGGTACTTGATCAAATATGAGAGATGTTACGATTTATATAGCATCATTCGTAAACAAATTTGTCTTGAAAATTAAATTATTTTTACATCTATCTATCTTTGAAGAGTGAAGAACCTTCTTTACCTACTCTTTATCTGTATACAATATGTTTGGTATTAAAAGTAATGAGCTAGTAATCATTTAAATTCACGTATTCAACATAGAAATGAAAAATTTTTGTTCTGTGATCAAACTTGATATCAAGAAAAAATATCAGCTGCTCCATATATTTTGGATGAGAGGTATTCAACGTACTACGGAATAGCTTAGGCTCATTAGTTTTTCTAGATTTCAGACTTGGTCACATAGTGATTTTATGAAAATAATGAACCTACTTCATTAAAAGTCCCTCAAAGTTAAAACATGGTCAAAAGAGCTCACCGCATAATAAACCATCGCTAAGTGCATCAGGAAAAATATAGTCAACAGCGTGTAACGGAGTGGAGTGGCCGATAACGCCCACTGTTTCATTACTAGATGACGGCCGGGGCTGAAAAGCTGCTGTTTCCCTTTGTTGCGTACATTTTCCTAGTTATCCAACATTGTCTGCTGATGTTGTGTTGACAAGTGAATTAGTTCTATTTGCGGCTCTCCATTTAATAAATGTGAGCTACAGTTTTGACTTCCGAAAGCTTCATTATGTGAAATTATTTTTCCACCACATGAAAATCGATATGGGCGATTATTTTTATTTATTTTATTTTTATTGTACAAGTACAATGTAAACGCAAAATAAGTTGACATATAGAGCCGACCCCAAATAGGGAAAAGGCAAGGAAGAAGAAAAAGTACAGTGTAAACGCACAATCTTTGACTTACCTATGCAGAAAATTTAAGGTGGGTGTAATTATTAAGCTGTTAAACCGTATCCGTTATTTAATGCATACATACAAACATTTTATTATTAAAATGACATTATTCTTTTGTCTTCTTTTTTTTCTTTTCTCTTTTCAATTATGCCGCTCATATGCAGTCATCATTATAATCTCGCCTCATAAATCCGCCTTGGTTGTTCAATATTGCTCACTCGTTTTACAATGCGCTACTAGATATAGACACCAACTAGTTTGGTTGATAAGTTGGTTGCTGTATTTTTTATTTGTTTGTTGAATGTTTTGCAATGCGATCCCGACCAGATCATGATGAAAAAAAGATCATTTCCAAATTGGCCTGGGTAGTGGACGTTTATCTAAATAAGCATCTTTTACAATACGTTGAGTTAATATCCTACGACCCAAATTTACAACTTACTGTTAACCTCAATTTGTATGATTTGTTCCTATAAAGGATATCTTCCAAGTGAAGCTACGAGTAGTAGACATACTATTTTATGTAATACTAGCAGTTTGCCCGAGACGTCATCCACGTTCATTATAACCTATTTCACCCGCAGATAAATTAGCTTTCTTTCGGTAAAATAATTTTGAAGCATTTACGAATTCTCGCAGTTATTTGTTTAATGAGCTAACTAAGATAGCTTTTCATCTACAACAACCTACACCCAAAACAAAGGATTTTTGTTACATTCATGTATTTTTATTAAAATCTTGGGTAGGTAACGAGTGTCTATTACTATAAAAAATATATACTTTTTAGCTGTCTTTAATGTGTGAAGGTTGTTTTTAAGCCAACTATATAAACCGGTGGAGCTGTCCGGTTTTTAAGTTTTTTCAAGAAAACATGAATAAGAAAGAGGGTGGGGCTGAAAACACTACCCTGCGGGACACCGTAGTTTGCATTGATACTTTCACTGGTGGTCCATCAAGTTTGTAGTAATGTAAGGTGCCTTACGGCCACTTAAACTTCTGACACACAAAAACATTTTTGAATACTATTCAATTGTGTTAAGAGAAAAAAATCTTCATTCATTCTGCCGCCACCACTACTGCTGTCATTGCTAACATGGCCCTGGCCACACCACCACATCGGGACAATGCAAGTGGAATAAACAGCAGAAATTCGAGTAAGGTAGTAGAATTCAGCTGAATATGGTTTGCAGGACAACTGCGTAATCATATGTTGTTTATTATCTTTGCACACTCGATCGTTAACATAAACATGTTCCAAAAATAATAAATCTATGTATATTGAAATTGTTATATGAAAACAGAAAAAAGAAAGAAAAAAGAAAAGAAAGAAAAAGACAATAAGGAATAAATATTCGTAATCATATAAAGCCCTTCAGGCGAGTGGGCGACCAAAACTGTTGATAAGAGTTTCTTTCGGCGTTTCTTCTCTGCAGTGGTCGGTTCCGAAACGCTAGTAGTCTGTAGCTTTTGAACAATTAATAAATACATATTATCTAATAAGATAATTTTAAATATGATATGACGTGAAAAAGTGCCTGCAAAGGCCTATTTTCTGAATAAACGTTTTGATTGATTTTTGAACTGCTACAGATCATGACAAACTATACTTGATATCTCGATGATGCGCAGCACGTCGCAGAGTTGAAGCTTATGTATATTTCTAGTTTAATATATGATAATTTTACCCATAGTTGTATGTATATGTAAACTTTTACATTGTTGCCTGAATTGAACAAATCAATTTATCAGTCTCGGACTCATTGACATTGAAATTTTCTGGTAATATCAATTAATTGTATTTAATATTCCGTCGCCATAGAGCCATCCTCCATTCTTTGAATTGTATGAATCGCAGCGTTAGTGGTTCAGTAAGAGTGCTATCTATAAGCGAAAGGTCCAGGGTAATAGCCTGGCCTGACATGTGTCTCTGTTTTGTAGACCATCTGATTTATGACCTGGTTTTTGACCTGGTTTATTTATCTTTATTTCATTAAATTTAAAGTTTTTTTTTATTACTGACCCATCTCGATAACACACTTGTATGGTATAAATAAATACAGGATCGTCTTATCTGAGTATGTTGCAACCTAAGCTTAGGTGTTTCGGGTTCTATAGTCCGTAACTAAGTATACTAAATTATGTCATTTAATGTTTATTTTCCATCTACCGGGTTGACTAAAAGACATGACTTTGCGATAAGTCCGCGTTTATACAAAATTTAAGTTTTTGTTTTTCTACTGTGTGCATATTTCATTTGGTGCAAAAAAATGTTCTTCCATACATTCATGTTAAATCCTTCATTCATGCTGAAAAATTATAATATTCATAGGACAAGAAAGAGTGGTCTTACTATAGGCAGGAAACCACTTGGTACATTGTTGTTTTTCGTGTGTGTAAATGGCCAACACTGATGTCTGGATTTTCAAACTGCCTAAAGGCATCCGACATAGTTTAACGACTGCCATCAATGATGACAGCCGGGACCAACGGCTTAACGTGCCTTATGGTAACTTGGTACATGTGCATGTAGGTACAGAGTATCAGTGGTGAATGGAATTTGTTCCATCGAAGTGAAATCCACGTCCGATGTTGCTTACCATTCAAGAGCGCTAACAATATGCACCTACTACTAGATTGAATCCCCCAATCCAAATTGGCAGCCGAAACTCGACATACTCATTGATAAATGATATCATCTTGCAGGCATGACACAGAATACATAGTCATTTGGTTGGATTTGAATGACCTACGTCCTCTATTGTCGCAGGTAGGTTTCACTAGTTAGGTAGGAACTATTCAGTTGTCATTTAAGGAGGTGGACCAATTGATATCCAGGCTCGGTTCAACCGCAATGATAGGTATGTTTTATTCAAATGGTTGTGTTATCTATCAAAAATACGTTTGCATATGTAATGATGTATTGGACTTAACATGGCTACGATTGGTGAAAAAAAAAGAAAACTATAAAGTTGGACATTAGCTAGTTATATTTCAAACAGACGTCTATGAAGTAAAATATAAATTAATATAGGAACTGGTGTATGTCCTATATGAATTTCAAATTTATTTTGCAACGACATTTATATAACAACATCTGTGACAACATATTTAATCACATCGTTTTCCAATTAAAGATTTTTTAAGATAAACATTATTTTCTTTCTGTTCTATACTAGTATTTTATTCGAAATTTATTTTCAAATACTTATCAATCAAATTATTTACAAGGAACCCTTATAGTTTCGCCATGTCTGTCTGTCCGTCCGCGGTTTTACTCAGAGACATTAAGTACTAGAAAGCTGTAATTCGGTATGGATATGTATATTAATCATACCAAAAAAGTGGTAGAAAAAAATCTTGAAAAAAAATTTTTTTAGGGTTGCTCCCATAATAGTAAAGTGGAGGAGTAATTTTTTTTTCTCCACTTACCCATCGTGTGGGGTATCATTAAATAGGTCTTTAAAAAATATTGTGAGGTTGAGAACACCATTTTTCGATTTAGGGATCCGTTTCCTTATAGTTTCGCCATGTCTGTCTGTCTGTCCGTCCGCGGTTTTACTCAGAGACTATAAGTACTAGAAAGCTGTAATTTGGTGTGAGTATGTATATTAATCATGGCAAAAAAGTCGTAGAAAAAATCTTGAAAAAAATTTTTTTTTGGGTATCTCCCATACAAGTAAAGTGAGGGGAGTAATTTTTTTTTCTCTACTTACCCACCGTGTGGGGTATCGTTAAAAAGATATTGTGAGATTGAGAACACCATTTTTCGATTTAGGGATCCGTTTCCGAAATATTTGGTTTTAAAGTGCAAATTTTTGTTAGAGGTACGTGTCCCCCCCCTCTATCTGCTAAACGGTTATATATGGCTACGTGAAAAAAATTACAGCAGTAGTATATATACTGAAGTTGAAAGGAATTAGTCTCATCTATCAGAGCTGAGTACTAAGTACAAACTAAAAAGTTATAGGTAACCAACTTATAAAATGTATTCGAAAATGTAAAATTCCATACAATTTTCATTGTTAGATGTTTTTGGTCGTTAAACTGTGGGGTGCGAGTGTGAACAGTGTGAACTCAAACTTGTCATTCGCAACTACGGAACCGCACACTGCGCGTGGCCCGACACGCACTTGGCCGGTTTTTATATAAATATTGCTGTGTGTGTATTATAATATATGATACATAGATACGTTTTTGACGTTCGCGTAGCATTTCTTATATTATTACAAGATTTTGTGAGAATTCCGGCGGAGAGATGTAAAAGTTTTTAAGTTAGATTTAAATAGCTTTTTTTAAATATTTATAACAATTATATATTATTAATCATGACATGTAATGTGACTCTAAGATTAAAGTTTGTAGATAGCAGTTATTTATTTTCTATAGTATATCTCTTGTAACACTTTACCCATAGATATTACATTTATTTGATTTTAACAATAATTATAATCAAATCATTTTTGTGGTGAAGGTATTTTTTGTAAATATGCAAAAATACAATTTTTGATAACACTTAATTCTATAATAGTATATTTAAATTAATATATTATTAAAGGCTTACTAAGTAACACACAGGGGCTAGACAAAGCTTAAGGCCATAAGGAACCAAAACCTAAAAGCCACGTTAAGCCTTTAAATGCTTATAGGAAGAAAATAGAATCAAAGTGGGACGGCCGCATCATTCTTTAGATTTTTACCCACTCCCTCGGCTGGCTTTTACAATCTGTAGGTCCATTCTAAGTTTTTACTTTTCTCCTAGACCAGCATGGAAAAAAAAGTCAAAAATAATATTTCCTATTTAAATGAAATCCGATTCAATATACAAATGAAACCGGACCACTGTTTATAAATGTATCAGCATATTACAATCCTTTGAAGATTAATATTCTATCCGATATGGGTTTGCATTAAGGAAATATCATTCGGCGGGACGTCTTCAATCTTGCGCAAATAAATATTCATCTGTAAATACCGACTTTTCTAAAGGTTTTTATTTATCCGGGCGTATGTATTATTTTCTTCCCGATGGCTTGTTATACTTATTTATTAAAATAAAACAGGATTTTTTTATATACGAGAGTCGAAGTACGTAGAATGGGAGATCGTATTAATTTATTAAAAAGTCGTAAGGAAATATCACAGACTTTCTCGCAAAAAATACGAGACTTTTTACGAAAGTATCTTATTTCCATAATTGAGCAGATTACGAAAATACTTGTACTACATTAATAATAATCTGAAATAAAATTATCAACTTATACAAATTGACGAAGATTATGGAGCCGGTGCTTGTAAATTCACTGCTTATCTGGAAAGATTGCTTTTTAATCGAATAAAATGTTCACTTACCCTCGAGGCGGACGCGCGGAGTGGCCCGCTCGGCGGCGGCACGCGGCCTCGCCGATCAACCCCGCGACCACAACTGATTTTCCAGCGCGAAAACTTCCCTCGAACGCGTCATCACTCACCCCATTTCCCGAGCTACCAATAAGGACAGGCCGGCTGCACCGAAGGTTTCCGGTGACGTCCGAGAACGGCCGACTGCTGGGGTGGCGATTGGATCTTTTAATCTGAAACGTAAATGCATACAAAAAGAATACGAGACTGTACGCTTCCGGGAACGGGATGTAGGCTGAAGCATGAGTTGTGCAACAGGTACAGGTTTCAAGTCTCTAAAGCCCGGCAAAAATAATGTTGAAACGGATTCCGTACGCTTTTAGCGACGGCTGATGTCAGAGAGGGATGATTGATACGTTGAGAGAATGTGGGTCATCGCGTTCCGGTTAAAAGACTAGAAAAATACTGAAAACTCCGCGTTCATTATGCATATTGAGGGGAAAAGTAATGAATAAAGAGACATAATAAAATCATTCACAAATTAAATATACGCGCCTAAAAAGAAAGAGAGTTGGCGAATTTTCAAATTATGAATTACCTAATTTACAATTCTAATTATTTGTTTGCAGCTAGAAGTGGGACAGCATTAAATTGTAAATTTATTCTTGGGACAGCTTTTTTGTTATTTAGCCGGAGGTAACATTTTTATTTCTTGCTAATTGAAATATACCTTTATTGTCGGAACAAAAATGAAAAATATGTTTTAAGGTGTTAAATGACTAACATCTTTTTTAGGGTTCCGTAGTAAACTAGGAACCCTTATAGTTTCGCCATGTCTGTCTGTCTGTCTGTCTGTCCGTCCGCGGTTTTACTCAGAGACTATAAGTACTAGAAAGCTGTAATTTGGTATGAGTGTGTATATTAATCATGGCAAAAAAGTCGTAGAAAAAAACCTTGAAAAATATTTTTTTTTTGGGTAGCTCCCATACAAGTAAAGTGGAGGAGTATTTTTTTTTCTCTATTTACCCATCGTGTGGGGTATCGTGAAAAAGGTCTTTGAAAAATATTGTGAGGTTGAGAACACCATTTTTCGATTTAGGGATCCGTTTCCGAAATATTTGGTTTTAAAGTGCAAAATTTTGTTAGAGGTACGTGTCCCCCCCCTCTATCTGCTAAACGGTTATATATGGATACGTGAAAAAAATTACAGCAGTAGTATATATACTGAAGTTGAAAGGAAAACTATCAGAGCTAGGTACTAAGTGCAAACTAAAAAGTTGTAGGCAACCAACTTATAAAATGTACTGGAAAATGTAAAATTTCATAAAAGCTTTATTGTTAGATGTTTTTGGTCGTTAAACTGTGAGGTGCGAGTGTAAACAGTGTGAACTCAAAGTTATCATTCGCAACTACGGAACCCTACACTGCGCGTGGCCCGACACGCACTTGGCCGGTTTTTAGGGTTCCGTAGTAAACAAGGAACCCTTATAGTTTCGCCATGTCTGTCTGTCTGTCTGTCTGTCTGTCTGTCTGTCTGTCTGTCTGTCTGTCCGTCCGCGGTTTTACGCAGAGACTATAAGTACTAGAAAGCTGTAATTTGGTATGGGTATGTATATTAATAATGGCAAAAAAGTGGTAGAATAAAAACTTGAAAAAAATTTTTTTTTATGGTAGCTCCCATACAAGTAAAGTGGGGGAGTATTTTTTTTTCTCTATTTACCCATCGTGTGGGGTATCGTTAAATAGGTCTTTTAAAAATATTGTGAGGTTGAGAACACCATTTTTCGATTTAGGGATCCGTTTCCGAAATATTTGGTTTTAAAGTGCGAATTTTCGTTAGAGGTAAGTGTCCCCCCCCTCTATCTGCTAAACGGTTATATATAGATACGTGAAAAAAATTACAGCAGTAGTATATATACTGAAGTTTAAAGGAAAACTATCAGAGCTGAGTACTAAGTATAAATTAAAAAGTTATAGGCAACCAACTTATAAACTGTAAAATTTCATACTATTTTCATTGTTAGATGTTTTTGGTCGTTAAACTGTATGGTGCGAGTGTGAATAGTGTGAACTCAAAGTTGTCATTCGCAACTACGGAACCCTACACTGCGCGTGGCCCGACACGCACTTGGCCGGTTTTTTATTATTTAGTATTGTTTGAGTAAATTTAAATAAAGATTTATGTTACAGTGCAGATTACTAAAACGCAATGGTTAGACAGTACAGATACTTAAACGAATTAAATGATTTTATATCCTTTCCAAAGACAGCTGAATATATATTGGAAACCTGAAGCTAAAATTTTTATATATATCAATTTATCATCCTTTGTTGTGTGATAGTGTTTTCCCCATGGTAAAGTTTATTTTTCATATTCGATTGATACATGAAAAAATGTCTCTATGTTCATACGAGTTTTATGGAAAAAATAATCAACCTAATCAATTATCTTACGCTAGACTTTTATTATTTTTCTATTTAGATGAGATCTTAACTAACTCAAGTTTTGTAAAAAACACAAAATAAATCGCTAGTCTAGTGAGAAATTCCAATTTCAAAATATTATTTTCATTAAATTGAGCCAACGCCGCCTAATCCCCCCTAAACGTGGACAGTGAAAGACGAATTGTAATTGAAATGCCTTCAATTGGATTCTGAGGGGACACGTTACGTGTGGCCCATTAGATTACTTGTTTAATTCTTGACCACGAGAGCCGTAATCTAAGTTGTAAACTAAATCTTGGGCCCCGTCTCACATATCCGCCGTAAGCTGGGCTTGGATCGTATTTGAATGCTTCCCGAACGACCACGAATTAGTATGCGCGCTCCATTCGGCCCACCAGTCCCAGAGGGACCCAAGCTCCTATTCTATAACCAACTTCTTGTTTGTAATAAGGATTGTAATTATACAGCGGTAACGAGTGGGAATAGAAATATATATTTTATAATCTCGGTGGGGGTCATTTTACTTTTAAAAGTCACTTGTAGTGAGTATAAGTACGGAGTTAGATATGGGTCAGTGTTAGGATCGTTTACGTCAATAAAATATGTAATAAAACAAAAATCAATCCCATTTCTTAATGTCTGGTAAAAAGGAATGGCTTACTGTAGAACGGGATTAAGATTAAGTTTTACACAGATCTAACTCAGAGTGATTTTTGTGATCTTATACACGTGAATAAAAATAATATAGAAAAAAATTAGGGATGCTACTTAACATTGTACAACATGTTGTGATCAGAGATTTAATGACTTTTCTCATTTTTTCATGATTTATATTATTAATAAATTTGGCTGCACATTTTAGAATACGCCTGTAACGCGGTTCAATTTGTAAGTGGGATCTTGGGATACGTTCATTTTGTGTATTACGGCACTAGCACGGAATCACCGCAGCCGCCTGAATTATGTAAATATGGAATCAAATAATATTCGTGGAAAGTTTACTCTGAATTACAGCTAACAAAACAAATAGTGTGTTCTATAATAATTAAAGTATTTATATCCTTACGATAATCCTTTACAGATGAAGAGCAAAATTATCGTATGACTACTAGTGAAAATGAAAAATTATCTAGCCTTGCAATAACGGAAATTTAGCAATCGTTTTGTGCAATTACGTGAATGAAAAGAATTGTATTATTTTCAGATGTCATAAATGTATGTAAGCAAGTATGAACCATTTGTTCATTCTTGCTTGCTTGCTACGCGAGATTCTTTATTCTGCCATAACTTCGAAGTGCCTGAACAGATTTAGATGTGTGAGGTTTGCTTGTCTTATCTTAAGTCAAATAGGCTATAAGGTTTTTTTTCGTGTTTTATTTTTGTAAGTGTTAAGCATTGCTTTCTCATAAATAACTACTTATATTTATTGTATAATTTTACAAAGTTTTGATCATGGTAACGGTCTTATGAGTTAAACTTATTGATTTAAAAAATTTAATTGTGTTAATGATAGAAAGTTTAATTTATTGTAAAATATTTAATTATTTTTGAATATAATATTTCCATTCTCATGCATTAATTTATTATTTAATATCATTTCTATTAATATATCGCCGTTTTCAATAAAATAAAAACATTTATTTAATCAACAAAATGCACCATAACAACATGGCTACAACTATTCGAGGCACCCAAGGTAGAGAATGTACAATAAATATTTAGCTCAAAACCGAGACAAGTCGCTATAACATACTACATAGACAGAGTGCGACTGACGCAAAGTTTGGAAGTGGGCTCTCACTTATCTGATGTAGTTTCCCTTATCGTGGGCCTCGTAAGCATTGTTTTCATTACGAGTACAACTTCGCTGCAGTCTCCGGCTACACGGTAAATTAAGCGGACCACAGTTCTACTTATGTCCACGGTAATATACACTTACTTGCATATTATAGAGCAAGAAAAACAAAATATCTATTTTAACAATAATCACCAATATTTTTTATAAAATTTCCATATTTTGATCTATTTTTTATAATTATTTAGTCAGGTAATTTAATTGTTTGATAGAAAATTGCTTGTATTAATTATTAAAACTACACTGACTATTGTTAATGTTTAATACGTTTTTAATATAGTATTTCCTTTATCATGCATTAATTTATTATTTAACATCATTTCTATTACCATATTGCCGTCTTCAACAAAATAAAATAATTCATTCAACAAACAGAATGCACCATAACAACATAGCTACAACTATTCAAGACGCCCGAGGTAGAGAATATTCAATAAATATTTAGTTCAAAATCGAGACAAGTTGCTATAACATACTGCATAGGCAGAGTGCGACTGACGCAAAGTTTCAAAGTGGGCTCTTACTTATCTGATGTAGTTTCCCTTATCGTGGGCCTCGTAAGCATTGTTTCCATTACGAGTACAACTTTGCTGCAGTCTCCGGGTACAAGGTAAATTAAGCGGACCACAGTTCAAGTTATGGCTACGGTAATATACACTTACTTGCATATTGTAGAGCAAGGAAAACAGAATATCGATTTTAACAATAATCACCAATATTTTTTATAAAATTTCTATATTTTGATCATAGGTAGTTCTTATTTTTATAATTATTTAGTCACATAATTTAATTGTCTGATAGAACATTGCTTCCATTGCAAACCACTCTGACTATTGTAAAATGTTTAATACTTTTTTAATATAATATTTCCTTTCTCATGTATTAATTTATTATTTAACATCACTTCGCCGTCTTCAATAAAATAAAAATATTTATTAAACAAACAGAATGCATCATAACAACATAGCTACAATTATTCAAGATGCCCCAGGTAGAGAATGTTCAATAAATATTTAGTTCGAAACCGAGACAAGTCGCTATAACATACTGCATAGACAGAGTGCGACTGACGCAAAGTTTGGAAGTGGGCTCTCACTTATCTGATGTAGTTTCCCTTATCGTGGGCCTCGTAAGCATTGTTTCCATTACGAGTACAACTTCGCTGCAGTCTCCGGCTACACGGTAAATTAAGCGGAGCACAGTTCAAGTTATGGCCACAGTAATATATGTACACTTTCTTGCATATTATAGAGCAAGGAAAACAGAATATCGATTTTAACAATAATCACCAATGTTTTTTATAAAATTTCTATATTTTGATCATAGGTAATTCTTATTTTTTATAATTATTTAGTTAGGTAATTTAATTGTTTGATAGAAAATTGCTTGTATTAATTATTAAAACTACACTGACTATTGTTAATGTTTAATACGATTTTAATATAGTATTTCCTTTATCATGCATTAATTTATTATTTAACATCATTTCTATTACCATATAACCGTCTTCAACAAAACTAAAATCATTCATTCAACCAACAGAATGCACCATAACAACATAGCTACAACTATTCAAGACGCCCGAGGTAGAGAATATTCAATAAATATTTAGTTCAAAACCGAGACAAGTCGCTATAACATACTGCATAGGCAGAGTGCGACTGACGCAAAGTTTCGAAGTGGGCTCTCACTTATCTGATGTAGTTTCCCTTATTGTGGGCCTCGTAAGCATTGTTTCCATTACGAGTACAACTTTGCTGCAGTCTCCGGGTACAAGGTAAATTAAGCGGACCACAGTTCAAGTTATGGCCACGGTAATATACACTTACTTGCATATTGTAGAGCAAGGAAAACAGAATATCGATTTTCACATTATAATTTAACATAGTTACAAAGTATCCTGTATGTTCTGCTGAGAAAAAAAATACTTCTCCTATATGTAGTTTTTTTTTGCTCGGTGAAACTAGATTCGAAAAGTACGAAATATTTTGTAGCTAATTATATAAATTAAACCAAAATATATCGTAGGAACGAGAATCTACGACATTCTGATTATTTACTGCTAAACCGTTAAATATAATTATATTTGTTGTTCTTTATTATTATTAAGAGAGTGAAAATATCCACACACACACAACTAATTTTAATTAATTTTCTGGTCGTGAATAGTTGTATGAAAATTTTACAAAAAATTAATATTTAATTTTAATTCATTTGCGATTATCTATATTGTCATGTCTACAGTATTTTTAACATAAATAGTTATTTAAAAATGCCTTTTAACTTAAACGGAATCGGAAACATTTCCAATCTTAAGGCTCAGCTCTTTAGCTCAGCTTAGATAATGATGATTAGCTCAAAAAGTTGATCCTTGAGTTTGTTTTATAATCTAGCAATCACTACATCAATAAACACAAGCTCAACGTCTGCGTGGATACAAGGCAATTTAAAAATTTGTCCCCAAGGCGTCGCCTAGTTGTCTATATTATGCGAGCAAGTATGCGGGGCGCCCGACCGGCCGCCCTGCGCCGCCCCGTAGCCGCGTCGTAGCGCTACGAACGCTACGACAATCGCTGCGCCTACGAGACAGAAGCTTTACTTTTTTTTTAAGTTTAGTGCTGTGGATCATCATGTCATCAATATTAACATTATAAGCGTTATTGATTCATAAAAATAAAATCTTTATATTCATTTCTTAAATGTACTAAAATAAGTTTTCCTTATTTTATTATTAAATTGTTTATAAAAGATGCACATGTAGAGCAAGAACATTATTAATTGTGTTTTATAAAATTGTGTTTAAAAAAAAACTTAAGCTTTACTGTAATTGACAGAAGTTTTAATATTGTTAACATTCTAAACAGATAACAGCCGTGTGTGTAGGTAGGTACATAATATATCTTCATCTGGTATTTTTTTTGTCTCTACTGTAGGAGCGCAACCCTCTCTGTACATAATATATGCATATGGATTAAAATTCATTTTGAAATCCTAATCCTAACTTCTAATCAAAAACAAATCCTAACTAATATTATAAATTCGAAAGTGAGTTTATTTGTTTGTTTGTTTGTTACGCTTTCAAACCGACTCTACTTAACCGATCATAATGAAATTTTGCATACATATAGGTTAGGGTACTGAGAAGGACATAGGCTATATATCAAGCGGGCAGATCCGCGGGCGAAAGCTAGTGAAAATATAAATTATTTGGTTTTATTGTTCACTTCGCATTAATACAAAATTAAAGTGTGATTTTTTAAATTATTCTCTTCATAATTTTCAGAGCTCTATAAAAATATATGACATTAAATTCCAATATTAACTGTTCAATACTTATAAAAAACTTTATTAATAAAATAGTGAAAAAAAAAAGAACGAGTGGTTTACCTGTATGTGCCCGTTCTGGGCGTATCGAGGTCTATGCTCGCTCGCTCTGCGGCGCGGACGGGGGGCGCGAAGTAGACTTGATTGGAAACCCTATTCCATATTTATTATGGGCCTATTTTGTCATGTTTATTGACGTGCCTGACAAGATATAACATTTTTAAGCGCGGTTAAAAAATTTGCTGCTGTTTTGCTTCTTTTCCACATTGCCAATATTTTTTAAGGCATCTATGTAAGCATGATTTTCAGCCAAATTCGCTTGTATTTGGTCGTATACGGTGTATTTGGTAGTGGTTTTGTAAATTTCATGGCTGTCGTAGAGTGAGGAAAAGAAAAAAATCAAGAAAAAAATTGACTAAATTATTATTTGAAAACCGTAAATTGTGAAAAATTGCCGTATAGATCAGTCAATATCGGCCCAAAAAATGCAATCCTTGCAAACCGTAACCGGTGCTACTCATGAGGGTCCCGAAAGTACAATTTACATTTTTTTTTCAAAAAATGTCAAGTACTCATATTTTGCTGATTCTCTACAATTAACTCGAAGAGATAAAATTACAATCATTGGAAAGCCCATAATTATACTGGTCTATATTTAATTTAATTACAATCGCCTGTAAAATCACTGCTTTATTTGATATGGGCCTGGAAAGCAAACCTACCCCATTTTTGGAACCGTATGGAAAAAAATCGTCAATGTTTGACCATTTAACAATCTATTTCTCAAAAACTGTGCATCACAAAGGTTTTAATTTCATTTTTAAAGTAAGTATAAAAATAGTCGAAAAAGAATTCTTTGAAAGTTGTAACGGGAAAAAAATTGACAATCTAACGTTCGCATATTGCCTTAATATTTTCGATTGATATGTAATGTAAAAGTACTGTTTAAATATTACACTGGTCTAATTAATATACAAATTACATAGACCAGTGTAATATTTAAACAGTACTTTTTAATTATTAAATCAACCAAAAAAAGTTGGGTGGTATTGCAAATTTAAAGGTAATGACCGTACTGCAAGTAACTCTTTACGTTTACATGCCAACCCTACCAATTTTTGTGTTTTTTCGCGGTACAATGATAGCCACATTGGGCAGACTGGCATAAAATATTCATAGGACTTCACAAGGTCACTCTTATCAGTGAAATTGAAAAGTGTAATAAAACTATATGTTGGGGTTAGGAAGGTATTACAGAAAACACTTAATATGAGGTCGAAAGTCTATCAACTAGCGAACAGCATGACTTGAAGGCGAAGAGGGCTCGATGGCCCGTTTGAACTCGGTTGGAAAATTTATGTAGCTAATAGTTTTAAAGAAGACTAGCGATTTTTCCGTAACTTCGGCTGCGTAAATATAGCCTATGTTACCCGTAGATAAATTAGCTTTCTAGTCTTTTCAAGTGATGTCCATTAATTCCGGAGCCTATTAAATGCAAAAGAAAAACAACAAACAATCAAATCTTTTAAATGTTCAAATGCTTTTTTTCTGGTAGAGTATTTTGTATTTCTTAATAAGGTATTTATGCTAACACACATGCGTCTCGGCAAACGTAGTGTAGGACGTCCTCAGGCACGGTGGAGTGACGATTTGCGCAAGATGGCTGGCAGAAGCTGGATGCGAGCAGCCGAAGATAGATCTCGATGGCGTGCAATTGGGGAGGCCTATGTCCAGCAGTGGACGATTATGGGTTGATGATGATGATGATGATGATGACATGCACACAATTTTTTTTAAATTTTAGAATCTACTTTATTGATTTTATCTCATGACTATATTTGTACCATTGCCTCACATAATAATCCCTTAACGAAGTGTAGCCTAAATATATGCCCGATATGGTTTGTTTATTTGTTACATTATTCACTATTTTTAGATAATATATATAGCGTGGAAATTAACCCTCGCATTCCCTTAAATGGCTGATTCAGACCGTCAATATGAACAAATTTTTCTATGGGACCAATGACCTGGGAACTCGAAAAAATTTTCGACTTTCCCATTCTAATTTTCCGGGCGGCTGAACACTTTGTATGAAAATGTAGATTTTTTTGAGAGCATTGATCCCACAGAACGAATTGTTTATATATGGACTGGCTCAGTCGCCCTTAAGACTGTATCGAGGGTCACTTTACACGCTATAAAGATTTATTATCCTAGTACATATGCTATCTATGATTTCCAGTATTACATTTTTCGCTTACATATACAGCTATATCACAAGATTTTTATTCAATAGTGATGCGAGTGAACTATCACGTTGCAATGCGGCTCCTCCCGGCCGGAAGCGCTGTTAAAGGCATTATTATCCGGACGGTCGCGCTGCAAATAAATCGTCTGCCGGCTCGCTCTTTCGATTATCCTCAAATCTTCATTACACCGACGTATGCTCTTACGTGTACGTGTTTTAGACTAGATATAGTGTTTTCTTTACCTTCAAATAAAAGTTATGCTAAACTGATGATACTGTTCTAATGTTATTGTTTGCCGTGTGGTTCCCGGCGGAGTAAAATAGGACCTCTCCAAGGCTTCTCGTAGATGTCGTAAAAGGCGACTTAGGAATACCAGCTAAGCAAAGCTTATAAACATCAAAGAGATCTCTCCAACCCGTCTGGCCAGCATAGAGAGTGTAGGCCAAATCCTCTGACTGCTCTGGCTTATACATGCCTGGTAGTACAAAGAGGGTCGTGCTCCTCCAGTGGAGACTAACAAAGACCTGATGATGATGATAATGTTACGGCGGGGCTACGTTGGAGGTCTATTTGTATTGATGCTTGCAGAATGCAGAAATTTTAAAATAGCTAAGACTAACTTCCAAAAAGTCCCAATTGTTGAGTATTTCAAACAGAACGCATAAGTACATACAATATCGAGAAAGATGACTGAAGTAAAAAAAAAAATAAAAAACCGGCCAAGTGTGAGTCAAACTCGCGCAATGAGGGTTCCGTACAATATGCTTCGTGGACACACACACAATGTGCAAAAAATGTTTTATTCAATTGACTAGCGCCATCTAGTGGTGTTTTAGTGAACTATTTCCCTAGATGAACTTAGTATTGTGAGTTTGCCATTTATTTTTCAAGTGATAGAATTCTTATTATTTTTCCTGTAATCTTCAGGGAATGAACTATATTTTGTAATTTTTTCAAAATTTTCGGCCCTGTAGTTTCGGAGATCAGGGGGGGAATGGTCAATTTTTGCCTTCTTTCGTGAATAAAATCAAAAGTATTGATTTTACCCGAACAAAAAAAAATATTTTTGAGATCCTCATAATGAGCCCTTTCATTTGATATATGACACAGTAAGGTTTGCAAAACTTTCTTTTAAAATTTTGTAATTGGGCCCCCCAAAATAACCCTTATTTAAAAAAAAACTTTATTTACTTTGCACATCCGTGTTTGGGTCATAGGATTACACTATCTTACCAAATTTCATCTAATTTGGTTCAGTAGATTCGGAGAAAATCGGCTGTGACAGACGGACGGACGGACAGACAGACGCTCGAGTGATCCTATAAGGGTTCCGTTTTTCAACTTTTGTACGGAACCCTAAAAACATCTCTGTATTGTTAGCATACAATTGACTCGGTTTCTAAACAGTTTCGAATACATTTTAAACCTGTTAACATGCAAATCTTACGAAAAATATTGTGTCTCATTAATGGCTTAAAAGTTTCCTCCATTCCCAACATTAGTTTATTACAACTGTACTCATTGAATTGAAAATTGCAAGAAAATCTCAGGCTACATGTTTAAAACTCTATGAAGCAATGAAAACTTCTGTTCGATAACAAACTTTTAATGAAACACCGTTAGTGATCTCCTTACAGAATGTTTTTGCATTATAAATTTACCAATGTATTAACTTATTTACTTACATAAAAAGTATAATTAGGTACACAAAATATTACTTTTTGAGTGCTTATTATATATTTTACACATTCCAGTGAGGTGAGAAGGTGTGAAGTGATTTATTTGGGGAGACCACTCGAGTAAATTTTGATCAACAGATATGCACTGTCGATAAAGATGTTTCGTGATCACTATAATAACATATTATAAAACAAAGTCCTCCGCCGCGTCTGTCTGTCTGTCTGTCTGTTCGCGATAAACTCAAAAACTACTCCACGGATTTTCATACGGTTTTCACCAATAGATAGAGTGATTCACGAGGAAGGTTTAAGGTATAATACATGCCCGGGCGCAGCCGGGTAGGGCTGCTAGTTTTATATAATTAAATTAAATCAACATGTTCTGTTTAAGAAAGTTTTTAATATTTTCTTATGTTAATGTAAAAAAAACCCTGTCCAATACTTAAAGGGATAACTCAGCCCGTCAATGTGAACAACTTTTCCTGTTATTCAGATTTTTAGTACGAGTAATGGATCGTTACTCGATAACGACACTCCTAAATAAAGAGAATAAAATAAAATGCCAATTATAAGAGAAAATCCAGAAGTAATTATGCTATGCATGTAAATTCAGATCGTCTATGTAAACCGAGGAAGTAGTTAACAGTTTTATGCGTCGGGCCTGACGTACCCACCGGATATTGATTTATAAGGACCAATGGAGCCCAGTTCCGGCTGCAGCCTCTGAGGCCATGTTAGCCTTGCAGCTGCTTTGTGGCTAATTAATTTGATCAAGCCGCCATGAAAACGTTGTGCACATAAAGATGATATACGTCGTTGATATAAAGTATATCTGCTCTAGGTTTAATAGGCCCTTTAGTTCTACGGTCGTAAACTTTAGCGCTTGGAGAAAACTATAGTATTATTATTTGGTATAAGCACAAATGAATATTTTTTTCGCAAGCTTAACAGATTACATTTTTAGTAAGAGTAATGGAACGTTACTCAATAATGATACTGCTAAATAAAGAGAACAAAATATAATGTAAATTTAATAAGAAAAAAATCCAGACGTAACTTTGTTATGCATGTAAATTAAGAGCGTCTTTGTAAACCGAGGAAGTAGTTAACAGTTTTATGCGTTGTGCCTGACGTGCCCACCGGATATTGATTTACAAGGACCAATGGAGCCCAGTTCCGGCTGCAGCCTCTCAGGCCATGTTAGCCTTGCAGCTGCTATGTAGCTAATTAATTTGATCAAGCCGCCATGAAACCGTTGTGCACATAAAGATGATATACGTCGTTGATATTAAGTATATCTGCTCTTAGATTTAATAAGCCCTTTAGTTCTAAGGTCGTAAACTTTAATCTTGGCGAAAAATATACTATTAATTGAAGATGAATATGGCACATATGTGTATAATATTTCTATTCGTATACAACTACAATAGTATATTTCTGCTACATATGATATAAAATTATTTTCCTAAAATGGTGGTGCGTGAGAAAAATAACGTAGAAATGTAAGTACCAACTGCTTGTTCACATTCGGACCGCAGAAGCCAGTCGTGGAAATAGGCGAAAATCTAAAGCATCATGGCAATAGACGAAGTGGCTAGCAACCCATCACTATTTCTATTTATTTTTACACCTATACGCCCAACCAACACACTAAATGTGTTTTTGGTCTAATGGTCTTGGGCTCTGTATTCCCCGTAAGGGGCAAAGGCGTGATAATACAAACGTATTTTCTAAGCGGCCTCTATAGTAAACTATATAAAAATTTGTATGGAGGCCTTCGTTCTGTATCAACTGTGTTTCTAAAATACAATATCGTCTATTATGAGCAGATCAAAAGGTGGGCGCAAATCGTAGGTACTCTGCTAACGCGATGGACTAGTAAATCTCTTTCTTTGCATTATTTATTTGCTTTTTCATACACTTGAAATTCATCATTCAATCATTAACAAGAGAACCCTTATCTATACAAAAATCGATACTTTGCTAATTAATGACAATTAGTGTAGAGTGCAGCTAATGCTCCAGATATATCGCGCTATAATAGGCAAATGCAAACAGTGGGAATCAACGTAATGCTCTCTAAACGTTTGATATGGTATGAGCACTGGTATGAATAACATCACAGGCGAGTTACAAATGGATGAACCGCGCCGGACGGGCATACGATTCGTGTTGACGATTTCATCGACTCATTTACTTCGCATTTGTGGATACGGCATTTTATATGTGTAAGATAATGACAATCAAAAAAATATTTTATGATTTTGATCAATAAAACAATTGCAGGACATACTATCTCTCTAATCTGTGCAATTAGGCCTTATATTTCTTAATTTCATATAAAATCATAACCAAGGTTATTCAGTTGAACGCTGAATACACCATTTTATTGTTATAGAGAAAATGTCGGGTTCTGGTGGTTCTACCACTAGTTCTAAAAATCATTTCAATTATACGCTACTCTTCAAAAAGAATCCCTGTCCTGTTTTATTAAATCAAATAACTCTTTTTTTTTAACAAACAATTTTATGAGTAAAACAAATTCTAAAGCGAGGTATATGTGTTGCATCGGTTATCGGTATTAATAACTATATTATTATAAACTAACAGCCCTCTCCGACTGCGCACGATGATGTATTACATTTATAAACTTTCCTTATGAATCACTATCTGTCAGTAAAAATCGCATGAAAACCTTGTATACTGCACGGATTGTATCGTGAGCAGACAGATACACGCAGCAAAGGACTTTGTTTTATAGTATGGAGTGATAGTGAAGTACTATTTGCAATCGTTTCACTTGATCACTGAATGAGGAGCCTAACCACACACCATAAAGCTTTATAAGAAGCGACAACTTGGTGTATTCTTGTCAAGTTGACTTTCTGACCTTCCTTGTAGTAAGAATAAATTACGTTATTTGTTACAAATCTAGAATAATATTCAATAACATTTATGAAACTACTTTTAACATTTTAGTAGCGAAAACAGGGATTGAAAGATATTGAGTTGCACATAAAATGAAGCAAGGTCCGCTATAATGTGTTTGTTTAGTAGTTCCCCGACATCAGCCATAGTCGGACCGAGGCGAGCGAGGACGAGGCGGGGCGCGATTCTCTCACTCGACAGATCACCTGAAAGTGTGCCACTTAATAACTCACATCCTCTCTCGGTTCACTGAACATCCGCTGGATCGTCACATATCTCTAAATATGGCCGCCGAAGCGTGCCACGCTACACTAGGGCGCTTCACTCGCGGATTTTACAAAGTATGGAATTGAAAGCAAATTAACGCTTTCATGTTTTACTACGTGAAAATTTGACGCAGGTTAAGTTAAGAGTAAACTCGTGTGGGTAATATGTTATTATAATCTTCACTTTTTTTATAATTTCCTAAATAAACTCTCAACCCGTAGTGCCAAGCGTGGTGAGTATGCCCAATCAATCCTTATGATATGTTCAGCAGTAGACATCTTGCGGCTTAGATGATGATGACGAAATAAACACCTTCAAAATTAATGAATAAGAACGCAGCTGCATTTAAGTATAAAAAAAGAACTATATCATTCGGGGATTGAGGAAATCTCCTATCCGAACAACCAAAATTGCTCAAAATTTTGCAGTTATGGGGAAATAACTAAATGTCGTATGCTAAACGTAGATACCTACCGTATGCCATGTTTAAAATAAGTACACGTTTTGGCAGTAAGTAGAGTAGAAATAAATTTGAACAGCGCTTTCAACCTAGACCTTAGTTATACAATGTTAATAAGCGACTTACTTTTTGTTTACACTCGAATGTAACCTCGGCTCGACTCGATGAAAAAGTCAAGTTTGTTTGAACACTTACAACTCGAGAACGGCTAAACAGATTTCCATGGTTTTTGATTTGGTAGTTTTACTATCACCCCCAATAGCAGAATAACCATGAGAAAATAAGAAACATTAAATAAATAAGCGAAGTATAGTTCGCCGGGACAGCTTGTATAATATAATTCCTTTAGTGCCCTTCAATTAGTAGACAACCTCTAAATCATACGTCTGGTTGACTGGTAGTGATCCCTTAATGGGATAAGTCCGCCATTGTATGTTTACTTTTTCGTGTACAGTATGCTATATGTTTTTCTTTAAAGATATATGATATATATAAAGATAATACAAAGAAAAGAAAATAAGTCCCAAATTAGTACCTTAGCTTAGATACACTTTATTATTATAGAAGGTTATTTTCCCGTAACCCGATGAGACCGTTGTGCAAGGTTTACTTAAAGGGAATAAAGTACATGGAACTATTGAAGAGTTTAATAATATTCATTGGGCCCGGGCAATTTTCCGGGCGAATGGAGGCGCGTCTTTGATCAGCACTGACTACTCCGAGAATAGTCAAATTGATAAACTAACTATGGCTTAACAACTTAAACTACACTTTAAAAGCTGACTTATTTTAAACTCATTTTCTCTTTATTACTTTGAAGCATACTTTACAAGAAATTTTGGGAGCCAGAAAACACTTAAGGTTTGTCAATATGTTTTACTTAAAGTGCTTTCCAAATGTTGGATACTTACTCAAAATAATTCAATTTTTACCCTAAAAGTCGGTCAGCGGTAGGTTAATAATTTGATGGCTTGTCTAAAACATGAGCATGTATGTATAGAAGGGATGAGGTGTGCTCCCTTTAGAGAAAGGGTAAGGGTTTTGGGTGCGTCTTGAAGCCTCTGAAAGCCTTCAAACATTATTTACAGCGTGTTTATGGGTAATTATGCATAGCACAACGATCACAATAATTGCAGGTTCGGTATCTGTTCATGTGAAAATCGGATGTTGACGAGCTTCAATAGCTTCTCTGAGGTTTTCATTACGATCTAGATAATTTGATTTATCACTTGAATAAACCATTTTAAAATGTATTTTACGCGAAATTTATTTAAACTTATAGACAATATCTTGGTGTTTATTTACCAACCATTGGAGTTTACTTGGTTTTTTGCGACCGTAACAAAATTTAATAGCAATCTCATTTCTTTCAGAAAACTCCGCGATTTATTGAATCTATCGGGAAACATCACAGACGGTAAATGAATATTAACAGCTTATGTGTGATAAACTCAATTTTGTCTCCCGTGAAAATAGGTTTGGGTTAGTAATTTGGTCTATTGAGTTTCGAAAACATTACTAGAGGTGAAACGTAAATTGTAACCAAGACTAAAAAAAGATTTTTAACCGTGTGATACAATTAAAAAAAAACTGATAAACGATACCTATGAATCCTCTCATCTTACATATATCAATGATTTGTTTACCTAATATGTAACTTTCCAGCTCTTCGTATGTAACTTCCAATAACTATATAGGGACCTAGCTAAGCACCTAGAACGCTACATACGTTTACAAATAGAAAAGAAAAATAAATTAGAGCTCCAAGAGCACCACCTTTTGACGGCTATGATACCACTGATAAACCTATACTCACACACAGACCGAAAAAGCGTAAAATGTCTCTTTTCGTTTAGGGGTCAATATAATCAGCAATCGTTATAACCCTCGTTCTCAACTACCACTTGACACACTTTTTGTTTTACACTATGACAGAATCTGTTAATAAAGAGAAGCAATACACTCACCTCCCATCCGGAATGTAGAGATCCTCTTCATGGCTATTGCCTCTTCATGTCTATAAACAAAGCTGAGAGTTGGAGGCGTCCCGAGAGCTCTCCACGCTGGTATTCCACTATTAATCCCATTGATGTAGAGCTCCGTTTTCGGGACGCAGACGGGCGTTAACGATTGAATGTTTCATTAGTTTCGTTCATTTAATAGTTCGGGAAATATCAGGCTAAAATGGCAAAGTAGCATCGAGTTCGAGTATAATAGATCAAGTTATATTTCTAGTTACGGGTGATTTAATGCACAATTAACAAATAATTATGGATTATAACATCTTTTTAGCACAATTTTGCAAACATCTAAATTAAAAAGCTGCACGATAGACACTACCTATACTTATTTTTTCACTGGATTAAAATACCTGAGATTTAATTAAATATAATACTAGATAGATTTGTTGCGTGTGTTGCATGTAAGTAACAAAGCGCGTATGCGCAGGTCACGGGCGACGGGGGCGCTTCCGGTGCGACGTCGCGAGTCGCGCCCTTCCGGCTGCGCGCGCGCCGCTCCGCTCCGCCCATCAAGCGTGACGCTGCGGCCTAGTACCGCACTATAATACGCCATTGTCATCTGATAAATGGAGATAAACATAATATACTGTGCTTCTATGTACCAGAAACAAAAGTAACGATGGGAGCGTAACATTATGTCAACGGTAATTTGGCTTAGATGATATCTAAATAATTCAAAATTTATAATCCTAATGTTTTCGCGATTTTTCCATATAGGCATAAAAAAATCTTTTTTTTTTATGAAAATGAAAAATCATACGTACACACAATAAGATATACTTAAATGACTATTATTTTTCGTCAGCGTTATCTCACTTAATAACAGTACATAGGAATTTGTACATAAGTGTACCTTTAAAAAATGAACAAAGGTACCTATTTTAAAGCAGCACGTGCAAAGTGCAGAGACTTTTGCCTTATTAGCGTTTAATGGAAATCGTATTAACTACATACTGTTTATTACAAGGTCCGCAGTGTAAACCAATTAGTCCGCTCGGGAAAGGCTTTTATGATGCAATTAATGCATACAGTTAAAGCGTCGTGAAAAACAAAAGGGTATTAATTTTATAGTGACATGATAATGGAGCTCGACCACCTGAGCTGTTATTTTAAAATAATTTTCTTTTTGATATTTATAGGGCCCATCCGGGCATCCGGCGACCACTAAATTCTGTTGCGTTAAAAAGAAGCACTTAAAATAACGCGAGCCGAAAAAGAATTGATGCATTAAAACGCTTTTTCGATACACGCGTTCGAATTTCGTCAATACCTACATCAGTGTGGTTATTCAGAAGATCGGAAACAATTAGACAACAGTGGCATTGGTCAGCCGAGCGCATATCCGTAGTCGCGGTGCTCTACTGTTACACTCGCGGATAATATTTTCCCGTGCCATTTGGACACAGAAATATAACAGGAAACTGCGTTCAATAATGAACCTTTTTAGTTACTGGTACGGTCTATTTTGTTATGTTGACTAGTCCGTCGCCGACATGGATTTTTGTATCATTTAACTACTAGCTTTTCGGCCCACTGGCTGAATGTAAATATGAATGTAATTGGCTAACTTGTATATTTGCTACGTCTCTGTATTGGCATAAAAGGTGAACTTCTGAATAAATCTAGAGTTCTAAAATACATAATGCAAATTTACCCTCGACATACCTAATAGTGACTTCCGTTAATTTGAACAACTTTTCCAATTGGACCAAAGCTGGGAAGTGAACTGGGAACTAAAGAAATGTGACATTCCCTTATAACTTGATCGCGCGGATAAATACTTTTTGTAGGAAAACTTCAATTTTTTTGTGTTTCTGGCCCATATGAAAAGTTGTTCATATTTACGGGCTGAGTCACCCCCGTTAGAGAAATGTCGTGGGGAAATTTACACGCTTTATATTAAAAGAAGTACAGTTAAGACCTAATAGATTTAAACGGTGACAATATACTATAACTTCTGTTCTTATGTGCACACATTATGTGTAAATTGAGTAAAACTCATACAAAAGGGTTCAGCCGCCCAAGCAATAAATATGACAAAGTAAAAAAAAAAACAAATACCCAGCACTGGCCCCATAGGAAAATTTGTTCATGTTGTGGGACTGAGTCACCCGTTCAAGGTAATATCAAGGGTCAAGTTACACGTTGTATACGGTGATACATACAAGTATGTAAGTAACTAACCCACTAAACTAAGATGCTGCGACATAGAGCCAATAAAACTCTAGACAGAAATTAATTTTGTTGAAATTGTTGTACCAATGCTTTTGAATGTTATTTTAACGTTAGCGTTAACGCATGGTGTTTGTTTGATTTTCGTGTGTGTATGTGGCCAGTACTGGTGTCAGATTTTTCAAGCTGCCTAAAGGCATCTGACATAGCTTAACGATTGCCATCAACGATGACAGCCAGGACCAACGGCTTAACGTGCCTACCGAAGCACGGAGGATCTCGAAATATTTTTCTGCCATTTGTGGTCATCCATCCAAGTGGGGATTGCGCCCGGGGTTCTCTTAAGGGCGCATGTTAAGTAACAATGGTAGATACCTTCTATCACGTTAGTATTGTAGCATAATAAACACAACATATATTCTACTAAAAGATGATCACCAACGATTCGTCTAGTTTATCAGCGTCAATTTTTATAACATGTCCGAATTAGTAGATATGTCGTATAATCTGTCTTGTACTGTCTTAATATATCGAGTCCTCACCACCAACCTCAGAATCTCTTAGGTAGAGGAGTTTTAGTACTACATCTTCGTGTCCACAACATCATGATAGTAGACGAAAATTAAATAAATATCGGAAACTCATACCTGATATCGTAAAATCAAGTGAATGAATAGCCCATTATTTACTGGTTATAGACATTGTGAGACTAAAACTAATTAGGCACTGGACATTAAAAAACAAAAAGGTGTAGGTTTGTGCATTTCACAAAGTTTACTGGGATTTACCATTTATTACATTTACATTTATTACATATATAAAAATAAATAAATTTACTTGTGGTAAACGGGTACATATCTGTAAATGTGTTACAGTGTGCGTGATAATAAAAGAGGATATGGTAAACATAAAAAAGCATAGGTATCACCGTAACTTGATTTTACAAACACAAATTCGTGTATCATCATTCATCATCAATCATTTCTTTTTCAATTCTTATGAGAATTTTTTAAGCATTTCGACAGTTCGCACATCGTCGAACTGTCGAAATGCTTAATGTGTTCTCTATCGATTTTTTGACATGCTGTCAATGCTTAGCTAACTTGCTAGCATATAAGAAGTATATAAGATAGTGATTGCATTCTTATTGATGCTACTAGCTCCGATTACTGGTGACCGCCCGGCGGTCCTGGGTGATTTGCACCCAGGATAGGTCCTTCGGACACCGTAGCTTTCGGCCCATACGGCAAAACATGAGAGTTGCTGCTCTCTAAAGGCTTTGCCATTGTTTCTCAGTTCGGCCCTTCAGGTCATGCATGCATATCGCGGCCCATCAGGCATATGAGAGTTTGCTGTCTCTCCAAGCCTTGCACACCCAGGCAACGCCCAAAGCCGAGGTTCGTCCCTCCTGGGAACCCTTTGGTGAAGATTGCCTTACAGGTTGAGGGCACTCTGCCCTCACCTCAAAAAGTCCGGTGAAGTAGCGAAAGCTCATTTAAAGCTAGCTACGTAGCCCATTAAAAAAAATATCTCATTGATGCTCATCTCAGAACCACAGCTCAGAACAATAACATGCACATTACTGTGTCATCTCAGTAGCCATTACAACACGCATACACTGTAGAAAATCATTTCAAATACCTGTATATTTTACCAGCTAGAGAAGGACATGCATAGTTTCATCCTGAAAAAAGGTATTGGGTCCAGGGATCTATATATGCGCGAGTGGAACCGCGTGCGAAAGCTATAATTTATTATATTAGTTAGGATTTGCTCACAATGACAGTAACAATTAGTATACATATTTGGGTGTAGTAGTACAGAGTCACAGTACATACAATGTTCTACTATTATTGCAGGTCTATGTTCCTGTGTAACTAGTTTGTATCTCGGGCGTTGCCTGAGTTAAGTGCGCCGGTGCTCCTGGACGGTCCGAGTACTTAACCTAATATTCGGTAATTGTATTACGGCAGCAACAGTAATTACCCGGCTCCGAGACGCTGGCTAAGATGTCCTATTGATACGTGCTTTGAGGCCACCCTAATGTATGTGTTGTAGCCAAATAGCTTATTGAAGCCATTACATTCACTGCCTAGCCATTTTAATAAATGTTGCTGTTCAACTAATTGCCTGAATGATGTTCAGCTGATGCGTCAAATGCAACATTTAATTCATTGTCTTACATAGAGCCAATAAATTAGCTTAGCTTAGGCCATTCAGTTTCATCTTGAATACTTTCACCGGTATAATGCTACAATACCGATGGTAATGATGAGTGGTATATCATTTTTTAAATAAATGCTAAACTAATCCTGCGTCTAATTCGGATTATTTTATCTCGCTACAGCCGCACCATGACAACCTATATTAGTAATCATCGAGTCGAGGCACCCAAATTGAACACATTTTTTGTATGTAAGAGTATTTAGTTAGTAGTTTAGTAGTAGTATTTTTTGTGTGTAATGTAAGTAGATATGTTTGTTTCGCGATAACTCTCGAACTGGTGTCTTAAATAAGATGAAATTTAAAATGCAAGAATACAAGTATAATTCGTATAATTTTCAAGTTCAATAAGCATCAAAATCGGTTGAGCAGTTTATGAATTATTTAAGTAAGTATATAAGTGTTCACCAAGTTCGCGCCGACTTATTAGATATTCTTCACATTGGTCATAAACTTGGCCGTTTATATGTGCTATAAATGCCCATGTTTGTGACCAATGTAACCACAACTAAACTACACATATTTCACATTATGAAATCCAATTGAATCAATTTGTAGAATTATCTAAAATCAACAGCGTCTAGTCTACTTAAAAATCCCACCAAGAACCCTTAATATTTGTTTTGTATTTTTTTCATTATTATATTTATCTTAGTAAAAAAACTGAGGTGTAAATTATAAACAAGTAGATAAAACGATTTCTACAGAACTTTATTTAACTGTCCATAATAGTATTTTCCCTCTATGGATTTTTTCTTTACGCAGTCATAACTCTCTACTCAAACTGTTTTACATAACGTTATAATTTTAAAATATTTGGGGTAACCTTCATAATTTTGGAATTCATAAAAAATCACTTGTATTAGTAAGCATATTTTATTAAGATTTTTCTAGTAACTGGTTATCTTTCACATAGGATTTAGATTGTGTTTTTACTTATCAATTAAATTATCCTACTAATCGATATCTTATCATCATAAACACATCTACATCCTAATCATTAGCAATATCTCTTGCAATTTTTTTTAAATTAAATTCCGCATTCATTCACCTTACCTTAAGAAGGATTTAATTATTATTTATATATTTACACTTAATGACTATACTTATTTACTACGTCATGTCACAACATGTATATATACAAAAATGTATTTTATCAATACTTTGCTCAGTATGATTTATACTAAATACAAGACGGATTATTATATGATCAGGATCTTAATCATTAAGTCCTTATATAAGCAATATCATAAATAATTAATCTTAATTTGGTGCATTAATTTAATCTAATAGATATGTTTATTATGTGAATAAACGTTTTATACTAATACTACAACATGGCTCTTAAAACGAGCAATAAGTTGCGAGCCGACTAGAAACATAGTCCCATCTTGAATTTATTGTTGATTCTTCTAATGAGTTTGCGAACATAAAAAATAATTTATTATTTTAATTATTTTATGTGCAACTTTAAAAGGAAATGGGAAATGATTTTACAGTTTCACTGCGAGACTGTTCAACTGCATTAATGGGTAAATAACTAGATATATAGTTTATGGTCTACATTGTTACTTCTTGTTTTCTAATCATAAATTAGAGACAACAGATAAATCAATGTTCACTGCCAGGCTTATAAGCAGAATCCCATATGTCTGCAAAACATACACTAGAATGGAATCTATAGAACATAATAAGGGGAAGAGAAATATGGCCTAAGATAGACCACAGCACTTTTCCATAGAATGTGTATCTTTCATCAAGGCTCTCCGGGGACTTGTAGGAGAAGGTGTAGAAGATCCACATGCCGACGTTGGCGATGATGAGGAACATAAGAATTTCTCGACCAGGCTTCGTGCGCCGGAGTTTCTTTGTGTTGCTGCAACGCCGGAGACCGTCCATGATAAGGGGCGTCTGCACGAGGACTTGGATCATCTGGAAATAAATATTTGTATTATTTAATGCTAGTATTTTCACTCAGTTTCAGTTACTGGTTACTTACAGCACTAATAAAAAATTTACTACGTTCTTGAATTTACTATCTAGCGTAAAATGATCAAGATACTAAATACTAACCATGACCATAAAATCAATACATTTTACAATGTTTAGTATGCTGATCGTTGCAACCATAGACAGTAGAGTTTCCATGAAGAAAGCTGGCAGACATATGAACAGCAGCACGTCATCCAGTAAAGATATAGGGTGCTCGTTGATGTCCAGTTTGCGGAGCTGATTGTAGGCGATTACCACCGAAAACAGCAAGATGACGTGGATGCACAGTCTGGTGACGTCGTTCATGAAGTAACCGATCCCAAAAAAGTCTCTAAAACAGAAATGAACGTGCTTCATCATCAGTCGGTTGGTATGGTGATTGCACCATACCGACCGACTAATAATAGTAACTTATAATCACACTCCTGACCATTGGGTCAGGAGTGGATTATAAGTTACTAGCAGCCTTTCCCGGCTACGCACGGGTATTTATTAAACTTATAAAGCGACCTCATGAATCACTTTAAAAAGTATTCGGATTTTTGATTCATTATTATAAAAATCAAGTTTTTTGTTTTTATGGTTTAGCACCGGTGTCAGATTTTACTTGCTACCTTTATCAGATCAGAAAAAGATAAAATTGCGACCTGGCGATTACAGGTATGACTTACGGCTGGCCATGTATCGGCAAGCTATGAACATCGGCTGAGGCAAGGAAGAGTTCCGTTGTGTTTTGTTGTTTAGGTTATCCGCGATAATAATAATAATAAATCTTTATTGCACCAACTGAGTTTAGGACAAAAAAATACAGTTTATGACAAGAAGGTACAAAGGCGGACTTATCACAAAAGCGATTTCTTTCAGACAATCTTTGGGTATACATAGACTTGAAAATCAAACGGGGTTGGCACAGTATAAAAAATAAACACATGTTAAATACAAACATATACATAACATAAATATTAAATAAAACACATAAGTACATAGATACAGAAAGCAAACTAAACCAAATAAACATTAAAAAATTAAATAACTTTGATGTATGTTCAACAGGAGGATCTATAGCAGAAGCAAATGAAATTAAATTCTTAGGTATTACAATAGATAACCAGTGTAACTGGAAAAAAACATATAAATAACATTTGCACTAAGATAAATCGTTTTACTTATGCACTATGGAGATTAGCAAAACAAGTGAATCAAAAAGCGGCACTCACAGCATATCATGGGTATGTTAATTCAAATCTAAAATATGGGATTCCTCTATGGGGAAATTCTGTAGATATAAATAGAGTTTTTATATCACAGAAGAAATGTATTCGTGGAATAAGCGGTGTCTCTCCAATGACCTCTTGTAAACCCCTTTTTCAGAAATTAAATTTATTAACGGTCCCATGCATATATATTTTTGAGTGCTGTGTATTTGTGAAAAGCCATCCACATTTGTTTAAACTGAAAGATGACTATATAAAGCACACAAAACCATCTAGATATCCCAATAATCTACTGTTACCTTGTACGAAAACAAAATATTATCAAAGAAACAGTTACTATAGCTGCATAATTTTTTTCAATAAACTTCCAGAAAACTTAAAGGAATTAAAATTAAACTCATTTAAAACTCAACTTTATAAACTACTTAAAGACAGATGTTTTTACAGTGTTCAGGAATTTTAAAATTTCAAATGGAGTGGAACTGTAGTTCATAATAATTACTGACATAATTATACTTATTGACTATACTAATGATAAATTATTATTGCATGATTTTTCCTGATAATTTGTTTGAATATTGTTAACTTTAAAAATATACTTAGATACTATATTTGCACGCCTTCAATGGCTGAATGTATAGGACTATAAATTAATGTATATAATAACTATATTTCACTCATTCAATGCAAATAAATTTCATTTCATTTCAAATTTTTAATAATATTTTCAATTGCAGGAAATATAATGGGATGTCACAAACTCTTTAAACTTCTTTACTGTTTGCTTTTCGGATTTCAAGCGGCAAAGCATTCCATAAACTTCCTGCTTAAACGGTAGAAGAATTTGAAAAGAAACGTGTCGTATGAGCAGGTATTGCGAGCCTAAGGATAAACGCACTGCGAACACTAGGATCCTGAACCTCACGAAAGAAATTAAAACGTTATTTAAGGTAATGTGGAGTAAAAGGATTAAAAAGGATAGAGTATAGAAGTAAAAGTATATGCAAGTTACGACGTTGCCCAATAGGGAGCCACTTGAGTTGTAAACGAAAACTATTGATGTGATCATATTTGCGAAGCCCAAATATAAATCTGATGCAGAAATTTTGGAAACGCTCAAGCTTATTTAACTGATCTTCAGTGAGGTCAAGATAGCAGGAGTCAGCGTAGTCAAGGATCGGGAAAAGCAGGGATTGCACCAGCGCAATTTCTGTAAAAGTTACGTAATCTTTTAAGAGACCCAGCCGAAGCAAACACCTTTTTACTGAACTCTGTAATCTGAGGTGACCATGACAAATTTCTATCGATTAGTATACCTAAACTTTTGACGTGGTTACTGAAATCAATACCAACGCCATTGAATACAATAGATGGAAGCGATTGCCAATCTAGAAATATAATAGGGACTGCCTATTACTACAGCTTGTGACTTGGAAGGGTTAACTACAAGGCCATGAGACTTAGTCCAGTCAGATACGTGCAACAAATCTTCTTTGATAGAAGCAATGCCTGAAAAAAGATTTTCCAACTTTACATGACAATAAACTTGAAGGTCATCTGCATACAAGTGGTAGGAACAGCGAAGTTGATGAGAAATAGAATTTATAAACAGTGCGAACAACAAAGGAGAAAACACGCCACCTTGAGGTACCCCGGATGAAGTGTGACACCAAGTTAAGGTTTTACTCTCAATACGTACACACTGGCGTCGGTCATAAAGGTAGGAATGAAACCAGCCAATAACCGGTGGAGATATGCTCAGAGAGCGCAAGGTGCCTAGAAGTACGTCAAAATTTACAGTATTAAACGCGTTTTAAACCGTCTAATCATGTTAATACTGTCAACTGGGAGTTATCCATGCCAGCACGGATGTCATCAGTTATTTTAACCAAAGCAGTTGTCGTGCTATGCCCCGTTCTGAATCCCGACTGGAAAGGGTTAAGAATAGAGTGTTTATGAAGAAAAGGTTCAATCTGTGCCTGGACAAGACGTTCTAGGATTTTTTAAAGAAAAGGAAGTATAGAAATGGGACGTAAGTCAGAAAAAGAAGAAGGATTGGCTTTTTTAGGTAAAAGGGTGATATAAGTTTTTCCACGCCGAGGGGAAAGTGCCAGGGAATCAGGAATTATTAAGGATAAGGGTAATGAAAGGAAGAATGATGTCCAGAATGGGCAGCAACATTTTACGACTGATGTCATCCGAACTTACTGCATTGGATGTAACCGACATTATGCACTTCTGAACATCACACTCAGTTACTGGACTAAAAGAAAAAGCAGGGTAGCGATTGTCTTTTCATTATAAATAGGATAGATAGACGGTAGAATGGTTTGTTCAAAATCGATGTCATTGATTTCCTCCCTTTTATTTTTATATTAATTTGCGAGCTTACCCTCCAACACTGCTGAATACGAAGCCAAGTATGAGCATCCCAGCAATAATGACCATGAAGATCAGGCCGACGAAGAGCCCTCTGTTAGACGCGTGGCAGTCTGCGTAGATCACGATATTACTCGTGAAATCGTTCTCTTCATTTGCCGAAGGAATCCTAATAATAATAGTCACGGATTAGATAACTAATCAAAACATTTAATACTGATTTTTTTTTTATTTGGTATAAACGTAAATAATCATATAAATCTCATACTTAGTTTTTTTAGAATCTAAATCAAATAAGTCAAGTCAGGTACTTAATTACGACAAGTACTTACTTGCACACCGTGTAGTTATCGTCCAAACTTGAATTCATATCAGAATTGACACCATCCTCATTGTGACAGTTCCCAATATTGCTCCATATAATGTAGTATACGGCCACTAAAATAACAATTTGATAAATTCTTAAAAACAATGATGTGAGCCTTAAAAATAATGAATAACAAGTGAAGCAGTCTCTACTTTGCATGAATGAAACATAAGCTACTTGTAAAGGTAAAAAAACTTTAACATTGTGACAAAATCTGTCTCAACGTGATCTTGTCGACTAAGTATTTCTTAAATAAAAATTAGGAAATGGACCATTCTTGGGTTTTTACTGTTAACTTCTTTACGTTAATTATTAGTTTAGTTTTTTATGAACAATTTTAGTTACTTACCAATAAATATATTAAATTCAACACTAAAGGGATACAAGTAGGGCGAAAAGTTCTGGAAAATTGTTGTAAGAGCCGGTGAACTGGTGCATTCTTCATTATAAAGACTATCTATATCTATATCTATGAATTGTGGAGCAGCTTCTGACTGAACTGAAAGAGAAAACAAACACATAAATCATTATCATGGAATAAAATTAAGAATTTAAACACAAGCGTTTATTTTGAATGTTTATATAGGTGCAAACGCAACATGAGAACAGACGTAAAAAGCATTTTGAATACATATTTTTTTCGTAATGCTATGAAAAGACCTCCCAAAAACATTAGTAAAGAAAAAAACATCAAACAAAAATCTCTTTAGATAATAATCAATGTGTTGGCATTGTGCACGGGGCAATTTGTGTGAGAATATAGTTTTTTTTACTGTAGTGTAGTAATTTTTGACTATAGTGCTCTAATATGATAGCCTGTCGGTTTGATTTATAACGCAAATGCCTTTACGCCCAGTATAAGTTTAAGGTCAATGATTCTAGGAATTTAAAAATTCTCTACTGCTTATAGATTTTTGACGTCAAACGCATGATGCAAAATCTTAAAAATTGTTATAAATTGAGTGAACTACGTATTGGTACTTTTGTTTTTTAAGATATTTATAATATTCAAATACACTTGCTTAACCAACTTTAAGATTATTAAGCTAGTATTTATTCTCAACATATCTTATTGCTTGATCAATAAGATTATGACAGAATTGTATAGTGAATGCTAAAAACCCTTATAAAATATTGCATGACTCCTACATATTATATGAATTTAAACTTCTGTGTAACATGCATTACCAAATACCTAACTTGAAATAGTGGGTAGTACAGAAAATTCGCTAGTTGGGGCAAATAAACTTTGTAATGTAATAAAGGTACTTACATGTGGAGTTTTCGCCATTTGTAGTATAATAATCAGATTCATTTTTGGAGCTAGAGTAGTTTGTTAATCCCAGTATAGTTTCTCTCACTATCGCTGATACCCAAAAGCATAAACTGCTTCCAATCATGTGCATGAAAGCGAAGTGTGCTAGACCCTGCAAAATATATTTAGTTTTTAATTATTAAGCCTGCTTAAAAGTTTCAATAAATACCATCAGTTTACTTTATCTTAAAATCGAAAATATGTGAGAAAATGACTTAAGACCACAACTCAGGCCCCAGAGGAAAGCTGTTTTTGGTCGTTTAAGGTACGGCCATCAAGACTTTTATAGATTACAGCATTTTTTACGTCATTACAACCACTACGCTCCTCTTGTCTTTAGCCGTAGTAAATTAAGGCATTGATTCGATCTTTTTACGATTTAAAAAGCTTTGTTCTTTTAAAAAGTTTGTGGTTGTGGATTGACGGAAAATATGTTCGTAGTATTTTTTTAACGAAGCATAAAATTTTGTTGGTACAATATTATGATATACGAAATTAATATAAATATTACCTGTGCGCGTAATATGATGACGTTGGAGTATTTGAATATAAAGAATAGTTGCAGGAAGCAGTACAGCGGGCTCATGACATCGAGCACCACCTGAAGGATATTGACGCACTCGTCATTATCGACGTCATCGTCTAAGAGCTGGCCAATCTGGACAGCCAACAAGAGTACCGAGTGAATGAGATTGCCGATGGCAAAACCTGAAAATATTAGTACCCAATAACGAATATTCATCATCACCATCAGGTCTTTTTTACTCTCCACTGCAGGAGCACGACTCTCTTTGACTACCAAAGCCATTATATTAGCCAGAGCAGTCAGAGGATTTGGCCTTCACTGCACACTGGCCAGATGGGTTGGAGAGTCTCTAATATTTAAAAGGTTTGTTTAGCTTGTGTTCTCTATGTCGCCTTTTACGACATCATTGGGAAGTGGTCCTATTCTACTCTGCCGGGAACCACGCGTCACCTAATATAAATACGAAAGTGAGTATGGTTGCTTTATTATTTATTTGTTTGTTACGCTTTCACGCCATAGCTACTAAACACGATAATCATGAAAATTTGCATACATTTCATTCCACTAAAGACATGGAGTATGGCTTAAGTCCTGCAGCGATTTCGGCATGATAACGATATCTATTATTTCCTACCTACCTTTATATTATAAGGATAAAATACTTGATTGTTTTTTATCGTTTTAATTAATTGTTATGAAAGATCTTAAAAACGACTGTACGAATTAAAAAATATTTCCCCTTCAGAAAACTACATGACCCGCAAGTAAAATTTCTAATATTTTCAGCGGAGAATAATGGAAAAATGTGATTGTTTGTTTAAATTGAATAGGCTCCGAAACTACTAGACTGATTATCCAAAATTATTTCACCCATAGGAAGCTAATTTATCTGCGGTCGACATAGACTTTGATTTATGCAGATGAAGTCGCGGGAAAATTGCTAGTAAATTATAAATAAGAAACCAACCAGCGGCTCCAAGTTTGAGGTAGAAACTGCCAGAATGGCGGCCTTGGCTGAAACAGTAGTCGTGGTTCAAAGGGATCAGCTGGGAGAGCGTGACGCCTCGGAACGCATCGGGCGGCCGCTCTCCGGGGGTCGACACATCAAAGTCTTCCTAGAACACAAATGAAATCAGGAGTTTTATTAAATTTTCTAAATAACTCTGCTAATTATATAAAGTAAGAAGGAATATAATTTTAAAACCCTATTGGAACCCGATTTTTTTTTCAGACCATAGAAGGGATTAAAAATGTACTGAAAGTTGTATGAACGCAACCTGTATGTACCTGTCACATATCATTCATAATTTCATCAAAATCAAAGGAACCATAAGGAGATATAATCTTATCTTAAAACTTCCGTCCTCAATTTAACTTCAGGCGCAACTAACACTCATACTAATCAAATATGGTCAACATTCCAACCATTCGGAATTATTAAAAGTCTTTTTGAAATAACCATAGACAAGACCAATTCTAAGTTATCATATCACGTAGAATCTCAATCTATTTAGTGATTGTAAATAGCAATAGATACTTGAACTAATTATAAAGGGGCGTTCAGTTTTACATTAGACATCTCTGTATAGAACATAACCCTCTATCTGGCCGTCGCCGCAGTCGGATAATTTTTTTATCGTTCATTTACCATTTCCGCATAACCAATCTACTGAGTGTATCTTTTATTACTTTTTATTGATTAGCGAAATATTGAAATGCAAAAAGATAAGACTTTGGTGCATTTTGTTCACTGATAAAAATCGTGTCGTATAAAACTTAACACTGCATTTACTTCACTTATTTTCCGTGTATTTGATTGATTTTTCAAACTGCCCAATGGAATCTGGTATATTTTAACGACATCTAATAATTAACTAGCATAAAACGGTGCTTTACTAGAGCTCGTGATTTATTGATAAACTTGAAACATCTAGACATGAATTCAACTTACTATTTAAAAACCCTAACCTAGGTGAGATAGTTTTTCAGTGTAGTGTACATCTCAAAAATGCATAGATTGTGGGCTCACTTGCCCTGATCACACGTGACCATCAATCCCAATGCCACGACATAGACATTAGATATGTATATGTCGCAGTCATCTGGTTGAATCTGCTATTTAATTGAATGACTAGCGCGTTCATTGAATGACCACGTTTAACTGAATGACTAAAGGACAACTCGTCAAGTCGTTGAATGTAATGTTCAACATCTTGACGGCCGACTTTGTAATATTTGGTGGTAGCATATTTTCCAAAGCTTTATATAATCTCATATTTTTGCAATTTTTTCTTAGTTTTTAAATTAGCCAGCGGTGGCGTAATAATAGGTAAATCCATGATGTCATACTATTTTATTACTAATAACGCACTTTTAAGTTTTAATCGAAAAAAATATCAACACCGTGCCATCTGTTCGAGCTGTTTGACGCCATATTTGTTTTGGTGACTACTAGCGCCGCAGTGGGAAAAAAATAAACTATATTTGAATCACCTGACTGATTCTATGTCCGCTCTTTTCAAAGAGCTATTTTACAAACCGCTAACTAGTTGGACGTTGAGCGACGCTTGTTTAATCAACGTTCGGCCTAGTCATTCAATTAAACGTGGTCATTCAATGAACGCGCTACTCATTCAATCAAATAGCAGATTCAACCAGATAACTGCGACATATATAATTCTACAAGTATACATGTTTCATCTGGAAGCACCCTCTCTGGCAAACATCCTGGCTAAAATATCCGAATGTGTTCAAGCGTAAAAAGAACAGTACGCATTTATTTAAAAGATAAAAATGCATCATCATCAGCATCAAGTTTTTTCAGTCTCTACTGCAACAGCACGATCCTCTCTGTACTACCAGAGCTATATATTAGCCAGAGCAATCAGAAGACTTGGCCTATATTCTCCACGCTGGCTAGACGGGTTGGAGAAGTATCTTTGATGTTAAAGCTTTATTTAGCTTGTTTTTCCTAAGCCGCCTTGTACAACACCCACGGGAAGACTTGCAGTGGTCCTATTCTACTCTGCCGGGAACCGCGAAAAGATAAAAATGCAATAATCGAAAATGCATTTTTATTGTAAGTTGTGTTATAATAATATATAAATATCTAATAGATGTAGCATGTAGCGCCATCCGTGTATAGTTAGAGCGCAATTCTAGTTTGTATGTAATTTTGTGGTCACATTAAAGATGATACCACCATGTCCCCGATAACCACACAATCTTGACCGCATCGAACACGGCAGAAAGCTCACCTCTTGATCCCTATAGAAATCCGCTAATTTCTCTTCATTTACAGCTTTTATTTTTTGATTCTTCAATGCGATCCTCTTATAACGACCGATATCAGTAATCAAATATACATGGTAGATGAGTCCAAGGCTACAAAGGATCAGGGAATAATACTGGAATAAAAAATATAATGTTTTACTATACACAAAAAAAAAAAAATTAAAATATTACAAAATCATCAAAAAAAAAAACAAGTTTTCACTCGGGTCTTTGTTGACACCCATTATTTTATTTAGAAACTGAAGAATTTGTAAAAACCTCTTAAAAATTATTGCCCGCTTATAAATTTAAACATCAAAGTAAAAAGTTGCATTTTAATCGTTCAAGTAGTTTTTGCTCGTTGTTCGAATAAACAGATAAATATTTTAATTGGTCTACAACCATGGAAAATGATTATTTAGATTACAGCTTTACAATCAAAGAGTCATATCAAAGTTACGAGTATGTGTATGCTCACCACAGCTGGGTCCTGCTCCAGAAATGTGTCTGATAAATATATTATTAATCCTACGGTGACTAACAGTATTGCGTACATACAGCTAGCTACCAGAGATAAGTATGTCCTGAAAGAAAAAAAGAACTGTAAATTCATTGCGTATATGTATAACAAATCTGGTAACTTTTTTTCATGCTGTGTGAGCACTGAGTGTGAGAGAAATTAATAAAACAAAAATGTATCATTGTTTTGGTTCACTGTCCGAATCAAGCTTTATGGCGGCTCGGATAATTGCTGCGAGCTGCGCAGTACACGCCCCGCCTCCCCTCGCGTGCCCGGCTGAACATAATATTGTGTACTGCGCATTGACTCCCGCGATCTTCCGAGCAGCCAGGTTGATTCGGAGTGTACACGCCTATCATAATGATACATGTGGCTTTGGGCTCGTATGTCTTTTCTTCGGAGCGTATTCCCAGTTGGACCTCAACTGTGGTGCCGTGTTTAGGGCCCGCTAATAAAGGATAAGCCAGCATATTCAGCTATTCATGACTTTTATTTTCATATGGGTTGATAAAGGCGTAATTAGTACGAGCATGTATGCAATAGTGGCCTGAGAGGAGAGCAAACGCAGGGCCTTAGCCCTTACAGAGGGCATTACACTTGAGGGGGCCTTGCTCTTGTAGGGATCTCGCGCTCTGGAGCTTTTACCCTCGATATATGGTCTAAATTATTGTTTTAATTTAACTCAAAATATTTTGAAAACAAAAAATTGTACTACCCATTACGTAAACATAATTTACGGAATCATAAAAAGAGGAGTATATTAAAAAGAAAACTTATATGTTTTTTTCATTTAAATAGGTAAGTCTATAAACAAAGCAGATGTCAGCGCGGTAACAGTATTCATAAAGTAAATTCTAAATACCAGAATTACCCTTGTTAATCGTAGTTTCTAAGCTAACAGTACTATCTCAGGTTAAGCTGTTGCCGTTGCAAGCGTTCTTAAAATAACATTTAATATTAATACCTGGTAAGCTTCCTATTTTGTTTAGGGTTGGTGGGAGGCGGCGCATGAGTCTCCACCGATCGAAGAGACTGCGCATCCATGGTGACAACGGACCGCTTCCGAGGAGTCGTTCCTTCGCGCATGTCATTCGGTGCGTACAAACGGTAACTGTCTAAAATAATAATCACAATTGTAATATAGATAAAAATGCCCCCTCATCTTTATAACTTGCCGACACTTACAAATTTATGTATTTTTGGAATCGATCTTTATTGCTGATCTGGGAAACCCGATATGCTTGAATCATTGTAATTTTACAAGTTGCAGTCGTATAGATATCGTCTTTGATATGGATAACAATTACCTTTTACCTGAACAAATTAAAAGACTTAAGCCCGACTACTATTTTCCGGGCGTATTTCGAATTTCACTCGAGAGAATTTGGCATAAGTACAATTAAATATATTTTTTTCAAACAAAATATATATAGGTAATCATAATTTATTTGTTTGAAATACGTTGCTTTTAATAATTTATAAGTGGTTAATACTGTTGATATAGGTAATATAATCAGCCTGCTTTCAGACACGCATTATGAATTTTTAAGGTAAATTATGTTCAAACTATACAATCTCAATCAGTCATAAAGGAGGAGCCCGATGGTCCAGTGGGTGTGAGCTCTATGAGCGCTTACGTATGTTAAGCAACCCACCAGTCCCTACTTGGATGGGTGACCGCAAGTGGCATAAAAATATCTCGAGCTCCTCCGTGCTTCGGAAGGCACGTTAAGCCGTTGGTCCCGGCTGTCATTGTTGATGGCAGTCGTTAAGCTATGTCAGATGCCTTAAGGCAGCTTAAAAAATCTGACACCAGTGTTGGCCACTTACACATACGAAAAACAAACAAACAAGTCATAAAAAATCCTTTTTTTTAATAAATAGTAACAAATCACACAGATTGAGCTAGCCCCATAAGTTCGAGACTTGTGTTATGGGATATTAACTCAACGATATTATATTTTATGATAGATACATATATAGATAAACATCCAATACCCAAGTCAATCTGAAGAAGATTATTTTCCATCTTGACCTGACCGGGGATCGAACCCGGGACCTTCCGTGTCGCTTTATTCTACAATATACTCGATGTGACGAAAAATATTGTGTATTGGTGTACATTACAACTCGGACTACTACTACTCGGCTTTGCCTCGTACTTAGCTGAGTTAAGACTCTGTTAATGTCTTTTATACCGCCCTTCCTACACAATGTACTATTGTAATATATAGTTAAGGTGAACCTTTTATTCAACACCGAACCCGATATTCATTTTTTAATTTTGGTACTTTAGATACTAAAGGGGGTGCACTATTAGATTTGATGTGACGACAATAGCCTATATGAAAGCGATACTATATTAAAGTTATTTTTATACTTACTAAGAGATTTGATATCCCCATTTCTGTAATTACCATTGGACATTGGACTGTTTTTTTCTCCTGAAAAGAAAAATCATTTATCATATTATTTATATCCCAATCCTAACTATCTTGATCCTAATCCTGACTGTTTGTTTATTTGTTACGCTTTCACGCCGTAACTACTTAACTGATCATCATGAAATTTTGCATATACATAGGTTAGGGTACGGAGAAGCACATTGGATATATATCACGCGGGCGAAGCCGCGAGTAACAGCTAGTAATATATATTTTTAAGTATTTAATTTTATTTTTAGTTACGTTTATTTATGTGTAGTTTTACATCTTATTGCAACATACATCTTATTACTACTTCACAATACTTCATATTATTCAGTTATAAAGAACCTGAAAACTATAAATAATGATATGTATATGTGTATAGGACCTACTTCATTATACAACATCATCGAACTTATCACAATATTTTTGATAGATACAAATCTTACCAATTGGTGTAGTAGTTCCGGAATCATCGCCTTTGTTTGGTATGAGCAGCCTAGGCAGTTGTGTTTTGTCGGGAGAAGAATCCTGTAAATTTATATAGACAAATTTCAGTAAATACGTATAACCATTACATAATGGGATTATTCATAAAAAATTACACTCCTTAAAACGACTGTAACTTATCTCCGACAAATGTATCTCTGCCGAATGAGCCGACATAATGTTTCGTTCATGATTTTTTCAACGACAGAATGTAACAACTATGAACGTTTCGCCGACAGAACGATTCATTTATGGGTGAACCGACGACAGAACCTAACAACTACGAACGTTTCGCCGACAGAACGGTTCATTAATGGGTGTTTCAACGACAGAATCTTTCACCAAATTCAGTAGGATACATCGACATAGCTTATCCATACTTCCATACTAATATTATAAATTGGAAAGTGTGTGTGTCTGTCTGTTTGTCCGTCTTTGACGGCAAAACGGAGCGACGAATTGACATAATATTTAAATTGGAGATAATTTAAGGGATAGAGAGTGACATAGGCTACTTTTTGTCAAAGCGAGCAAAGCCTGCAGCAGTTACTTTTTGCGAGCAATGCCGCGGGCAAAAGCTAGTTTAGCCATAATTTGGCACACTAGTCTGCTACTATTCTTTGTCCGTGCTTATTCCCGGTTGCATCCTTAGCGTTGAGGTGTCCTTGTCGAAGGTCGGGTGTTCGATCCCCGAGAGAGGTATACTTTATGAAATGGTACAATTTCATAAAGTATACCTTAGTGCGATTCCAACACGTACTTGGACGGTTTTTTAAAACAAATAATCAAATCGATACTAGTTTTATTAATAGATTTAATGGATTCGCTTAAAATCATAAGTGCTGTTAGATTAGATATAGTGCGATAAAAAGATTTGATTGTTTCTATTTATTAATAATATTATTATAATACAGGTTGTTTATTTTTCAGGAGTTAGTCTGCTTGGTTTTTCATCGACTTTGTAACGGTATTAAATTAGTAAAAATTTAGTTTAGATCAGACCTCTCAGACCCTAGCGGTAGACCAAGGAAGAGATGGATGGATTACGTACTGGAAGATCTCTAGAAGATGGGCAAATATAAAAACTGGAAGAAAGAGGCAAAAGAACGTAACAGGTGGAAGAGGCCAAGATCCATAAAGGGACAGATCTCTCGGTATAAAAGTAAAATTAGTTTTTAAAAATTGTCGACCCAAAACATTTTTATCAAAACAAAACTCATTAAAGAAATCCTTTTCGATTATAGTGACCATCATCATCATCAGGTCTTTTTAGTCTCCACTGCAGGAGCACGACCCTCTCTGTACTACCAGAGCCATATATAAGCTTGAATAGTAAGAGGATTTGGCCTACACTCTCCACGCTGGCCAGACGTGTTGGAGAGGTCTCTATGATGTTGATAAGCTTTGTTTAGCTTGTTTTTCCTTAGTCGCTTTTTACGACATCCACGGGATGACTTGGAGTGGTCCTATTCTACTCTGCCGGGAACCACACGGCGCTATATATATATATATATAATAGTGACCAGTTTAACTTAAAGCTGTCAAACCGATTTAATATTGTTTCAGTAGACCAAAATCATAACCCATACAACCAAATATTAAAGGGAACAAAACAAATAAGCAAAAACATCAACACAAAGATAAAGAAACAAAGAAAAATGTCAAAAGAAACTATAAAATAAATCGATGAAAGATCCTTATTTAACATACATACATACTATCACGTCTTTATCCCTTGCGGGGTAGACAGAGCCCAAGGTCATAAAACCTACAGGCCACGTTTAGCATCGTAGTGGGCGTAAAGGTCGAAAGCGGAATCAAAAAAGTGATGAGTTGCTAGCTGCATCGCCTATCAATATGATTCCTTAGATTTTCACCCAATCCCTTGACAGGCTTTTACGGTCCTCATTAAATCATTAACCTTTTTAAAACCTAAGATAAAGCAATGAAAAGGATAATTTGGGACGATATTCGCAGATGTAACACAACTAAAGAAAAAATTGCTCTCGAAAAAAAATCTACTTACTTAGATTTCTGGAAAAAAAGTGAATTACGAAAGAAAAGTCGGATCCTTGACAGGCTTTTACGGTCCTCATTAAATCATTAACCTTTTTAAAACCTAAGATAAAGCAGTGAAAAGGATAATTTTGGATGATATTCGCAGATGTAACAAAACTAAAGAAAAAATAGCTCTCGAAAAAAAATCTACTTACTAAGATTTCTGGAAAAGGGATTTATGAAAGAAAAGTCGGATCATCAGCTTAAATTATGAATATGGCATATTTTTTTTGTAATTCATAATCGAATATACCATTCCCTCAACAAACATCAGCCTCTAGAATAAGCGGTTATCGTTCGGGATTTCCCACCAGCGAAGACCTTTTTGGTATTAACATAAGAGTTTTATGTCTCTATAATTGTGTTCCTGTTTTATTAGTTTAGTATTATTCTTGTGGTTTGATACCAAATAAACGATTTTTCTTTCTTTCTTTCTATCTTTTAAATAAGGAAAACATTCCGAATTTAACTAACTACTATAAACGCCTTTGTGGACTTCTCAAAGGCTTCTAATAGCATATATCACAAATCTCTTCAGCACTGTACAATCAAGACATAGATGAAACTTATATAGAACTTGAAGAGAAATTGAATCAAGTACTGCTCATATTAATTTTAGTATTTTCGGGTCCATCTTTCCCAATAATGCGTGGTGTGAAGAAATGGTGACCCACTCTTTCCCGAAGTGTTTACTAGTGCTCTTGAAGAAGTATTCAGCATATTTTCCAGGTCTCGGAAATGAAGGGGCATTATCGTCGGTAGAAAAAGGTTCACCAACCTTCGTTTCGCCAACTATATCATTATTTTTGAGTCCTCCGCATCCGAGCTTGAAACCAGTTCAAGTTGCACTTAAAATTAATCAGACCAAAACAAAGCACCTAGACCAGCGTGGAAGATTAATTTAGATATGGAGAAAATTACGTGCATTTTACATAGTCCCTGGGATAAAAAATTGTTGGTCCTTTTTATTTCTTAAATTATTTGCTACTTTACATGAAATGATATGTTGATTTCAAAAATATTGTTTTATCTTTTATGTGAAATACTACCTCGTATATTACGTAGAGTCAATTACTATGATATTATGAGAATTATCAGTGAGAGTCAACTTTTGCATTAACACGAAATTATTAAAACGTCGAACTAAATCTCAGTAAATGTAAATCTCATCCTTATAAAGTATTCCAGCAATTTGACTACAAGTAGGTACCGGACAGGGCGGGATAGTTGACAATCTCATATTTCCGCCATGCGAGCGAACAAAAAAGTAGCGCGCGAGCATCGAAAGCCGAACAAAATCGGATTAATAACTTCATTAGTCGCTTGTTTCTCCCGATCGACACCACCCTGTATTTCACTATAATCCCATTAGGGTGTTCTGCAACGAGTTTCGTATGAAACGCTTGTTGCTGTGGGATCTACGAATGTCGCAAAATGTATCGTCACTTTATACTGATACAGTTTTTACTGCTTACCAGTCACTATCGTAAGCTTGTTTCTGTGGATAAAGAAGGTTAGGTACGTTGAGCCATTGGTCTTGGTTGTCTCAGGCAGTTCAAATGCAACCTTTAGCCAACTGGTATTATTGGTCGCTATTGTTGGGTACATACACAAATGTAAAACAAAGTTTTAACGTTCTACACGAATTCGAAGACTTGATTGTAAAATGACACAAACTAGGAATAAAAAAAATCCTTTCAATAATATAATTGTCATAACAGACTTATGTAAGGATTCTGAAATTGTCTATATCTGACTCAGGTATTAGAAGTTTTAGTACAATAAACAAACTTACATGCCTACATATAACCCTGAAAACAAAATACACCTTTTTGGGAAATGTTTCACAGATATCTTCTGTTTCACAAAGCCTAAATTTTTCCAGTGAATAGACTCCGACCGATATACAAAATCTTTTTGACTTTAGAAAGCTTTTATTTATGTTCCGGTGACATAGGCTATATTTACGCGGATCAAGTCACAGGAAAATTGCTAGTGTACATTTAAAGATATTGTATTGTATGACCTATCTACGATCATAGGTATCACGTCAATCTTGTCAAATATTGAACATATCGTTTCGTATAAAATTCTGTCAATACAATATATGCCCGAACTGTTTGTCAAGACATACTTAAACCTTAAATTGCTTTTGTTTAAAAAAGAGGTAAAGCTGAAATTTCTGTATTCTGAGGTTGAAAATAAAAAAAAAAATTTGTAAAAATTCATACTGTGTTGTGATCAGGCTGTACGATACTAGAATCATCCAACATATGTATCTATACTAAAATTATAAAGTTTCAAACAAATCTTTTCTAGATTTGATTGTTTGTTCGTTTATGTGTTTGCATTGAATAAGTAGGCTACGCATCTTCTGAACCGATTTTCAAAATTCTTTCACTTATAGAAAGGTTAGTTAACTGCGGGTGACATAGGCTGTAATTTACGCGGAAAAAGTCGCGGGAAAATTGATAGTAGATATATAACTATGAAAAATTTCAGCTATACCGTTTGAAGAAGATAACTACACTACAATATTGTTGCATCACCGCATAAGCTTACGAGTAGGTATATTACACACAAATTGAAAGTTAACTGTATAAAAAAAATCAGTTTCTTGTATATTCAAGAAAATAAGAAACTTTACCGCTCGTAGCACCTCGTAGAGCTCGTAGACAGTGTAGCTCTACGAATGTTAACAATAGCAAGCTGATCTTTATATACTAGCATACTCTTCTTGTAGTCTTACTACGTTTATTTTGATGAGTAAAATAATACCGGCTGATTGTAAGAATGATAAATTAATGCTCGTCATAGATAATTAATAAAAAAAAAAACGAATCAAGACGTAGAATACACAAAATTATCAATTATTGATAAAACTAGTTCTTCGTGGTATTTCCATTCGGCTTATTATGCCAATCGTTCCGCTTAACTAAACTACTGATCAACAATAGATGTGCTATTAGCATCGTCACAGCATTTATCAATCATGAACGAGTACGAAAAATCATTCGACCGATACTGGTCTCCGCGCCTTTTATCGGCTAGCGATTTATGGAGATAAATGTGAATGAATAGATTATAATGGTGTTAATGAACATTCCGATTGCGACGAGTTAACTGCCCCTGTGGGGATAAAAAATAAAGAGATCGAATTTTCATTAGCAGAGGCGTTGGGGCGGCACGGTGTGTCCGCAGCCGGTATTTACAGGAGCGGGGGGCGGGCAGGGAGCAGAGGGTGGCTCGCGGCCGGCTGGACTCAAAAGGTTTACAGTTCGCTGCGCGAGAGTGACCCGCCTCACAAACACGGGCCCGCCGCGCTCGATGCTATGGAACTGTACTTTACAACAATCCTTTCGCCACTTTTATTTTTGTAAAGAGAACTGCCTTGATTGGCTTTTCGTTGATGAATAGCCTCTTAGCGTAGATTTTAATGAAAGTGAAAAAATATTTCAGTCCGCTGTTTTCAATTGTTTTAGCTGCAGTATAGGTTTCAGTTAGCAAATTATTTTCCCTTTTTTACAGTTCTGTTTCCAAAGGATTAAAACGGGACTCTATTATTAAGCACCCAAAGTCCGTCTGTCACAGAGCTAACACGGGCATCTACTGAACTGTTTCAGGATGAGACTTAAATTTTTACAAAATGTTTATATCTATTTACAACAAATAAGAAAACAATAACAAATAATTAAATAAACGTTTTTTTTTTAAGTTAGACATTGTATGGTGGTGTATAATGCTTTGTGTGTCATTCCAACTCGCATCCCCTTTTATTATTAAGAGGCCTACTACCATTTTCAGAAATAGTTTTTGCATACTCATGCTTATATCGTATTAAGTATTTTAGTTCATTCAATCAAGATCTAAGTCTCCCTAATACTGTGTTGACGTTCACATTTGCTATTAAACTATCAAAAGGAAATGCAATTGTTATCTAACTTATCAATTTTGTAAGTAAGGAAAATATTTTTAGAATAATCGCAAAAAATGATCAAGGAACTCGTTGAAGACAAAGATAGCGTCTTTCCGACCATTTTATGAGACGTCGTAAATTAATTCATAGTTTATATTCCATTTACCTGATAATGTTATCGTATAGAATTTATATAATATCCATTTGTCACTTGTTGATAGCGTGATCTTAAATATATATACTATATTTAAAATTATTACGATCAGTAAAATAAGTTTTATAGTTATAAACATTGTAAAAAATTCGAAGTAGTAAGCCCATCATTATTTTATTTGTGATCAGATTTAGAATATTCTATCTAAAAATACTAAAACATATCCATATTATTCCAACGGAAAAGTCATTACAGCCCATTGCTCCCATACATACGAATTCGCTGTTTAAACTACGGGACGAAGCTTAAAATAAATTTACTTCAAAAAACAGCGCAAAACGGCCTGTTACAATATTGGAATGTTTCTAAAAGCGGGAAATGTAGGTTTATCTAATTCAATCGACACCTAATTATCGCGCTGTACCAAAAATGTTGGCACTCGTTACGTTCCACACAGCGGATAAGCTGATAAGTCCTTCATAATCCTTATTAATTACTGTAAGTCCGTGACGTTGATTTGATTGATTTGATTTAAACAGGTAAGCAGTCATGTGATTTATTTTTTTGTGTTTACAACGTGTTTACTCAGGTTGGGCGATTTCTATCACAAGTAGGATATAAAATAACTTATGATCAGTTCGGGATATAACATGCCATAACAATATTAGCTATTTGGAATCATAGAAAAAGTTTACAGAACTAAATATTACATCAAGGAATCATCTTGGGCCAGTTTGGATAATTTTTACTACAATGGTTTAACTTTGCGAAAGTCCCTAAAACTATTCACGCCTCTAATACGAATGCTAAATTGATTTGGTTAATTTAACTGTTTGTTTTAACACGCTTGATCTAGTAGTAGATTTGAAGTTAACTACAGAAACGATCAAAATGAAATTTCGCTTATGGTATACCTCGAAAAAGCACTGTTACCAAGCGATCAATATTAAAATAGCACAGTCTGAAAGCTAGTTATATGATAAATAAAATTAAAATTTGTTTATTTATTATTATTTTTTAAATGGGGTAGACAGTATCTAAAAAAATAAACAGATTTGTGATCTAATCTAAAACTGAATATCCTTTAGTGCATACATTTCCGCTTACATACTGAGTATGTTGACATAGAGAAATGGTTTTCACCATTATGTTTTCAAAAATTCCGAAACAATAGATTGTTGCTGATCAATTTTAATGCATTTATGACTCGAACGCGCGACTGAACGGTCATATCATTCCATAGAATAGCCGCTCTCTTTGACATCAGTTTTACTAATAACCTAGTTCGGCAGTACCCCTAAACTTAAGCTTATTTACGATTTTCACAAACACTTACAAAGTAGTTGTCATCCTTTTAGTAAAATCACTTGTTATAAATAACAGCATTACATGGTGTGAACTGGCAAGAAATAGAACTGGACTTTTTATAAATTTGCATCCTAGGCTGACGGATAATCTGAAACCGCTTGACTCACGCAGAGATGTATGGTCTTGAAACGTTTTCAATTGCATTTTAATCGGGAGTGTTCTGCAGAACTTATCGATTATAAACCTGTAGGACAATTTAACGATTGCACCACGCATCGTGGAAACAGGCTTCAGGCTCATCACCTAGAAACCTGGTGATCCACAACCACACATTTCTCTAGACCTTTTTTCCTCTCATGTGTTAGTTGTGGAACGAGCTACTTTTTACAGTTTTTCCCCAAATCTATGACCTGGATTCCTTCAAAAGACGGATTAATTCATATTCAAAAGTTCAGTAGCGCTTTGTTAAATACTCTGATGTTGCAGATGTCCATGGACAACGATTGCACTTACCATCAGGTGTATCGTATGCTCGTCAGTTTGCAGAGTAATAAAAAAATCCCATGAGGTTTGTGCAGGCAGTCTTAACTCTAGTCAAACCCCTTTTTGAAAGTGTAATATTTGAATATTTATATTGCAAAAACATCAACTTACAATTATACTTAAATTAATCTTTTGTTACATATTATTTTTAAAATGTTTTCACAACTTTTCTTTTCGAAAAATACGCAAACATGAAATCAATGCAGCAAATTATTTAAATTTAGATTAAATAATATTTATGGACTTAGGTATTCAAACAAAAACTGCCAACAAATTTAATCGACTCGTTAATTCGATAGGATTAAAATGGACACATAATCTAGCTTACATTTAATCCTTGTATACACATCAGTACCTAGTGGAGAATTCCGTTAGAGTCAGATTTCAAATACATTAAAAAATAAATCGATTTGTTATAATGAAGATATCAATAAAGAAATACTTAAAATCATTCAAACTTCGATTATTTATTACATTGAGACAAATGTAAAGTTGCAAACAAGCCGTTAAAGGCCAAGGAAAAAAATATAGTGCCCTTGTCCTAGTGCATTCCACTACAAACTAGATAAGTGCAAGTGGAACTCTCGCCCTGGGGGTTCCGTACATAATGTTATTTTTTACACTGCCTAAAAAATTGTATACATACGTTTTTAAAATTTATTATTGTTTGTATGAATGTATCTACATTTTTTCATTTCACCATAGTACCTCTTAAATTGCCTCAATGAATTTGAGGAATTAAGTATAGATGGAACCTTTACGCCCGTGGGCCATAATTTTTTAGGACAAGGCACTCGTGTTTTTTTTAAGTCTTGTAAATACTACACTCACAGTTCTGTGTCGCCTGACGTCAGTTTTCGGGAAATATATAAACAGGAGACAGTTTTTTGACCTAGTTGCAAATATCAGTGCCTTTGAAATTTAATTTGCAATTCTAAGTTGTTTTGTTTTTCGTGATGATGTAACAGGCTATCACTAGAATAATCACCTTTTATTAACCGACTTCTAAAAAGGAGGAGGTTCTAAATTCATATAATTATGTTTTTTTTGCATGTTTGTTACGCGATAACTCTGTCAGTGATGTATCGATTTTAATATTTTTTTAATATATAATATTAAAATGACCGAGAATGGTCGGGCAGTGGTGTGGCGTTCGAAGAAACGTAGAAAACGGTAGTTAAAATTGACTCATACCATTGTAGAACGCTGTTAAATTGATGAGTCGTTCCCGTTCAAATGTTTATACGATATTTTGTCATGGTAAATATCAGTATGAGAAAAAAAATTCCATGGTTGGTTCTTTGTGTTACCTATGTTGCGTGTCATTTGCTTTTTATCAGCTAGATCAAGTAAAAGTAAAGTCTTTACTTTTGTATACCTGATCTTTCATGAACAGGGAAGCGCAACATGGGATGACCCCTGACCAGGTGGACGGACGACCTCATCAGGGTCGTTGAGAGTCGGTGGACTCAGTACGCACTAGATCGCAATTTGTGGCGACCTTTGGGGGTGGCCTATGTCCAGCGGTGGAAATCCCTGGCCGATAGATAGATTAATATGCTTATCCTTATCGTCCTTACCAAGTTTCTTCCCTCTGCGTCCAAGGCTGGCGACGCCTTTCCGTCAAGATAGGCCATGCCCCGGTTGCCGCGACGCCTGGCCATGCGCGCTGTGGTGGCCGTCGGCAGGTTGCCGGACAGCGGCCCTGGCTGAGACATGGTCCGCCGTCGCTCGGGACTCACGTCAGACAGATTAGTCATTGATGTATTTAGCACCTGTGGAGAAAACAGATTTTCAAATTCATATTAATCTTTTTTGGAGGGCCTGTGAATCTAGCTCCAAGTGAGCTTCTGCTACTTCACCGGACTTTTGAGGTGAGGGCAGAGTGCCCTCAACCTGCAAAGCGGACATCACCAAAGGGCCCAGGAGGGACGGACCTCAGCTTAGGGCGTTGCCTGTCTGGTAAATAACGGGTATTCCTGTGGTGGCCGACTCGTAGTACTTAATAGTTTACTCATTACAATTTATTGTGGACCGAACACAAGATATAAATATAATTTATATATACGGACCAATCACACAGTTTGAGCTAAGCCAAAAGTAAGTTCGAGACTTGTGTTATGGGAAACTAAATCAACGATACTATATTTTCTTACACATACATAAATAGATAAACATCCAAGACCCAGGTCAATCTGAAAAAGATAATTTCCTGGGTTCGATCCCCGGTCAGGCCAAAATGGAATGGCCTGACCAGGGATCGAACTCGGGACCATCCGTGTCGCTGGCCGGCGTGTTGACCGCTGCGCCAGCTCGTCACGGCATGATTTATAAGAAAAACATATTGACGTGAAAATTTAAAGTGTTTATCCCACCCATGGCTTGTAAGGTTCCGTTATTACCTTTTGGGTACGGAACCCTAAAAACAGCATCGTATCGGGACCATGATATGAAAATAACCTACATTTTTCGTTTTTTACATGCACGAAATAAGATTGATGATTAAACTTTTGTCAACATCATTGTATTTTTTAGAAAATATAGCCTAAAATAATAACTACCTACCACCTACTCTGGCGATGTAAGCTATTGTTAATATCCCCTGTTTCTCCTCATCTTAGCAGTTTCTAGTGACAACGTCAAGACAACATTTTGAAGAGTTCCCTACTCATTGTTCCGAGGTTCGGCGGAGGCGCCACAGCCAGTTTTCCCTATGTAATTTGGTAGTTCCCGAAAGATGCAACCATACTAGTTAGTTGCTGCAGTTTGTCTGATATATATCACGGACACAACCCTACCTTTTTAACAACTTCAAAAATATGAGGTTATCAATTCAGAAGTGAGAATTGGACAGTTTTGTATGTATGTTCTTCTATTAATAACATGCGTGCCACATATTAATGTTTGTATGTATATTAATATGTTTGTCCGTGCAAATCTCAAATATTTTAAGACTAATTGTAAAAAGACTTCTTTCGATGATTTAGTATTAATCTATTTAAGGGAACAGTATAAGTCATCATAATCCGTTAAATCTACAATGAAGCAATACTGAGATTCAAAAAATCGTTCATAAACAAAGAAGGTTCAAACATAGTAAAAAAAAAGTTGCCGTCGCACTTACCCCCGGGTCTTTGTTTACTTGCACATCGTTCTTCTCAGCGTCAATGTCAAGATGCTGTAGCGAAGTTTCCGAATGAAACTTTTTATCACCCAGCTTTTTCCTATTAATTATTTCATCCAAAATCTCTTGCCGCTTACTATGCATATCTTCAGCCATTTTGTATTTTTTTTTTCAATTTTATACTTCAATTTAAAATACACCTAAGTCTATTTCATTATTCAACATTTGATGGCAATCGTATACGTGTGATTCAGGCCACAGGGCTGTGTGATTTACAAATAGATTGCGAATGAAAAAGAAACAGGTATTGCTATCGGTTATCAAGAAATACGTATCAATAATAAAGGAGTAATTATCGCTTGCGGTTTATGACTTATTTATTTCTGTATATGTATATGTACTATCTGAGTGCATTGCGAATAGATCAAAAATGCATATTAATAATCTAGGTATACCCATTGTAAGTACCTAATTGTTAAAATAAAATATAAACATTGAGTTATCAGACTGTGCTGGGAATCCCTTATTCGGTTTTTATTTAGTTTTGGACAGATTCTCTTCCCTCACTCAAAAATCGGTTTTTATAGGCACCGACTTTGGAACCGAGATGAAACATACAAACTACGCTCCCCATGATGAAAATTCTTGCATCCTTATGAATAAATACGTATATGCAATGATTTGATGGAATTATTGACATTGATTGAATATAGCATTGAAAGCCCTTTACATCCAAGCCTTTGACTACATACTCTCTAGACACCGTCATGCCTTTATTTCCATGATTTAAAAACTGGCTATTTTCAATGCTTGTGTGCGTGACAACTTTGTGTTATCACACGCGTCCTGTCAATTTATGCCCTGAAAATCCGTCAAATTGACAGCTGTGTGTGTGCGTGACCGACTATGAGTTGGACACTAGATTTTTCTACGCTTTTAGGCTAATACAGTCTATCTAGATCTAAGCATCGTTCCGTTAGCATTCTCGGCTATGGTGAATCGTAGTCCGATATACGATATCAGGACAAGGGCATGCTTAATAGTTAACAAGTACTATTCATGTTGTAGGTATAATAATTTGGTAATAGCCTTAAGGCCGGTTGCTTGAAACCTCTCCTTGGCTGGCGTCAAAATCCATCTAGTAAGTATATGATTTCGTTTAAAACTGTATAGAATCCCATATGTACGTTAAATAAGTTTTCGCCTGCCGTCCCATGTGAGCAATAATATCAATTAAAAGAGTAAGAAAAATAAAAAATATATTAAATAATAAGAAACTACATATCACCATATATAATATAATATTATACTAATAACGTCGCGTAAATAATAACAAAACACTAATAATAACAATGTTAGTAGTCTACCAAAGTCAAAAACATTTTTTCAAAATGCCACCGCGTCAAAATTCGCCATTTTCGCTAGATTATACATTATATTATCGCAAAACGTCACTTTCTATTCTAGTTGGTTGTCATATTTAGCAGTTTGAAAATTCGACAGATCAAATTATAATGTATTTCTTAATCATATACGTCAAAAATGCGGATGGCAACTGGTAAGATTGGCGTTGTTTACAGTTGTTCTAAAAAAAGTCATGAGTATAGAAATTGACATAAAAAATATTTTTTTCATAACTTGATCAAATCTCGTGAAATAAACTATTGAAATGTTTAGGTATACCTTTTAGCTAGTGTCCGACGATTTCGCAAATTTATTGCATTTATTTATAAAAAATAAGCAATTTTATAGTTAACTAGCAGCCCTCCCTTCCTGCGCCCGTATAATAATTCTCACTCTATCTATTGATGAAAACCACATGAAAATCCATGCAGTAGTTTAGTTTGAGTTTATCGCGAACAGACACACAGCCGCGATGGAGGGCTTACAGGCGGAGTACTACACATTATAAATAATACGTAGTCATAGTGATAATAGTGATTTTTGCAAAATACGAAAATTCTTTTGCCAAGGAAACAAATACGACCTTTATACATTTTTAACGAAAGGTCAAATGATTTATTACTGTTACTCTTATGCACTAATTACTTGCAGAAATGGCAAACAATAAAGATACTCATATTTTTACTAGGAAAGATCGTATGCAGCAATATCCACAATTAGCTTTATGGTGCCACTCCTATTGCAGTGGAGCGGCATTCAGTTAACATTAGACGATCGCTTCAGTAACAATAAGTATGTTATTATATTACTTAACATACTTTTAACTCGAGATTAAAAGAAGGGAGGTTATTCATGCCTCTTTTTTTAATACACAGAGCAAGAATGTTTTCGTTAGAAATGTAATTAAAAATGTAAATGGTATTTTCTGAAAGAAACAATTTTTCACGGTGACATTTTGCTAAAGTGTCGTTCTACGTCACAACCAATTCATAATATTTTGAGTTGACATATTAGGCGTTTAGTAGGAAGCAGGAAGTGACAAAGTGGTTTAATGCGACTTTTACAAAAGATAGAGATCATAAAAGATTACGCGTTTTGACTTAAACAGGTGTTTTTTTTCCGCCTAATATGTTTATTAACTATGAAAAACATTTTGTTAGTTCATCAGTTTACTCAATACTTCCTTTAGCTCAAGAGTATATTCAGACACTGGCAATGCCAACCCCTTATCTTTTGCATCGCTAGTTTCCGTAACCAATTCCTTCGCGATGTAGTCTGAGGGCACTACGAACAGCTGTTTCTTGTCTCCAGGAGCATCTAGACCCGCGAGAATTGGCGGCATTGTCAGATGTGGTCGCTCCTGCAACCACTTGTAGAACGCTTTGGTCGATCTGGAATTTAAATTTACATTGTGATGGATTGTTTTCATAAATCAGCTTAATACGAGTATCTATCGATATATAAGAGTTTCATAAAATACCAAAATGGTTCTTTATTTTATATTGTATGTTTGACGGCAATTTAGCCGACGACCTAATGGAAAATGGTCACAGTCGCCCATGAACATCTGCATCACCAGAGGAGGTGCTGATGCGTTGCCGACTCATTGAGATACCTGTGAATACGCCTTTTGAAGGACCCCAAGTCATAGCATGCAAGGAAAAGCTTGGGATCCCTCCCGAGTGCTCCCGCCTATTCAACAATCTTGCTGTACGAGGGAAAGAACCATGTCACACTCTGAAATGATGATTTTTGGAGATCCATGTGTCAAGGATTTGTAAAACTTCCTTACAATTAACTGTGCCGGGCTTAGGAAGGTCGATAAAGGCAACATCTGGCCTGATTGGGGATATACTAAGCAGACGGAAATATAATAATGTTAATAAAATAATGTCAAGTTTGTGACGATGATTAGACCATGTCACACCTCATTTCGTGTTCTTGATGCCACACTAGCAGCACCAAGCACCTTTGCTCCACGTCACTTTAAGAGCTAGGATTTAGTTACTTGTGCCATTGACACGAAACGAAGGAGAAGAATTCTTTAAAAACCGGCATACCTACCTAAGTATTTATAAAATAGATAGTTTAAAAAATCCTAGTTCTATGTTTTGGTGAGTGAATTTATCACATGAAAGAAAACAAGTCTGATTCATAACAGTCGTTTCATAAAAGTAATGGATCAGTTGCGTCAAACAATTTACAGTCAATCATAACTAAAAACTGTTATGCAATTAAGTGAAATAAATAAAATAAATAAATAAAAACAAATAATGTAAACAGTTATTTGCAGAATTAATGTTTTACTAGTTTGCTTCTTAAAGTTGTGACTCTGACCAAAGACTGACTTAGTAACTGAGTATGATCTATGAATGACATCATGATAATATGGATATTACCTAAAGAGGACAAAAAATATTAGATGATACATACGTAAGGTGCTGTACATCCTCCCAAACTGCGCCCATGGAACGCAAATCCTCTGGGATCTTGACACAGTGCCACATGGCCTCCGTGTTATTCCTTGGCGGGATATGTTTCAACTTCTGTGGCAACGGCGTGTTGAAGGCGCTCGTATGCGCCGGGCTCGTTTCAGCTTTGATATCGAACGCTATCTGGCGCTTGAGAACCCTTGGACAAGACGTCTGTGACCAAAAAATTAACTCCAGTTAATAAATATTGCCAAAATAAAAAAAACAGAACATTTTCAACAAAATATGAGAAGCCGGCAGCCAAGGTATTTCCATTTTCTATAACTACCTAAAAGTGGTCGAATTTAATTAAACATCAAGTAACCATACCATAAATTGACTCTTGATAAACTGATTTCAAACTCAAAGCATCATACCTTCATAAAGCACGATTTAGTTAAAGTTAGTAAAAGGCCCAAGGGCGGTAAACTAAATTTTTTCGCAACAACTAAGTAGTTCTTTAGTTGTTGCGAAATTTTTTTTCATACATGTCACATGTGAAACATAACCGATAAACTACGTAGGTACTGGATATAAAACTACAATATGTTACTTTAAGCACTACCTATTGTATCAGAATATGACATTCAGTATTGAGTTGTTTATCATAAGTATTTTCAATGAATATAAGTAAAGTTATATGCTTACTTGAGGCACATTAACGAATTTGGCAATGCTATGCAGCACACATGGAAGGATCCTTGGATCTATCACCAAACTCCGAGATGCGTGTTCGTCGAACCAAACCTGCAAGATTCACTTATTTTACTACACAGATAATAAAAAAATAGGTTGCTAACAGATTAAACAAGATGGAGAAGATCATCAAAATCAATGAGGGTTTTCAGAAATGCTTATTACTACTAGATTGCAGGCGTTGACCTCGATAAGCCGCTGTCATTGGATAATATTTGACAAGCATCAACAATTGACACGTTGTAGCCCAATCACAGCTTACTGGACCCGTCGCGCCAGTACTGCCGCAACTTATTTCAGAACATCCTCGTTCGTTAGATCAAGTATCGGTATAAACCGTTAGCCGTCTTAATGATTACAAGCTGTTTCTCAGGATTGTCCGCGTGCGATTCGTTTTTTCACAGACTCTATCTGGGCCCATGGACAACACCGGGATCCAAAGCATGTCTTGTAAGAATGTAAGTATGCTTAGATACATTAATATTTTGATCATAAGCATTTTTTTATTATTATCTTGGGTTACATTAATGTAATTTTCATACGGATCATAATCTCGTGAAAAAAAAATGAGAAGATATGATACTCGCTAAAAATATAGCTTTTAAAATGTTTTGAGTTTGTCCAGTATTGAGTTTATCCATTACAAACAAACACACACGTACACCCAAAAACCCACATACAAAATCCTTCCTCTTTATAATATTAGATAAGATTAACATAGGTCACTGTAGGAAGAACCAGATTATTAATTGCAAGAAGTGGAGGGAGGCAAAGGCTTCCCTCCATTTCTTCCATTTCCAGTCCAGTCCTGCGTTATCTATTTCCGTATAGCTTATCGCGCTGTCGTGTTCTTGGTCTACTGAGTCTTCTATTGTTAGAAGGGATCCAGACGGAGGTGACCTTTGCTCAGAAATCATTTGGCCTGCGGTATGTGTGGCCAGAGCTATTTATCCAACCCGTCTGGCCAGCGTGGAGAGTGTAGGCCAAATTCTCTGACTGCTTTGGGCTAATATATGGCTCAGGTAGTACAAAGAGGGAGCTCCTGCAGTGGAGAATAACAAAGTATTGATGATGATGTGTGACCAGCCCAGTACCACTACTACTTTGCGAGCTACATCTGTAATTCCTGTTCGTTTTTTAGAGTGACAGATTTAAGTTTGACCTGGAAAAGATCTTCAATATCTTCTGGTCGTTTTATTTCGCTCTTAAACTCACTGCTGCCAAGATTAGTCCACCACTCATAAAATTCTTTGGCAATCTGTTAACAATAACAAAGTATATTAACTATTACAAAACAGTTTATAAGCCTCACAGACAGAATAGAAAATCAGATTACGGGATACTTATCTCTCCATGTATAAAAAACGGTATTTGTATAGATAGTATTTCTGTATAATTGTAAAGGAAGAAAAATAATTAATTCGGAGCCATAGGTACATAAAAGAAAAAAAAAATCAATTTAGAGTTGTACACCTTATCCTAAAGAGTGAGGCAATAAAAAGTAGCCACTCAGATATCTGAATACCACAATATCTGAATGAAAGTCTCCATAATGCTATGTATGTCATTAGAGAGGTAAGTCGTACGTTTTATTATTTCAGTGTGGCACTCGATTTTTGTGATACTCTCATCCAGTTGCAACCCGTATTTAGTATGTATATTTTGAACGAACGTCCAGCCCTGGAGCTCAGTTTTGGAACTGGTAAAATTGATCCACCACGCGTCGGCACTCGGTTCGTATTCAATAAGAATAAAATCAACGAGTGGTCCTGTTTTATTACGTATTTTAACGAGCTCCGTGGCGCAGCGGTCAACACGCCGGCCTGGGACACGGCTGGTCCCGGGTTCGATCCCCGGTCAGGTCAAGATGAAAAATGATCTTTTTCAGATTGACCTGGGTCTTGGATGTTTATCTATAGATGTATTTGATATAAAATATAGTATCGTTGAGATAGTATCCCATAACACAAGTCTTACTTAAAAACTAACTTTGGGGCTAGCTGAATCTATGTGATTTGTCCATATATATTTATTTTTATATTTATTTTTGAACCATGCGAATAGTTCTAACGCTTAAATTTGCCTTTGTGGCACCAGATGGGACACAATGGACTACGATGGAATTAAATAGGACCCAATTGGACCCAAAAGGTTCCAAAGAGACCCGATGGAACCGATGGCATCCGTTGAGACTCGATGGTATTCAAGGGACCCCGATGGGACCCAGTGGTAAACAACAGTAAAGGAAATGTATACCAAATGGTACTAAGATAGTATTCGAAGTTAACTAAATGCATACCATTGAGTAAACTTCGAATACTATCTATCTAGTCCTAGTGGTCTCGTGCGATCATTCGGAAAACTCATTTGAATAATGGTTCAAAAGAAAAGCCAAATAAGATCCACCATGCGGAACTTTGACAACGAGTGGCGGATCTATTCTACCAGTTCAAAAATTGAGCTATTCAATATGTTAAATGAAATTACCGGGCTTAAAAAAAACCTTGCTTGATCGATTTTTATTCACTAGTGGCTCTGTGAGCTGTATGCCTCGCGAGTCTTACCTACTTACCACAACAAACTCTCAATGGTCCAAAGTGCAATGACTCCAATGGCGAAATTAGGTCTTGTGTGATAAATACCTAATTAAGCCATTTTGGCTGGCAACTGCCTCCGTGGTCCAGTGGTTAAGGCGTTTGCCTTGTTGACCCGGGGGTCGTGGGTTCGATTCCCACGTGAAGCATACTTTATTAAGTTGTTTCCAGTTTGGCTAAGACATTGCAGGCATGAATCACCTGATTGTCTGATAAAAAAGATGATTCCGTGCTTCGGAAGGCACGTTAAGCCGGTGGTCCCGGCTGCCATCTGGTAGTCGTTAAAGGATTCACGTCAGAGGCCGAGAGGCGGTTCCGAAGAACTCTGACACCAGGGTGTGCATGGTCGACTGACCGTGTTACCTACACGAAATGATGATGATGAAGCCATTTTGGAAAATTTTCCGAAAACTGAATCGACAATAATTATACGCTTGAGAAATGCGACCTGTAGAGGAGAATAGCCGGACATATGAACGAATTTTTGCCTAAGCTAACACGAAGATACTTTGCGCTCAGTAATAAATACATAAAACGTAACTTATATTCATATTCCTAATAAGTAGATAAGTATCATCACAGGATATCATAGATACCTGATTAAAGATAGGGACACGTCTTTTTCCCTTGCGGGGTAGACAGAGCCCAGGTCTATAAGACCTAAGGCCCCGTTTAGCATGGTGGTGGACGTGGATATGGAAAACGGAATCAAAATAGTGATGGGTTGCTAGCCGCATCACCTATTGCCATGATCTTTAGGGATAATAGAGAGGTTTACCTTTTTTGTCATAATTTCAGCCTTCTTACTGAATTCGTCAGACGCCGACACTTCGAAACCCTTTTGTTTATATTTGGAATTCCATTTGATCATATCAGTTTCGGATTCATTGCAATACAACATATCAAAATGTGGATTCTTCTTGTCATAAGGTCGCCTGATGCTAGAAAAATAGGTTTTGGATGACAGACTTACAAGAAAAGGTTTTCGTTTTTGGAGGTATTACAAACACGGAGGAGGTTTTCAATTCGGCTGTGCAATTTTGGTATGTTTGTTACGCCTGGGCCACCAGTCCGTCATTAGAGGGCTGATTTCATGGAGATAATGTACCTACTACGTACCTAGTAACATATATTTTTTAACCGACTTCATAAAAGGAGGGTACTCAATTATATTATGAAAAATATTATGAAAATAAGGTTTAAAATGTAAAATGTCGAATTTTTCCACAAATTCAAAATTTGCAAATTTACTATCATGCCGCAACAAAAAAGTTAAGAGCTTTTGGCAAACATCAACAAATATTTATTGGTTCAAACTGTAGTATTTTCTATAGCGCCCTAAAAAGATGAGTCCATTTGAAACAAAAACAATCGAACACAGCCAAAGTCCTTTATAATTACAAAAACCGGCCAAGTGCGTGTCGGGCCACGCGCAGTATAGGGTTCCGTAGTTGCGAATGACAACTTTGAGTACACACTGTTTACACTCGCACCTCACAGTTTAACGACCAAAAACATCTAACAATAAAGATTGTATGAAATTTTACATTTTCCAGTACATTTTATAAGTTGGTTGCCTATAACTTTTTAGTTTGTACTTAGTACTTAGCTCTGATAGTTTTCCTTTCAACTTCAGTATATATACTACTGCTGTAATTTTTTTCACGTATCTATATATAACCGTTTAGGAGATAGAGGGGGGGGACACGTACCTCTAACAAAAATTTGCACTTTAAAACCAAATATTTCGGAAACGGATCCCTAAATCGAAAAATGGTGTTCTCAACCTCACAATATTTTTCAAAGACCTTTTTAACGATACCCCACAAGATGGGTAAGTAGAGAAAAAAAAATGACTCCCCCACTTTACTTGTATGGGAGCTACTCAAAAAAAAATTTTTTTTCAAGATTTTTTTCTATGACTTTTTTGCCATGATTAATATACATACTCACACCAAATTACAGCTTTCTAGTACTTATGGTCTCTGAGTAAAACCGCGGACGGACAGACAGGCAGACAGACAGACAGACAGACATGGCGAAACTATAAGGGTTCCTAGTTTACTACGGAACCCTAAAAATGACTCACCGAAGAGCGGTTAATTTTTCTTGTGTAAGTATCTAAATTTCGTGTCACAACCGGATAATGGATTTTAAAGATATATTTTTTGTTTATTGTGTATTTTTATAATATTAAGAATAATTTAAATGTAAATAAGAGCGAGGTTACACGTTCAGTTTGGCAACAGTTCAGTCCATCAGTCTGGATTGACTTGACTGATGCCAGAATGATGGATGATTTTCACGGTTACACGATCAATCAAGACTGACTGCAGACTGATAAAAAGTACGTCAGTCGCCGTTTAGTCAGCGAAGCCAACGGTCAGTTGTCTCAGCTATGGATATTTTTTGGAAAAAGAAAGCGTGTGCTATAATAATAATATATAAATAAATAATTAAGAATTATAAGTAAATAAAGAGATGATAATAACAATAAATAATATTTATTTCGTACATAATCCATATTTTGTTAGTAGACTTAACCTAGTGTTAGAAACAGGACATAATTATAAAACCACACAATACAAAATATTGTGTGGTTTCCACCCTCTGGCCATCGGTATCTTTATCCACCTCAGTATGAAGGCGCATCCAGTGGCCCAGTAGTGGGGAGTCCCATCTGTCAGATAACACGCACAGAATACTATTTGAGCTAGCCCGTAAACGATTCAATAGCGCCGCATTTCTCTTTCTAATAATTGCATAAAAGCAGTCTGTATTAGCGTCGGCAAACATTCTTGACGCGCTACAAAAACGCGGCAGCCCAAACAGTACTCTGAACGCATCATTGTATTGAACGCGCAAAGCTTTGTATGCGCGCCGCGAATAGTCAGACCACAGACTGCACGTGTAGAAGGATTGGCAGTAAGTAAGCTTTAAAAAGTGTCACCTTAACTTCCTTGCTACATCGTACAAATCTGCGGGCTAGCATATTGCACCGCACAGCCATCGCTCTACGCTCCCGTTCAATATCTACGTCGTCATTTAACTTATCGGTCACCCAGTGGCCCAGATACTTAAACTTATCCACTTTCTTGAGTTCAGTACCACAAAGTTCCACAGGCGGTGTGGAATAAGTATAAAGAAACGCATAAAAAGAGCGCGATGGATGAGAAGCTGGCTACAAGAAGAGATCATTCAAGGACTCCAAAGTGATTATAAAATCTTTTTCTATTTCAATTGGTGGCGGCGGGGGCAGGGGTGGAGGTGTTGGGGGCGGCGGCGGCGCTTGCGGCGCGCTCGTTGCTGTGTCATTGCGTCGCCGACGGTGACTGATGCGAGAATGATGCGCGCGGGTTACACGTTCAGTCTCGCCTCAGTTTTACATCATTCAATCAGACTGAGAAAATTATTTATAATTTTTAATTTTTATCAGTCCAGACCATCAGTCTGTCAGTTCGTGGGTTACACGATCATTCTCCGATCATTCTGGCCAGACTGATGGACTGAACTGTTGCCAAACTGAACGTGTAACCTACCTCTAAAAGACAAATAATGTATTGCATGAAGTTAGTTATGAGGAAAATTAATACAAATGTTTATGAGAATAATTAAAGCTGTTTGTGAGAATTTTATCTATCTATGAAAGCTTGTCTCCAAAAACAGTTTGGATGCTTTTTTTAATACATAGAACTAGATGATCCGTGAGCTATAGCTCACGCGAACTAGATGATCCGTGAGCTATAGCTCACGCGATTGTGATGAAACTCGCGCAAAGTCTATAGACTTTGCGCGAGTTTCATCACAATCGCGTACACACGCGTACACACGCGTCATTGACCCCAATACGACTTATGTAAGACCATTGTGCATATTAAAAAAAAAATGTGTAATCATCGAACTTGGTCACAAAATTTCACGAAAGTCAGTTGAGAAATGTAACTTGTAGAGGAGAAAAGTGGAAAAATTCTGCTTAAGCTGAAATGGAGATGCATTGCTCGTGATTTGGGCTCGCTCAGTAAGCAACATTCAAACTATTTTCCGAAAGAAATACTTTGGGAAAATAGATTTGATACAAAGGTGAACCTTATAAAAAAGAATGTAAGATTTATTTTTTGGGTCTACTGATAGAATAGAGGTAGATAAAGAATTTACTTTTAATATGCCTTACATAGTATCAAAGAATATACTTTTAATATGCCTTACATAGTATCATGAAATATTTAACGCTCATGGCCTTTTGTCCATCCCACAGTAAATATACTTAACTTACCCGTATATACTGGCCAAATTAACATCCATGTCATCGAGGGAGTGGGCTGGGCTTTCGTTTATCATTTGCTCAGATCTGCCACTTTTCGTCTTGATAGACTGTGTGGACACCGCTCTATGTGAAAAGCTTTTGGAAGATACCATTCTGGAAAAGTTTCTCGAGGCCAGAATAGAAGCAGCTCGTGAAGTTTTGCTGGTCAACGACTTGTGAGAAGACCTCTGCTTTACTAGGCTAGTGTCCGCCTGAGAATCTTCGCTCCAATCTTCTTCTTCCATTACTTCTTCTTCCAGCTCCTCTTGGTCCTCCAGGCTTTCAAACTCGGACATGGAATTATCAGGCCGTGTTGCTACTTGCTGTTAATTATGGGAATGATCAACTGCAGTAATCATACAAAGTTAACCTAAAATACTCGTACCAACTGTGTTCAAACATCTGACTATTGCGACTCAGTTCAGACTGCGTTAAAGCTCTGTCCAAACCAAAGCAGTAAGAGTGTCAGTGGTGATACAGGTGTATTAGTGTTTAAATACTTGACTAAAAATATTATATTAACTATTAGTATTCTATAACGGGTTCAAAACTATGATTATAATTAGTACCGTACCGTATGGGTAAGATCGAGAAAAAGCTATTTTTTCGAGCGATACTTACTATTCGGCGTTTAGGCGCACCATTTATGCTTCGAGCATTAGTGGTGCGCCCAAACGTTAACGGTCAGTAAGGATATGTGCCTTGTTATTAGATATACATATGAACATTTAAATAAACAGATATTTACAGTAGTTGTTCGCTTACTATATGCCCGTACTGGATGAAGCGACGAAAGTAGTGTAACATCTCACGTAGAAAAGTAAATACAAGTAGAATTGTTGTTCGTCTGGTCTTATCTCTTAAAAGGCCGGCAATGCTCTTGTCACACCCCTAGTGTTACTGTTGCCAAAGGGTAGCGGGGATCACTTACCATCGGTTAACCCACTTGCTCGTTTGCCGTTCTATATCTTAAAAAGGTCAAATAATGTTTGCCGTGTGTTTCCCAGCATAGTACAATAGGACCAGTCCAAGTCTTCCCGTGGTTTTATTAGAAGGCGACTTAGGAAACACAAGCTAAATAAAGGTTATTAATATCAAAGAGAGCTCTCCAACCCGTCTGGCCAGCGTGGAGAGTGTAGTCCAAATCCTCTGATTGCTGTCTGGCTAATACATAGCATCATCATGCTGCTCCAAAGCAAACCTCGGATTCCGAAGTACTATAGCTGAGAATAGAACTGGGAATACGCTTGGATTAGAAACACTGATAACAATAGAAATTACTTTACCCCTGACGTTTTTTTTTCGACATAGAATTTTTCGGAACCTTCTATAGAGGCATTTTCGGAAATTGCCTCGTAATCGAAAACTTCTGGTGGCAGTTTAAATATCTTGGCAATCCTGGAAAACATCACTGGGCCAACCAACTCTCGAACTGTTTTACTTTGAGATTCCCAGAACTGCAACATAAAGATTTTTTTTAATTTATTAAAGCTCTACCAGAATAACGTTCAGTGTGTGATGTGGTCAAAGAGATCAGACCATGCCACACCTTTTGTCGTGCCCCATGTGCGCACTACATACATAAAGTATGACCTCCACTACATATTTGACGAGCTCCGTGGCGCAGCGGTCAACACGCCTGCCTGATTCCCGGTCAGATCAAGATGGAAAATGATTTTTTTTAGATTGACCTGGGTCTTGGATGTTTATCTATATAAGTATCTATTATAAAATATAGTATCGTTGAGTTAGTATCCCATAACACAAGTCTCGAACTTACTTTGGGGCAAGCTCAATCTGTGTGATTTGTCCGTAAAAAAAAATATGCCTAACGAGTGGCGTGGCTGTTGCAACATACGGCAGGGATAAAATAAGATATTTTTTTTTTACTTTTTGAGCCACTGACACCATTTTTTCGACGATAAGAAGATTAAAAAAATTTCTTTAATTATTTACAAAAACGTTTGCATTTTAAAGGCTGACATAATTTATGTATTTAAACGTATGGTACCTAGGTATATGTATTTATTACAGTACCTACCTAGTTTAGCTTAAGTACACCACGTTAATCAGCATGTGTATCTATTATATTTACAACTAAGCAAAATAAAAAAATTCGTGCCGAAACATCGTTTTTGGCCCAAGCTATAGTAAGCTATATGAATGTGGTAGTTCAATCAAAATAGAGGAACAATGTCTTCATCAACTTGTCTTGAAAAATTAAACCAGACGGCAAACTTGTACAATTTTTTTTTATCTTTTTTGATTTTTCTAAATGGATACATTTCGATAAAAAATAATATAGGACCATCTTTGAAGTTCAGTCAAAACAGAGGAGTAACGTTCTCAATAATTTGTTCGTTCTGTCGCATAAGAATAAAATATAAATAAGTTTAAACCGAACGGCATACAAAAAAAATCATACAGACAAATTGAGAACCTCCTCCTTTTTGAAGTCGGTTAAAAAAATTTAAAAAAACTTTCCATAGAATTTGGAAAACTGATTGGTGAATTAGAATGGGATGTCCAATTTTTTTTTCATCTTTCACTTTTTTTTGCTGTGTGTTTATATTCGATTTTGGGATTTTGATTACAAATCATCCTGAATAAAGATGCCAGTTGCCTAGACGTGGTAGGTAAGACAGCAACTTTTCGTCTAATCGTTTATCCAAATATCATTGGTTTAAATGGAATAAAGAATAAAAGCCCTAAAATCTCATTAATGAATAGTTAAGGGCATACTAAACGGCGATTAGAATTAACCTGCCATAAAACTTTACCGAATCATATGTGAAGGTATTGACACACAGCGTCTCTGAAATGTATAGCTGGTGTAGCTAAAGATGCAACCGGGAATATACTATTGATAAAAGAAAAGGAGGAACTAGTCAAGATGTGCACAATAATACCTTGTCATCTTCCACGCTCGACTAGGAGAAAAGAAAAACATAGAATGTACCAGCTGCTTCTCTTCATCGGCATCAGGAATCATGTCAATAGGCGATGTAGCTAGCAACCCATCACTATTTTGATTCCGTTCTCACCTACAAGCACGCCAAAATAACATGCTAAAAGTGGCCTTAAGGTTCTACGGATCTAGGCTCCATCTACCCCGCAAGGGAAAAAGACGTGATAGTATGGATGTTTACCTTGTCATCCTTATACGACAATTCCAACTCTCGAACAACGTTCCTCCAGTGAAGTTTGACTGAGGCTTCATTTTGCTCGTATCGAGATGGCTTTATAACCCTCAACGGCCTAGGTTTATCCCAAGTCTTAACCAAGGGCCTTTTTCCACAGGGCATGATGATGAAATTTTCAAAAAACCTTTTAATTTAGATTTTTGAAGCTATAAAACACCTACAATCTTTTCAGATTTGTAACTTATTTTATAATGAAGTATATAATTCATTTCATACATAACAGACTTTTTATTTGTCACTGTCACTTCATTTCATCATAAGATCTTATCCAAAGAGCATATAGTTAATCTGATCTTACTACGAAGAAGACACTAGGCTTGCATCCAGCAGCACCTTCCTGCGACCATCTTCAAGTCGTTAGACCACCTGGTCGGTGGGTGTTCATCGCTGCGCTTGCCGGTACGTGGTCGCCATTCCAGCACCTTTCAGCTGCATCGGCCATCAGTTGTACGTGTACGCGCTATGTGTCCCGCCTACTGCCACTTTAGGGCTAATCCGTTGGCTAATGTCGGTGACTTTTGTTCTTCTACGGATCACCTCGTTTCTGATTCGATCGAACTCGTAGACGAAACTATATTACATGTCTATACACCCTCATACCGTTCAGCCACGATTACGAATCGTCTCATGAACAGGCTCGATCCTTCCACACTCCTTTACAAGCCGGTTTCCAGAAGACCTACCTACAGTACCATAGACCACATTCATACGCTGTGGCAGATAATACAGAAGACTAAGGAGTATAACCAGCCACTATGCTTAGCGTTTGTTAACTATGAGAAAGCCTTCGATGCGATCGAAACATGAGCCGTTCAGTCTCTCCAGCGCGGAGACTGGAAAAGACATGGCATCAACATTTATGGCGAGTATAACTCACCGATTTGCCGATGAAATCGTTATCAAGGCGAAATCGCTGGAGGACTTAAGTACCATGCTCAATGCTCTTAATGAGGTTTTCCAAAAGGTGGGCCTTAAAATGAACATGAATAAGACGATCACGACCATGACAAATATCCATGTTGCGCCAACACCGGTTTATGTTGGAAACTCTGTCCTTGAAGTTGTACATCAATATGTCTAACTGGGTCAATAAATCCAGGCTGAAAGTTCCAGCTTCAAGGATGAGGTCTCTCAACGAATCCAACGAAGCGTTCGGGAAGCTCCACAGTATCTTCTGGTCTTAAATACCTACCGCAGTGCCTATAGGTGAAAGTCTTCGACCGATGTGTTACCAGTAATGACTCAAGGGCCCAAAACGTAGTCTTTTACGATGGGCCTCATCAGAAAGCTCAAGTCGATTTTAAGCACTGATCAGTGCTCTAAGAACATAGATAAAAATAAAATTCGTCTCTATGAAATAGCCTAATTGACAGGCGGGCGAATTTTAAAAGTTTACTTTAAAATATTATGAAATAATCATTGAGATATATGTACTGCAATAAAGTATAAAATTCCAAATTTTCAAATTTCCGCCGCTAATTCGCAAGTAAAAAGTAAAAGAGCTACGTAGAAGTCTATGCTCGGTGTTTTTCTACGAGACCAAATCAGAAATGATGAAATCCGTAGAAAAAAAAGTCATAGCCATAACTAACAGCGAAGTACCAATACACATTAAAACTTCTCTAATCCATATTAATTTGCAACTTATTTGTACCTGCCAAGTGCCTATATATTCCGTAACATATAAAGATCTTCATCTTAAGTGCTACTTAGTATTACAATCCCTATATATTTCGATCAAGTTTGAAGCCTATAGCGATGAATTTGTGTCATTAAAGTCTACTCTCTAAAATATAAAAACGTAAAAAAAACGTACTTTACGCACATACGTGCATTGTAGACTTTGATTTTATTGTAGATTTTGTGTTGCGGATGACAGGATGCGCGTTTTGGGAAACAATATTCAACATAGGTATCATCATCATCATCATTTCAGCTGCAAGAAGTCCACAGCTGGACATAGGCCTCCCCCAAGGATTTCTGATAGTCCGGTTGGAAGCGGCCTGTATCCAGCGCCTTCGCCTTTCTTCTTTTTGGTTTCCAACGCTGCGCTTCTCGGTACGTGGTCACCATTCAAGAACCTTTCTGCCCCATCAACCATCGGTTCTCCGCGCCATGCTATATTCAATTTATAGTAAACTCGACATTTTTAGGATTCACTATCCTGGCCCTATTATTTACCCCATTCAGGAGTTCGGATACGTTCTATACATTCATTAAAACCCTTTCTTTATCATTTCTTACTAAGCTATCAAAAGATATGAAGTTTTAAATGTGGCAGCCGTGACCGTGACCAAACGGACAAATGCTTCCTGAAACCGTCACTATAATTGGTCTAACTAAACTATTCAGAACAATACGTACGGGATAAATATAATAACAAATCGGTCAAGTGCCAGTCGGACTCGCGCACGAACTGGTTCCGTACCGTTAAACAATAATAGACCATTGAGCAACATGTTTCTTGTATGGGGCTCCCATACAAGAAACATGATTTTTTTGCTCAAATGCCCTGAAATATTTATTTTATTTTGTAATTTATACCTACCTAAGTCTTTACCTAAGTAAGTCTACCTGTTTCCGTTATTAATATAGAGCAAAAACGGGAAAAAATCACGTTTGTTGTATGGAAGCCCCTTAAATATTCAGTTTATTTTTATTATTAGTTGTTGTAGCAGCAACATAGACACATCATCTGTGAAATTTTCAATTGTCTAGAATCACAGTTTATGAGATAGTCTGGTGACAGACAGAAAGACGGACATCGAAGTGTCAGTAATTGGGTCCCGTGTTTACCTTTGTTTTCTAAATGCCATCACTATTAGGTATACGCTTCCTATCCGGATTTAAGAAGTACGCATCCACGTCACAGACTTAAAAAAAATTGCCCTTATTTAATCTACTACCATCTAATATCTGTGATCCACGTATAAAAGTCTCCAATCACTATCTTATCCATCAGAAAATCGCGTTACGACAACGGTCTATAAAGGTGTCTGTGTATTTCGAAATAAAGGCTTCTATATAATAAGTTCTTGGGCGAAATCATGATTATTATTACCACGACATTTTGTCATCCATGGACAATATAACGCATAGCGCTATCTATGGAAATATCTGTACAATAAAGCTGCGCCGTTTGCTTTACCAGTCCACCAACCAGTTGTGGAGCGCTATACAAGTCACACCAACCCGCTCTTTACTACCGCTGCCTTGTTTGCATTTTGTTCCTCATGTTAGATGTCGCTACTAGTCCTTTTGATTTTAGAGGGAAATACTAGGCCCAAACTTCAGGATAGGGAAAAATGAGTTTTTAATATTATAAAATTTTAATAGTTCTGCAATCATCAAAAAATAAGATATAGGTAGGTAGTACCCATGGAGATATGTACCTACTGCGTGTAGTACTGACCTTTCAACTTCATAATAGCACGTAGGTAGCCTGCATATTTTTTTCCTTCAGGAATTTTCCTGATTAACAAAATCCCCTAACAGAACAAAGCGTTAGCATTCACGACTTTACATTTTACATGTATATCCCTGTCAAAATTATCACGAACTATCTATCACAGAAGACGGAAATAAAATAACATCACCAGCTTATAATCAGTCTATTATATAATAAATATAAAAAAGTAGTAAGTGTAAGTATTAAATAGGTATACATGTAATCAATAACAATATCACAAAATAATATAGGTGATAATTTACCCCAACAGGCAAATTAACAAAATAATATCATTAAAATAGTATGAACGGTCCAAAATAAACTCAATATAAATTAAAAACAACAAAAATTAAAATAAAAACTTAACAAAACCCCTAAGTACTATCTCTCATAGTTTATAATAAATAAGATTATTTTATTTTTTCATCGATGATTCAGTACTGATCGAAAAAAAACAATGTGAGTATTTAATTTTTAAGAATAAACGAGATGAATATATCGAATTAAAAATATCACATATATATAAGATTTATAACAAACATCTCAATTGCATCGGTTATTGTTTAATTCAACAACTTACTGATCACGTCTTTAAGTTCTAAGTTGTATTCAGATACTGGCAAAGCCAGCCCCCTTGCTGCAGACGAGATGTCTCTCCTGATGAAATCCGAAGGCACAACGAACAGCTGCTTCTTTTCTGCAGCATTTATGTCACTGAGACACGGCGGCATCGCTAGGTGTGGCCGTTGTTTTAACCATTGGGAGAACTGTTTGGTAGACCTGGAATTTGTTATAGTTTTTTTACTGCTTGTAAGGTTAATGCCGTGTGGTTCCCGGCACAGTATCGAATCAGTCTTCCCGTGGATGTCGTAGAAGGCGACTTAGGGAACACAAGCTAAACAAAGTTTATAAACATCAAAGAAACCTCTCCAACCTGTCTGGCCAGCGTGGAAAGTGTAGGCTAAATCCTCGGGACTACTCTGGCTAATATATGGCTCTTGTAGTACAGAGAGGGTCCTGTTCCAGTGGCAGTGGAGAATACAAAAGACCCGATGATGATATAAGATTAATGTTTTGTAGCAAGCTGTGTATTGCTCATGACATGCACATTGTATTTCATCAAAAGCAGTAGAATTTCAAATAGTAGGTACAACGGATTACTTGTATTACCTAAGACCTACTAAACAGCTAAATTTGCCTTTTATCATCATCATCATCATGATGATGGTGAAAGGCCAATTTAGCTGTTTAGTAGGTAAATTGGCCTTTATTTATACTTACCAAAATAAAAAGCTCAATTGTCACCATTTAGGATTCCCCAAATGTCTAACTAAAGAGAAAAACTGAAAAAAGAAATCGAAAAATAATAAAAATAATGCATCTAGCATTACTTTTATTATATTTCGATTTCTTTTATTCGAGTTCTTCCCGGAATCAATTGAAAGCCAAGAAAAAATGTTTTATGATATTATGCTGAATGTATGGAATTTTATTTTGTTTTTACTTAGTTGTTTTGTATCTTTGAGGATGTGTGAATCGGATGTGAGCAAAATCGACAATTTGTAGGTATATATTTTTTTATAAATGATTTGAGTGCGTTTTTATTACCTGATGGAAATTTACGATTAGGTCTAGGATAGTACACGCAACTCTTATTACACCTATTCTTATTATTATGTAATTATCCATAAGTTTGCATACGTGAGATGCCGAATATCATCCCAAACAGCTTCCATAGACCTCAAATCTTCAGGGATCTTGATGCAATCCCACAACTTTTTGGTATTGTTCCTTGGCGGGATGTGTTTCAACTTTTGTGGAAGTGCGGTGTTGAAGGCAGTCAAATGCGCCGGTTTCGTCTCAGCATAGATGTCATGTGCAATCTGGCGCTTTAGAACTCGTGGACATGATGCCTGCGAAAAAAAATTATGTTAGAGTGAGTACTTTAACGATAAATAAGTCAATTACTAGAAATCCTATTATTCTTGCTATAAAAAATTTTTAGTAAGAGCAAGCCAAAAGGATTTCACTTCTATCGGCGCTTATAAATACTAAAAGTTTCGAAATATATTGTTCTGAAAGAGATACAGATTGTTACATTTCAGGTGCAATTTTTGGTAATTGGTGAATTAAATTCTCCATGGTACACCCACCATTTTAACTCCTACTATCACTTTTTTTACATACATACACATAATAACGTCTTTATCCCTTGCTTGGTAGAGCCCAAGGTCATAAAATCCAAAGGCCACCTTTAGCGTATTTGTGGGCGTTAAGGAGAAAAGCGGAATCAAAATAGTGATGGGTTGCTAGCTGCATCGACTATAGCGTGGTTCCGTAGATTTTCGCCCAATCCCATGACCGGCTTTTACGGTCTGCGCGGGAAGAAAAGCAGCTGGTATATTCTATGTTTTTCCTTTTCTCCCAAACCAGCTTTTTACGAACGAGTATAACAACAAATAGTCGTTGGATAACTCTTAGTCATCCAAGCAAATTGCCCAGTTGCATCGTCACCCTCAGGTGGTCGAAGCATCCCAATGCTTCGGAGTTTGGCGCCCGGGGTCTGCTTTACTCTAAAGGATAAAAATGTTGCTTAAAACGATCATGCCCATGACAAGCTATAATTATCAATTTTTGAATGTCCTATTTATCTTTTGAAGAATTTCTCCAGAAGGACGCATTTTTGCGCAAGATTGGAGAAGTAGCCAGTAATATATACCTAAGTGTAGTCTATATGAGATTTAAAAATTTAATAACAATGAAAATGTTCAAATGCATTAAAAGAGGAAATTTACTCACTTGAGGCTCATCAACGTATTTTGCAATGCTTTGGATCACGCACGGAAGTATTTTTGGATCCAGTTTCAAACATCGAGAAGCATGCTCATCGAACCAAACCTATAAGCCAGTAATAATGAAATAATTAGGTATTGTACGGTTCATATTGAAGGAAAACGTATGTACGAAAGAAACTATGTTCTCGTTCATTAATGAACGAGAACATAGTTACGTTAACGAAAAAATAATCTATTATAGAAATCAGAGTCATCAAATGATGACATTGGCTAAATCAATGTCTGATGTTTACTATATATTAACGTATTTTATTATAAGGATTTTAAAATTAATATTTTATACGTATATAATAATAATAATTAAAACTACTTAAAATTAATTAAAATTTTTACAAATTATATAGTCCCTGCAAACCATCACTAAATTAAGAAATAAGATATGGTTAAAAATAAGATAATAAATAAATTAAGAAATAAGATATGGTCTTTACTCTTAAAAAGATTAAAGACTGCTGATTCAAGTCCTGTCCGCGTGGAATTTTTAACCATATCTCTTAATTTAATAAGAGAATATCAAAATAGCATTGTGAATGCAAAAAATACCTATAAAATCGAAAAATAAGTCAATTACTAGAAATCCTATTATCCTTGCTACAAAAAAGTTTATCTACTGGTGCTTATAAATACTAATATGAATTTCAAAGTATTTCGTTCTAAAAGAGACACAGATTTTTTAAATCAAAATAGTACATTTCAATTTTTAGCAGGTTTAGAGGCATAGGTACACTGACTGGTGATTTACATGATTCTGACCTGGAAAAGGTCTTCAATGTCTTCCGGGCGTTTAACTTCACTCCTATACTCTTTGCTACCGATCTTGGACCACCAATCAAAAAATTCTTTAGCAATCTGTGAAAAATAATTATTTCTTATTTCACATAGACCTCTCCTTAAAATTCTCAAAGAAGCTGCTTGCATCCGGCGTTCCCCTGCGATCTTGGGTCGTCCAACCTGGGGTGCTACTTTTGAACGCATGACTCACTAAACGAGTGATTGACGCGAGTGTTTCCAAAAAGGCTCATTTCATATTCCTTCGTTGACGAAGGATTGCAACGAATGGTTTAGTTTAGACCGCTTGTTTCCGCAAATGACGAACGCTTTTACGTCAAAGTGACTTCCTGTCATTTGAAGTTTATCTGTTCCGTTTGACGCTACAGTTCATAAACATTTCAAAAATCCTTAATAACCTTAAAAATGTTTATAAAAAATTCTGCGTGAAATAAGAAGATATTAAATAATTTCGCTGAAGGTTTGCAGCACTACAGTTCAAGCGATGTTTTCAAAAAATATGGCAACATGACATTTCGTGACTTGGATGACGAGTGTGACTTGAAGTCATGCACGACTTGAGTGTTGGTGAGACGGCATTTCAAAAATAGCACTCCAGAGCTTTCCGTGTTTGTGTAGGTACGTGTATGTTACTTATACTAAAGAATAGTTGATATCGCTGCAAATTACATAAGGTGTTCAGATTTATTTTTAAACAACACAGTTGGAGTTTATGTGAGTTTGTATATTTTCACAGATTTTAGAGTGTAGGTTTGTTTGCAAGTTCTAAGTCATCGAGATGCCTCAACGGATTTAAACATGTCATTAGAATTTTGACTCCGTAGGCCATTTTTAGGGTTCCGTAAAAAACAAGGAACCCTTATAGTTTCGCCATGTCTGTCTGTCTGTCTGTCCGTCCGCGGTTTTACTCAGAGACTATAAGTACTAGAAAGCTGTAATTTGGTATGGGTATGTATATTAATCATGGCAAAAAAGTGGTAGAATAAAATATTGAAAAAAAATTTTTTTTTAACCGTAGCTCCCATACAAGTAAAGTCGGGGAGTAAATTTTTTTTCTCTACTTACCCATCGTGTGGTTGTTATCGTTGTGATATCGTTAAATAGGTCTTCAAAAAATATTGTGAGGTTGGGAACACCACTTTTAGATGCAAATTTTTCTTATAGGTAAGTGTCTCCCCCCTCTATCTGCTAAACGGTTATATATGGACACGTGAAAAAAATTACAGCAGTAGTATATATACTGAAATTGGATGGAAAACTATCAGAGCCGAGTATTAAGTATAAACTAAAAAGTTATAGCAATTTTTCATAAACCGCAAAAATAACTTTGTCATTCATACAAACACTATGAAAAACAAAGTTATCTTTGCTGGCAAAAAATTATAGCGGTTTTGGCTAATCTAAGCTTGCTTCTACGGAACCCTTCATGGGCGAGCCTGACTCGCACTTGGCCAATTTTTTTGACAACAATAAATACTTTGATACGTTTTTTTATCGCGTTCATTACATTATTTATACACCTAACGTTTCGAACACTTTTCAGTGTTCGTGTATAATAATATATTATAAGAACTGCAAAATCTGCCGCCTAAAATATTTATTGATAACGTTCCGGATGTACGCAGTATTGACCCACGTTGTCTGAAGGTCTTACAGTCTTCTGCTTAGCTCGAGATTTGATTAAATTGATGACTGGATCCCTAGCTGGTGGTAACTGCCAACCATCTCTATTGAAATTAGGATGTATTTAATTTCAATAGACTCACGAAGCATTCTTGGAATATAATTTTTTTTTTGCAAGGATCTGAGGATTATCAAAACGCATATAGGTAATGGTTGATTCCAAAAAATGATTCGTGAGGTTATTGAAATTAAAAAACATCCTAATATCAATGGAGAGGATGGTTGGCAGTTACCACCAGCTTGGGATCCAGTCATCAATTGAATCAAATCTCAAGCAAATTAATATTAAGCAAATTAATATGACTACTGATACTTACACTATCAGTAGTCATATTATTGTAAACAGGAACCAAAATAGTGATTAGCAGGATTCTAAGAATTTTGTGCAAGGAATGCATGAAAATCTTAGGAATGCTGCTTACACTGGCTTCTATGATCTGCGCAGCAAGAGAAGTAGGTAACTGGTATATTATAGGTACATTTTCTTTTTCCTCCCAAACCACCGTGCAAGAACGTTGCCGCAGTCGAATAAAAAAGGAACTTACTTTTTTTGTCATTATTTCAGCCCTTTTGCTTAATTCATCAGACGCCGAAATTTCGAAAGCTTTTTGTTTGTATTTGGATTTCCATTTGATCATATCGGTCTCTGATTCATTGCAGTACAGCATATCATAATGTGGATTGTCTCTATTATAAACGCGTTTTATCCTAAAAATAAAATTATATTTTTAATACAATATAGATACTATATAATAATATGTTAACAATAAGCGTTATGTTTGAGTAGGAACTTCGTTTAAATCATCATGAGATTCTAGGTATAACATGAGGTCCTTGTCACGTCGGGAGCATTTCAAACCTTTATTAATCCTGAAAAATGTTTCAACATGTGTATGACGTAGGTACCTCTAACATGTGTGTCTAGTGATGTACAAACTTCGAGGCGTCGAGTTCTTCTTTTGAAGCCTCGGGGCCCTATTGGCAGGACTCGGTGAGCTCGGTAGTCTCGTAAACCCCAGTCTAGCCTAGACGCGAGCACTCTAAGCCACGCCTTGAGGCTTCTAAAGAGTTCAAGCATTTAAAATAGCCTCGAACCTAGCACCCGAAGGAAAAACAAACAAATATTGTTAACAAAGAAATACTGCAGTAGGTGTGTAGTAGGTATTTCGATTTCGTTGTAAAAAGATAATAATCTCATGTAACTTTCACCACAATAAAAGGCGACAGCTAGAAAGCAGAAAAATACTGGTGCACTGTAACTCGAGACGTAAAAAAGCCTCCAGGTTTCAATCTCTGAAAAAGAATCCAGACTCATCAAGCTTTATACCAACGAGGCCAGCCCTGTAAACGAAACCAGAGCTCTTATCAAAAGCACTCAGAAGCCTGGAGCCTTGTTCATCACTACTTGCGTTCTGATCGCTTTTTTTAAAGTGATATCTAAGTGTCCAATACTGGTGAAATATTTTTCAAGCTTTCTGCTAACTCACCCATATATACTTGCCAAATGCACATCCATGTCATCCTCGGAAAATGCTGGGCTGTCGGTAACAAAAGTTATCTCGGATTTTGATTTTTTATTGATAGTTTGGGTCGACATCATTCGTTGAGAAAAACTTTTTGAACATATCATTCTGGAGAAATTTCTTGAGGCCTTAATAAAATCTCCTCGTGATTGCTCTTGGGATAAAATTTTGCGAGAAGAAGACTTTTGCTTCCCAAAGGTACTCTCAGTTAATGTATCTTCACTCCATTTATCCGACGACTGTTCACTTTCCTCATTCACATTCACTTCAAACGTCGAAGGTTCGAAATCACTAAAGGAGAATTCAGGTCGTTTTTCACCTACCTGTTTATGAATTAAATGATAATTAGTGTTGTTATAAATCCAACAAAATGAAAGTACAAAAAGCTCCCCCTAAACGTTCGCTTGCTGCTATCGCCGAACTTGAAAGTCCACCTTAAAGTTACGTACATTATTTAACTACAAAAACCCCGCTTCTTGTATGTGGAATCTTATTTTGTAGAATCTTATGTAGAAAAACGGATGGAATCTCTTTCTTGTGACTCCTCTTGTGAGGTTAAACAAACTCTTAATTTAGTGTTAGAGCAGCAAAAGGAAACATGCTGTGAAAATTTCAAGAGTCTGGAACCTATTAAAACCGATAAAATAGGTACAACCTTGTGACAGACGAACGGATACGAATGGAGTCGGATATCTGGGGCTTAGACCAGTCCAGCCCTATTTTAATCCTTTGGGTATATACCCAAAAAGTTATGGATTTATAAAAATGATTTTATATTTAATGTTGAGTAGGTAGTTATTTTGTCTTATTATAACCATCATTTCAGGCGCAAGAAGTCTACTATTGGACATAAGGGCTCTCAAATGACTTGTTGGAAGATTTCGTCCACGATCTGCGCCTTGTTGCTTTAAGCTGTTTCAGGCCAATCCTAATCTCATACATAATGATGGGATGTCTTCGGTTCAGTGTCAGATTAGCTTGGCTCTCGGATCATTAGCCAAATTGACAGTGGTTTTGCCAACTGACGTATACAGCTGTCCGTAAAACCTCTCTATCTCCCTGAGCACCTCAGCCTTGAACGTCGCCATTTTAGCGTCAACGTCCTGTATTGCGTCTAAGTCCCTCACAACCACCGTAAAATAGGTTTTGAAAATGTGTATGGCCCTAATACATCACTTCCACCCCTTTATCTTAGTATTTCCCGGTTAGCATGTATATTTTTATGACCTTCAACGAGTAGGTGCGCTGTGAGAAATATGAAATATTTTCAATGGTCACGACGTTGAAGTTTACGAGGGGCTTGTAGACGAAAAATCCAACCTCGTGTAATTTTTTTTAAATCCTGGAATGGTGATGGAAAAGTTACCAGACTTCAGGGTTGTCGTGCCCTCTCCCTCTCTACGGACTTCAGACAACCCGACTACGTCCCGTCAAAACTTACTCATTTCCTCTTCCACTGTCAAGCCTCATCGTGCGAATGTTTAGTTACTAGATCCAGTTGTCAGGGGTGGTAGCCGGGTTAGTATTTATTTAGTGCGTGATACAAATATAGTTTTGCATGGTTCGTGTGTTAGTAGATACCTCTTTATTTACAGATTAAGTATGAATTAGTATTACTTGTGAACTCCTTTTCGTGAAGTAGAATTGCTCCGATTCAACCCGCGATAAATTTTCTGAAGTTGCCTCGTACTGTGAGACATCCGCCGGTAAATTGAATATTTTGGCAACCTTGGGAAATATTATTGGTCCTACCAGGTCCTTAACTGTTTCTTGTTGAGTTTCCCAAAACTGTAAAAAAATGCACCAATGTGAAATGAAAAATTAGAAAAAAGCGTAATAGGCAAAAAAGATTCAGACTAATCCTAATCCATATGAGGATAAATACTATGTCTTATATAAATTATTTTAACTTTCCGCAATCCGTTACGTGGTTTGAGCTGTGCGTTGATTGATCAGTTTGTCAGTAACGGCTGCCTTTTATAATACAGAAAAAGTGTGGCAAACAGCCTATGCTTTACATGATAAACGACATTTTTATAACAAACTAGTGAGCTCCCAATAGTTTCACTCGCATTATACCAGTCCTCTAGGATTTTTCATGGTTCGCTAATATCGTATATGAAAAGGAAATTACCTTGTCATCCTTATAAGATAATTCCAAATCGCGGATAACTTGTTTCCAGTGTAACTTGACCGAGGGTTCATTCTTCTCGTATCTAGAGGCCTTCACAGTCCTCAAGTTCTTAGGTTTGTCCCAGTTTTTCACAAGTGGCCGTTTCCCACAAGGCATGATTTTAATAAATCCCACAAAATTCTAGAAAATAATGTTGTTAAATAATATTACCTAGAAAACAAATAGAAAAACAAAAAGCTTGGTATATAAAAATAAAATCATGCTAATTTTGCTACTTCTTTATTTGTCATTGTCATATAGTGTTTCTTTTATTGCGGTAATAAGAAGATAAAGTTTTGAATTAAACTGGATCTCTTTCGTTGATCTTGATCCTTCTATCCGTCCGGTACGGAGGCCGTGTTGCTCGAAGTATACAGTATCGCAAAGTTTATCTCAATTTTTAGGGTTCCGTAGTAAAATAGGAACCCTTATATTTTCACCATGTCCGTCTGTCTGTCTGTCCCTCCGCGGTTTTACTCTGAGACTATAAGTACTAGAAAGCTGTAATTTGGTATGGGTATTGGGTAGATAAAAATCTTGAAAAAGAAAAATTTTAGGGTAACTAGCTCCCATACTAGTAAAGAGGGAGTAATTTTTTTTTATTCTTTACAAACTCATCGTGTTGGGTATTGTTAAATAGGTCTTTAAAAAATATTGTAAGGTTGAGAACACCATTTTTGGATTTAGGGATCCGTTTCTGAAATATTTGTATTTAAAGTGCAAATTTTTGTTAGAGGTTAGGTGTCCCTCTATCTGCTAAACGGTAATATATGGATACGTGAAAAAAATTACAGCAGTAGTATATTTACTGAAGTTGAAGGGAAAACTATCAGAGCTGAGTACTTAGTACAAACTAAAAAGTTATAAACAACCAACTTATAAAATGTACTCGAAAATGTAAAATTTCACACAATTTTCATTGTTAGATGTTTTTGGTCGTTAAACTGTGAGTTGCGAGTGTGACCAGTGTGAACTCAAAGTTATCATTCGCAACTACGGAACCCTCCACTGCGCGTGCATGCAAACGGAATGTAATAACTAGGTAAGTAATGTGTGTTGACGACACAGTTCTGTATCACACAAGTAAGAGTACATTTTGTATCTCCAGATCTCCAGTGTCTCCCCAGATCTGTATATTTTTAATCTGTGGTCTGTATGTTTACATATGGCCTCTGAGGTTCAGTGCCTTTGAATCGCAGGGCAGGGCTCTCGTACAAACTAGCACATGGCTAGTTTTCATCAGCAACAGCAAATGTTTGTGGTGGTTTTATTAATTTATGAACGCGCCATCTTTTACCCTGCCTTTTGAATAACAGAGCACTGTTACTCTGTTAACTAGCAGGATACATGAGTTGCTTTTCCACCGCCCTCTAGTGAATGTAGTAACTATTTGGCTCCACGTCTAGAGGTCGCTACTAGCCTGTTTCATGATTCAAAGCTATTTTGTTATTTTATCGATGTAAAATCGAGGGTTAAAGTTCAGACTATGTTCTTTGGTGTATATGTACCTAAATATATTAATTTATCTCTTTGACCCACAGAAGATGTTACACATGTCATAATTATTATCATCAGGTAATTTTTAGTCTCTAATGCAGTCCATCCAATGCACGACCGACCCTCTCTGTACTACCAGAGCCATATTGTCACATTTTTTTCAGTCGTATAGGGTCAAATCTTGAAACTAAATTTACAAGTGAGAAACACGTCAACGCTGAAAGAAAAGCACGATTATAAATTTTTACGGTGTGAATTGGCACTTATGAAAAAATGTATAATTTTTTATCATTGTATCATAGAAGAAGTAATAATTATTTATTTACAAAAAAGTAAACCCGACTTCAACCCTATACGTAAATGTACAAACTAGAACTTAAAATTAGGTTTTAGTGGGTGTGGTAGTTCAATCCAAATAGAGGAACAACGTCGTCATCAACTTGTCTTGATTCGCGAAAAAATTAAACAGAAATAAAATTAAACCAAACGGCATACATGTACAATGTTTATTGGTTTTTGTTGATTTTTTCTTAAAGCATTTCCATAAAAAAATTATAGGACCACCTTTGAAGTTCAGTCAAAACAGTGGAGTAACGTTCTCATCATCATCGTCTTGATTCGCATAAAAATAAAATACAAATAAGTTTAAACCGAACGGCATACTTTTACATTTTTTTTTTGGGGTTTTTTTAATTTTTTTAAAAAGTGCAGATACATTGGAACAAAATTTTTATGGGACCACCTTTGGAGCATTACCTATCGAACAAAAAAAATCACTAAAATCGATCCATACATAACTGACTGAGTAATCGCGTAACATACATACAAAAAAAAACATACAGACGAATTGAGAACCTCTTCCTTTTTTGAAGTCGGTTAAAATAACCTTGGAGCGAACACTCGTATATAAGTTGTTATAACTAGGATTGTAAAAGGGAAAAGTTTGTGAACCCCTTTGCAATGTATTTATCTCTCGAAATCAAAATTTATAGTATGAAGATTGGCAAGAGCAATAGATAATAAACATAATTAGGCTTCCCATAGAAGTTGCCTTATTAATCGATGAACTTTTACCTATGTATTGTCAATTTACTTGGGAGGAGGACTTTAAATCCTCACCATACTAACCAATGATTTCATTTTTAGGGTTCCCTAGTAATCTAGGAACCCTTATAGTTTCGCCATGTCTGTCTGTCTGTCCGTCCGCGGTTTAACTCAGAGGCTATAAGTACTAGAAAGCTGTAATTTGGTATGGGTATGTATATTAATCATGGCAAAAAAGTGGAAGAAAAAAACATGAAAAAAAAATATTTTAGGGTAGCTCCCATACAAGTAAAGAGAGAGTAATATTTTTTTTTCGATACAAATACATCGTATTGGGTATTGTTAAATAGGTCTTTAAAAAATATTGAGAGGTTGAGAACATCATTTCTTGATTAAGGGATCCGTTTCCAAATATTTGGCTTTAAAGGCTGGCAAATTTCATACAATTTTCATTGTTAGATGTTTTTGGTCGTTAAACTGTGAATAGTGATAACTCAAAGTTGTAATTCGCAACTACGGAACCCTACACTGCGCGTGGCCCGACACGCACTTGGCCGGTTTTTATTATTTTCTTAAGATATATTTACTCCACAAATAATAGTACCTCTAATGGCCCTCTAGATCTTTAATTGTAAAATATTGTGAAATTCTAATTTTCGAAATCATCTGTTACAGTGAGAGTGAGTTTGTTTGTGAATGAGCTTTTATATCTCAACTACGCTTCCTTTGGTATTTATGTATCTTCATTTAATACCAACATGTTCACTTTGTCAGTGAAAGACAACAATTGATCCAGCGAGCAAAGCTGCGGTTTAGTTCCTGGTCGGTTAGCTACTTACGTAGATTTTTCTGCAGCATCATCTTATGAAACTTTTAAACGTCAATTTCTTATTTAATATTTACAGTTTGGACCAAACCATGCCATGACGAGGTCCGTGCGAAGTGGAGACAAAAAGTTGGAAAGCAGACATCTAGCTCCGAAGCGCTCCAACTCAGGATTCGCAAAAGAACTTATTGTTTCTCAATGTTGGATTATAGTGTCCATGATCGAAGATTATCAAAGAGAAACTTACATATATATATATATATATATAAACATTCTTTTTAATTAATCAATAAGATATGGAAAAATTCAGGGCAGGGTTTGAACCAGCCTCTTAAAAACTAAATATAAACTGTGGTTAGTGCAAACGGGCATAACGTTTGCACTAAGTTTTGTCTTTATACATCTGTAATCGTATCTCATTTCTTAATTTAATAAGATTATATCCGAACAGCATCGTGAATGCATAAAAACTTCTATAAAAATAGTATGTATATTTTTATAGGTGTTTTTATGCACAGTACTATTATAACGTTAAAACATAAATTGTCTATCTGTGACAGGCGGGTAAAAATGTCTATTTACAAATTGTTAAATCAACAAGCACCTATAATGGGATATATTGTCGGATATTTGAATTAATTTGAGCCATTAGGTAAGTTGGTCTCGGTTAACCCAACAATACCCTCGCCAAAACAAATAGAAATACATAGGTACATAGTTGTGTCGGGTAACTGGAAATTAAACACAGTTGGTTGGTATAACTACTAAATTCAGTTAATATCTGTTAGTCTGACATTATACTGTTATGCAGTTCATGATAATAAAGTATATGTACTCATACGGCGATGTTAATTTATTTTAAGGAATTATTTGGTTTAATTATTTTTGTATGTGTAAAATCTTTTTGCTTCTTTAAAAAACTTAAAAAATAGAGTAACATTTAAGAAAAATTATCTACGTGCTAAAGGAAAACCAATATCTATGTACGTCAGTATCTCGGTGAAGTATATTTTAACCTCACTTGTCAAGTTTCTTCGTGGTGGCTCGATTTTGTGCATAAAAATAGTGTAAGAGTAGAGTTTTTAATACATTGAGCAAAATTTTATTACTGAGTAAAAAGTTTATTTGCATTGTAACAAGATAAACAGCCGTAGCGTAACTTAACAGTAAGAAAATAAAATGATCACTCAACGTGGCTTGGTTTTGGAACCCTCGACGCTAACAAAGGTGAAGGGAAGGGACCAAGGGAAGTTTGGTCGCTGTGTGTCTGTCTGTGTCACCGTAGTTCCAAACCAGTGAATCCATTGGCATCACTTACGTGACCATTTCAGATTTCAACAATGCCAATACCACCACATTGCCATGGTGGTTATTATAAAAAAAATGCAATTTTGCAAATTTAACTTGATTATTTATTTCCATAAAAATATAGTAGAGTATAAAATTAGTGACAAGGATATCTTATTGACCAATAAAAATATATACGCGCCGTTGGGAGTAATTTTGTTGCTGAGGTATGGAGTCTGTCCATCTATAATCTGCGTGCATCTGCATCCAGTGTTAACCTTTGACAAATACCTATTTCATAATGTAGATGTAAAAAATACGATAACTGTTAATGAGGGTCGGAAAGCTCAGACAAACGCCGTTTTATGTGTTCAATGTTTTCTGGTACGTCCTTATCCGAAACAGGCAATGGTGTGTTGCTTATAGCGGTGCCCTCAAAGGTCAGTCGTGCCTCCAGCACAGCGGGGTCGAACATGCCCAGGCTGGAGAGGTACGGTGCTCTACGGTACTCCGGGTGCTCGATCATCCATCGGCAGTATTCTTTGACGCTCCTGCAATTTAAAAATGAGCAATTGAAGTGAGAGCAGAATACCGTGTGGTTCGCGACCGAGTAGAATAGGATTACAAGTCTTTCCGTGGAAGTCGTAAAAGGTGAATTGATGTTTGAAGCTTTGTTTAGGTTAACAAAGCTTACATATATCAGAGAGAAGATGATGAATAAGAATGAGAAGAATATGTACATAGTTGAGAAAAAAATGTCTTGGTGCACGTATAAGAGAAAGTCACTCCCAAAGTGGAAAAATGTGTCCCCTTTTTTGGGCGAAATATTATACTGGTGGTGTGGCTAGATGTAGTAGACAAGGTAATCGGCACATTAAGTGGATACCCTATCTTTGCTTGATACTACGGAATCTTTCATTTGTACTATGGCCAGTCTGATTCGACTTGGCTAATTTTACCTTACATATCTGACACCAGTGTTGGCCACTTACACACACGAAAAACTAACAAACAAAACCTTACATATACCAAGACTTTATAAAATAAAAGGGTTATTAATATTTTCATCTATTTTTCGCTCTCGACTTCAGTTTTTCATCGGATCGCGATTTTCAGTATGCACATTGCCTTTGATACGGACATGCACACAGGAATTTTGTCCACGCCACGTCAAAAATACTTCGCTTTTTTTGAAGCTCTGATATTTTACTATACTCTTTTGTCATTTTTGATAACGCACATCATTCAAAGATTTCAGAAACTTAACAAAATAAAATGATCACAAAAATATTTTATGAAATGTGACTTATTATAAAAACATGGATTAACCATACATATCAATATCTTAGTAAAATATTTTAATAACACATTTCTTACTTGGTAAGTAATGAAAGTAAAGCTTTGAGTTTTGATACAAGTGGTATAACAGAGAAATTACAAACTTGTTGCTGATAGAAATACACTTCAAAAACACCAATATTTATGGGCTGGAAATATAGTAGTAAGTAAATTTCAACGTTGCGAACCTCAAATTAGTGATGCCCTCCCATACTGTCTTCAGAGTGACGAGGTCTTTAGGCACATGACGAGCAGATCTCCACATAGCCTTGGTGTTGTTTCGGGGTGCCCGCCATTGCTCCTTCTGGGGTAAGCTTCTGCCGAACGCTTTGAGATAGTCGGGTCTCATCTCTGCCTTGATGTCCCTGGTTACTTCTCGTTCTAGGGCTGCATATTCTGATTTCTGACAAAGACGCACTCTATTTATTTATAGTTTAAATATATTATTAACAATAAACGTAATCAGGCGATTATTTCATCACTTTGATTCGTATCGATACCTAAATGAAAAGTTATTTGTATTATTAACCAACATGACTCGTATTTTTAGGAGAACGCTTATTATTATTTGATTAATTATTACACTCGTTTTATGTGTTAAATTAATTTCAATCATATAGGTAATTGCATCTGAAACTTACAAAAACATTAATACTCATTAATATTACAATGCATATAATAATTATTATACAAACCTCTGGTTGTTCGGTAACAGTTGCAATTTTGTCGTCAACGCAGGGCAACTCCTTGGTCACCACACTCAAACCGCGAGCCACGTGGGTATCAAATTCAATCTGGAGAACAAATATTTTTTTTAAAAAGAATTTAGGAAACTTGCCATTTAAATCCAGGCTGCTCGTGGATGTAAGAGGGTCCCCATTTCTAACAATAAGTCATGTGCACTTATTAGCTGCACCGAAAGGTGTCAGATATGATAAGACCTAGTGGGGACCCTCCGGTTTTCTAATGCCTAGCTCCCTCTTGGTTAAAATTCCAACCAATATTATGAATGCGAAGTGAGTTTGTTTGTTGCTTTGCCATATCTACTAAACCCATCATCATGAAATTCACGTTGCCTGGAGTACGGAGAAGGACAGGGTACCTTTCATCCCGGAGAAAAGTACTGTTCCCGAGGGAACGATAGTAACGAGAGCAGAGCCTCGGGCCAAAGCTAGCACAAACATAAGTTTAGCTCAAAGTATACTTATAGCAAGTGTCACTGAAATGACTTCATTAGAGATGAACACGTACTTGGAACAGCTCTTTAATAGCTTTTGGCTTAAACAGCTGTGACTGTTGGTTGCCGCCCAACTGCTGCATATATTCGCAAAATTCATTTGCAATCTGAAAGTTAATTATATCAATTATTTAGTAATAGACAGTCCTAACAGCTCTCATAAATCTCACTTTTATTATCGCCAACAAAATCACACAAATTTAGTAAGTAAGTAGGTTACTTGTGTCATAGGATACTAACTCAACGATACTATATTTTCAAATATATACTTAAATAGTTAAAGACCCAAGTCACTCTGAAAAATATCGTTTTTGCCATCATGACCTGATTGGAGATAGAACCCAAGACCCCTCGTGTAGCAGGCTGGCGTATTAAACTAAACACTGCGCCACGGAGGCCGTCAAATCAAGAGATGCGAATGTTCAATACAATATACATGTAGTTCATATTTTGTACAATGAGGTACCTACTTATGCCCATTCTGAGGTAAAACCCATGGGGTAAGTACTTCCGGTGAATTCAAAATCGTGACATTTAGCATCTCATACTTTATACAGTAATGCTTGAATATATACTTAGATATTTAAACTTAGATACAAGCGACTCAGCTCAACAAAAATAACAACTATTATCTGCGGCACTAAAGCTGAAAATTCGAAAAAAAAATTGGCATTCCCATACAAAAACGTTCAGCCAGGCGGCTAATTTGTATGAAAATGCAAATTTTTTGTGTGTTTTTAGACTTTAATCCAATACCTAATTTGTTGGAATGGTGGAATATCAATGAATAGAATAGGATACACATGATATTACCCGATCAGTGAGGTCGTCCGCTTTTCGGACCAGACTCTTTTCATCCTCTCTTTCTGGCTTAAGATAGCGTGTAGCCCATGTGACTTGTTCACGCTCTGGCTTACTGAGGAATTCTTGGTGAATATTTGGTTTGAATTCCTCTTCTTCATCCTCATCACTGTAAGGAAAGTTTTACTTGCAGATTTAGCACTTCATTTTTTAATTTTTATTCATTTTTGGTTTAAAGAAATTATTGGCAGAAAACAGCTACCAAACTACACCTTATTTAAGTAGAAGAATACTTTTGAACAATAGTGATTTCTTGTAATAAAAGTATGTTCAACTGTCTGTCCGGTAGTTGGAGGTACGGTATCGGGTACGCGTATACCTCCCGATATGCTCCTTTCTCATCTCCTATCCATCCGAACAAGGGCATTTCAAATGCTTTAACCCGTCCCCCCTTCCTTGCTGCGCTCATCAATCCGTTTTCCAAGCGTGGTGAGTGTGGCAAAACCTTCTTACTAAGATGATGATGATGTAATACGAGTAGATATATGAAAAAAGATAATGGACAAATATTACCTGGGATATTCTACATCAGTATCGGATTCTAGTTCTCTGTCAATGTAGAGGCTTTTTCTAGACGACAGCAAAGGTTCCTTAACTAGTCTTCGAATTCTATTCTCTGCAAAAATAAAAGATTGTTGCGCAAATAATCAGTAAGGGGGCACACTAGGCACAGTAGCGACGCCAATCATTTTATTCCTAATACTTTACAAATAGAAAGAAATTCAAGAATGTAAATCATATAAGCACTAGTAAATAACTTGAAGTATTTTTGGAATCATGTTTTAATATTATGAGAATCAGTCATTAAGAGAAAACGTGATTCCGGATACGGTAATCTGATTCTTATAATTCTTACTGATTCTGATAATATTAAACATGATTCCAAAAATACTTCAGGTTATTTACTAGTGCTTATATGATTTACATTCTTGAATTCTTTTCTATTTGTAAAGTATTAGGAATAAAATGATTGGCTTCGCTACTATGCCTAGTGTGCGGCCTGTAATGAATGTTGGAGTTAGAGATAGTCTAAACTAAACATGAATGCCCCTCCACCAGTGATATTGCAGAAGTTGGTCAACATACCGTACTTTTGGAATTTTTACAAGCTTTTCAAAAAAGTAATAGAGAATAACTAAGTATGTACCAATATTACGTAAATTAAATTTATTTAGTGTGTTCACTTAAATGCATGTGATGCTCATAATGAGCATCATAAGTAGGGGTTTACGTTTAAGATTAGACAACCTATTTATTTTTTTCAACAGAAACAACATTCTTGAACGTGAATACTAAAAATTCAAATTAGTGAAACATTCATATTATCACTTTTTTATTTCTTACGGGGTTGACAGGGCCCAGGCTCATAAAACTTTTACAAAGGCCGCGTTTAGCGTGTGAGTGGGCATTGATTGATTGCTAGCCACATCGCCTATTGACGTGATTGCTTTCATTTTTGTCCAATCTATTGACCGGCTTTTACGATCTGCGCGAAAAGAAAGGCAGCTTGAATATTCTATGCTTTTCTTTTCTCCCAAATCAGCATGGAAGATAAAACAGTAGAAAATCAATTTATAGTTAAACCTTAGTAAAAACAATTAGTAAAACACTACCATCTTAATAGCTCCAAACAGAACCGGGCTTGGCACGTATCCTATCGTAAGTATATAAAATGAATCATCATCATCATCATCAGCTTTCCATACCCACTGCTGGGCATAAGCCTCCCTTTGTCTGCGCCACCCTTCTCTGTCCCTATACCTATATATAAAATGAATACCACATCAGATTTTCATTTACCTATTCATAGTAATAATGAAACAACAAAATGCATGCCCCATTAAATTTGACAAACATAACGTGAATTTTGAGCAAACTTTCATGTTGTTTGCTTACTCTGCAAACATTGGTATAGAGAACTGTGCATAAATATGAAAAAAAAAATATCAGTTGCCATCTCTAGAGTATAGATAGATTTTCAAAGTAATTTCTTTTCTTTAAATAAAATTACTTTTACTGCTGAGCTTGGGATTTTTTTAAATTAAGTATGACTGGATCTCAAGCTGGTGGTAACTGCTAACAATTAGTTTTTTTTTTTTAATTTCAAACCGGATAAACCGTTCACCGGATAAAACCATATTGTGTAACAATCGCGAGAAAATTAAACTAGTCGGCAGATCCGACGTAATAAAACGTGAGTAAAGTCGTGTTTTCATAATGAAATTAGATAACAATATTTTTTTCCTACTTTAATCATTATCTAAAGCCTTATCACGCTAAACGGTTGCCGAGTTTTTGTTTTGAACATTACACCATTATATTGATATATTTGACTTAGATTATATAAAGTCTAGATATACTCTATTATCCTAAAGACGCACAAAAAAATATGTGTCCATCAATGTTGCAAGTACAACATAAACAAAGGTTACTTTTACTTATCTTCTTGATACTAATGTTGCAAGTACAACATAAACAAAGGTTTCTTTTACTTATCTTCTTGATACTAATTCTGATGCAGTTAATGCTAGTTTACTGAGTAGGTATATCTTAAGGAATTCTAGAGCCCTTTTTTAAACAGGACAACATACAATTATCCGCTAGTTTCGTAACATTATTAATATGGAAAGTCAATCCAGACCATGACATCCTGTCAGTTTTACTTGTAGCGTGTCATATGAATCATTTAAGCATTACAAACAATGTAACAATGTCTAAGTGTAGAAATCCAAATATACTTACCGTCAGTTTCGTTGCCATCACCGTGACTAACATTAATAACTGGTAGTTTCAAAATGTCACAAACACTTCTGTAAAGTCTATTTGGCAAACCTTGAGCGAGTCTTTGGCTTTCATTGACCTAAAAATAACCTTATTTATACCTACTGGAAAAACTTGGCTGGGATTGAACTGACCACATAAGCTATATTAATTCGTTAAATCCCAACTTCCCAACATAGTTAACACAACATAACTTATAAATGCGAAAGTGAGTTTGTTTATTTGTTTTTTTGTTACCTCTTCACGCTTTATCCTGATCCAATCTTCTTGAAATTTAGCATACACATATAGGTTATAGTACTAAAAGATTCAAAGATTCAAAACGTTTATTCAGAAAATAGGCCCTTGCAGGCACTTTTTCACGTCAAATCACATTTAAAATTATCTTATTAGGTATTATGCATTTACTAATTATTGTTCAAAAGCTACAGACTACTAGCATTTCGGAACCGACCACTGCAGAGAAGAAATGCCGAAAGAAACTCTTTTCAACAGTATAGGTCGCCTACTCGCCTGAAGGGCTTTGTATGATTAATGATTATATTATATTTCTTTTTTTTTTTCTTTTCCTTTTTTTCATTTGTTTTCATTTTACAATATCATTACACATTCATTATTTTTGGAACATGTTTATGTTTACGATCAAGTGAGCAAATTTCAAGAAGTCGGTTAAAAACAACAGAACATAAAGTAGTCTCAAAGAGGCCGACCAGACCTAAAAGGGGCATAGACCTTTAATCCCGGAAAAAAGTACTGTTCCCATTGGATTATCTATAAACGACTCAGCAAATTATACGCGAGCGAGGTCGTGGATAAAAGCTAGTATTTTATAAATCAATAAGTTTTTTATATGTACCTATAGGATGTAATGGTAAGTAATGAAAAAATGAAAACTCACCTTAGACGTTTTATAATCATCTAGTTCGGCAAATACTTTGTTCCAATATGTCTTATTGCTGTGAACTGCCTCGGACGCCTCATATTTGGAGGGTCTGATATGTGGGACCCTGCGTGGTATTCTGGACTTCTTCTTACTTTCCATATTTTGGACGGAACACAATTGGAGCCATAGAGATTAACATCCAGTTGGTCTGCACAGCGACACGCCGTAGTTTGCAGTCCACAAGTTTGGAACAGAGGCAAAGCAACGCAAAGCTTCATAACATTGCCTTAAGTATGACTAGAAGTGACTTGGTAAATTTAATAATCATAATCCTAACTAATGCGAAAGTGAGTTTGTTACGCTTTCACGTCCAACCTACTAGACCGATCATCATGAAATTTTGCATACACATAGGTTAGGGTACTGAGAAGGACCTAGGCTATACACCACGCGGGTGAAGCCGCGGGCAACAGCTACTTATCCATAAGTTGAAATCTTTTTCAGAAATTGTGGTCGACAGGTTACAGTATCTAAAGGCAAAGTCATGATAATTTTATGATTAAAATAATTTGATCGAGTGTTACTATTATATGAATATTTGATTTTAAAAAAAGTAAGATACTATAAAATAATCTGCAAAATTCGATAATTTTAAAGAATACAACAAAGTATTTATTACATTTTTCAGTTTAAATTTTACATAATAATTTTAAATGTAATTTGTTCTATGTGTTATATAATATAAATTGTGGTATAAATATTAAATTTCATTTATTGTAGCTTATTGTAACAAAAACACTTTTGTTGTAACACTCCACGTGTTACAACAAAAGTTGTTTAGTTAATAAAGTAATATTAGTAATTTCAGTGTCGCCTCTATTTTTCCAAAAGCTATGGTTTGTGTACATCGTTGCTATGACGGTACCTGTTACAGTGAAAACAATTAATTTGTGTTCAATATTCCATTTTGTAAAATAACTGTTATATTAATATATTCTATAAATTATTTTATATTGTAACTCTAGCGATGCATTTAATAGGATCGTTTTCTTGGAGTTTGTGACCATACTTTGTACTTTGTGATGTCACAAACGGTTTTAGTCAAATTTTCTGCTATCCTAAGTTAGATTTATAGATAGAATAGTCCGAAAAATCTATAAATGATGGTTTTCGTATTATTGCGTTCTTCTATCGAGTCGTACAATGGCAATATTTGTACATATTAAATATGTTTTAACCAGCGCTTTGCAACTATGACTGCCCGTTCGTTTGCCTCATTTAGATCCTGCAAAGTGCAAGTAGTTTGGTTTTCTGGGTATACCAAAAGGTGATCCATAGACTGGACAGCACCGCAGTCGCATTCAGTATTGCTGGAAACCCCATTTCACTCTGTTTTCGTTGCATCTGCCAACACCAGCCCGCAGTCTATTTAAAGACTTCCAGACTGGCCAGGGCAGACTGCCACCCGGTGGTAGTTTCTCAGCAGGCGGTAACTGGTTTGGTATTATTGCCCATAGAGTAGATGACGTTTATCGTGCTCCTGTTTGTGTTTCTCCACTGCGCTGGTGATGTTGCAACGTACGACGCAACATCATTATTGCGTTAAAATAATGATTTCTCGAGCTCCTCCGTGCTTCAGAAGGCACGTTATGCCGCTGGTCCCGGCTGTCATCATTGATGGCAGTCGTTAAGCCATGTCAGATGCCATTAAGCCGCTTGAAAAATCTAACACCAGTGTTGGCCACCTACACACACGTAAAAACAAAAACCGGCCAAGTGCGTGTCGGGCCACGCGCAGTGTAGGGTTCCGTAGTTGCGAATGACAACTTTGAGTTCACACTATTCACACTCGCACCTTACAGTTTAACGACCAAAAACATCTAACAATGAAAATAGTATGAAATTTTACAGTTTATAAGTTGGTTGCCTATAACTTTTTAGTTTGTACTTACTACTCAGCTCTGATAGTTTTCCTTTCAACTTCAGTATATATGCTACTGCTGTAATTTTTTTCACGTATCTATATATAACCGTTTAGCAGATAGAGGGGGGGGACACTTACCTCTAACAAAAATTCGCACTTTAAAACCAAATATTTCGGAAACGGAGCCCTTAATCAAAAAATGGTGTTCTCAACCTCATAATATTTTTGAAAGACCTATTTAACGATACCCCACACAATAGGTAAATAGAGAAAAAAAAAATACTCCCTCACTTTACTTGTATGGGAGCTACCCTAAAAAAATTTTTTTTTCAAGTTTTTATTCTACCACTTTTTTGCCATGATTAATATACATACCCATACCAAATTACAGCTTTCTAGTACTTATAGTCTCTGCGTAAAACCGCGGACGGACAGACAGACAGACAGACAGACAGACAGACATGGCGAAACTATAAGGGTTCCTTGTTTACTACGGAACCCTAAAAAGCAACTGCGATATAGAATGCAATGATATGGTTGTGCAGTCGGCCGTTTGATCAATAGTCGCGATGGACGTACCTTGTATAAACACGAACGCATGCCTCGCGTAACGCCGGCAGAGCCGCGGCAAACGCGCGATGCCCCAAAACATACGGGGCTGGCATATTTACGAAGCAAATCTATGTATACATCAATGGTAAAATTCGAGTTTCCGATCAATGTAAAGTTCTGTTTTCTAACGGTACCATGATTTTAAGCATCCATTTAGGCGGTCCGATGATACGAAGTTATCGATCCATACTAAAATAATAAATACGAAAAAAAAACTTGAGAGGTATCAAGGGACACCCGGATGGAACGAAGTTCCTTTCGATAATTAGTGAAGGAATTGTAATAAAATTTTAAACTCACACTGCCTTTAATAAAAGTAAGAGCTCTAGTTACACTGGACGGATCAAAAATTTGTTCCACTTCTCAAAGTGTGAAAAGAAGTGTGAATTCCTCGATCCTCCACCATTTTAAACATACACTGGCTGACGACTCATTCTGTTATAAAATTCCTATAGAAGCAACTATAGCAAAAGTGTCGTTACAACTGTTGGTTTTTATTTTTTCCGTCTAGTCCCCTTTCGCAACGCGCGATAAGGAACTTCGTTCCAAAAAGTAGCAGTCTGTATTGCTTTTACGCTAAAACTACAGAACCGATTTAAATGAAATTTGGTACAAAGATAGTCTAGAGCCTGAGAAAGGACAAAAGCTTTTTATCACGTGGATGAAGTCACGGACACAGCTAGTATTATATATTTTTCAAACATACAATATAGATACGTTAAAAAACATTACGCTCCTGCGTCGAGAAAAGAGGGACTTCTGGATATTCGGTATATGTAATAGAGTCAGGGCAGAAAAAGTAAAGAAAGTTACCCACTTTCTCTAAAAAAATATATACATATACTCTACGTAAGTCGGACTACCGACTTCCGAGTAGTTTATTTTTATCTACTAATTAGCCTATAATTAACATTTAATGATACTATTAATTAGCTTATAATTAACTTAGTAGTTGAGACCTACTCTACCCCATGCCTACTATTACCGATTTAATAATTTGTGAAATTACCTCTTAGTAGTTACGTTTATTAATCTTAATACTTAATAATTTATTCTGCTTTAGTGAAAAGATCAGTTGAATGGTTAACACTAAATGAAATATCCACAAAAGACGAATAAACTGTTCGGGAGTGAAGTTAGCAAGTTTATTCAGACGGTGCAGTTGTGTCAGATTTCACGGCACTGCCGCTTAACACAATATTATGGAACAGCGAAACGTCAAGTTGGCATAACACTGTTTAACTTTGCCTGGCGATAAAGGGGAAAATCACGTTTTTGTTGTCATTTGTTTATTGAACTTATTTATTTTTCAATATTTTCAGATCTTGGGCAACTTTTTGTACGACTACCTAAAACAGAACTGTCATAATATTTTTATACAGATATCGCTTTGTTTGAATAATAAAATAGGCGTACCTATATTTTTTATTATGACTGAAAGCTCAGAAAGAATTTTTGAAAAATATACTTTTTTATATTCTTACAGATCGTTCTAAAATTTTCTCATAGCATTCATCATATCCGATCTGTAATGTATGCTAGCATAACTTTAAAGCCCATATTTGAATTATGTATTTTACGAACCTTTACCATAAAGGCCGGCAACGCTCTTGTAACACCCCTGGTGTTGCAGTTGTCCATGGGCAGCGGTGATCACTTACCATCAGGTGATCCGCTTACTTGTTAGCCGTCCTATTTCATAAAAAAATACATTTCCATTTTTGGCCAGAGAATACCTTTAAATTATTTAATTCTATTTAAAAACTTGGTATCGCGTTTGTTCCGTAGTAATATATTTCAAAATTGATTAATGCAAACAATTGGTTATTTATGAAACAATACAGGTCTGATTTTGTTTGGAAAGGAGATGATTTTGTGAATTAATTAACCATTTTAGCTTTTCATGACCATTCATCTGTTTGTTCGGGAGATAAGTTTCTCTCGTACTTAATCTGTAAAGAACGCCTGAATGGTTTTCTTAATATATTTTATCTTGATGAATATGATGGAAGAGCAGCTACTTATTGGTTGAAAAGATATTTTCTTTTAGTCACTCTTAAGTAAAACAATTTTGTGATATTTACGGAAATGCATGTTTTATACAGCGTGTGAAATGACACTCGACATACCCTTAAAGGAGAGTGACAGCCTGTCAATATGAACAACTTTTGCTATGGGATGAATGCTGGAAGCTCAAAATTATAACAAAAACAACATGGCTGCAGTGGGAAGGTTGGGTTCGTTTTCTTTCCTTGTGATTAAGACATAAATTCTCAATATTTATACCTAAGTAATGGATTATTATTTTCCTATAACGCGCTCGATAGTTATTTTTTTCATAACTGTCAAAAAAGGAGTATAATTATTGATTAAGTTTATTGTACCATTACTTGTAAATATTACGCCAAATTTGGACGTAAGTATAAGGTTTCATTTGACGATATATCTCTCTCTCAATATCGTCTACCTAAGTAATTCTCGGAAAAGGCTGTCTTAGCAGCTGAACCTAAGATAATTACGTGCATATATCTCGTTTGATTTTTCGGTTCATCCATAAACTTTGTCCACATGGTATAGTATTATGTTATTTATGATAGAAGTAATCTAATCATGATCAACAGGTCTATTTTAGTCTACACTGCAGGAGCATGACCCTTTTTGTAACACCAGAGCTATATTAGCCACAGCAGTCAGAGCATTTGGCCTACACTCTCCACGCTGTCTGGCCAGACGTGCTTGGAGTGGCCGCTTTGATGTTTATAAGCTTTGTTTAGCTTGTGTTTCCTAAGTCACCTTCTACGACATCGAAGGGAAGTCTTGGAGTGGTCCTATTCTTCTTTGCCGAGTACCACACGGTTATAAGTAATCTAATAAAGAAGAGCAACTTCTACGTCTACGGTGTACCTCATAAGTATGTTCTTCTTCTTCTGTTCTGTTAAACAAAATGTGCGAATTAAATGACAGTAATATATTCAGTTAAACAGTATATTTAAACAAAAGATGTTTCCTCTAAGTCATGTCGTTTACACGTGAGTTACGCCAGGAATGTGATGAGACAGTCGTGGAGACGGGAGACATTCGCGCCGAAGCTGATGCCGACGACTTAATAAGTTAACTTGTTACGGGACTTGTGTAAATTTACCTTTACGCCCGATATCCCGCGCGGATCCGACCCGGCATTATTCTTAGCTAACGGAGTAATTTACACCGGCGTGTAGTAAACGCGAAATTCGACAATTAAACATGAGTGCACGGGAATTTTAATATTGCAGATGCTTTGTTCAATTTTATTACAGTGAATTAATTACTCAATTAAATTAATGTTTTCGTCAAAGTAACGTAGTAGTTAGGCTGTATCTATGTTTTTGTTTTTCTTGAAAGCAATGGTAATGTGATCTTTAGCTATTGTGGTGTTGCAGTCCTATCTCATCGAGTGTATGTTTACTAGTCAATTTAATGAGATACACGTGAGTTGTATTGTACCGTGCATTAATTGAAAAAAAAGGATAACCTACAGACTGAATTCCTATCCCATCCCAACTAATATTATAAATGCGAAAGTGACTTTGTTTGTTTATTGTTTTTTTTTTATTACGCTTTTACGCCATATCTACTGAACTGATCATCATGAAATTTTGCATACACATAGGTTAAGGTACCGAGAAGGACATAGGCCATATATTACGCGGGCGAAGCCGCGGGTAACAACTAGCTATTTTATAATAATCTAACTCAAACGTCAAAAATGTACCTAACTTTGAACAAATTTAGTAATATTATAGTGGAAAATATACTTCGTAGTTACCTAGTAATATTATTAACGCGAAAAGTTTTCGTTGACTGTTATCGCTTGAATGCTTCTTCTGAACATGTTCTGAACCGATCATTATGAAGTTTGAAATGTAGTACATCATCCATGAGATCCATCACATTTAATTTAGAAAAATAAATACTATTTTTAAAATAATACCCTTTACAAGATAAAACCATGACATATTTTTTAATAAACATTTCAAATCACGACACTTTATCGCAGTTTTTATGTAGTCTACACCGGAAGTCACGTAAACAAATTCAGCATGGCAAACAAGAACAAATGAATGGAGTTTAGCGAGTAACCGCGAAGATACTGCGAGCAATTTGTGATCTCGGAGACCGGTTTATGCTCACACCACGGAGTATCCGTGGCTCACACCTGGTTAAATGGGATGCCTCTCGTTTATCACCTCTGACGCTAACTACACCACTACTATTCACATAAAACCTTTGTAATATATTTGATATTAAAACGTTGGTAGATATGAGGGGGACTGACGACTTGCATATCATACTTTTTAACTTTATTTAAAGGCATTTATAGACTGCCATAGAATATATTATGGCAGTAGATAGCTTGAACGTAAATGAAAAACTTTGAAGTAAAATATTCAATATATAATTAATATAAAATCAAAATAATAATGGGTAATATAAAAGTAGCAGTAAAAAATTAAAAAGTATCAAAAAATATCAATAACAAAAGTAAAAAAAAAATGTAATATTAAAACGGTAAATCAAAACTTTCGTCAGTAAACATATTTAGCAATTTGGGATGGCTGTGAATTAAATTAGTCAACATCAATTTACGTTCTTGCATGAGGTCGTCAATGCTTTTCTGTCCGTCTTTTCTATGTACAGTGGTACTCGTAGCAGTAGAATTAGCGTGATCAATACCTTTATCATTATTGCAAGCACATTTTTTAAAAGAATCTTCAAAGAAACTGTCCTGACTTGAAAATTGTGTTTCTGCATTACGATATCGTTCTTTAGTTTCAGCAATCGGCATTTCTTTAAAAACTACATCTATAGGATTAATTGAATTAATTGAATTTATTGAATATATTGATTCTTGTGTTTCTTGAAATAGTTTTAACAATTCAAAATTGTCTTCTGTGTAATTGAGGAATGGATCTATGGGTGATGAAGAATAACATTCAGGAACAGCCTTACAGTTTCTGACGGGGCATTCTTTTAGACGATGAACATCTTCAACAAGCAAGTGCTCATTATCAGGTTCTTTACTTTGAGATGTTGTTGGTTTCGTTGTTTTACTCATGCTGATTCCGTCTCTTTTGCTTTTTACTGGAGCCTTTACGAGTTCTTCTTGATAAGAACGACACTTACATCTGTATGGGGACAGAATATTTTTAACTTGTTCAAAATTTTCACATTTAGCGTACACATATTGTCTTCCAACCCTTATATATGGTAAATTCACTTCTGAAGGTATCGTTTCTGTGCTACCATATTGTGTAGGAACGTCATCTCTCATATCACCAATAATTTCAAATGGTTTCTTGTCGCAACTGTTAAGGTTTGGCTCAAAATTTTCAAAACTAAAACAGTTACTTTTATCTACCAAGATAGAGTGAGTACTCAGAGGAGATTTTTGTATTTCATTTAATTGTAAAATCACCATTTTCTCCAGATCTAATAAAAAAGTTGTCTGTTCTGGTGATAACTTTAAACTAAATCCAATAAATTTTAAAAATAGCTGTGCAATTTTTAATACCCTATCTTCCCATACTTTCATACTTCCAACTTCTGTGTACGGCAAATTGTTGAGAATCTTTTGAGTCATTTTTAAGGAATTAATTCTTTCAGACATTTCTGTCATGAGATGGTTATTCATAACGAACTGATTGATTTTACATTTTTTTCTTTCCTCGCAAAGAATATACATGGTATTTGTAATGTTTTCTGCCTCTGTTTGATTAAGAAAAGCGCGTAAAGTATCATTTTTCTCAACCTCAGCTTGATTTATTATTTTTTTGTGTCTGTGCAATACTTGTAAAAGGAGCATGTTATAATATTGTTTTATTTCTTGAACAGCAAAATTTAATTTACTTTTTAAAACAGTGTCTAACTTTTGTTTATTGAATTGCAAGTGGTCTTTTCCTTTTATATTAAAGTCGTTTATTATATTAGCTCGCACATCTACCAAAACTAATTGTAACTCTGCTCGTAACTTATCTTCCATTTCTTGGAGAGTTTGTTCGTAAAACTTTGTTGCTTCACTCAAGACTATTTTTAATTTCTCAGAAAAATATTGATCGCTTATTTTTTCTACTTGCCTATGAATAGATTCTAATTCATTGTTTAATACAATTTGCCAGGCAGCTTCGTTTTCTTCAATTAAATTAGTTAAATTTTCATCAAACTCATCACGTTCTATTTCTAGCACATTATCACCAATAGCGAGAATACCATTATGTGTATTACCTCTTAGCACTTTAGAAGTAAAAGGGGGCGCTGAAGCTAGCAAACCAATTAAATAATCACTTGGTGATTTCCAAATCTCTTTTCTTAGCAGCAAACTGGAGACACATTCTTTCTCATCTTCATCAGTTATTTCTTCGATGGGTCTTTGACACTTACAGTAATCATCAGCAAGAAATATATCTGCATATGTACCTGTTACTTTGTCTTTAGTTTTAAGAATATGAGCCTTTCCATTTCCATCAATTACGCTTTGATCCATTTTATTATATTGTAAATAAATTAATAAACGTGTTATATATTTAATAGGAATAATAATAATTAGCAATAAAAATACGACATGGACAAAAGATTTGACATTTTGAGATAAGTAAAATACAAAAGCGGTATGTCCGCTAACGAGATATAAAAAGTTTTTGTTATTATCAATTAATAATCCACAGACATGAAAACAATGGTTTCAAACCCACAGATATATGATAGTAAGCAAATTTAACCCGTGGAATAAAACATGTAAGGTTAATGCCATGGAGATATATGTACTACGTACTAGTTTATACAGACGGTTTTTTTAATTTTTGGTTTTATGGCATGTCAAAATCTCAAAGTCCCAACAACTGTCAAATTTGTAAACATTATGCAGTATCAAATTCCGAAACAAAAAATCGGGATATGATATTTTTACCTTATTTTTAACTGTTGTAAAAAAATTGTGTCCACCTACTGATCATATATTTGTGATAAAATTAGCAGCAGCAAGGTTGAGTAACATGTATACATTAAAGATTTCATACCATTATATCCCACATACTTACAATACTCACAAAAACCAACTTGTTACCTAAAGTACGCTTGAAACAATAACAGGAATCGTAAGTTGATGAATTTTCGAGTTAATAGATCAACTTTCGGAAAAATCGTAAGCGGCAGTTGAAAGTTATTATGTAACGTAGGTACGTATTTAATAAATTGATTAATTTACGGCCTCTTGCAGTAAAATGATTTGATGAATGCGAGGTATACACTGATTGGTTGAATGACTTCGTGCTTTTACCCCGTTCCTCGCTCCCCTCTTATGAAGTAGTTATTTAGCATACATGAACTTTCACATCATTGGAAAAGGATTTCCAATAAGACCGGTCGGAAGCGGCCAGCTGGAGTAAATTTTTGAACTAAGAGAATCAATCCGCCACTGGTTGTGACGTCACCACTCGGTTCGTATTTATATGTGAATAAAATCAACGAGTGAGTGAGTCTGTTTTTACGTATTTTTGAACCTTGCGTGTGGTGCGAACAGTTCTATAGCTTAGAGTTGCCAGCAAAAAAAATATGGTTACGGTTGCCAAGATAATTGAATGAATAGCAAAAATCCTTCTTAAGCTATGGTTTCCTAGAAAGACCCTCATGACGAAGAATAGACGTGGAAACGGGATGAACCTATATTAAAAGAGCGAGGAAACCCATACAACTTACTTCCCTTTTAATTACGTAACTAGTGTGATATAATATAAAACCTCATAGTAATACTATTAGACCATCCGGCATGCCACGTTCCGTCCTCCGTCACGTACGCACAAGTTCACAACTACAGTCGGTCTAGCAGGTAACCGTAGCTTATTGTAGACAGTTGTGGCCATAACGCTAGGATCTAAGGAGGGAAAATAGAGAAAAAAATATATAGGGTAAAGGAGGGTAAAGTCAAATTTGACATTTTGTTTGTTTTGTACGCGTAGTCCAATCCGAGTGGTCTCTTGCGACTATTCGGAAAACCCATTCGAATAATGATTCAAAAATAGAGCCAGTTAAAAATCACTTTCCGGAAACATAACAACGAGTGGCGGATCGATTCTCCTAGTTGAAAAATTGACCTTCTGCTACCTACAACTTTCACATATCTATCTGTAAATAACATAGATCAAACTGTTTGTTTACTCTATAAATAGACACTTGCCAAAAGCTAGACTTGTTTTGGGAGCTTTAAAAACACTTTTTAAAAACTAATAAAATTTATTTAAATTTAAACTTAATTATAAAATAATTAATTATTTAAAATCTAAGACACGTCTAACGGAGGTTCACGCCAGAACGAGTGTGTCATATTAGAGAGTGTCTGCACCAACCCCAAAGTACTGCATCAGCTCTATCATACATGCTAGTTAGGCAGATTTACGGGTTGACGTAGGCAATTCTACCTAAGGGTGGTTCCATGACTCCTCCCTCACCAAGAGTGAAATTATCCGAAGTGCGATTTTCAGCGTTCGGATTATTTCGCACACAACAATGCAAAAACTTAGATTTAAATTTTATTACAGCATATACGATTAAACTTATAATTATACATACATATAGCATTATGGTATAAACGCTCACTGTTTCCACTTTAATGCCCTTTATTTTCACTTCACTGACACTATTTTTTAACTGTTGGTTTAACTTTTCCAGGTCACCTAGATCGGTTCCAATCAGGTTTACAGGTAGAGTTTGCAGAACATCAGGAATTGAAATATCAGGTAGAGATATCACGGGTAATGGTTCGTAAGTATTGAAGCTCTCGCTGCGATGAAATTTAAAACGTATGTTATTCACGATGACGTCGCAACCCTCTGTTAAAGTTAGTATGTGGGTGCCTCGTATATGTCTTCGTGACGCTTCTTCATGACAAGTTTCAGTCATTAAGGTGTCATATCTGGTATACAGGATATAGCGGTTGGGTTTTATCATTTCAGCTTTTAGGTCTTCTATTTGAATGGGAGTTTGCTGGCAATTTTTGGGGTTGCCAGTGAATGTCATCAGTTCCTGGATACATGTGTCTTCAATCAGTTGGTAAGTATCTCTTTCTTGGCATATAAAGTAAGTTTCATCTATTTCCAGGCATGGCTGTGCGAGTGATCTGAATTTCAAACTCTTTGATAGGAGATAAGAATATTTGGGAATTAAAACAAGGGTAAGTTTGAGATCAGGATTATATATAGGTAGAGGATACAGTTTATAATATATATATTGTTCAGCGCTTACGAGTGGAATTTCTAAAAGAAAAACTATCTTATCTGACTTTACATACGCTTTTACCACAATAGAACGTTCAATCTTAACTAGATTATAAGAAGTAGGATTATATATTAACTTATCTGTTCTATTAACTATTTCTAAGAAATTTAACAATTCATTAGAGTCTATTATAGACTGATGTAAAGTACCTACTTTACTAAAGGCTAGAGCTGTCTCTATTTCATTTAATTTTGTATATATCGTTTGAAAGTTATGTAAGAACATATGATATATAACAGTAATTTGAGATTGTACAAAATACTTATTATCTTTAGTTTGAAGTAACTTTAAATCGCTTTCTATTTCTTTTAGTTTTTTATTTAACTGAATAAAATTTTGATTAACTAATTTAGAAGAGTTTACAAATGTATTAATTATGTCTGAAATTACTGTTATCTTTTTATTTAAATTATTTTGGTCCAATGTTAAATCATTTAATATCTCATCATATTTGAGTGCATCTTCATTGTCTAAATTCCCAGTTATAGCCGTACCAATAGGATTTAAAATCCCTCTCTTAATTCTATTAACAGGAACTAATTGTAAGTACTTCTTAATAGTAATATTTTTAATGAAATTAACTTGATCCCTTAAATTAAGGAATTCCCTGCTAAAGTTCAGGTGAAATTTATTCGTAATTAATTTGTTTATGTTTTCTAACCCTATAACATTATCATCTAAATCCTTATATACTAAACTTAAATTCTGCGTTTTAATTAATGTCCACTTGTCATATTCTATTACAGCTGTTCCTTCCTTGAAGGCAAATAACCCTGGGTTGTTTTCAATCCTTTGGAGCAGAAGGCCCTGGCTGGTCCTCATCAGGGTCAACAGCATCACAACGAATCTGTGGGGGACGTTTAACGTTTTTAATAGGGGTTTTAGTTAATCGTGAACCTATCATAACTGGCACTATATTTCGTTTTCTTTTTCCTTTAACTACTGCCTTTTTATATCGGGGTTTATCTTTTGATTTTCTAATATTTATATCTTTTATAAAAACTGATTTTTCTTCATCTATATTTAAGTCATTTTCTCCTCCTCTCTTCTTTCTTTCCTTTTCTTTAGTCTCAATAATTTTATTTGATATATATTTATATAAAAATTTAGTGCGTTTGGCATGATCCTTAAGTAATTCACTCATATACGGTTTTTCGAAATCTATATTAAATATACTACTGGATGAGGTATGCCCGAATACAACCTCGAAAGGGGTGAGACCTGTGGTAGAGTGGATAGTATGATTATATGACATGATCGAATAGGTCATTACGGAAGCTGCGTCTGTACATTTCTGCTCGTATTTAGCTAAACGGTATATCTCTATCAGGGTAGAGTGGAATCTCTCAACAACGCCGGTCGAATTGGGATTATTTGGGGTAGTAATATGTAAATCTATTTTGTATAAGGCCATTAACTCTCTCATTAGACTATTATTAAATTCTAAACCAGGGTCGCTTGTAATTTTGCGCGGTGTACCATACATGGAAAAATACTGGATTAATGCTCGAATTACCTCAGGTGTAGAACGGTTATCTACTTTAATCGCTTGGGCCAATTTGCTGAATGCATCTACTATAGTAAGGTAATATACTCCATCTATAGTGAAAAGGTCAATGAAAAGTTCTTGGAATGGGGAATCTTGGGTTTGTGTTAACTGCAGTATAGGCTTAATTGGCTTTCTATCGTACTTCATTTTACGGCAGGCTTCGCATGAATTTATGACAGCTGAGACGATAGTTTGCATGTTATGCCAAAAATATGTCCTACGTATTCTAAGCATAGTTTCCTTTATTCCTCGATGGCAGGTCTTTCCTTCGTGGTGTTGTAACACTATAGCTTTTTGTTCTTTCTCATCTTCAACAAAAACAACTCTTTCTGTGCATTCATAAAAATGCACTGTATCTCTCTTAAATAAACTGATTATAATAAAGGAAAAATCTTTTCTAAGCTGCTCATTTTCAAAGTATATAAAGTATTTTTGGTGAGGCCTGATGTATTCTTTTAAAAATGATTTTATTAGTTCTAAATTATTAATGGGAATAAATACTTCTAATATCTTTTGTTTATCTCGAGAGATATCCTTAACCTGTAATTCGTTCCGTAACCATGTGAATACAAGAATTTGGTTAGGCTTTGTGTCTATAGCCTCATTAAGGATTGGTATTCCATGAGATTCCATATCATCTGCTGAATGAGCAGTAGCTGTGCTGCTAGAAACTGGTGGAAGAGGGTAGACTTCTTCTGCAGAAATAGTGGAAGAATCTGACATCTCTACGATTTCATCTTCGTCGGGTTTATTAGTTGATAGTTTTGTTATTTGTTCAGTAACTTCGTCCAGGTATTCTCTCAGTCTATGTTCTTTGTCGTCTATATTAACTTTCATAGAAGTCGTGTCATCGTCAGAATCTAAGGCATTAACTTTAATTCGTGATAGTGCATCTGCATTTTGATTTTGCTTGCCATTTTTATAGATAATTTCGAAATTATATTCCTGTAATCGGAGCCGCCAACGCGTAAGCTTACTGTTGGGTTCCTTAAAAGAGTTGAGCCAAACTAATGGACGGTGGTCAGTATAAATGAAAAATTTTTGTCCATAGAGATATGGGCGGAAATGTTTAACAGCCCATATTATTGCAAGGAGCTCACGCTCTATGGTGCTATAACGTGCTTCTGTATCACTTAATGTTCTGCTGGCATAAGCCACTGGTTTATCCGAGCCAATGGGACCTTGGGACAGAACAGCACCTAAGGCAACTGTTGAGGCGTCAGTAGTCAGAATAAAGGGTTTAGTCATGTCAGGGTACTGTAGAAGTGGGGCTGTTGTCAGGAGTTCTTTACATTTATTGAAAGCATTTATATAGTCTTGGTCGATTACTATTTTGTTACGTTTTTTAAGGCACTTAGTCAAAGGCTGTGTAACCTTAGCAAAATCCTTTACAAACTTCCTGTAATACCCTACAAGTCCTAAAAAGCTCTTTATTTCAGTAACAGTCCTTGGTAAAGGGAAGTTAAGAACAGTCCTTACCTTGTCGTCGTTAGGTTTTAGTCCGTCAGTAGTTATTGTATGTCCTAGGTATAGCACCTCCTTTCTGAGAAATTCAGATTTGTCCAGTTGCACCTTTAAATTAGTTTTTCTAAGTCTGTCAAATACCATTCTAAGTTTTTGTATGTGCTCTTCTAGACTAGCAGAGAAGATAATGATGTCATCCAGGTAGATAAGGCAGTGTATGCCCTGTAGCCCTTTCAGTATGTTATTCATGGCACGTTGAAACGTTGCCGGGGCAGTTTTTAACCCAAACGGCATTCTTAAAAATTCAAAATGAGAAAATTGTGTACTAAAGGCGGTTTTCTGTCTGTCTTCTTCATTAACTTCAATTTGGTGATAGCCGCTGGCTAAGTCTAGTGTCGAAAAGTAAGTGCTTTTACCTAATTTGTCAAAAATGTCATTCATATTCGGAAGGGGGAATTTGTCATCTATTGTCAAGTCATTTAGTCTTCTGTAGTCAACTACCATTCTAAATTTCTGCTGATTTGAAGCATCTTGCTTCTTAGGAACAAGGTGAACAGGCGCGTTCCAGGGCGAGTATGACTCTTGTATTATATTGTTTTTTAAAAGTTGGTCCACCTGATTTTTAATTTCCTCGGCTTCAGCTGGAGACTGCCTATAGGGTTTTATAAATATAGGATCTTCATTTTTGGTTCTGATTTGGTGTTTTATTTCATTAGTGAAGGTAAGTGGAATTTGGTCACAGTAAAATATATCTTTATACTCTCTACAAAGTTCTAGTATTTTCTTTCTTTCTTCGTCATTTGTATGGTCTATCCTTAAGCGCTTTAAATTTTCTTCTAGCAATTTATCTACTTCTATATCTTTACTATTATTGAAATAATTAAGCTGACACTGATTATTATTAAATGGAATAACATTAAATGGTCTCGTGATAGTCAAGGTAAGTTCATCTTCCGTACTATTTTGTATAACTGTAGTAGCAAATCCTTTCACACAATTTACAATCGCGCTAGGCATTCGAACACCTTTACAAAATTCCTTAAATTCAAGAATAGCTTCACCTGTGTACTGATCAGTAGGTAATTCTACTCGATGCTCTGTTCGCGGGGCTAAAGTCATTACTAGTTTTGGACAACAGTGTACTATAGGTATATTTGTAGTTTTAGTTCTTAGTATATTATTCTTTAAGTCAATGACTGCATCTAAAAGTTTTAGTAAGTCATTACCAATGAGTCCATCGTAACGTGAATCTACGCTATATATGTAAAATTTGTGATAATCTGTTGAATTAAAAGTAGGTAGTAGGGGAATTTGCATTGCTTGATTATGAGTACTGGTAGCATGTGTGCTTATGACTTCAAAGGGTTCGTGGTAAATAAAATCTGAGAAAAACTGATATGCTTTATCAGGACTAATAAATGAACGAGTACTACCTGTGTCTATCATTAGTTTTGCGTCAATTTCTGGAATATGGATATAAGGTAAACCACTATTTGAGGTGCAATTTAATTCTATGGTCTCCCTATTCTTTTTGTAGTTATGTGAAAATTTTCAGCTACCTCAGAGGGTTCAGCTGAAGGCTGCTCTTCTGTACTAACTATATTTTCAGACATTACGACTTCGTTAAGTTGTTCGCTATGTTCGTTATAGTCACAGTATGGTTCGTAATAACAGGGTTCCATCTGTTCAGGATATTGAAAGTCTGTATTATAGTATTCCTCATTTAGGGTAATTTCATTAATGCCAAATCTAGGTTTGGGGGGCGCTGTACGCATAGACACATCCGTTAGTTGGTTGGGAAGGGGCTTATTACCGAATTGGTTAGGTTGTACATTTGACAGCTGAGGTCTATAGCCAAATTGCTGGGGTTGAGTATTACCACCTTGAGGCCTATATCCGAACTGCTGAGGTTGGGCGTTACTACCTTGAGGTCTATATCCGAACTGCAGAGGTTGAGCGTTAGGGAAGTTAGGCTTGTAACCGAACTGCTGGGGTCTCATAGATTGCTGGGGTTGAAAACCAGAAAACTGGGGCCTATACCCGAATTGCTGAGGTCTCACAAATTGTTGACCTTGAGAGAATTGAGGTCTGTATCCAAACATTTGTGGCGCTTTAAACTGTTGACCTTGCGGTATGCCAAAATTAAATTTAGGTAATATATTATTTTTTTGTATTAAATTGGTTGATTGGGCAGGTAAAATAAATTTATTTCCAAAGTTATTATTTTGTTTATTAAATGAATTGTTATATGCATACTTATTACGCGAACTATATTGGTCATGGAAGTTAATCTCTTCGAGGACAATACCTAATGCTTCCTCCAAGCAACTCGGAGCCTTTAATCTCACTATCCTGACTAAGTTTTCATTTAAGTTGTATAGAAAAACGTTCAAAGCCATGTGATTATAAATAGTTCTTTTACTTTGTTTTAATTGCAAATCGTTTATTTTATTAACTTTTGACATTAATATAGATCTAACTGTTTGTACTCTATTACAAAATTCCAAATAACTTTCACCAGACTTTATTCTTAGTGACTCTAGTTCAATTGAAATACATTCCTCACTGCGCGGATCCCCGAAATGCTGCTCTAGTAATTCTTTGAATTCACTCCAACATGTTATGTCTTCGCGCTCACTGATAAGCGCGGCTGCATCGTCCGCTAGCCTACTCGTAATCGTATGCATAATGTACACATTTTGAGCCTCGGATCCCTGATACTTATTTATAACAAATTCACATTTTCTTAAAAATAACCCTAACTGTCTTTTATCACCCTTAAAAATAGGGATGATTTTAATCATCTCATTAGGGATGATTTGGATTTGAACCCTTTCAACTGGTTGCTCCATTTTATATATAAAACTACAAAACACAAATTAAAATAGTAGTAGAGCCCTATAAGAAAAATATCAATTACCTAACTATAAAAATTTAGTACAGTAAGTAGTAAATAAAATTAAGTACAGTTAAACGTAGTTAATATAAACTTTATATATTTATTTATTTTTTATAACATTTATAGGTATAGTATATAGGTAAGTAATTTTATTCTCGTTACGTTTTATTTTATTTCATATAGTATAATGTAATCTTACTCTACTAATTTTAACTATGCAAGATTCTATTGCGCGTTTTATTCATAAAACCACTCGTAATTACACAAGTTTTAAGGAAATGGAAAGGACGGTAATGAGGGAAAGCAAAGAGTTTTACTTACATTTCACTCGACACCATCTCTTGCCGTTGCAGTACTTGTATGTATGAAGACACGATTCACACACTCCCGTTAGTCACATTTATTTATTTCCGAGGTTCGAAAGATCACCACCGCTTATCAGATAATTATCCGGTCTGGTACGAATTTGAGTCCATAAACGCGGAAACAACGATTTACGCGGTTTACTGATGATCCTACCACTGCGGCTGCGCCAGACTTGTTTTGGGAGCTTTAAAAACACTTTTTAAAAACTAATAAAATTTATTTAAATTTAAACTTAATTATAAAATAATTAATTATTTAAAATCTAAGACACGTCTAACGGAGGTTCACGCCAGAACGAGTGTGTCATATTAGAGAGTGTCTGCACCAACCCCAAAGTACTGCATCAGCTCTATCATACATGCTAGTTAGGCAGATTTACGGGTTGACGTAGGCAATTCTACCTAAGGGTGGTTCCATGACTAGCTTGCAACCGTAGTACATTATATATTTATCTCCATGCTTGCAACCAATGCCATCGACTAATCAAAGAACAGTTTTATGTTACACAGGTAAAAGTGTATATAGTATATATATAATACACTATAACATTACTGCCAGACACTGTAATTAGATCAATTGGCAAAATTTCATTCCGTAAATCATCAGCATCATCATCTCAGCCACAGGAAGTCCACTGCTGGACATAATACATTCCGTAAATAATATATTTCAAATGCCGTTTATGATTTTCCGAAAGTTGATCAACTAACTTGAAAATTAATCAACTTACGATTCTTGTTATTTTCCGCTGACATATTATACCTATTAGGTATCTGTGATGTAAATAAATTCCTTGGAATGTGGATAGTAGTTATTTGCTCTTCGGCTCCTTGGTAAAATTTAGAAAACTGTCAAAAAATCACATTCCTCGTATGGGATCCACGTGGGCCCGGCGACAGTAATATCATACATCTTTAGAATAGGTAGTAAGCATGGAGTATGTACATATGTGCTGTAGTAGGTAAGTAAAAATACTTTATCGCACGATAATACATTTGGACATAAACAATGTAAAAAGAAAACAAATAATAGTAGGCGGCCTTATCGTCAAGGCAATGTTTTCCAGGCTACCTTTGGGTAATAGGAATAAATTAACAAAAATAGTATCATGTCTTCATCCATTACAGGATAGACAGAGGTCAAGGCCATAAGACCAAACGGCCACGTTAAGCATGCTGCTGGGCTTAAAGATGGAATACGAAATCAAACTAATGTTGGGTTGCTAGCCGCACCGCCTATTTACAGGATTCCTTAGATTATCGTTAACACAGGAATATTGTTTATGACTTTTTTTCTACAGTTTTAATTTTTTTTTTTGCGGCATGCATGTAGTGATATTTTGCTGACGACACATTGTCTATGACACTCTGGGGAAGAATACCTAAATACGAATCTAATGACACCTCACTCCATAAAATCGGTTAAGCCGTTTAGGCTACAGGAAGCGACATTAGAACTGACATACTTACATACATACAATCATACGTGCGAAAAATACTTCTTCTGGGTAGGTCAGTTGTGACTGATGTAAGGGTGCCTTTTACCTTTTGACCTTCGGAACCCAAAAAACGCAAAATTTAATAGTTGTTTCTCTTCCTGCGGATTTCGATATATCTGCCTGATCAGCCAATAGAGGGAATGGTCGAAAATTAAAGGAATCATGTTGTTAGGCAATGCGATTAGCAATCAATCACTATTAATATTCCGATTTCCACCTTTACAGAAATTACGTTTGAATATGGACGGTCACTCGAACAAGTTGGGTTGTTGATTTGCAATATTACAGTACTTATTTGCTAAAGAAGATCTTTCAACTAAATACGTAAAATATCTAAAATATCATGATAAAACTAAAATCACGTAAAAGAAGTCGCGGACAACAGCCAGAGCATTTTTTTTTTCATGTTTGTGTTACGGAGACGCAACAACTTTTTTACGGTTCCAAAAGGAAAAAAAACGGGACTTATTACTGGGACTTCGATGTCTGTCCTTTCTGTCTGTCACCGGACTGTATCTTATGAACCGTTTGCTGCATAGCTGTTGTCGCTACAGCAAGAAAAGTGGGGTTCCCATATAAAAAAAAAATGCCATTTTTTTACTACAGGTAGACGCTTGAAATTTTCACAGAATATTTAGTTGTATAATCACTATCAAAATATAATAAATTAATATATACGGACAAATCACACAGATTGAGCTAGCCCCAAAGTAAGTTCGAGACTTGTGTTATGGGATACTAACTCAACAACACTATATTTTATAATAGATACTTATATCGATAAACATCCAAGACCCAGGTCAATCTGAAAAAATCATTTTCCATCTTGACCTGACCGGGGATCGAACCCAGGACCATTTGTTTTTCAACCTGTACTGAACCAATGAATATAATTAAATACTTATTTCTGAAATCCATCCCCAAATGTTTTAAAATATAAAATTGTAAATAGGTTTTAGTCACGATAACCGACATCAATGCGGGTTCGAGCAACACGGCCTCCGTAATGCGGGCAAAGACGCGAGTGGCAGCTATTTATGAAATAAAAACAAAGACGGGTTTGTTACAACACTTATAACTCGAGATCTGCTGAACCAATTTTCATGGTTATTGATTCGTTGGATTTGTCTGCGCCCCGAATAGCAGAAACAATATAGCATCTTAAAAACAATGAAAACTCGATAGGTATGTGTAATGAATACTTAATCATTGACTGTTAAGCGGTACGAAGTTCGCCGGGTCAGCTAGTATGAAATAAAATTAGGTACTATTTAAAAAAAATAGTTTAATAATAAAATATTCAAAATAACACTAAAATATACATCCATTAAAAACTACAACAATAAAATTACAGGGAAAAATCGAAACTTTCATCAGTAAAAATTTTGAGGAGTTTAGGATGCGTTTGCATTAATCTTTGTAGAGATATTTTACGTTTCGCTATCATTTCGTTAATATATTTTTGGGGTTTTTCATCTCTGGGATATCTAAAATTTGCAAAGGAATGAGTACTGTCACCAGTGCAATCACATTCAAAATTTATATTTAGATCTTCTTGACTCGAATATTGTGTCCCTACATTGTGGTTTTTCTCTTTGGTTGTAGTATAAGGTACTTCTCGATAAACCATATCTTCTGGTGAAAAAGACTTCGGTGGAACATCTTTTTTGGGTGGTTGCCCGAGAATTACTCTTAGTCTTTTAAGTTTTTCTTCAGAGTAATCTAAATACGATTCTAAGTAAGGAAATGATAATCTCTTAGCCCAATCTTTACAATGTTTCGAACGACATTCATTAGCGCGACCAAAATCATCGAATAATAGACATTCATAACATGATTCAGTAGTAGGTGTATGTTCACTAGGTTCTTGGATGGGTAAGTTTTCTGTGAGCGAAACATGAGATGGTTCCTTTTCCAAAGCTTGCGATTTACATTTGCATTTCTGAGATTCCAAAAATGCTTTGATTTCCTCAAATTTGTGGCATTTAGCATACATATACTGTCTTTGAAGTCTTACAAATGGTAAGTCTACATCTAAAGGTATTGTTTCAGAACTACCATAGGTAGTTGGCGTAGAAACGGCTGTCTTACCAACGATTTCAAATGGTTTTTTTGTGCAGACTTCGGTAGGCTTCTCAGATTTTTCAAATTTGAAAACATTTTCTTCCACTAATATAGACGGTGCATTAGAGGGCAGCTTTTGTAACTCATTTAATTGCAAAACAACCATTTTTTCTAAGTCAAGAAGAAAAGTGGTCTGTTCTGGTAACAATTTTAAACTGAAGCTTATAAATTTCAAAAACAGTTGCATAATTTTTCTTATTTTATCTTCCCATTCTTTGTTTATATAAGAAAATTTCTTATCTTTTTTCTTAAAATCGTCTATAATACTTTGTTTTTCTTTAATTTTTTTAATTTTCTCTGAAATTTCTAGCGTTTGATAATTATCGACTATAAATTGATTTATTTTGCATTTTTTTCTCTCTGTACACATAACATACATGGTACTTGATACTGTCTCTGCTTCAACTTGTCTCACAAAAGCTTGCAAAGCATCATTTTTTTCATGTAACGCCTGATTGTATAGTTTTGTGTTTCTGTGGGTCTCATTATTTAAAAGCATTTTATAGTATTTCTGAATTTTCGCAACTTCAATGTGGTACTTATTTCTTAAAATTTCATTTAACACAAGTTTCTCTTTCTTCAATTTTGATTTTATTTTAGGATTCAAATCACTTATTACATTTGCATGGGCGCTTATTAATACAATTTTTATTTGAGATCTTAAATGATCTTCTAATTCTTGAAGAGATATTTCATAAAATTTTCTACATTCTTCCATCATAATTTTACTTTTATCATTAAAGATTTCATCGTAAATTTTCTTTACCTTGCTAGCAATTTTGTTCTTTTCGAAATCTAAAATAAACTCCCATGCTCCATTATTATCATTAACAAGTTCATTTACTCGAGCTACAAACTTAGCTTCTTCAGCTGTTAATACATCATTACCTATAGCAAGTATCCCTTCATGGGTAATCCCTCTTGTAATTTTTGAAGTGAATGGGGGCTTTAGTTCTAATATACCTATCAGTAAATCACTTGGAGATTTCCACTCCCCAAGAGTTAATTTGTTTTTACTAGGACTTGCATTGACTTCTAGTTGCACCGGTTGTAAGTCACTTAAATATTTTTTTAAGGCACAATAGTCGTCATCGAAATATATTTCAGCGTAAGAACTCGTTACTCTTTCGCCATAATCAAGAATATTTATTACGTCGTTTGCCATACTGCTAGCAAATAATCTTCTTCTAAAGATATAGTTTTTGTATATTTCATAAATAGTAAATATTTACAAAAAAAAACCAGTGCGCTTATCCGCATGACAACTGCATGACATCAAAATAACGAACTGAATGCCAAGTTTCAAATTTTTTAAAACTAGAATTTCGGGAGGTTTTATTGTTTATTTACCAAAAAAGGTAGACTGTGCATGGATCGAGAAAAGGGGTGGCATAAAAAGTTTTCCGTACTGAAAGGGTTTAAACGGGATCCTATTATTAATAAATATAATAATAAATATATATGGACAAATCACACAGATTGAGCTAGCCCCAAAGTAAGTTCGAGACTTGTGTTATGGGATACTAACTCAACAATACTATATTTTATAATATATATATATAAACATCCAAGACCCATGTCAATCTGAAAAAGATCATTTTCCATCTTAACCTGACTGGGGATCGAACCCGGGACCTCCGTGTCGCAGGCCGGCGTGTTGACCGCTGTGCCACGGAGCACGTCATATTTCGACTTCGATATCAGTCTGTCTGTCACCTGGCTATATATCATAAACCATGATAGCTAGACAGTTGAAATTTTCACAGATAATGTTATATGTTAAAGCGGCAACAAAAAAAAATAAAACAGAATAAAATAAATATTTAAGGGCGGCTCCCATACAATAAAAGTGATTTTCTTACCGTTTTTAGGGTTCCATAGTCAACTAAGAACCCTTATAGTTTCGCCATGTCTGTCTGTCTGTCTGTCCGTCCGCGGTTTTACTCACCGACTATAAGTACTAGAAAGCTGTAATTTGGTATGAGTATGTATATTAATCATGGCAAAAAAAGTCGTAGAAAAAAATCTTGAAAAAAATTTTTTTTTTTGCGTAGCTCCCATACAAGTAAAGTAGGGGAGTAATTTTTTTCTCTACTTACCCATCGTGTGGGGTATCGTTTTAATATATACTAAAGTTGAAAGGAAAACTATCAGAGCTGAGTATTTAGTACGAACTAAAAAGTTATAGATAACCAACTTATAAAATGTACTCGAAAATGTAAAATACTAAAGCAACGCCTCTCAATGCTTTTTGCACACAGTTTACGATATAAATATATATTAACTAAGTATTAAGTAATCCGGACTCCGTTGTGGGCTTGCAAAAGTTTAGCGGGTTTCAAATAGATGAACGTGTCGACGGCCTACCTGTGATTAGCAGCGGTGATGTAAAGCGGCGAGAAGCCCCGCCGCTGAATTTAATTAAATACTTCCTTGCACCACCCACCTACTATTTCACCTCATGTACCTCCTGCTCGCCTTATCTCTCCCAGCCGCTAAAGCACGTAGTAAATATTTTTCATACTAGCTTAAAGTAAGATTTGTTCCGTGCTACGAGATACAAAATTTATTAGCGTACAAATGTCCACTCTAATAGCTTTAGAAGCAAAAACATTCGATTCCTCGGTTGCGACTGCTCCAAATACGAGCATGTGATAATAAATTGCAGACATATCTCGACTCCATTCTCATTACGGATGCGGCAATGTCCGACGGAGTTTTGTCATAACTCAGTCTCGGTTGAAATTATTTCCGTTGGGTCTGATGAGAAAACTAGAGGTGGAGAACTCCAAATGTAAGTATTCGCGCAACAAGCCGTGGAATAACGACGGGACATATTTCATTCTTAACGAAGTTAAATTTCCGGGAAGGTCCTGTAAGAGCGTGCGTAACTCTGATAAAAGGCTACCCGCTACAATACCGATTTTGTATTTGGTACGGTTTAGAATTAAAGATTTGGTATTTGCATTACACTTCTATTACATTAAAATAATAAGGTACCTGAATACATAAATTACGTAGGTAAAAAGTTAGAAGTAATTCATAAAATTTAAAAAATGGTGAGACTTTCAATTTACGTATTGATATTTAAGTTACCGAAAATTCGCAAAAATTGCCTCACTATTTTCTTTAATAATGGTAGTATAACGTTTGCCCAAGAACTAAAAAGATGTCCAAAGTTAGTAGGCGTTTGACGCGCTCACAATAAAACAACAGTCATAATTCAGAAACTGGCAACAAGTTGGATTGTTTCCACACATCATATCGGCAAATAAATCTGTCGGCCGCTTATCTGCGTCAAACTTAATTCCCATGCATAATTCATCGACGATGCCGAGAAGAGGAAACTTTCTCCGCTCGCTACAACACCCGTCTACCACCTGTCATTATTCTATAGTTTTGTTTTTCGCTTCTGTAAATTTGTTACCGATATACACAATTGTTCTTTTTTTTTTTTACTTGTGTAACATATTCAAATAGTTACACAAGAAGTGCGGTCGTGGGGATCAAGTTCCGTCGAGAACAATTTCCAAACGCAATTTTTTCAGCTTTGAATATTTATGATAAAATGTAATTATTGTTATATATATATGCTAGAGAACAAACCTAATTTTAGGACAAACTGGTTTGTCCCAAACAATTTACAGGCCTAGTGTAAATTGATTTGGTAGCTACTCAGTGGCGTCAGCCATCTTGAATCTCGTTATCATTTTTGTGAAATGCACACAAGTATCACATCTAACAATTAATTGGATCTGATATAGAAAATCGTGGCTAAACCATCTTTTCTTCGCCAACATTATCTTTTGCTTTACCAACAATGTCATCATCATCATCATCACCCGGTCCTTTTCAGTCTCCACTGCAGGAGCACGACCCTCTCCGACTATCATAACCATTTATTAGCCAGAACAGTCAGAGGATTTGGCCTACACTCTCCACGCTGGCCAGACGGGTTGGAGAGGTCTCTTTGATGTTGAAAAAAGTTTTGTTTAGCTTGTATTCCCTAAGTCGCCTTTTACGACATCCACGGGAAGACTTGGAGTTGTCCTATTCTACTCTGCCTGGAACCACACGGCCAACAATGTAAACAGATGTATTCTGAAATGTGTCGGTCACCTCCCATTCCTGGTATAACTATGACCTCACATGAGGAACTTTGTACTACAAGTGGAAAAATATAATTATTTCGCAGACTTTACTCTACTATTCACCTAATCCTGGATGTAAAACTAGAAGCTAAAGTGGAATATAAAAAAATATATTCAGTATGAGTGAAACGAATCGGTAGGCATTTAAGTAAAATACTAGAAAACGTGTAAAAATATTTGCAGCTAATTAAACTATTTACTTTCACTACTTTAAATATTATAATAACGTTTCAGTTTACAAAATAGCAATAAAGAACTGTCATATAGTTGAGGCGCGTGGCGCGACGCGTCAGCAGTATCTCCAATATTTCATACTTACCCAAAACAAGTTGGCAGAGGTAGTGCGCGTGAAGCAGCGTGCTGCTCGTAGATAAAGGAACAACTGATGGAGGTACGCCACTGCGAATTTAATAACGCTGTCCTATTAAAATTATACAATATTATTTTGTTGGCACGCGTCCTGGGCCCCACATATCATTAATTCAGGTTATTTTAAGCAGATTGCAATACCAGGCCAATATATGGATAGTACCTAGTTAATATTATTTGAACTTAATTTTGGTAATTTATGTGACAAAGTATTCATTTAATAAAAATGTATATATAATTCAAACGCTATAAAAGCTCTTTAAATATGACTAAAATATTGTGAAGGTTCAACAGATTTGAATCACGTGAGTTTACGAACTCTATCATCAAAAGTGAAGCACGTCTTCATCAACCTGTCGGACAGGAGATTGGCACATTGCGGCATTGGTAAATCAATTTCCTGGTAGGTACCAGCGCGATTTTCAACAACGAACAATTGTTTTCCATCATCAATAAGCAATCAGTCAACTCCATAGTATATTCAAAGAGTATATAACAGTAATTTTATAAAATTTTAAAGTTGTAAATCGTGTAAATGAACAGTTAAAATAACACTGATATCGTAAATCATTTCATCGGCGCAACGCAACTATCACAAGTCAGATTTAGAATAAAAACGTACACTAATACATATTGATTCGTTTCTGTTAGTCTTAATCACTTTAAATAAGCTCAGAGATTTAACTCTGTGAAAAATAATAATAGATTAAATATTACATCTATTATTTTTAAACCTACTAATCATATCTACTCATCCTTAGCTGTTATAATAATATTGGTGTCTAAATTCATCCTTAACATTCCCTTTAAAGATTGGTCTTGATCAATATGAACAACTTTTCCTATAGACCAATGATGGAACCAAAAACTTATTGACTTTTTCATACAAATTGACGGCCGAAAACTTTTTTACGAAAATGTCCAAAAAACTTAAATTTTTAGCATTGATACCATAGGAACGTTTGTTCATTTTGACAAGCTAATTTACCCCTTCAAGGGGACGTCAAGCGTAAATTTATACGCTGTATAGTTTCGTACTTACTGGCTACGTATTAACATCTGTTAGCGACATAGTTTTTCGTAGACGCTTTCAGTAGATGAATTCAAGTGTGTACAAAACTTCATAAGGATTGATGTTCGTAGAAGTTATGAAACGAAAACTATAAGGCTAAACCGGTTTAGACAAGTACGAGGAGTTTGATATTTGTTTACGGCATTTAAATTCAGCGCAGCAAGACAGGAAGTTTTAGCATTTGTCCGGTGCAGCTGAATTCACATACGGAATTGTAAATTTATTCGTCGGTTTCTTAGAGGCGAGGTCACTGCACCAAACCATTTTATTTATACCAATTCTGATTAAGCCAGAGTTATTTTTATACTAATATACATATATTACATAATACAAGATACTAAAACATTTTCTCAGGAAACATATGGCAAGATTCGAAGCATCATCTAGGTACATGAAATAAAATATTGAAAAAATATTAATTGTACTGAGGTTGTATACTCTGACTGTACTACTTTTGCAAGACCAAAGCGGGCTGCTAGTGAGATTAACGTATCTTTAACTAATTTCAAGAATAACAAACGTACGATTATGTGCTAGAAAACATCAGTTCTATAAAAATCTAACAATCGGAATATACCGACCGACCATGCACACCCTTGTGTCAGAGTTCTTAGGGACCGCTATTTGGGCTTTTGACGTGGTTCCTTTAACGACTACCAGATGGCAGCCGGGACCAACGGTTTAACGTGCCTTCCGAAGCACGGAATCATCTTTATCGGAAGATCAGGTCATTTATGCCTGCAATGTCCTAACCAAACTGGAAACAACTTAACAAAGTATGCTAACCGTGGGAATCGAACCCACGACCCCCGGGTCAACAGGCAAACGCCTTAACCACTGGACCACGGAGGCTGGCTGTGAGGCGTGTAGTTTTTAGTGTATTGGGATTATATTTTACTTAGATTTTAGCAGCAAATTTCGCTTTCCGAACTTGATTACTATTTTCCAGTATTCAATTGAGAGTCCTATTAGTTCTAAGTTGGTATTTTACTAATAAAAGCACAAAATGGATCGTCTAAACGTAAACGTTCCAGAAGTTATGCGAGCGACGTCTAGCAATAACATTTAGTTACGGCGGCGTCAACTTAAGTCAGATTATGAACATTCGACTGGCATGTCCGCCAGCCCCGCTGCAGTGGTACGTGTTATTGCCGCCAAACACGACATAAGAAGGTGTTGCTTATAATTTTGCCTGTGTAAGATTGCGCCGTAATGCCGGGTAAGGGCTGCTAGAATTGCTGTATTTCCTTAATAGTCTGCATTTACCCTCGCCGACAATTTGTGACGAGAGCGTGAGCTAAATTGTCGCTCGGAGGAAATAAACTAATTTGCTTATGTATGACATTCATAAACTAAAGGGTTTCTCAAGATACAATGTCGCCTTTGGACAATAATAAAGATGTTGTCGATGTGCGTACGAATTGAAAGTAAAATTAACTTTTGGGTGTTTAATAAATGCCCTTGGACATAAAAGAGTGTTTTCTATTAGAAAAAATAATACTATTTCATGGACTGGTAATAATTAAAACCATTAAATGTCTAAATAAATCATTGCACAATATACAATCGTTGCATTACTACCTTACGACACAAGTTCACGAGTTACTGTTGTGCTAGCTCAATTTATGTGATTTGTATATTTATTTTATTTATTTATTATTTACTGTTGTTTAGAATCTACATGTAAAACATGATTATTATCTTTTACCTTACAACAACTTCTGTCAATTGAGGATTATTCCAGACGACGAGGAAAATTTTAATTGTTTATTTCAGCTTACAGAGTAAAATTAAAAAGAATTAAAGTAACCGTTCTGCGAATGAGCACGTTTTGCGTCCTAAATCTTAGCTCACATTAACTGAGACAGTCGCAGTCTCCGAGGTATTTTAATAATGAATTCTTTCAGCCAGCACGTAGTTAATATTGCCGTTGGCGTTTTAATGAAGGGCATCATAAAACGTGTCATTGTTGCGGAGGAGTGAGGCTCGGAGTTTAATGCCCCGCATTAACACTATCGCCCGCACGGGACGGATTAGCAACACACTTTATGAACTTGCATATGCATCGCAAACATCCATCTGAAATGAGAATGTGCGTTTTGAAAATTTTAATGATTTCTACCCCGGCTTCCACGTTTAGATTAATGTTGCGGTTTCACACAGTATTTTGTCGAAATTTAAACTATGAAGTACTCTTTAACTATGCTCTTTGCATGAGTCTTATATACCATTTTGTTGCAATTTAATCAATTCTTACACTTTTTATATAACTATTAGCTGTCGTCCGTGGGAATATGGTTAAAGGTCACATATTCGTCGTACCCCATGTGCCCCACTATCTGCATGAAGTACGACCTTAATTATAATAAATAATATAAAAAATATTTTAAAAAAATCGGACTTTTTGACCCACCGATATGTTACTTTACAATAATAAAGAGATAAGTGAATCAAATTTCCAATAAACGATTAGAATAGATACCTAGATTCAACAATAGGTTCGGGTATCTGGAATGCAAGCAGTGCCTAATGTAATGCAACTAAACTGCGGCACTGGGCAATGGGCTAGAACAAGATTCCGAGCAAGCATCCGGGCTCCAATCTCGGGTGCTCGAAGTCTACATAACACATCTATTAGGAGAATGTCTCCACTGCGCTATCTGTTAACCATAGCAAGGGAACTCGATTACATCTCGCTGTCCAGTAGTACAATATATAACTACCAATAGTACTGATTGAATGTGTTTTGTCTAGGCGAGAAAACATCTGGTTAATTTTAATTTAATAATATAACAGTCGCTTTCTAAGAAATTTGATGAAGTTTCTTACAAGTTATGTAATTTAACATCACATTCACGTAGATTGTTTGATTGTCCGTTACAAGTATGTCGTATTTCCTAAGAAGTTGATGAATATTATAATCAAAAGAATATTCGATCTGCAGTCAAGTTAATGAAAAACGCATCCGTAAAATTATTTTTGTCATCGATGTTTAAAAAAAGCAAAGCAAGTGCGAGTGGGAATCCCATATAAAGGATTCCGCACATGTTCCATACCTTCTCACACATTAGATAATTAGCTACAAAACGGCCGAACATCGTAGGCTAAATAATATTGTTCTATTTTAACTCTGTGGGTACGGAACCCTAAACAACACTTAAAGGCCTTCACTATGCAATGAGTATGAGTCGTGGATCCGAGGGACACAAACAAAACTATTCTTGCATATGCAGAACAAACCCAGTTCCGCAGACTAAAGCCAGATGCCAAACCTGCACCGGGTATTGAACCCGGAACAATCAAACGTTTTACCAATGCATCATAGACACCGTGTGGTTTAAGCGACTAAATCAAAAACAGTACTTTCAAATACTAAGGTGTAACCTTTTGGTGTAACGTACTGAACCGTTTCACTGACACATTCTCATACGTTGAACAGTAGAGTTGTTTGTGAATCACGTCGCAGTAAGACAAGCAAAACGTTCACAATGAAGGGCAGGTCACGTGTCCCTTTATGATTCAATTGTGGCGGCTGGCCAGGCGGACCGTCTTCAACCTGACCTGCGTCACGCTGACAGCGCCGCCGGCCTACTCACAAACGTCACAGCCAAGGGCGTAGCCAGGTTTTAGTAATAAAAAGTAAAATTAAAAAAATAAAAATAAATACATACGGACAAATCACACAGATTGAGCTTGCCCCAAAATAAGTTCGAGACTTGTGTTATGGGACCTTGACAATTTCAATATCATTGAAGTAACACGGTACCAAATTTCAAATCGATCAGACATAAGGAAGTTAGTCAGTGCCCCTCATCAACTAGAGAATAGCTAATGATCTTCAAACGGCTGAACAGATTTTAATTCAACATGACTAAGAACACTCGGAATTAAATTATCTATGACACAAAAAGAACTTAACGAAAATCGGTTCATCCGTTTGGGAGCTACGATACCACAGACAGATACACAGATTAAATTTATAACACCTCTTTTTGCGTCGGGGTATAAAATGACTAAAAGTGGGTGAAATAACTGTTATATTCATGAGAGCTAAGCCATTCAGCCTGGATGCCATTGGATAATCGAAGGCGGCGGTGAATAATATAGAGGGAAAATAAGAAAACCGGCCAAGTCCGAGTCAGACTCGCGCTCGAAGGGTACCGTACCAGAAAAAAACGGTAATAATACTTTTGTTGTATGGAAGCCCCCGTTAAATATTATTTTTATTTTATTTTTAGTATTTGTTATTATTGTGGCAATAAAAATACATCTGTGAAAATTTTAACCTCTTTGCTATTACGGTTCATGAGATACAGCAAAAAACGCCAGCAACTACTCTGTTGTATGGGAGCCCCCCTTAATTATTATTATTATTTTGATTTTAGTATTTGTTGTTGTAGCCACAATAAAAATACATAATCTGTGCAAATTTCAACTGTAGGTTATATTACGGTTCTTGATATCTTATCGGCGAGTGGTAGCCATGAAAAAGGGCTAAAATATCACGTTTTTTGTATGGGAGTCCCCCTTAATTATTATTATTATTTTGTATTTAGTATTTTTTGTTATAGCGGCAACAGAAATACACAATCTGTGAAAAATTCAACTATCTAGCTATTACGGTTCTTGAGATACAGCCTGGTGACAGACGGATGGACGACGGACGGACGGACAAATATCGAAGTATCGTGAATAGGGTCCCGTTTTTACCCTTTGGGTACGGACCCCTAAAATACAATAATAGTTCAGTTTATATGTTATGGCGCTCGCATCTCAATCCTAAATTTTCGGAATGGGTTTGAACCCCCAAAACCTCCCCCTGACTACACCCATGGCACAGCCCAATAAAATTAACACGTACACTTAACCCGCTAATTTTGATGTCGTGATGAGAGATCCTTATGAAGCATGCTTTTGCTTACATGTTACTAACTACCTATAATTTTGAATATGAGATATTACAAGTATTTATGAAATACGAATATGTTATTGTCGGTAAAATTAGACTAGGTATAAGTTAATAAGTTAAGCCGATAAGTTTCTAACACATGAACTTAAGTGCTACGATGCTGTAATGTCTATTACCCGCAAGGTAAAATATATCATTTTGGGCGACCCAGCGAGTCAATTAATATGTATTTCTTGTTAAATTCAAGAAGTATCCTTACGTATGACAAACTAACAAGCCCTATAATCCCTGTCGGGGGAGTCGTAATCAAATCCTGTCGGGCCGAGTCCTAATCGAGGCAGGCCACGCCTGACCTCCGTCAAACCGGCTAAAGAACACGAGCTGAATGTCACGGCGATGAGATAACTCACTCCGGACCCCGGCCGGTACCCGCCTCGAGTCGCCAATCACAGATCGTCTTTTGACACTATCGACTTTTTATTTTGGCAACTTCGTTACAACTTCAAAAAAAAAGTTATCTTACATATAATAAAACAGTAAAAATATTTTGTCTGTACATTTAGTATTTTAGACTGAAATGGATAGAGGGACACTTTAAAAGAATAATAGAAAGCAAAAAATTTTTTTAGAATTTCTTGTGTGTCTGTCTGTATGTATGATAAACAAAATAAATAAAAACGTTTATTTTCTCTCTGTTATAAGGGTGACTTTTTCTTTTTTTTTTTTATGTCAGAGGACGGCAAACGAGCAAGCGGGTCACCTGATGGTAAGTGATGATGGTCAACTAATGTAACACCAGGGGTATGACAAGAGCGTTGCCGGCCTTTTGTTTTCCCTCCCCAGAGGGGAGGGGGGATGGGCCTCCTGTAAAACTACTACTCAAACGTCGATTTTCTGTGAGAGTGTGGTACTTCCCCGGTCGAGCCGGCCCATTCATGCTACCAGCTGAAGTGATTTTTGCCGGTAGCGTGGCTCTACCACAACTTATGACTATGGCACGTTTATCTCCGGAAATATTGGACTGATTCGAATGAAACTTTTTTGCTATATAGCTATTAAGCCGGGGCAACATATAAGGTAGAAATGATTTTGAAAAATGGAACACCTGATGCAGCATCATAATGGTCCTGCTGAACTATAAGAGATATAAAGTGGAGCCTTAGCACAACTTGTTTAGCCTAATGAGCATTTTTGTTGAGGTATAAAAAATCTGAGATTTGGAACACCTCATGCAGAACCATAATGATCCAGGTAAACTTTAAGAAATATATAAATGACGCCTTAGCAAAAGTTATTCAACCTGATGAGCTTTTATGTTGAGGTATTTTATTTGAAGATTTGGAACACTTGACGCAGAACCATAATGATCCAGGTAAACTGTAGAAAATATAAAAATGACGCTGTAGCAAAAGTTGTTCAGCCTGATTAGTATTTTGTGTTGAGGTAAAAAATAGAAGATTTAAAACATCTGATACACTCCATGTTGAATTTTATATTGACAATTTTACAGAGTCACACTCTCCTCTGGGATAGAGTGCGTAGAGTACGATTAGTTCATATTACTGGTGACCGCCCAGCGGTCCCCCTTTTGGCAACGTAGTTTTCAGCCCATACGGCAAAACATGAGAGTTTGCTGTCCCTCCAAGCCTTGAACACACAGGCAACACCTAAAGCCGAGGTCCATCCCTCCCGAAGGCCCTTTTGAGATGTGAGATAGGTTGAAGGCATTCTGCCCATATCTCAAAGTTTGGTGAAGTAGCGCAAGCTCACTTGGAGCTAGCTATTTAATCTTCTTCTTACCGTGTCGGTTGCTCAAAAAGTCCAAAAGAATCCTTTATTTTATCTCTCCAGTATTAAGCAGCAGCCAATGCAATGCCATACAATTTTATAACACTGCTACAAGTATTTTCTAATTATAAATACGCCGGAGTCATAAAGTCCACGCGAACGAAGTCGCGGGCATCAGCTAGTAAATGTTAATAAAACCCAGATCTTCCTTGCTAGTTTGGGAGAAATCGAGTCGACTAAAGAACTCGAGTTGAGTGTCACGGCGACGAGATAACTCACTCCGGAGCCCGATACCCGCCTCGAGCCGCCGATCACAGATCGTCTTTTGATGCTATCGACGTTTTATTTTGTCAACTTCATTACAAGTTCACATATTAATATGTTAATAAAGCCCTATCCAATCCCTGAATGGGCGACCCAGCCAGTCATTAAATATATATATTACTTGTTAAATTCAAGAAGTATCCTCACGTATGACAAACTAGCATGCTCTATAATCCCAGTCGGGGGAGTCGTAATCTAATCCTGTCGGGCGAGTCCTAATCGAGGCAAGCCACGCCTGACCTCTGTCAAACCGGTTAAAGAACACGAGCTGAGTGTCATGGCGACGAGATAACTCACTCCGGACCCCGATACCCGCCTCGAGCCGCCGATCACAGATCGTCTTTTGATGCTATCGACGTTTTATTTTGTCAACTTCATTACAAGTTCACATATTAATATGTTAATAAAGCCCTATCCAATCCCTGAATGGGCGACCCAGCCAGTCATTAAATATATATTACTTGTTAAATTCAAGAAGTATCCTCACGTATGACAAACTAGCATGCTCTATAATCCCAGTCGGGGGAGTCGTAATCTAATCCTGTCGGGCGAGTCCTAATCGAGGCAAGCCACGCCTGACCTCTGTCAAACCGGTTAAAGAACACGAGCTGAGTGTCATGGCGACGAGATAACTCACTCCGGACCCCGATACCCGCCTCGAGCCGCCGATCACAGATCGTCTTTTGATGCTATCGACGTTTTATTTTGGCAACTTCATTACAAGTTCACATATTAATATGTTAATAAAGCCCTATCCAATCCCTGAATGGGCGACCCAGCCAGTCATTAAATATATATTACTTGTTAAATTCAAGAAGTATCCTCACGTATGACAAACTAGCATGCTCTAACGAGGAAACTCACTCCGGATCCTAGCGGTGCCCCGCCTCGATCACAGATAATTTTTTGGCACTTTTGAAATTTTATTTTGTTACAAGTTGTTATTATTTTGTACAAACAATAGGAAAAGTTGTTCATTTTGAAGGACTGATTTGATGGTTTGAGGAACACATGTTGAGGTTACCTCAACCTGTTTTCTACATGAGATAAAAACCTGTCCCATCCTTAAAGGGGCGACTCAGTCCGTCAATATGAACAAGTTTTCCTATGGCACTAATACTGGAAAGTCGAAAAAAAAACAACTATTTTTACATTGACCGGCCGGTTAAAATTTTTTGTATGGAAATATCTATTTTTATTTCGTATTTTCAGCATTAGCCCAATAAGAAAACTTGTTTATATTGACGGACTGAGTCACTCCTTTAAAGATCGGACAGGGTTTTAATACTTAGTGTATGTATCAAAATAACCGAATAACGACAGCAACTGAATTTTCATATCCAAATCACATACCGAGAGTTTGCTAATAAAATAGCTTAATTAGACAAATTAATCGCAAGACGAAGTTCCATAACTCTCCTTTGAACGTCTTTGAAGACTTGCTACGGCGCCACGTGAACAAACTTTGAATGAAATTGGCCCTTCCAGTGATTTCAGTGTCATAACTAAATGTAGGCGATTTGTTGAGCAAATGTTTATAGGTGAACATTTTTTACGGATTGTTCTCTCGTTTGGCCAGAATTTATACTGTCAGCGACAGGAGGCGTCGGGCGCTTAGAACGGCGGCCCTCGGCTCCGCCTGCTACATATTTCACTACATAAATCATAACTTTATTTCCTCTCGCTCATGGCTACCGCTTCGAGGCTGCAGTGAGGTGTCTTTGAAATAGCTATAAGACTCGCACGGCTTTGCCGCAACAAAGGACTTCAAAATTCAATTAGACTTAGAGAGAACTGCACTCAACAGTTATATATAACATGCTAATGCAATTCTTACTAAGAATATTTTCTTTAGTTAAATTTTTATCTTTTAATTGTATAAGCCACAAGAAAGCCACAAGTATAAAATATTTTTCCAAACAAAGTACTTAACTAATAAATACCAGTCGGAAGTTTTAAATGATATTTAGGCACATCAGATACTTATATAGTTATATCATCTCCCCTCCTCATCCAAGCGTTTTCCAGGTTGCATCCTTCGCTGTGACGCGTCGACGCCCGGGGTTTCTACTTATGACAGCATATGTGGTGAAATATGATTTAGCGACTGTTTTACGGCCGGTTGACTGCCCTCCTTGAGTAGCCCCAGAACCACGGACAAATACCTGTGAAAATAATGTACATGTGTTGGTCCACGCCGAGAATCAAAAACCGGACCCGCTCCACCTTATGTCGCAGGCAATCAATCACTACGCAACGGTAGCCGTTAATATCAACACCTATAATTTTAGATTTTTACCTTAATTGAGAATGTTCAGTACCACATAACTCCGTCATTTATGTACAGATTTGCTTTGTTTTATTTGAATATGGGTAAAGATACTTTTGTATAGGTCTCATTTAAATTGTTAAGCTATCTTCTTTTGTAAAGATTATCTATCTAACTATCTACTTGCTAAAATCCCACGCGTCACCGAGATCACGTAAGACGGCGTTACGTGCAGAAAATTACATTAATGCTCATTTAAGATCGTTTTAGCGTCTTTCCTGCCAATTAGCGGCGTGAAAACATCGCGGCCAGACAAAGGAGGGAGGGTCATGAATTTATTGTTAGGTTTCTGGCTTAAGTTATTTAAGTGTACGCGGCGGGCGTTGTTCACGTGCGAGCGCAGAATGCAGCTTCCTGCGACAATTTATCATGAATCTTTAATTAAACTTCAACGGTGACTGTTCGCAAGCTCGTTGTGTCTCACAATAACTCGGCTAAATCAATTGCTCTGTTGTTTATGCTCTTAGTTGAGATAATTAATTGGATTTGATACCTGTTATGTTTTAAAATGACAGCTTTCCACGCAGATTGTAATACGAGTAATTACCAATTAAAAATTATGTATATTTATTTTTATTCCAGGACTTAGTTAAGAAATAGAATTTAAAATGAAGAAGAAATTAAGAAAAGGCATGTGAAAATTTTCCACGCTAGCAGGATGGATTTTTTCCCATATATAATGTAATATATAATTTATTTATTTATATAAAATCAATGCATGAGAAATACCCATAAAATCTACGTCAAACATATTTTTTTATCTTGTAATGTCTTAACGGCATTTAAATTTTAAATGCGACTAGATAGCCTATAATATTATAATGCTCTGTAAACATGTTCTATGTAGTGCTTATTAGTTAGTACTAAAGTACAATATAGTTACCTACCTGAGAATTTGTGTAATTAGTGGGTGGGAAAACTTGAACCTAGTCTAATGCACATTAAATTCACATACCTACTTATTTATTTAGTTTTAATTAAATTCAGCGTCGTTTGCGTAACTTTTAGACTCATTTAATTCACCATAACAGGTAAGTAGTTTCTTCATTTAAGTGATGTTTCCAGTACCGTACAAAACACAAATTTACTTTGTGTTTGTGGAAACATAATTTAAAAGCAAATTAAATGATAAAACTAGCTTAGTTATGCTGAGTTCGTTTATAACAAAATTAAGTACCTATGGCAGTTTGCTGGTAAGATTCAATTAAGAAGTTCCGGAATATTTTACACCAGAACGAGGATTGAGCTTTGTACCTGGAGAGAGTTAATCGTATTTCTTGGGCTTGTCACTCCAGTTATTATACAACGTTAAGTATTTAGTTTTAATACTCTTGCTTCAAAGAGAGTATTTAGTTTTAATACTCTTGCTAAAAGAGGTAGAATGACACTACAGGAAAACTGTAAAACCTACTTTACAGATACATTGACAAAACTCGTGATAGAATCTATGCACGACCACTACTGCTGGTCACTGTCTGCTTTCACCGAGTAGGTACTTACAATGCTAGTTATTTGACAAAGAAAACAATAAAGGGTTTCATACTTATAATTTTCATATTTTTATATTTTTAAGGTTAGGTATATGTACATTTAATTCAACAAACTTTTAATTAATTCATATACATACATTTGGAGACTAATAATATAACAGACTAACTTCACATATATCAACCGCAGGGAAATCTATACATACGTACCTATTAGCAAGTATTGCAAATATTTAATGTAAAAGATACTGATCCCTAATAACACTTACGTTTATATGAATATTTTATACCCTTTATAGCCCAAGAACAAGTCTATACCTATTTTATTTAATTTCAATGATGATGAATTTCTTTTAAAAATAAAACTAAGAAAACACAAAAACTTACATATACCTGATTGCCTTAATTATATTTTTTCGATGGATCATCAAAACGTGGCTATTTTAACTAAAACAACATTATTTTTACTCCGCCAAAGATAATACAATTTAAAAAAAAACCTACGTAAAGTAAAATTTACGCCATGCGTAATTGTTCTCTTTGATTTAATATCAGTAAGCTTTTCTATATGCACTGAACACTTGCATTGTGACACAATACTTCTACCATTTACAAGACACATTATTCTCTAAACCATTCAAGATTGTTATACTCTCTATAATTAGAAGTAAAAACGGTTATTTACAGCAAATCATAAAAAAGTCTCCAGAAAAATAGAAATTTCGGAAAATATTATTCTGAAATGTAAAGTCAGATAATACAATACTTTCTACTTAGTACAAACTCTCATCATTTGTTTTAATTTTGTTAGGTAGGTATTTAAAATTTTCCGAAACATTTCCATAATGTTGAAATATTTCTGATGGACGCACGGTCACCAGCATAAGTCCATATGCTAGAGATCCCAAAGGTGAAAATCGATTGCATCGATTTAGAAGGCATATATATTTTGCAATATCATTTATCTTATGCCACATAAATTATATTAGAAGTTTCTGTCATGTTTCAAATAGTATCCTGAGCAACACACAATCCAGTCCATGAGTCCAGTGCTGTCATTTGAAATAAGTAATTTGAAAGAAAATGGAGTAATTATTTGAAATTTTGTTCTGCGACGTCCTAGATAACCCGTCAAACTATTTTTTGAACAATGAAAAGTGAGACATTGAAGCTTTTCTTAGCGTTTTGTCAAAAAAGGCCACTCTTGGCAAGTAAAAGCACGTTCACACTGTACATAAAAATGATCATAAAATAGTTAGTTTAAAGCCTCACAGAAGAAAATTTCAGTTGATTTCTCCGTTTTCTTTCAAATGATTTTATTTCAAATGGTGGCAAGACTGGGCTCATATATTCAAATACAGGGAATTCAATATGGACTTTTGCAGCTGACTGAGTTCTAAAATAAAACAAAGATTTTGGGAAGGTGGTTATGGTGGTGATATAATTCGTTTGTATAATATTATTTTTGCCAATATTTATTCTAAATTGCGATTCCAAAAAGGCACTAGTATTTATTATAAATTAAGTAATTTGATACGTTTCACAAAGTCGTTGTAGTTCATTCTCAAATTATATTACGCGAATACAAATCGAAATATTATAGCATTCATTGTTTCACTTCCTTTTTCACCTCCTCGCGCATTATCAATATCTGCAAATATGTTTTCATCCTTTATTCAAATCAATAAATAAATGATCTCGATATCATCACAAAAATATCAAACCATCCACTCTGTCTATAATACATGAACGGCAAAAGAGTTTTCTATAGATTGTAATTGATATTGTCAAGAATTAGAACAATTAATAGATTTCACTAATCTTGTAATAATAACATGTAAAAAAGTGATACAATCTAACACACTTATTCGACCTCTAACACATATTTAACAACCAAAAGAAAATTGACAAGAAAGCTTGCTAGATCACAGTACGAACATCATCGGCAGATTAGACTCTCTTCACGCGCTGCGCAGGCGCCGTGGGGTGGGGCCAGGAACAGTTTGCCGTTAGCGCACGCGCACAGCTGGTAAATGTTTTGATGATGTGGGTCGTGATTGTGTGGCGCTGAAGGTGGCAGAGGCAACGCGGACTTCAGCTTTGGCATGTATATACTTGGAGCATCCAAGCGTATCTGAAAATCAAAGATACCATGGAACATGTTTTCGCGATTATACTTACTGCAAACGTTAGGTGTAAAAATGATGTAAAAAGACATGATTAAAACGTATTAAAAGTTATTTTATTAAATACCAGAGAAAAATTTAACGGCGGTAATTTAGATAGCATTGCAATCTGAATTTACTTACGGCTAAGTTAATTTCATACTTACCGAGCCAGCGATGGACCGTAGCCGAAACGTTGTGAGACAACTTGCGCTGATGTCGCCGGCTCGTGACTCCAATGCAATATTCTGAGCTGCGTGCATCTCCAGTGACCGAGTCGGGGACTCTAAGCTGCACAAATATACCGTGTAAACTATAACCTTGCCATATTCTCGGACCTATACTGATCCTACTGAACAATTTTACTCAAGGAACGATAGTCAAAAAATGAAGAAAAAAGGTACTTCTCGTATTGATCGCGTAGCTGGTTAGCAATTGTTATTTTGTATGTGGAAATTATTTTTTTTCTACCCATGTTCCTTGAAAAAGTTGTTTAGTATATGATCTGTATTATGGCAATAGGTTACAGATTAAAACGGTGTATTATAAATAACTGAATGTATGAAACGATATGGCGTATTATAAAAATACTAAAACGCAGGCCAAACAGCAGGTCGAATTTTATTAACCAACTTGTAAAAAAAATTTGAAACCTAAGAATTAAAAATGTAATTTTCTTTTTTTTACATCCAAGATCTGATTTTGAATGTAGGTACCTACGATATCAATCCATTTATTGATAGTGTAGAATAAATACATATTTACTCTAGTTAATTGTTTTTTTGATAAAATTCTAAATCACAAAAACCTAATTCTTCAAAATAAATATTTCGATTTATAAAAGTAATACTTACACCAGCGGCTTGGCTGGCGGTGCTTTGACAAGCGGCGTCTGCGCAGCCGTGTGGAGCGTCACGCCGGCGGGGCTGACGACGGTGAGCGTGTCGGCGCCCACCGTCACCGAGTCCTGTCCCGCGCCCAAGAGCAACGCCCCCCGAGCATCCCGTACTTCTAGCCTACCCACGTTCACTTCTAGGCGGTCGTGTCCTGAATATAAAATAGAAATTCAAGTATAGAGGATACACCAAACTGCCCAAAAATATGCACATCCATACACGAATATGTTGTTGTCAAAAGCGGCAGAATTTTAGCCTTAGCTTTTCTGACAAAAGACGCCTGATGATATAGGTTGTAAACCACAGGTAAACATCATATTTTTTTCAAGGCATAATGGAAGTTTTACACAACAGATTAGAGTGTTATGTTTTCTACTTCGACTGATTATATGTGTACCGAAACATATTTTATAACAAATGCTAGAACTTAGTTTTCTTTTGTGAGTTTCCAAATCATTTACCTCGTAAACCATTTGCACATAATATGATCCATAATTTTAAAAAAATGGTGTGCTGGACGAATTATTGAATTTTGATGTTATTTCAGAATAGCAAATTTATATCGAAACAAAATTAAATACACAAACATTTCTGGATGTTTATACTCAGATCTGTGATGGATATTATCTAAGAATATGTATATTATCTAATAATGAATATTAAAAGGGTCCCATAACAACACTATAAACTGGTATCATATAAACATCGCTATGGATATTATATTTTATAGATCATAAAAGGGATGAACACCAGCACTGCAGAGAACAGAATGGTAGATTGTGCACTGCGATATGTGACGCGCTGCCATGTGTTCGCGTAAGCCTCCGATTTATTCATGTGTTTACTCGGATCACACGAATGTTCGTTCGACGCCCTTGGAACATATGTGCCAAATTACAAAATATTTTTTTCTAAACTTTACACGTAGAATTTTGTAAAAGCTTGCACTATAGATCTCGCTTCACATATACTCTAAAGATAAAACCTCACCTTAGGAATTACCATCTTATCTAGGAAAATTCATTTACATTTAAGTGGTAATTTACCTGAGTAAAGACTACATTGGATTTATATTTTATTTTATAATAATACTCTTATGAAAAGATTGCTCCTATCAAGTGAGGACACTTGGTTACGACGTGCAATCAATTCTGGGTAAATTCTCATAGGTGATATTTTAAAATTACGTAATAACTGCGAGTCCAACAGAGTCATGCCTCCTAGTACCCACAAATCAGCAACATAGTGATGGCAGTAATTACAGAATCACGTACCTAAGTACAATCTACTCTGTAGCAGTCCATGGACGTCCCTCGTAGACACGGTGAAATTGCGGGAAGACTCCACTGAGATGGGCTGTCCCCTCCGTGACTTGATACTGGAGGTGAACAGCGAGTCCAGCACCAATGCCTGCCCCAGCAGCTGCATGCCGCCGGGCACGATGCGTAGCTGGCCCATACCTTCCTACGGTAGTAAATTAAACAAACTGTTTAGTAACTATACAATGTAAGCTTGACTGGATATATCAAGTCGAGAGAGACTGTGGTTTGTAAAAGTTGTTGCTAAGGATGATGATAAAATCCCCCTGTATCCTGCGGTTGTCGAATATACAAAATAATCTTATCTAATGACAATCTTAAATCTCAGACTGTCTTTGTTTTGCTAGGTTATTTAGACGGTGACAGAACGATTTTACTTATGATGCATCTAAGATGCCTTTGAGTATTCGGCCGTAAGACTCTTTCGTAACTAACATAATAGTTTTACGTTGTCCATCTGTCTATCTGTCATTTGGTATGATTATTAATATACGTATTTTAATCAAGCTGAAACTGGAGAAAAAAAAATCGTGTCCTATCTACACCAAAACATGTAAAGGTGGATTAAATTTATTCTTCTTGTCAGTCCCTTGCTACAACTAAAATATTGTCGGTGTCCAAACACGATTTATCGATTCAGGGATCCATTTGTGAAAAAAAAATTAAAGTTTAAAAAAATTGTTAGAGTCAAGAGTAGGGCAGCAGCATTTATAACGAAACTAGCTGTTACCCGCGGCTTCGCCCGCGTAATATATAGCCTATGTCCTTCTCGGTACCCTAACCTATATGTATGCAAAATTTCATGATGATCGGTTCAGTACATACGACGCGAAAGCGTAACAAACAAATAAACAAACTCACTTTCGCATTTATATTATTAGTTGGGATTGGGATATTGGGATATTATAGTTGGGAAGTTTGGATTGGGATTAAAGGGAAAATTATAAAAGCTAAGTGCGTTAAGAGTCCTAAGTAAAGGCGCAATCCCATACAAACGTAGTTTCGTTTTAGTTTTACAACAGTTAAGCCAATCTCAACCAAATTTCGTACATACGACCGGTACAAGTTTTCGATACGAAACTTCAACTCGCTGTAATTTTGTATAGGTATTGTTATTAAAATTGAAATCTGATTATAAACATCAATATGCCTTATCCGGTCGTATGTACGAAATTTGATTGAGATTGGCTTAACTGTTGTAAAACTAAAACGAAACTACGTTTGTATGGGATTGCGCCTTTACGTGGGACTCTTAAGAGGCCAAAGCGTTTGACGACAGACTTATAAATTAAGTTCAACTACGGAACCTTACACTGCTCGTAGTCCGACACGCACTTGGCCGGTATTTTTATGTATAAATATATTTAAGAACTACTGTGTTCGCAGTAATGCCATTACAAGTTTAATTATTGCATGCGGATTTGTTTGTATGCGACGAGTATTGTATATGTTCATTTGCATTTTTTTAAATTTTTGTGACAAATCCGCACGCCACACGACAAAGTTTTTCGGAAATACATGAAACACAATTTACTTCATTTTTATTGCTATCACATATTCGTATAGTGAAACGTAAACGACGCAATATTCGGAGAGCTGCGAAAGAGCAGTTTGCCGCTGACAACAGACCGCCTGAGGACACCGCGCGGAGAGCTTGTTGTAGAGCTGCCAGCCTTTTATGCATCAAGTGAATAGCTCACTTAAGTCGGGTATAAAGCTCTCAACAATCATACACTTAAAAATAATAATATGTATTTCTAATGGAAATTGGGTAAATTTATGAGAAAATATTAAATGTTATCAATATATTTTTTTCTACAGTTAAATCAAGTACAGCTCTCATAATTTAGAAAATACCATGCGAATGCAATATGATTAAATGTACATGTAAATTAAATGTACCTAAAATTACCATGCGAATGCAATATGATTAAATTAGTTTTTTTTTTCAATACAAGACACGATTTATCAGATATTTTTCTGAAGCGAGATGAAAAATGTGACATTTTTACCCGACTGAACCACGCAGGTGTAATGTTTTTCTCGAATTTTTATGTATGTAAGTATGTCTGTTCCATTTTTGCTTCCTAGTAAACGGCTTGACGAATTTTGAAGTGAGTGGTGTCATTAGATTGGTATTCTTCCCCAGAGGGTCTATGTTACAAACAACAAAAAATCAATATGGCGTACGTAAACTGTCGAAAAAGCAGTCGGGTTTTTATTTAGTTGAAATAATACAACTTGTTATAATATAAATGGTACTTACCGAATTAAAGTCCAGAACCTTCAAAACCCACAATGTCAGCGCCAGATTGATGATCATCATAAACATGAGAGCCATGACAAGAATGTAGAGGCATTTCTTCCGCCAGCCGTAGATGCCAACTTTGAATTGGCTATTATAGCTGTTCCTGATGGAGTCTGCCTTTGTGTCCCGCCCCCCGTTGTTGTTCAGGATTGGCTCCGGGGTTATCTTGTCGGCGTATGGTATTCTGCAAAACAATATTTCTTTGAAACAATGCCAACAGATCGAGCAAACTTTTGTTTTTCGTTCTCATTTCAATAACAATCTAGTGACATTTTCGATCGTTTACAAACAGTGATGTTGTGTTCTTAGCTATAAATGTAGAGAAATGTAGTAAATGCTAGCGTAAGTATTGCCGGAAACTTTGTTTGAAGACTGAATATTTTCAGGTATTTCAGGTAATATTAGTTTGTAATAACATTGGCTTATAGGTTTCTGTGGTAGGTCAATAATGGAAAAATAATTGTAAATAGTACATCGTTTTTTCCTCCGATAGAAAAACATAATTTCAATGCAAGTTCAATTGTTGCACAGATTTCAAATGCAAGTTCAATTGTTGCACAAAAATCTTATAAAAATGAGGATTAATGGTTCAGAAGTTAAAGCGATGAAGCGTTACAAACGAAAAAATATACCCTCATTAGGCATAAAATGTCCTAAGAACCAGATGTCATCTGCATATGCCATACGGAATAGGAGGGCTCAGTAAACAAAGTCACTCTTATAATATTAGTTGGGATTAGGGTAAACGTCTAACATTTTTTTTATTTATTTTGTTTTCAGTGTTATTTTGGTTTATTTGTTAGGAAGTATTTATATTGCTTCATCCTATTTTTATTTCATAAGTATCTATCTATCTCCTTGGAGACACTGTGAAGAACACAGACATACCTATATATAGTTTATTATTCAACTTAACGTTCGTGTTGACGTTTCCAATTTTATTGTCATCGCAGCGGTGTAGGCCGCTGTCGGCTTGCGGCGACAACCGTCCCTCGCGAATTCCCACATTAAAATACCAGGAATTTACCCCAGCTTGTAGGAACAAATTTATATAACGACGCGTGATACAAACTACTATATTTTATTAACGATAGTAAACTAAATTTGAATATACGATATAAAATTTACACATCGTAAAACTTTGATTACCAACGAAATTCAGAACAACGCCCTCGACGCTTAAATTTTAATTTTTTTTACCATATTTAAAGAAGTTTATAGCGACACGAAATACTAAGTTTAAAGTTTGAAACTTGCACGAGTGTCTTAGAATCAAGTATTAATGCATGTACACGAGCACATCTTTCGCCGAGACATGTACAAAAGTAGCCATCTAGTATTCGTAAAACTGGCCAGCGTCAGCAGCGGGCGCCATAAATTTGCCAGGATTCGAGCGCGACAGGGCATTGCACACTGAAAAATTCTAGTAAGGACGCGTTCCCACGTTGTAAGGGATACGTCCGCTGCGTTTGCATTTCTCGTGACCTGATGTGTGCTTTGCATTCTGTATGATATTACACGGGAAGTAATGACACGTGTATGAATTTTTACAAGCTTTTAAATTTGCAATGTATATGTATGTTTGTTCGGGTCAAATCTTGCAACTCACTATTGAAACACTTAACCGTAACCGATAAAGGTGAAAATTTGTGTGCTTATGTAAATGGGATGAAAATGCAATATCATGCATGTGACCAAGAAAATCCAGTAAAAATAATGGGCTCATCCATAGTACATTGAATAACTACTGATCCAAAATGTATAGAACAGCTGTTATATTTATGTTCGCTTTCAGGCTTGTTTCCTAAAGATTTTCGTTTTCATGTTGTGAACATGAATTTAAATTATCGCTAGCTCGTATTCTCAGCATTCGAAGAGAACTCTATTATAAATCCCGCAAATTTCTAATACTATACGTATAAATTTCTAATACTAAATTAATTTAATAATAATAATTTTAATTTTGTTTGTATGTCTAAGATTACGTTTTTTATATTTTTTATTGCATAGTATTCACAAGTTCAACTTTTTTTCATATATAACACCTTTCGCCTTTTATAGTCATCATCATCATTTCGAGTAGGTGACACGGTCAATCAACTATGTGTCAGAGTTCTTTGGAATCGCCTCTCGGCCTCTGACTTGGTTCGTTTAACGACTACCAGATGGCTTTTTATAGTAAATTGTCACACAACCCTAGGTTGCAGTAGTCCACGGGCGGCGGTGATGCACGTTTGCTGTCCTATTTTATAAAATAAAATAAAAAGAAGATATCATTGTAATCAAATTAGTTATATTTATTTTTTCACTAATCGGTGCGTTGTTTAAAAGCAAACATTGCGGAGTCGGGCGAGTGTCGCACGCGGGATTTTCCCTAATCCTGGTACAATAAGAGGGGCTCAATGTACATACGAGTACATTTTACCCTCTTCCTCAACTAACTTTTATTTAAACAGCAGCCAAATTAAAGCATTCTGAGCTTTTATCATAGTTTTAATGTATTGACTTGACAGAGTATTGTGTTTTTCCTTTACTCCAATACCGTTCGTGCAAAAAAATACAATATTTTTTGTGCGTTAAAAAATATTTTTCATATTATTTTATTACTTATATTATGCTAGCTGATGCCCGCAACTTCGTTCGCGTGGACTTTATGACTCCGGCGTATTAATTTACTTTAATACGAACTTAAGTCGATACATAAGCATAACCTGTGAATTTGACCTGCTGTCATGCTGCTCAACCTATTAAGCGCACATATCCAAAGGGCCTTCGGAAGAGACGGACCTCGGCTTTGGGTGTTGCCTGTGTGTGCAAGGCTTGGAGAGAACGCAAACTCTCATGTTTTGGCGTATGGGCTGAAAGCTACGTTGCCAAAAAGGCATATCCTGGTTGCGAGTGACCCGGGACCGCTGGGCGGTCACCAGTAATAATCGTACTCTACGCACTCTATCCCAGTGGAGAGAGTGACTCTGTAAAATTGATTGTAAATTGGTTCTGTATCAGATGTTCTAAATCTTCAATTGAAATACCTCAACAAAAAATGCTCATCAGGTTGAATAACTTTTGCTAAGGCGTAATTTTTATTTTTCCTATTTTTACCTGGACCGTTATGGTTCTGCATCAGGTGTTCCAAATCTTCAATTTAAATATCTCAACAAAAAACGCTGATCAGTTTGAATAAATTTTTCTAAGGCGACATTTATATATTTCTAATAGTTTACCTGGACCATTATGGTTCTGCATAAGGTGTTCCAAATCTAAATTTTTTTATACCTTAACAAAAATACTCATCAGGCTCAACAACTTTCACTATGGCTCTACTTTAATATTTCTTATAGTTCAGCTAGACCATTATGATGCTGCATCAGTTGTTCCATTTTTCAAAATCATTTCTACCTCATATGTTGCCCAGGCTTAGTAGCTATATAGCAAAAAAAGTTTCATTCGAATCCGTCCAATATTTCCGGAGATAAACGTGATCATACATACAGACAGACAGACAGACAAACAGACAGACAGACAAGAAATTAAAAAAAAAATTTTTTGCTTTCTATTATTCATTTTTAGTGTCCCTCTATCTATTTCAGTCAAAAATACTAAATGTACAGACAAAATATTTTTATTGTTTTATTATATGTATAGATATAGATGATTCAACACAAGAATTACTTAAATCGAAAACAATAACTTATTTAAAAAATGTTAAATGTTATTACATTGACAAAAATTTGCTAAGTATCTTAGACCTCCGAAACGAAATAGTGACTAAGCAACGTAGCAAACAACACATATTGATTAAATACAAAAAACTGCATTTTATCACAACTTTAATTTAGCAGCAATAAAAATGAAATAAAATTGTTACCTACTAAAAATATCGAAACAAAACTTTTTTAGGTTTGAACATGAGCCATTCCGCTAAAATAACTGTAAAAATAGTTTTGTTTAGTGCTGGTTGAATGCGATGGATTTTTTAGCAGGAAAAGTTAACTTAATAATACATCGGCTGATAAAACGGCGAGAAAAAATAAAATTGAAGTGAAATCTGTGCGGGCGAGCACTTTATCTCTCAGTCCAGTCTCGCAACACGTTTGGGGGGTTTACGTGGCATTAGAAACCAATTACAGCAATAATACTCGCTACCCTTCGTACTTTTTTCGAGTTTAATCGATAAACATTGGGAAGGATTTGTTACAAAATTTCTAACAAACAAGGACAGCTAATTCATATACACAGAATAATCTTTGCCGTTCTTTTCTATAGGTACCTAATATAGATATTGTTGATATGTATTTGTTGCATAATGCAAGTCATTTGTCAAGTCAAGTCAAGGTTTACATAATAAGCTACTGAAGGTTCTCTGTCACAGCTGCACCCATTTCATTTTCTGAGATCAAGAGACGAGAGTGTACTGTTCATGGCACACTAGTAACAAAATATGATGACGTTAATCCGCATTGTTGTTATCGCTATCTTAGATCTTAACAAATCTCAATAAAATCAGGAAATCTCACCTTTAACGTGAACCATAACAGCAAGTTTATACTAACGACGTGTCAGGAATGCAATAAGTATTGTATTAAATAAACAACGGAGATAAAATGTATAAATGGGGCGGAATACAATAAATTCCCGACGCGGAAGCGTAAACGATGTACGCAGACGGGCACGTAGCTCCGTCTCGTAGCGGCGTAGCCCTAGCTACAAATTAGTGACACGACAGAAACGATACCTCGAAAATATCTCTCAGATATTCAAAATGATAACATGATTTGAGGAAAGATGAAGCGTTTTATCTTGTTTTTAAATGGGTGTAAAAAGTTAAGTATTTATTAATTAACATTTTTAAGAATCAGTATTTATTTTTTGCTAGACCAAGTAGAAGCTATCTATAAAAAAAATTAAATAGAAGTCCTGACGTCATACAGAAGAATCTGACGAGAAGGTACACAAAAATGACCTAAATATCATGGGCACCTGCTTAGGATTGATACTACTACATACTTACTATGTATACCTTACCCTTCTTTACTTGTGATAAAAGTCATCAGTTTTTCGTTTATTTATTTATTTAATCATAAACAATTTTTACACTGTGTTTGATATAATTACAATTTAAGATATTCATTATATGAAACAGATACATGAGCAACACAAGTGACCGTTCTGTTAATCTCCGTAGTTTTTGCCGTAGCTCGTAGCTCGCAGCTGCGGGCGGAGTCCGGGCACCGCAAATGAGCCATATTAATCATCTACATCACGGCAACTTGACTTCTGGGCTTCCTCTGTTACCAGATTCTTCTTAATAATACCTTTTTCTTGGCATCGCTATCTGTGTTACGTGTATTGGAGCTGCCTCAATATTTTGTATTTAAGTACAATTAATGATCAAAAAAGATATGTATATGCTTTTACTCAAAACAATCTCAAGCTAAATGCATTTCTTTAAAAAAGAAACCTGTAATGACTGATTTAGTATGCATAATAGTAATTAAAGAAATTATGAAATTTTGTTACCTAATCAAGCAAACCAAGGCAAAAGGGTTTAGATGGGACACAGGTAGTTGAATAAGGACCAGTTTGTATCACAGAGACTTTTTACGAACAGGGGGACCTATATTTACAAATAAAGGCTCGATAAATTAGATTAGTAGTAATTTTAATTTTGAGACTTAATCACAATTAGTAATAAATAATTATACTTATATATTCTAAAGTCATTGTTCTTTAGAGTCTCTATGAGAATCCCCTTTTTGCTAAAGATAATTTCAGTTGAATGACGAAAGCAGCAGATATCCGAATCGCAAATCAATTGAATCTTTCGATTTAACAAACATAAAGTATTTTTCTTATAACCGGATCAAGCCAAAGAAACTGCGAGCAAAAACTAGTATTACATTCGTAATATACTATTTAACTCTTACTATTCTTCCATGCTAGTTTGGGAGAAAAGAAAAAACATAGAATAATAATTATGGATGAACTTTGGTTTGTTCAAAACTAAATGGTAGTACGTATTAGTAAGCTAGTCTTAGGTACTATTACTGTAAACATAAATGTAGAAACCGACAATAAACGTATTTTTATTTTATTTTTATTATATACCAGCTGCTTTTCGTCCCGCGCAGACCGTAAAAGCCGTAAAAGCAAGAGATTGGGCAGAAATCTAAGGAATCACATTGATAGGCGATGCGGCTAGCAACCCATCACTATTTTGATTCCGCTTTCACCTTTGCGCCCACTACGATGCTAAATGTGGCCTGTAGGTTTTATGACCTTGGACTCTGTCTACCCCGCAAGAGATAAAGACGTGATAGTATGTATGTATACTATTTAACTAACAAATGACTTCATTAACCTACTTAAATATGATTAAGTTATTATCTTAATTATCTTACATGCACTGCTTACAATCCATTAGCAGGGTAATTGTACATTACATCTCAATTCAATTAGACGAGGACGATGGCTATCTTATATGATTATAATGATACGATGATATATTGTAATGTTAACCTGTCCCACCACCATAGGCCTTTTACATAACAGTTATTAATGCTTATATTATAAAGAGGAATGATTTGATTTTTTTTTGTTTGTTTACATGCATACATACATACTATCACGTCTTTTTCCCTTACGGGGTAGATAGGGCCTAGGTCTGTAAAGCCTTGAGGCCACGTTTAGCATGTTGGTGGGCTTGTAGGTGTTGTTGTTTGTTTGCATTTTGAACGCCGATTTTCAAAATTCTTTTACCTATAGGAAGCTAATTTGACGCGGATGAATTCGCGCTAAATTGCTAGTAGCCCGTGAATGTAAAAGTTTGTATGAATGTAAATATTTATGTCATATGCTACTTTTTTTTGACTTTACTTTAAAATGCCACGTTTGACCCATCTAAATGGCAAATAAATTATATTTCAGTGGACGTAGTCACAGGAAGCTACTATTTTTATTGTATTTCTTGTAAAATTGTGTTTTGTCCCATTCTACTTTAATACCCCTCAAAATAACTAGTGCATCAATATGTTACTCGTGATTGTATGTAAGGGCATTAATACATGTGTAATTAATGACATGTGTGAATTACTGGCAGTTTGTATGAAATGTTGGTGTGTACGCGTACGCGCTAATTGAGCGTTTCACAGGCGCCGGCCGACGGAATGCGCGGCGGCCGCACATTCGTTAGCTATATTCCACTAACGAACCAAACTAATGGCTATTAACTTGAATAACGCAGCACTTTGCGCTCCCACTGCCACACGCACTGATACTGATATCTCGGAACGCGTACGTCATATTACTCAAAGAAGATCGTACATCCCTAGAATTGCAGCTAGTTTAATTGCAAGAAAATAGGGCTAGGAAAACCATATCAAGAAAATTTACTAAATTATTTACATCCAAACAGGTCCTTTTGCTTGTGCTACCCATGGTTTCTGCTGATATAAAATGAAGAGATAAGTAAATATTTTTCAACAAAATTAATTCAAATAGAAGAAATAGCATTCTTGTACCAAAAATCTTTATGAAAATAAATATGAAAGTAGAAAAAGTCATAGTCATAGTGTTATTAGAAATACTTAATTTAAAAAAAAACTTACGATATTGTTACTTGACATGCATATGTTATGGTGGACTATTCCACTTATATTCGACAATATGTATTCTAAGAGTTAATTCGTAATTTGTACGTGTAAAGTTGTAAAATGCCGTGTGGTTGCCGGCAGAGTAGATAAGGACCTCTCCAGGTCTTCCCGTGGATGTCGTAAAAGGCGACTTACGAATCACCAACTAAACAAAGACACCCTTTAGAATGCCGGCAAAATCAACTGACTTCTTTAGCTAGTATATGGCTCTGGTGGTACAGAGACAAAATATTAAATTAGCCTTTGCAATGAAAGCACTTTCAACTTTTGGTGCGAAATAAGAAAATCCCGGCTTTTCGGGTGCCACTCTGTGTAAGCCGTGTAAGCTCGCGCGTTGGGGCTATAAATTAAGTTTTCAATTTGCCAATGACGCATCGCTAAGACGTCCCGAAACGGCTGCCACCAAAGACGGTTAGTATTTTATTACGGTTAATTATCGTCGCCAATTACTTACTTAAATTTATACTGGTAGCGCACATAATACATTTTTTAAATTATATAAAATATCTAACAATGGGTACTCAGTACTCACCTAAAAAGTCAGCTATTGACCGACATGTTTCCACCTCATCCGGAGGTCTTCCTCATTTAATAATATCTTAATCTTATTAGAGATTTAATCAAAACATGTTTTAGTTAAAAAAAAGACTTTAAATTTAAATTAATGTTATGCAGCAAAAGAAATTGTCTTTAATAAGCAACATTGAAATTCCAAAAAAACCCACCACGTCATTCAAGTATGAAACGTATCTGCTATACATGTATGGTGCAAATTTCTTTGTTGCATGAAACAAGCGCTCCAATACGTGCCAGGCGGTGTATTATATCCATTAGAGTCTACAGAGAGACTAAATTTTTACTGATAAAAGTCAAATTGTACTTGGGCTTAATGCGCTCGATCGTCAAAAAATGCAGTAATGCGTTTATAAATATAGCAACGCTAGCTTTTTATTTAGTGAGGAAAAGTCAAAAATATTAAAAACATGATACAATTCTATTAGTGTATAATGAATTAATGATTAATAGAAATAAAGACAACAAAGTAAACTATATTTCAAATATACGCATAGTGAAATATTCTTCTAAGTAAAATTCATATTTGCTCAAGGTATTAAAATAAACGAAAGCCACGGTTTGAGTTGCGGCTGCATGCTAGCGCAACGCAGCTCCATTACGTGGCCATAAATCAAGTGCATTGAAATCTTCTTCCTCCTTCGTGTCCACGTGATATTTGAACCAATACAGCGTCGAACCCTCGTCGCCTCTGCAAGTACTCCTTTTTATGTGGTAGTAGCAAAGTGATTACATTTTACTCGTCATCGTTTAGTAAAACAACAAAAATGCTTCATAATTAAGCTCCAGGCTCCGGTCTCTTGTGAGAGGACACACGCAAAAAGTAAAATTAAAATGAGTTTTAAGTCTTATATATCTTTAGTTATAATTCATTTCATTTTTTGTAAAAATATAAACAAATAACTAAATCAGGAAGCATAAAAGACTACATTAAAATTTCGCAGTGATAAGTGTTATTCAAATTACTTAATCAGACGCATTTTGGAAGCATTACAGAAAAGTTAAAATTTCGCAGTGATATGATGTGTTTTTCAGTTTTTCCAAGAATTTAATTTACATTTACTCAACACAAGCAGCAGCATATCTGCGGTTGACCTAGGCTCTGAAGCAGATAAAGAACTTGGATAATTAATAATTTTGAGGCATCGATCGCACTTGCGATAGGAGAGAATGGTGGCTACTGTAGCATGCTGTTGGCTTCCCTGCCTAATTTTCGGCAAAGTGCAAGTACGTGGCCCTACAAGTACGAGGCCCTGCAAGTACGAGGCCCCTACAAGTCCGGATGATCGCAAGATTTTCAATATACAACACAACAACATCAAGCACCAACGGAACTGAATATCATTTGTTTTTTTTTTTTTTAATATGTGATTTTATTACTATAAGTAGTTACATACCTTCCTTTTTATTTAAACTTATAGGTATTTCCCCTTACTGTAAGATTTATGTCGTTAAGTGGAAGTGGTTTGACGGACAATGGAGTCCCAAGCCAATCGACGTCGTCCGGAAATTTTATTCAGTGCTCTCAGTGCTCTCAACCACGGTTCTTTAAAGGTCAAAGGGGATTAAAAATCCATATATCCAGAGCCCATAAGCCAAATATAGTTTTAGAAAATAAAAATGTTAACCTTTCTGCTTCATCTTCACACCCTCAACAAAATTTAACGACATCAGGCGACATCCCTTCCTCGAATCAGCAACTTCATGCTCATCTCTCGACCCTGAAAAATTCCGTTCCTGTCGTGAAACGCATACCTAAAGGAGCTCGACGCTCTGTTGCACAAGCATTGGCAAGCGACTTAAGAAAGGCCGTGGTTGAGAACACAGAACAGTCATGGGAGCATTTACTGACCTTCCCGTTTAGGATTTTACATATATGCAACGAAAATCCATCTGGGAATGATAACTTGACTACCAAAATTAAAAAAAATTGTATCAGTCCTAATTTCTTTCCACCTCAAAATATTTCGGCCCCTAAATTAAATCAAAGAAGCGCATCGCATTATGTAGAATCCAAAATCAGTGAGGGAGACATCAAGGGTGCAGCGAGAATACTATTTTCGGACGACGCTATTGCTCCCAATACACCGGATACTCTTTCCGCATTACGTGAAAAGCATCCACCTTCGGCAGCAGACCTTACCCTTCCTGACCCTCCCAATGACATTGATGAGACATTACAAGCCACACAAGAGCAGGTCTATGAAGCGGTGATGTCTTTTAGAAGCGGTTCTGCTGGTGGGTTAGATGGGTTATCGCCACAGCATCTGAAAGATCTTTTAATCAGTGGCAGCTCTGACGTAGGCGGGTCACTTTTAAAGGATCTTACCGCTCTAGTTAATTTAATGTTATTGGGAAAGGTCCACCACGTTGTTACTACCACCTTATATGGAGCCAATTTGTGCACTAAAAAAAAAAAGGGACGGTGGTATTCGTCCAATTGCTGTGGGCTGTACGTACCGTCGGCTCACGGCAAAAATATGCTGTAAAGCAGTTGCAGCCACCCTTCAGGACTATTTCCAACCTACCCAGTTAGGTTTTGGTTCCAGGGGTGGTTGTGAGGCCGCCGTACACTCTTTGCACACATTTCTCCACCTAAAGAAGGGTGAAGTCCTGCTGAAGGTAGATATAAAAAATGCCTTTAATTCGGTCGATAGGGGTGCCATGCTGACACAGGTCAAAGAAAAAATTCCCTCAGTATATAAGTTCCTTTGGCAATGTTACAGTCAAAATTCAAAATTGATGTATAGAAATAATCTCCTTTCATCGGCAGTAGGATGTCAGCAAGGCGACCCCTTAGGTCCGGTTATTTTCAGCCTTGCTATTCATCCTATCATCAAAAAGATAAATTCCAAATTTAACTCATGGTACCTAGATGACGCAAATTTTGGAGACAATGCTGACACAGTTTATAAAGATTTGGAGTACATTATAAAAGAACTTAACAGTATCGGCCTAAGCTTAAATTTTTCAAAGTGTGAATTATTTGTGAACAATGATTTGCCTTTGCTTTCTAAAATAAAAATTATAACGAAATTTAACTCTTTGGCGCCTAATATAAAAGTGGTTGATACGTCATCTCTTCGTCTTCTAGGTTCCCCAATTTTCGATGATTCTTTTCCCAATTTTATTAGAGAAAAACTACAAAATTTTAAGTCAGCTTCCGATCGTCTTTTGACCATTCACAGCCATTTTGCCTATACTTTTATTAAACATTGCTTATTTGTCCCTAATTTTTCCTATAATTTACGCTGTAGCCATTTATGGAAATACCCGGACCTTCTCTCCAAATTGGATAGTGTAATCAAAGTCACGTTATCGACTATTTTGAATATAGAATTGAATAACCCTATTTGGACACAAGCCTCCTTACCCATAAAATTAGGTGGTTTAGGCATACGCAAAATTTCTAGTGTGGCTCTTCCCGCCTTTTTGTCCTCTGTTCACAGTATCTCCCACCTTGCAGCTAAAATATTAAAAAGCAGTGATGAAATCGTTTATCTTACAGAGGCCAAAAATGCGTGGTTAGAGACTTGTCCAAATTCTAAATTTCCTGATTTCCCTGCTTCTCAGAGGCAATGGGACGAGCCGCTCTGCAGAGTTGTACAGAGTAACTTACTTGAATCTTCTTGTAGCAACTCTGTAGAACGAGCTCGTCTACTAGCCGTAGCGGAGTGGGAATCTGGTTTATGGCTGCAAGCGTTACCGTCGTTCAGTTTGGGAACTTTTTTGGACGACAACACATTTCGCTTGGCGACATGCTTACGTTTAGGTGCAAAAGCAAATGTCCCGCATCGTTGTTCCTGCGGCGACACAGTCGACCAGTTCGGCCACCACGGACTCTCCTGTTCTAGGAGTGCGGGGCGCATAGCACGTCATGCTAGCCTTAACAACATCATCCACCGTGCTCTTGTCTCCATTCAGATGCCAGCCATTTTGGAACCAATTGGCTTGGCCCGGGAGGATGGCAGGAGACCGGATGGTATGACACTGGTGCCTTGGAGATTGGGAAGGCCGCTGGTGTGGGACGCAACATGCGTCGACACTCTCGCGCATTCCCATCTCCACGGCACAAGTTGTAAGGCTGGCATGGCTGCAGCTACCGCAGAGTCCTTCAAACGGCGCAAATATATATGCCTGGGTGACGCATATATTTTTGAGCCGTTTGGAGTCGAGACACTGGGTCCGTGGGGACCCTCAGCTCACAAACTATTCAAATTTGTGAGCAAAAGGCTGGTCGAGGTGTCGAATGACCAGAGGGCTGGTCAGTATCTTGCCCAAAGAATAAGCATTGCCATTCAACGTGGCAATGCTGCCAGTCTTCTGGGCACATTACCGCAGGGTAATGACCTGCGGGACATTTTTTATTTATAGCTAGGTTTTATTTATAAGTCATTTTATTTCTTATGTAGTTTTAATTGTTAGTTTTAGTTCATTTAAGTTAGTTTCATTGTTTAATGTTATTATTTTATTATTTGCAATAAAACTATATAGAGTAGGTAAAACAATAGGTACTCATATTCTTAAGGAGCTCCTTAAGTGATCATAAATCAAGTGTCTTGCAACCTCCTCCCACTTTCTTGTCGGCGAGCCATTGCGAGTGACGGATATTGAAACCAATGCAGCGTCGACCACACGCTATGTCTACGCGTACACCGCCGCAAAATAGTTACTTTTCTCTGGCTATCATAAAAAAAATTAAACACTAAGAGTCAGATTTCAAGAAACGCGCATAAATAAAATAATGAGTTTTGTGTCTTAAGAGAAACTAAGAAAAACATTACTTTTATCTTTAGCATACTAATTCTCGAATATAAATATAAAATAAATATAAATATAAATATATACGGACAAATCACACAGATTGAGCTTGCCCCAAAGTAAGTTCTAATGAAAGACTTGTGTTATGGGATACTAACTCAACGATACTATATTTTATAACAAATACATATATAGATAAACATCCAAGACCCAGGTCAATCTGAAAAAGATCGTTTTCCATCTGACCGGGGATCGAACCCGGGACCATCCGTGTCGCAGGCAGGCGTGATGACCGCTGCGCCACGGAGCTCGTAAAAAAATCTAAAATCTAAATAAAAAAATCTTCAAGACTATTAAAAATCGTATTTGCTTAAGCCATCAAATTAAACGAAATGTGGATAGGCCATGGTTGAGGTTGCATGCAGTAGCGCAACAAAGCTCATAAATCAACTGCATTGAAACCTCCTTCCTCTTTCGTGTCGGTAAGCTATCGCGAGTGATGGATATTTGAACCAATGGAATGCGAAAACCCGCATCACGTGTGCACGTGCACGTCAATAAGAGGGCGTAAAATGATAACATTTCCTTATTTATCGATTGGTAAAACAACACTGGTCTGACGTACTTAAGAGCTAACTTAGTTTCGTTGTTTCTATGGACTATCATAGCAAAAGTTGTGGATTATTGCTTTATCTGTTATAAACTCATAAAACGTTCTAAATGGGATTGAAATCGCCCCAGATCTATCCCGTTAGGGATAAAAACGTAATTAATAAAGAATTTATGTCTGTATGGTTTCTTTGCAATATTTCTTTCGCCAGCAACAAGTAATAATTAATTCAATAAGAAAAAGCGCATTAAGACCCATTGTTTCTGAATAGTTGTAGAACTTTACCTACAACTTAAGATTATATATTTTCTAAAATATGCAAATCGTTGATTTCATATTTGTTGAACTAAAAGTGGATGAGTCACTATTTGTGTTGCGGTTGCATGCAGTAGCGAAAGCAGCACCATTATGCCATAAATCAAGTGCACTGAATCTCTTTCCTCCTTCCTGTCGACGAGCCATCGCAAGCGACGGATATTTGAGCCGATGCTGTGCCAATCCTCCGCCTTGCTTGCACATGCACGTCAATATGAGGGCACAAAATAGTAACCTCCCCTTGGGTATCATGTAGAACAAATTACATAGCTCTCTCATAACTATAAGCCAGAGCCCGGTCAGTATTTTTTTTGGGGGATACACGTGGACAAAGATATTTTTGATATTGAGTTGTGTGATTGCTAATCCTTAATTTCCTATTCCTCAATTATACTCATTTTATATACAATGTTTGCTCAAGCTACCAAAATAAACGAAATGTGGATAGGGCATGGTTTGCGGTTGCATGCAGTAGTGCAGTGCAGTAGCTCTATTACGTGGCCGTGTATCAAGTGTATCAAATCTCCTTCCTACTTCGTGTCGGCGAGCCATTGCGAGTGACGAATATTTGAGCCAATGCTACGTCGAATTCGCGCGATATCTGCACGTGCACGTCAATATGAGGGACCAAAATAGTGACTTTTCCTTGGATATCATGTAGAAAAAACTACATAACAATGAGTCAGACTCCAGTCAGGGTTTTTTTTAGGATAAGCGTGCACTATGACAGACATATTTAATATTGAGTTGTGTATCTTAAAATAGACTAGGTAAACCGGAACTTATACTTGTACTTCTCAAATATGATAATATTTTAAATAATGTTTGTTCAAGCTACCAAAATATACGGAATGTGGATAGGCTATGGTTTGCGATTGCATGCAGTAGTGCAACGCAGCTCAATTATGTGGCCATAAATCAAGTGCATTAAATCTCCTTCCTCTTTCGTGTGGACGAACCTTTGCGAGTGATATTTGAGCCAATCTGCACGTGCACATCAATATAAAGGCGCAAAATTATAACATTTTCACTTGCTATTTATAGGCAAAACTTAAAACAACTACTATTAATTACCTATTAAATGTGGCATTTGTCTCCCATCTCACCTGATTGATGGTGATAAATGATAAAGACAAGGATGTTACATGCCTTTCCAAGAGATTTATTCTACTTTTGAATGTGCCGAGAGTGTACTTCTTTCACATTTACCTCATTCGCAAGGCATTATTATTATTGAGTAAGAGACAGACAAAATGAAACACACTTATAAGCTACCTTAATTCCCAAGAATAACAAAAATTAACAAATTTTCAAAAATATACTGAAAGAGTAAATGATTCTTACAAAATCACAGATATCTTCAATTCCTAGAAATATTACAGTGCACATTACCAACGATTCCGAAAAGTCATTTACAAAAGTGAAAAGGGGATTATTTCAGGAAATTTGCATGCTAATGTTAACCGTGCATAGCTATAGTTCGATTGGAGCATGTCATATTCATGTTCACACAATGGCGAGCGGCCGACGACGTTCGGAGGTACATCCATTCACTCAGTGTTACTCAATGGCTTTTGCATGTTGCAGTCTATACTTCGACTCAATTCGAACTGGTCCGGTAAATTTCTCCGAGCACAGAATCGTTATCATATTTCTCTGAACGCAGAATCGTTATCTTAGTCTGTTTTTATATGGATTGTGCTGTGGACATAGATATAATAAATATTTATGTCCACAGCACAGTTCTCGGTTCGATCGCCAATGAGGTGAAGTTGAAAAATATACTTTTTATTTTTTCCTTCTTCTTTTTTTTTTCTTTTTAATCAACATATTAATGAGAAATGTTCTGTAAAGGTCCACACACAAGTCTGGATTAGAGGTATTCAACGTACTATGGAAAAGCTTATTAATTGTTCTCGATTGGAGTTTTGATCACATAATCACATTTTCATGTTGAGAATGTAAATTTCATTTATAAAAATATTTATATCAACTAAATTGCAAATTTCTCTTACTCCACCTGTAATTATTAAATTATTTTAACAAATATATAAGTTCAGTTGAACTTGTTGTAACGAAACTTGAAAGCAAAGCATATAAGATGTCTGAGACGTAAAGCGATATGGGTGCAGCGAATAGGCACAGAGTGTCATGTTCGGGTTAATACCTTCCCTGAGAGACATGTCGGGCTCAGCGAAACGTCAAAGGGAAATTGAAAATTAATTTATGCTCCTAAATTTCATACACAATTCCAGTGACTGCAAATCAGCTTTGGAAATTCTTCATCTTTAATGCCACGCTTATTTTAATCATGTTCAGTTAGGTAACGTTTATTTTATTCAGTTGAACAAAATTATCATAATAAAAAAATCATACCTAAAACAACCTCTTACAGGTATTTTAGACGATTGACTAACACAACTTTGGCACTTCGAACGAGCGGAGTAATATTTATACTGTATGTAGTAGTCTACATACGAAACTTTACATTCGTGCACTCGATATGTCTGAGTAAAAAATCAGGGTTGCCACCACATAATTAGTAGAGTATGAGTAAAGTACGTATAAGAGACGGCGCTAACGTGCGACAAACCACAGTAGCAGCTAACAGTATTTTTCAAAACCATAGGAACTCCTTAGAATGGGGGAGAGGTGCGGGGACGCCATATTGCAGGAGACGTTGCTAGGTTCTTTACGTTATTTAATTCTGTGATATTGAGAAATGCACTTATGGATTGCGGGGAGCAAAACGCATAGATCTCTGTGTTTAAATAAAACGATCAGTAATCTCTATTATAATACAACGTTCTATAAAACGTATAATTGTTTCATCATCTTAACAGATTTGATGAAACTTTTCGATCGATAACCTACCAAAGAATCGATTTAAAAACTGTTTTATACTTGTCACGATTTCAACTCCCATGATGTTGGTTTAGTTGATTCACTCGCGTTCCGTTTTGCAGTTACTTTCCAAAACTGTATTTCGAATTCTGCGCTGAAATCATAACTCACGCTAGGCACTCGGACATCAGCTCGTGGTCAATAATTCTCCGAAACCATTTCCAGTCAGCATAAATCGAGAAATTTTTTACATAAATCCATTACTCGGTTAACAAACCCATATGGATAAGTCGGGGGCATACCACGAACGCTTTAGAGCTCGTGAGCGCTGAACGCACTCGCGGGAGGGCCCAGAAAGAGTCGTAAATACTCCCGCCGCCGCTCACTTATAAATTAGGATCATAAAGCAGTTGCCGAAGTTTGTTGGCGGCACGACGACCATAAAACAACGCGTACTCTCTGAGGGGAAACGCGTGTCTGTGCTTCAGTCGCGGTCTTTCAATTTGGCAGCTTTGATGCGATTAAAACTCGTGTCACTTTCAATGTGATACACAAACAGAGATAAAAATATATTTTTTGATAATATAATGAGTATCGTTTTGTTTCAATGTAGGTGGGGATAAAACTGAGTGAAAAGTAAACATAATATAATAAACTGATGCCCGAAAGACGTTCAAAGAGATCTCCGCACGCCTAATCGATGCGTCCGGTGGCCTAAGGGCAGGCGCGCATTTTGGCCAAAGGCTGAGTTTGGCAATCCAGCGAGGAAATGCCGCCAGCCTTTTGGGCACCCTGCCCGCTGAGCACAGCGATTTGGCTTCAATTTTTTATTTATCTTGATATTTATTTATTATATTATTTTTTGTAGTTTTAGTTTTTAATCTTAGTTATGGTTTATTTGTTAGTTTA